>CM060962.1:305622200-305822200 GCA_030765045.1 Tenodera sinensis
GACTATCACTGAAGCAGTTTTTAAACAGTCAAAAACTTCTTTCTATGTCAGAGTTGCAAATGTAAAGAATTCCACCCTGACGTCTGGCGTGCTTTCCTTCTTACTCATTTTCAACATTTCACACATAACTTGATAACCATTATTTTTGTTAGAACTTCCTGGAATTTTTCTTTCAACTTTTCGACACATGGCACAAGAGGTATCCTATTAATTGAATTAGCTAAGTCTTCTATGCTGTTTATCCTCTTGAACATTTCCAAACCCGATTTTTCTAATTGTTTAATAGATTGTGCAAAATTGTTGGATCTGAACTAAAGATGTTCAGACAGTTCATGTGATATCAGAAACTTTGTAGTTGCAATAGCAACAGTCACGTTATACTACACCTTGACCTTACGTCTATATACACTTGCAAGACAATGATTCACTAGTTCACACAGTACTACCTCCTCACTGTAACACAACCTACAAGTATCATATGAACACTATCACTCCACGTGTGTAACTCACTGTGAGAAGAAACAAAACAGTCACGTTATACTACACCTTGACCTTGTGTCTGTATACACTTGCAAGACAATGATTCACTAGTTCACACAGTACTACCTCCTCACTGTAACACAACCTACAAGTATCATATGAACACTATCACTCCACGTCTGTAACTCACTGTGAGAAGAAACAAAACAGTCACGTTATACTACACCTTGACCTTGTGTCTGTATACACTTGGAAGACAATGATTCACTAGTTCACACAGTACTACCTCCTCACTGTAACACAACCTACAAGTATCATATGAACACTATCACTCCACGTCTGTAACTCACTGTGAGAAGAAACAAAACAGTCACGTTATACTACACCTTGACCTTACGTCTATATACACTTGCAAGACAACGATTCACTAGTTCACACAGTACTACCCCCTCACTACAACACAACCTACAAGTATCATATGAACACTATCACTCCACGTGTGTAACTCACTGTGAGAAGAAACAAAACAGTCACGTTATACTACACCTTGACCTTGTGTCTGTATACACTTGCAAGACAATGATTCACTAGTTCACACAGTACTACCTCCTCACTACAACACAACCTACAAGTATCATATGAACACTATCACTCCACGTCTGTAACTCACTGTGAGAAGAAACAAAACAGTCACGTTATACTACACCTTGACCTTGTGTCTGTATACACTTGCAAGACAATGATTCACTAGTTCACACAGTACTACCTCCTCACTACAACACAACCTACAAGTATCATATGAACACTATCACTCCACGTGTGTAACTCACTGTGAGAAGAAACAAAACAGTCACGTTATACTACACCTTGACCTTGTGTCTGTATACACTTGCAAGACAATGATTCACTAGTTCACACAGTACTACCTCCTCACTGTAACACAACCTACAAGTATCATATGAACACTATCACTCCACGTCTGTAACTCACTGTGAGAAGAAACAAAACAGTCACGTTATACTACACCTTGACCTTGTGTCTGTATACATTTGCAAGACAACGATTCACTAGTTCACACAGTACTACCTCCTCACTGTAACACAACCTACAAGTATCATATGAACACTATCACTCCACGTCTGTAACTCACTGTGAGAAGAAACAAAGCAGTCACGTTATACTACACCTTGACCTTGTGTCTGTATACACTTGCAAGACAATGATTGACAGTTCACACAGTACTACCTCCTCACTACAACACAACCTACAAGTATCATATGAACACTATCACTCCACGTCTGTAACTCACTGTGAGAAGAAACAAAACAGTCACGTTATACTACACCTTGACCTTGTGTCTGTATACACTTGCAAGACAATGATTCACTAGTTCACACAGTACTACCTCCTCACTGTAACACAACCTACAAGTATCATATGAACACTATCACTCCACGTCTGTAACTCACTGTGAGAAGAAACAAAACAGTCACGTTATACTACACCTTGACCTTGTGTCTGTATACACTTGCAAGACAATGATTCACTAGTTCACACAGTACTACCTCCTCACTACAACACAACCTACAAGTATCATATGAACACTATCACTCCACGTGTGTAACTCACTGTGAGAAGAAACAAAACAGTCACGTTATACTACACCTTGACCTTGTGTCTGTATACACTTGCAAGACAATGATTCACTAGTTCACACAGTACTACCTCCTCACTGTAACACAACCTACAAGTATCATATGAACACTATCACTCCACGTCTGTAACTCACTGTGAGAAGAAACAAAACAGTCACGTTATACTACACCTTGACCTTGTGTCTGTATACATTTGCAAGACAACGATTCACTAGTTCACACAGTACTACCTCCTCACTGTAACACAACCTACAAGTATCATATGAACACTATCACTCCACGTCTGTAACTCACTGTGAGAAGAAACAAAGCAGTCACGTTATACTACACCTTGACCTTGTGTCTGTATACACTTGCAAGACAATGATTGACAGTTCACACAGTACTACCTCCTCACTACAACACAACCTACAAGTATCATATGAACACTATCACTCCACGTCTGTAACTCACTGTGAGAAGAAACAAAACAGTCACGTTATACTACACCTTGACCTTGTGTCTGTATACACTTGCAAGACAATGATTCACTAGTTCACACAGTACTACCTCCTCACTGTAACACAACCTACAAGTATCATATGAACACTATCACTCCACGTCTGTAACTCACTGTGAGAAGAAACAAAACAGTCACGTTATACTACACCTTGACCTTGTGTCTGTATACACTTGCAAGACAATGATTCACTAGTTCACACAGTACTACCTCCTCACTACAACACAACCTACAAGTATCATATGAACACTCTCACTCCACGTCTGTAACTCACTGTGAGAAGAAACAAAACAGTCACGTTATACTACACCTTGACCTTGTGTCTGTATACACTTGCAAGACAATGATTCACTAGTTCACACAGTACTACCTCCTCACTACAACACAACCTACAAGTATCATATGAACACTATCACTCCACGTGTGTAACTCACTGTGAGAAGAAACAAAACAGTCACGTTATACTACACCTTGACCTTGTGTCTGTATACACTTGCAAGACAATGATTCACTAGTTCACACAGTACTACCTCCTCACTGTAACACAACCTACAAGTGTCATATGAACACTATCACTCCACGTCTGTAACTCACTGTGAGAAGAAACAAAACAGTCACGTTATACTACACCTTGACCTTGTGTCTGTATACATTTGCAAGACAACGATTCACTAGTTCACACAGTACTACCTCCTCACTGTAACACAACCTACAAGTATCATATGAACACTATCACTCCACGTCTGTAACTCACTGTGAGAAGAAACAAAACAGTCACGTTATACTACACCTTGACCTTGTGTCTGTATACACTTGCAAGACAATGATTGACAGTTCACACAGTACTACCTCCTCACTACAACACAACCTACAAGTATCATATGAACACTATCACTCCACGTCTGTAACTCACTGTGAGAAGAAACAAAACAGTCACGTTATACTACACCTTGACCTTGTGTCTGTATACACTTGCAAGACAATGATTCACTAGTTCACACAGTACTACCTCCTCACTACAACACAACCAACAAGTATCATATGAACACTATCACTCCACGTCTGTAACTCACTGTGAGAAGAAACAAAACAGTCACGTTATACTACACCTTGACCTTGTGTCTGTATACACTTGCAGGACAATGATTGACAGTTCACACAGTACTACCTCCTCACTACAACACAACCTACAAGTATCATATGAACACTATCACTCCACGTCTGTAACTCACTGTGAGAAGAAACAAAACAGTCACGTTATACTACACCTTGACCTTGTGTCTGTATACACTTGCAGGACAATGATTGACTAGTTCACACAGTATTACCTCCTCACTACAACACAACCTACAAGTATCATATGAACACTATTACTCCACGTCTGTAACTCACAGTGAGAAGAAACAAAACAGTCACGTTATACTACACCTTGACCTTGTGTCTGTATACACTTGCAAGACAATGATTCACTAGTTCACACAGTACTACCTCCTTACTGTAACACAACCTACAAGTATCATATGAACACTATCACTCCACGTCTGTAACTCACTGTGAGAAGAAACAAAACAGTCACGTTATACTACACCTTGACCTTGTGTCTGTATACACTTGCAAGACAATGATTCACTAGTTCACACAGTACTACCTCCTCACTGTAACACAACCTACAAGTATCATATGAACACTATCACTCCACGTGTGTAACTCACTGTGAGAAGAAACAAAACAGTCACGTTATACTACACCTTGACCTTGTGTCTGTATACACTTGCAAGACAATGATTCACTAGTTCACACAGTACTACCTCCTCACTGTAACACAACCTACAAGTATCATATGAACACTATCACTCCACGTCTGTAACTCACTGTGAGAAGAAACAAAACAGTCACGTTATACTACACCTTGGCCTTGTGTCTGTATACACTTGCAAGACAATGATTCACTAGTTCACACAGTACTACCTCCTCACTACAACACAACCTACAAGTATCATATGAACACTATCACTCCACGTCTGTAACTCACTGTGAGAAGAAACAAAACAGTCACGTTATACTACACCTTGACCTTGTGTCTGTATACACTTGCAAGACAATGATTCACTAGTTCACACAGTACTACCTCCTCACTACAACACAACCTACAAGTATCATATGAACACTATCACTCCACGTCTGTAACTCACTGTGAGAAGAAACAAAACAGTCACGTTATACTACACCTTGACCTTGTGTCTGTATACACTTGCAAGACAATGATTCACTAGTTCACACAGTACTACCTCCTCACTGTAACACAACCTACAAGTATCATATGAACACTATCACTCCACGTCTGTAACTCACTGTGAGAAGAAACAAAACAGTCACGTTATACTACACCTTGACCTTGTGTCTGTATACACTTGCAAGACAATGATTCACTAGTTCACACAGTACTACCTCCTCACTGTAACACAACCTACAAGTATCATATGAACACTATCACTCCACGTCTGCAACTCACTGTGAGAAGAAACAAAACAGTCACGTTATACTACACCTTGACCTTATGTCTGTATACACTTGCAAGACAATGATTCACTAGTTCACACAGTACTACCTCCTCACTACAACACAACCACAAGTATCAATTGAACACTATCACTCCACGTCTGTAGCTCACTGTGAGAAGAAACAAAACAGTCACGTTATACTACACCTTGACCTTGTGTCTGTATACACTTGCAAGACAATGATTCACTAGTTCACACAGTACTACCTACTCACTGTAACACAACCTGCAAGTAGCATATGAACACTATCACTCCACGTCTGCTACTCACTGTGAGAAGAAACAAAACAGTCACGTTATACTACACCTTGACCTTGTGTCTGTATACACTTGGAAGACAATGATTCACTAGTTCACACAGTACTATCTACGTTACGTTGTTTTCAACTCTTGCTTCTAGTGGCAGTTGTTTGCACATTTGATGGCCGTGCACGAGATTCATGCTCTGCGTGCAACTAGCCTGCATCGTATGCAAACGCACATCGCTCCGGCCTTTAGTTATAACTATATGTATCACTGAGTCAGTACCAACCTAAAAATAAGATCCATAATTTCGCAGTTGAAGGCGTCGATCTCCGTATGTAGAATCCAATAACAAATATATGATTAAACTGTCGGTCTCCAGTGACAGTAACTTATGGTGTAGAATATTAAAATCATTTTATAAATGTTTTAAACTTAGACACATGGTTGAGCACATGTAGTGTTATGAAACTTCAGTTGCTTCACAAGTTACGTGAAATTAACTCATATACTCGTCTCACTATAGACATTTACAGTTGTGCACTACATATCAAAGCCGTTTAACTACTTCCCCCTTCCTCCGAACCCACCTGCTGTTGTGTGGCACAGTAATCCTAATGACGTCACAGAGTTCCGGTTTTGCGGGCCTCTGCTGTAAGGATAAGAAACTAAGTATCGCTTCGTAGTTGTACTAGCGTGTTACCGTAAAGTTAGGATTCTATTGCTGTTTTATTCCCATTTATAAACACGGCACAAGCTATTACGCTTGCTATAAAATCTGCTAAGTGCAGTGATTGATGCCAATATTGAATTATTGAACCACTTCTAAACATTTGCTGACGTGACTGTACGACTCCATTATCAATGTAGGCGTGTCTTCAATTGGTCATAACCTGTCACTTTCCTTGGCACAGATCCACCATTTTGTTTTAACTCATTTTGGAATTGGCTCTACTACTATAGGTTCACGTTCATCAGGAAGTTTGGGAGGGTGTGTGTAGAATGTACACCGTAAAAATCTAATGTGTCGCACTCACATGACTTTCTCTACTCTTGTCCTAACCATTCTTATACCACGTGGCTGACAAGTTCTCCGGGATGCCCATCACAGTAGCTATACTGCAGTAGTTGCGAATCTGGAATCTAACTCTGGATTAATTTGTCACTGAAATAAATACTTAAGCATGACTCAAGTGTACGATACCAGTGAGTCAGCCGCGCCTTATTTTTTTGGAAGGTAGGCCACCCATCTAACGGTATGTGCGCCTTAGTCCAGTTTTGCGCTTACTAAAATGTATTGCTTGACGTTCTTAAAGAGAGGAATGCCCAAAATTGAGAGCAACAGCGGTTTAAGGGGCAGAACGTACTCCTCGCTAAAGTACACCTCAAAAACACACGACTCGTTTACTGAGAGCGAATTCCGGTTTCCGGCCGATTTTACAAACTTTTTATTAGAGTATATATAGCAACGTAATTCAGTAAACGCCTCGGAAAAAATGGACCTATCATATGGGTACACTAACAACGTCAGCTAAAAAGAAAATGGTGGATTCTTGTACTTAGCGCAGGGGTTGGCTGCCAAAAATTACGAAAAATGTAGAGACACGCCTCTACCATCGTGGACCCGTGCAGTCAAAACGGACATATTATTAAACAACAGTTTGTTTACATTTTTGCGTGAACTACGCGTCGTGCATCTCAATTAATATGCATAACAGCTTTTACCATTTAAGTAGTAATATTAAAACGCCCAGCAAATGATTAAAACTGTCTTAAAAGGCTAAATCAAGCCCGCAAACTCGCGAGGTGACAATGGCATAGCGCCAGGCATGCAAGTCCTACTATTTGAAGCGGTACGTGCTTTCAGTTAAACCTCGAAATAGCCGAATAGGATTGTAATGGGTCCTCTGCGCTAAGCCATGATGACATAGGTTCGAGTCTCAGAATTGCAAATTTTTTTTTTATGTTCATCAAAACTTGGAAACCGAATTCACAATAATCTAATTATAAAATCCCTGAGCGTTTAGGACATTATAATTGAAATCGTTTTTGGTTGTCTGCATTTTGTAATTAAACAGGTGTAATGACTTATGCGCCATTGGACTGGCATGATGTATTGTGTTGTGAATGCCGACTCCTGCGATGTCCACACGTAGCTGTCGCATGATATTTTGTGCCAGTCTTTCATTATGTATTCGACAGACGAGTACGTAGATATGCTTTGATTTACGGAGAAGTAAGTACAAATACACCGGAGATAATATCTCGGGAGAGATATTCGAATAGACGACAACCAACAGCAAAACAGCTTCCGGAATGTTAAAAGGCGTCTGCGTCTAACAGCATCACTTGCAAGAATGCCTCCTCATAGACACCCACCAGCAACATCGGGTGTTAATGCAGAAGCAGTTTTGAATGCCACCCAGAACAATCCGCATACTAGTACACGGGTAGTTGCTCAGGAGGTGAACATCAGCCAGTCTTCTGTAGTGCGAATATTGAACACTAATAACTTCCATTATTATGGTTTGCTCCTACACCAAGCACTTCATGGGAGAGATTTCAAAGCTGTAGTGATATTTTGTGAATGGTTGCTGGAGCGAGTAGCAAGTGATGTGAGATTCGCATCCAGGATATTGTTTTCAGACGAATCAAGATTCCACAACAATGGAACTGGGAATCGTCACAATATGCGCTATTGGAGCGTTCATAATCCTCATTGGGTAAGGGAGGCAGCATTCCAAGAGCAGTGGGGTATAAATGTCTGGTGTGGAATCTTGGGAGACCACCTCGATGAACCATTATTCTTTGAGAGGAGTCTAACAGGAGCACGCTACCTGGAATTAATCCGTAGCTCATCCCTTATTACTAGGGAATGTGCCACTGCAGGAGCGAATGACGATGTGGTTTCAACACGATGGCGCTCCTCCGTATCGGTCGAGGATCGTCTGCAATCATTTGAATGCTGCACATCCTGGTCATTGGATAGGAAGACAAGGACCAGTTCCCTGGCCTGCCAGATCACCTGATCTGACACCGCTTGACTTCTTTCCCTGGGGTTATTTAAAAGAACGCATTTATGCAGAGGAGCTGGACAATCCAGAAACCCTTCGTCAGCGTATTACAGTGGCTTGTAGATCTGTTCAACCCTGTGTATAAATGATCCTTATTTAAATTGCACCTACCTATAGGTATGTTTAAACAACTACCTAATTGTAGTTCACTAATAAGGAAACATCAAACAATGACATAAAACATACATTAAGCAATAAAAATGAATATAATAACCGTTTTCAGAATAATAATTTGTAAATTGTGAGGATTGTACGGTAAAAAAATTAGTACTTACAGGTGATTCAAAACACCTGCACAACAAACAGATTACTTCAGAGTCTTGCGCCCGTTCCAACTGAGCTACATAGCAACGTGTGAAGTAAACATTCCGTTTAAGATGTAATATTCGCTGGTTCCAGTGAACATTTGCAGAAGTGCAAACGTCAGCTGTCTAATTACGAATATATTAAAAGGCGATGTGATAACATCTATATTAGTACTAATTTCTTCGAGTGTTTACAATTCATGTTAAATACGCGGGTAGAACCTAGTAATGGGGTCGATGTTTTCATGTTAGAGTATAAAATGCGGATTGCATAAAACTCGAGAATAAGGGGCAGCTGACTCACCTGGAATAATCTAGCGACCTGCTTTAAAAGATTTGACTATCACTCAAAGCCCACTGTGTTCCCCTTGCACACACAAAAAAGCTAGCAATCAGATAATTTGTACAAATGTTTATCTCGATTAACGTGAAGAAGGTATAGAAAGAAGAGCTTGTAAGAATGGTTGGTTCAAGAGTAGAGAAAGTCATGTGAGTGCAGGAGATCAGAATCATGAAGACGATACAGCAATAAGAGTTTGTAAGAATGGTTGGTACAAGAGTAGAGAAAGTCATGTGAGTGCAGGAGGTCAGAATCATGAAGAAGATATAGGAATAAGAGTTTGTAAGAATGGTTAGTACAAGAGTAGAGAAAGTCATGTGAGTGCAGGAGATCAGAATCATGAAGAAGATATAGGAATAAGAGTTTGTAAGAATGGTTGGTACAAGAGTGGAGAAAGTCATGTGAGTGCAAGAGATCAGAATCATGAAGAAGATATAGGAATAAGAGTTTGTAAGAATGGTTAGTACAAGAGTAGAGAAAGTCATGTGAGTGCAGGAGATCAGAATCATGAAGAAGATATAGGAATAAGAGTTTGTAAGAATGGTTAGTACAAGACTAGAGAAAGTCATGCGAGTGCAGGAGATCAGAATCACGAAGAAGATATAGGAATAAGAGTTTGTAAGAATGGTTAGTACAAGACTAGAGAAAGTCATGCGAGTGCAGGAGATCAGAATCACGAAGAAGATATAGGAATAAGAGTTTGTAAGAATGGTTAGTACAAGAGTAGAGAAAGTCATGCGAGTGCAGGAGATCAGAATCATGAAGAAGATATAGGAATAAGAGTTTGTAAGAATGGTTAGTACAAGACTAGAGAAAGTCATGCGAGTGCAGGAGATCAGAATCACGAAGAAGATATAGGAATAAGAGTTTGTAAGAATGGTTAGTACAAGAGTAGAGAAAGTCATATGAGTGCAGGAGATCAGAATCATGAAGAAGATATAGGAATAAGAGTTTGTAAGAATGGTTAGTACAAGAGTAGAGAAAGTCATGTGAGTGCAAGAGATCAGAATAATGAAGAAGATATAGGAATAAGAGTTTGTAAGAATGGTTAGTACAAGAGTAGAGAAAGTCATGTGAGTGCAGGAGATGAGAATCATAAAGAAGATATAGGAATAAGAGTTTGTAAGAATGGTTAGTACAAGAGTAGAGAAAGTCATGTGAGTGCAGGAGATCAGAATCATGAAGAAGATATAGGAATAAGAGTTTGTTAGAATGGTTAGTACAAGAGTAGAGAAAGTCATGTGAGTGCAGGAGATCAGAATCATGAAGAAGATAGAGGAATAAGAGTTTGTAAGAATGGTTAGTACAAGAGTAGAGAAAGTCATGTGAGTGCAGGAGATCAGAAACATGAAGAAGATATAGGAATAAGAGTTTGTAAGAATGGTTAGTGCAAGAGTAGAGAAAGTCATGTGAGTGCAGGAGATGAGAATCATGAAGAAGATATAGGAATACGAGTTTGTAAGAATGGTTAGTACAAGAGTGGAGAAAGTCATGTGAGTGCAGGAGATCAGAATCATGAAGAAGATACAGGAATAAGAGTTTGTAAGAATGGTTAGTACAAGAGTAGAGAAAGTCATGTGAGTGCAGGAGATCAGAATCATGAAGAAGATATAGGAATAAGAGTTTGTTAGAATGGTTAGTACAAGAGTAGAGAAAGTCATGTGAGTGCAGGAGATCAGAATCATGAAGAAGATATAGGAATAAGAGTTTGTAAGAATGGTTAGTACAATTGTAGAGAAAGTCACGTGAGTGCAACACATCAGATTTTTTGTCTTGTAACCCAATTAATGGTTTTCAGAGCAAGGTTCATAAGTTATTGTGCTGTTGTGACGTTGGGAGGGGTCCCCGAAATATCTGACACCAGTATATGGTCTGAGAATATTGTGTGAAAAGGTAACTTTGTTGCATGTGCACCATGGTATCATCTTTCGTGTACATGACCACATATCATGTTTAATTAGGAGCAGACGGGTGAAGCCCAAGAGCCTGGGGATAAAAACAGGTTCCTGCGGTTTAATCCGGATATTCCAGAACATGCAGATCAAAATCAGGTAGCAGTAACATGCATTGTTAAAAGTTGTAAAGAAACACCTGTAGGCTAGGCTAGGCTGAGAGTTCTAAATATATCCTCAATTTGTATCATAATTGCAATTATTGACTATTTGATTCACTTATCAACGAAACAATGTTGCATACTAATGCGTGGAATTCAGATCACTGTCTGTGGCCTACCTTGGCAGTGATTTCGTTTGGATTTTGTTATTCTAATTTAGCACTTCGATTTGAGATTATTTACTTCCTCTACTAGAGGAAGTATTGTATTCCACCCAAAAATTCGATGTCGAGATTTCACTGGAAATATGTTTTCTGGCCTCCTGAATCCAAGAAAAAAGCATTTTTAGTAAAAGGTCCATGTGTGTGTGTGTGTGTGTGTGTGTGTGTGTGTGTGTGTGTGTGTGTGTGTATCTGTAGCCTGTGGGCAGCATAACTCAAAAACGAAAAATCGGTTTTGAAGAAAATTGCTCCAGGCCAAACTACCCATTAGATGGAAAAGCTTTCGAAAATTGTGATTTTCTCGAAAATGGCTCTAGCTATTTTGATTAAAATGCCACATCTGTATGATATTTTTACGACAAATAAAATGCATATTTTGAATTTTCTGGCTATAGCCCATGTAGTCCTATTTACTCTGGATCACTTTTGTGTAACTGGTAAACCGTAAGAGATAGACAAAATTTTACTCTGTAAAAAATGTAGATTTTGCTAAAACAGAATTTATGTCCAAATAATTTTTTTGTAAAGTGAACCATTTCGTCGATATTCCTTGTTATTTGTGTGAGTTTTGGAAAACTAAAACTTTCACCAAGTGTAAGATAGTGATATACTTTTTACTACGTATAGCAAGTAGAGGAAATATATGTTCTGAGGCCCCCTGAATCCAAAACAAAGCATTTTTAGAAAAAGGTCCGTGTGTGTGTATGTGTGTGTGTGTGTTTCTGTCTGTCGCTGAACAGCATAACTAAAAATCTGAAGTGTTGCACTCACATGACTTTCTCTACTCTTGTACTAACCATTCTTACAAACTTATATTCCTATATCTTCTTCCTGCAGAAATTATCTTATTGCTATTTCCTTGTAGGTACAAGGGGAATATGGGAATACACTAGGCTTTGAGCGATATTCAAATATGTTAAAGCTTACAAATTCCGTTCTCTTTGCACGCTTAACATATAACAATAAGGAATAGCGATGCTCCATTTGACAGAAGTATAAGTTCCCCAACATTTACACAAATAACAAGGAATATTTCCGAAATGGCTCACTCTACAAAATAAAAAAAAAATTATTTGAACATACATTTTGTGCTTTAGCAAGATCTACATTTTTTGTATAGTAAGATTTTGTCTATCTCTTACGGTTTACGAGTTATTCAAAGGTCATCCAGAGTAAATAGGATCACATAAGCTATAGACAAAAAATTCAAAATATATATTTCGTTTGTCATAAAAATACCTTAAACACATGTCATTTTAATCAAAATCTTTAGTCATTTAGAAGAAAATCAAAATTTCGAAAAATGTTCTATGTAAAGGGTAGTGTAAGGTAGAGCAATTATCTTAAAAATCTTCATGTTGCATCCTGGAACTTAAATACCAACTTTGCTTTTTAACCTATTTTTCATTTTTGAGTTATGCTGTCCACAGACTGATAGACACACGGACATTTTTCCAAAAATGTGTTTTTTTTTTTTTTTTGATTCATAGGCCTCAAAGCATATTTTTCTGGTGAAATCTCAACATTGAATTTTTGGGTGGAACACAATACTTCCTCTACTTACTAGTAGAGACAGTAAGAAACGAAAAGTCGGTTAAAAGCCAAAGGAGATATTTAAGTTTAATATCATTCAAGGATGAGACACGAAGATTTTGAAGACGATTTCTGCACCCTAAACTACTCTTTACATGGAAAATTTCACAAATATTTTGGTTTTCTAAAAATGACTATAACATGTTTAATTAAAATGACACATGTTTATCATACTTCAATGGGAAATGAAATGTATATTTTGAATTCTTTGGCCATAGCCTATGTAGTCCTATTTACTTTGAATGCCTCTTGCGTAAGTGATAAGGCGTAAGAGATAGACCAAAACTTACTTACCCCTAGTGCAACAGCCCTATGCGGGCGAAGAACTACCGCCCAGCCGTTGCGTCCCCCACCTCTGCACACTACAGGCATCACAACTGAAGGGTTGAACGTGGTCAGTGCCTCGAGTCCTCCCGGCCGTTTGTGCAGCT
This sequence comes from Tenodera sinensis, assembly GCA_030765045.1. Classification (NCBI taxonomy): domain Eukaryota; kingdom Metazoa; phylum Arthropoda; class Insecta; order Mantodea; family Mantidae; genus Tenodera; species Tenodera sinensis. Next base: position 305,635,655 of record CM060962.1, read on the forward strand.
TTTTTACGACCTGGATTCACTAGTTCTTTATCAAACAGCTCCTCAATTGCCTCCTGCGGGACCAAACGAGGCCGGGTTTACCCCGTGCCAGACCTCCCAGAGCGTACAAAATTCCCAAGGCGGTATTGAGGATCGAACCCACACCAAAAATTACTATACAAAAAGTCTGATGTGCTGCACTCACATCACTTTCTCAACTTTTGTACTAACCTTCCTTACAAACTCTTATTCTTCTATCCTCTTCGTGTTAGTTGAGATAAACATTTGCAGAAATTATCTTAATGCTTGTTTTCTTGTGCGTGCATCGGGAATATGAGAATACAGTAGACTTCGAGCGATAGTCAAATGTTTTAAAGCTTCCAAATTCCGTTCTCCTTGCACGGTTAACATATAACAAAAATGAATAGCGCTGTTCCATTTGACAGAAGTACCTATAAGTTCCCCAGAATTTACACAAATAACAAGGAATAACTCCGAAATTTTTCACTCTGCAAAAAAAAAAAAAAAAAAAAAAAAAAAAAAAAAAAAAAAAAAAAAATTCAGACATAAATTGTGTGCTTTAGCAAGATCTAAATTTTTTTGTACAGTAAGATTTTGTGTATCTCTAACGGTTTACCAGTTATGCAAACGTCAACCAGGGTAAATAGGACTTCATGTGCTATAGCCAAGAAATTCAAAATATACATTTCATTTGTCATAAAATATCTCAGATATAAAAATCGTTAGAACTATTAAAAAAAAAAAAATTCATGTCGCATCCTTGGGTGATATTCAACTTAAATAACAACTATGGTTTTTAGCCGTCTTTTTATTTTATTTTTTTTTTTTTATTTTTTTTTTTATTTTGAGTTACGCTGTCCACAGACTGACAGACACACACATACACACGAAGTTTTGGGTGGAGTACAGTGCATCGTCTACTTACTTTACGCAGTAGACAGACAGAGAGAGAGAGAGAGAGAGAGAGAGAGTGTGTAGAAAAAAAGACTAATAGTATAGTGCTAATGGCCGTGCATAGTGCACAATATTGTTTCACACACACGATGATATACAAAAGTGTCTGTGCATTACAAAATGACGGACGAATTTTCGGTAATTTGCAATTGGTTTCTAGGTTGACCAATAACTTGCTTCCATTACCACAGCCAGCTCGACTCCTATACGGGGTGACAAACCCATGAGGCGTATCGGATAGAATGTGAAACTGCCGAGTTGTTTACGCGAGCTAATCACACTTACACGGCGAGACAGTGTATGTACACTCCGTTTAGATGCAATCGTGTCCTGTGGACAACAACGTGTCATATATCGGCAGGTGCGAAAGATCACTCATTTGTATTGCATTCTGACTGTATGCCAAATTACTGCTTTTCTAGTAAACAAGATAACAAGCGATCGTAGCGCCCGACAAGCAAGGTCAGTACACGTCGTCGCTTTGCTAGGTAGTAGCATACAATTTGTAAGTGACGAGGTATTCCTGCAGGAAAAATTTATGAGGCCCTTTTAAAAAGCCTGACTTACTGACCTGAAAAGGAAGATAAAATAATTGCCGTCATTATTAGGAAGGCTCGATAGAGAGAAATTGTTGCTAAACCAGAAAATGTGAATAAAATTATGAAGGCTACTGCTTGCCTTCACAGTTTTCATAAAATTCCTGAAATGGAAGCTGCACGAAAAGCATATTGCCCATATACTTTTGTAGACAGATAAGCAAACAGGGAATTAGGAGAATACAGGCGGGACATCCCTGAAAATGTCTCACTATATATACTACATCTTCGTGCAAGTGTCTTAAGACTTGAAGCTAGAAATGCTGTCAGAAGCACTGGAAATCAGGAAGGAAATTGTTCAAGGTTTGACAAGAACGTGTTACAAGAATCTCTAAATAATTTTATTTGATGATATACATAAATGTAAACGCAAAAAAGGAGAAATAACAAAAAAAAAAAAAAAAAAGCTAACAAACAAACAAACAAACAAACAAACAAATAAATCAAATAAATCGGCCAAGGTAAGATCCATTATACACGGCGTGTTTTTAAAGTACATTTTGTTCACCAGCTGAAGGTCCCTGGCAGGAATGCAGTCAGCCACATCAGTGAACAACTCTCGGTAAACAATGATATCATTAGCAGCAGTTCTGCTTCTAATTGCGTTTACGATAATGTTGCTAAAACTTGAAATGCTCAAAATAGCACAATTTAAATGTTATTTTCAGTTCTTGCAGTATATTTAGCTTACAAAATCTAAACGATGTTTTCATCTACTCCGTCTTTTACCCACTGATCATTTTCTGCCTTTCCTATACTTTTAAAAAACCGTGCCAGTCTGTTTCGGTCTTAAGTGATATATCCTCTAGCGATATATCGTACAGGTGCTACAAGAATAAGCCAGCTGTTGCAGTATTCATCTTACCTTGGCCCAAACTAGTTCTATGGGACTGAGATCACACACATATAGGAGCAAGTAAACGACAGTGTAGTCCAATAGAACCAAAATAAGCAATTATAACGTTATAACAATTGAGGAAGAATTCGCATTAAAATTTCGGTCAGTTAATAGTACAGCAAGTGTCCTGCAATACAGGTAATGAAAGTAATACAAGAAAGGCAGTAATACCTTTAAGATCCTCTTTAGGTTTGTTTGTTTCAATCATCCTATAAAGATCTGTTTTGCACATAGAACTGAAACCCTTTGTTCTGTAACACAATATCACCACACTCCTAGGTGGAGAATTATCTGCTTCTACATTACTTTTACCATTACTTCCCACATAGAACTGTCACTCTGAACCCCTTTGTACTACAACACAATATCACAACACTCCTAGGTGGAGGATTATCTGCTTCTACATTACTTTTACCATTACCTCCCACATAGAACTGAACCCCTTTGTACTACAACACAATATCACAATACTTCTAGGTGGAGAATTATCTGCTTCTACATTACTTTTACCATTACCTCCCACATAGAACTGAACCCCTTTGTACTACAACACAATATCACAATACTTCTAGGTGGAGGATTATCTGCTTCTACATTACTTTTACCATTACCTCCCACATAGAACTGAACCCCTTTGTACTACAACACAATATCACAATACTTCTAGGTGGAGAATTATCTGCTTCTACATTACTTTTACCATTACTTCCCACATAGAACTGTCACTCTGAACTCCTTTGTTTTGCAACACAATATCACAACACTCCTAGGTGGAGGATTACCTGCTTCTACATTACTTTTACCATTACTTCCCACATAGAACTGTCACTCTGAACCCCTTTGTACTACAACACAATATCACAACACTCCTAGGTGGAGGATTATCTGCTTCTACATTACTTTTACCATTACTTCCCACATAGAACTGAACCCCTTTGTACTACAACACAATATCACAACACTCCTAGGTGGAGGATTACCTGCTTCTACATTACTTTTACCATTACTTCCCACATAGAACTGTCACTCTGAACCCCTTTGTACTACAACACAATATCACAACACTCCTAGGTGGAGAATTATCTGCTTCTACATTACTTTTACCATTACTTCCCACATAGAACTGTCACTCTGAACTCCTTTGTTCTGCAACACAATATCACAACACTCCTAGGTGGAGGATTACCTGCTTCGACATTACTTTTACCATTACTTCCCACATAGAACTGTCACTCTGAACCCCTTTGTACTACAACACAATATCACAACACTCCTAGGTGGAGGATTATCTGCTTCTACATTACTTTTACCATTACCTCCCACATAGAACTGTCACTCTGAACCCCTTTGTTCTGTAACACAATATCACAACACTCCTAGGTGGAGGATTATCTGCTTCTACATTACTTTTACCATTACTTCCCACATAGAACTGTCACTCTGAACCCCTTTGTTCTGTAACACAATAACACAACACTCCTAGGTGGAGGATTATCTGCTTCTACATTACTTTTACCATTACTTCCCACATAGAACTGTCACTCTGAACCCCTTTGTTCTGTAACACAATAACACAACACTCCTAGGTGGAGGATTATCTGCTTCTACATTACTTTTACCATTACTTCCCACATAGAACTGTCACTCTGAACCCCTTTGTACTACAACACAATATCACAACACTCCTAGGTGGAGGATTATCTGCTTCTACATTACTTTTACCATTACTTCCCACATAGAACTGTCACTCTGAACCCCTTTGTACTACAACACAATATCACAACACTCCTAGGTGGAGGATTATCTGCTTCTACATTACTTTTACCATTACTTCCCACATAGAACTGTCACTCTGAACCCCTTTGTTCTGTAATACAATATCACAACACTCCTAGGTGGAGGATTATCTGCTTCTACATTACTTTTACCATTACTTCCCACATAGAACTGTCACTCTGAACCCCTTTGTACTACAACACAGTATCACAACACTCCTAGGTGGAGGATTATCTTCTTCTACATTACTTTTACCATTACTTCCCACATAGAACTGTCACTATGAACCCCTTTGTACTACAACACAGTATCACAACACTCCTAGGTGGAGGATTATCTTCTTCTACATTACTTTTACCATTACTTCCCACATAGAACTGTCACTATGAACCCCTTTGTACTACAACACAGTATCACAACACTCCTAGGTGGACGATTATCTGCTTCTACATTACTTTTACCATTACTTCCCACATAGAACTGTCACTCTGAACTCCTTTGTTCTACAACACAATATCGCAACACTCCTAGGTGGAGGATTATCTGCTTCTACATTACTTTTACCATTACTTCCCACATAGAACTGTCACTATGAACTCCTTTGTTCTGCAACACAATCTCAATAAGCTGTGCCTACTATACATGCCCGAAACAAAGTTTATTGTTCCGATCTGGGCCTTAGCGGTTTCTCATTGTATTTACAACATAAAGCTTTATCATATGATCTATGAGATTCACACTAATGCCATTTGATGTCTCCTGATTCAGTTGCATGTGCGAGGCTACATTATACATGTTTGTTAAACCTGGCCGATACACCGAGCTGAGTATTGCTTGTACACTGTTAGTTAACAACCACACAACACAAAAACTTTTGGACGTGTTAGTTAATAATGTGAATTAAAAATGCAAAAATTGAAATCGGGTGTAGGTGAACCCTTGCATCAGTACGTACCGGAGTTTAAAACACTTTTATTACTTATGGGAAAATACTTTTTTGTGTGTTTTATAAAGGAAAAGAGTGTAAAGTAAACTGTGTGAATGTAATATGTTGCATTTCTATTTCAAGCATAGAAAATCGTATGATTTGTGTGTTGAAGGGGAACAGTTAAAGAAATGTGGTCGTGTTTCGTAAAAGAAATGAGTAGAGAAAACCGTGTGAATGTAATATGTGGCGTTTGTATTTCAGGCATAGAAATTGCATGAATTGCATGTATGTTGAAGGGCAAGCAGTAGGGTAATAAAACGATGTGAAGGGGATTGTTGTACAGTAAAATGGATAGCATAGGAACCTTCTCCATGAAAAACTATATTATACGTACCAAATTCCGAGGTGATCAGTCATGTGGTTTAGGAGCGCATAGGGACAAACATACAAACATTCATTTATGAATGGCTCCATATTTATACTGAAGGATCAGTGATATCAAACCGAGATGGAGTAGGGGCTGGAGTCACATGTCACCTCTTTTCCTGTTACAAATCTTTAAGTAATGGAACTACAAACTTTGATGGAGAAATTGAAGCAATTCCCTACAAAATCTTTTGTATCGAATTTCACATTTTCAGCAAGCAGTTATTCTCTAAGATTCTAGGGCAGCAATTATAACAATTACTTCCAGGTTGTCACCAAAAAACCAAAAAATTATAGAATATTGGAAAATCCTTACCCATCTAACAGCACTTCAAAAACACTTAGTCTTCCAATGGATACCAGCTCACTGTGGACTGGGTGGTAATGAGAAAGCTGATTTTCTTGCAAGAAAGGGTACCGGAAATGTGCAGAAATCAATAGTTAATCTACCATTTTATGCAGCTAAAAGATTAGTCAACTCTGAATTCAAAAAAATTGTTGAAAAATATTACTATGAAAAATCAAAAAATAAAAGATGGGAACTACCAAACATGCGAACAGTAATTTCTGAGTATGCTCGAAAAACAGCAGTTGCAACCTTCAGGTTGATTACAGGACATGATTGTCTGGCAAAACATTTAAACAGAATTGGGATATATTCTTCACCACTCTGTCCTCTATGTGATCTGCAAGAGGAAATGGATCGAGACCACCTTCAAATATGCCCGGCCACTTCTAGTGCCCCATCCATCAGTGAAAAATATTGGAGAGCAAGAGGATTAATGACTTCATTGTCAGAAATCCAGCATTAGCCAATAACAACAACATATACACACAATACTAATTATGCATTGATATTGTAATAGATTAGTGAATGTGCAACAAAAGAAAGTAGGTTATTTTGTTTAAGTATTTAATAAACGATAGTAACAACCAAACTCTTACATTTAACATTCAATAATGGACTTTTATTTATATATTAATTCACACAATTTCCTGTTTTCTTTCTCGAGGCAACATCTTTAACGTGTTCTGGCAGTGAGCCTAGTAATATAGTTTATGAAGCTGAGTCACCAAGCTCAGTGGCGTTTTTGGTTTCATATCTGGGCTTTGTAGCAAGCAGGTCCATTGATGATAGTAGAGTAATTACGAGAGTTCCAAATACAGTGACGTCATGACCACGCCCCCCCTCCTTATAAGTATGAGAGTTCCAAATACAGTGACGTCATAGACACACCCCCAGTGACGTCATGTTCACATTCGTTTTCAACTTTTGTACACCCCTGACGTGGTCACGCCCACGTCAAGGGCCACATCCCACTTTTCGAGCCCCCCCTCCCTCACCCCTCCGCCCACCGACATCATGGTAACAGACCTTCTGACACTTCCCCCACCGCTGACGTCTTAGACACGTGCCGGTCGCAAGGGGTGTACGCGCTGCTTCAACCACGTCCCCTCCCCCTTTCAGCGTGAGAGTTCCAAATACAGTGTCATCAGGAACCCCGCCTAATTTTCACGTTTTGTACATCCCTAGGCACGCGACAGTCAGTGACGTCATAACCACACCTCCTCTTTCGCCAGGGGTGTACATCCCACGCCTACTTTTGGCATCCCCTCCCCCTCTATCGGCACAGCCACACCTACTTTTCGTCAGGGGTATACAAGACATATTGGTGGGAAGTCGCCAGCTCCCCCGAGCCCTCTCGTAATTACTCTACTCCAGTGGCGCCAACTTCGAAAATCTGTGTACATCAATCTTTTTATAATTGGAATAATTCCTGCCCTTGGGTCCCTCGGTCGATCCCCGTGCAAATGAAGAATTATTATTGGAATAACTCCTAAACTATGAGTGATAAAAACTTCGAATAAATTTTATTAAATTGATACTGTTATGGGCTTTCCTCTGTGTTGTATACGGGATCCTGGAGTCTTGGGTTCCAATCCTGATTTGGTAAATTTAATTATTTCGAGAACCGCTTGTGTTGGAAGACTGAAATAAACTTTATATGATAATACTTGTTAAGGACGAATATTTTATAACATGCTAGAGTTAACGTATCGTAGGTTCGATCCCTATCTTGTGGAGAATTATTGAAATTTGCTCTATATCGCTATTTTTACACTTGGAATAGTAATGCAAAGACAAATTAGGCTAACTTGGCATATAAAATGATATACTAGACAATTTTATCCCTACGACTCATAGTTCGATTACCGGGACGGGGGCAATTACTTCAAAGTCGATTTATTCGCGAATCAATAAAGTTAGCGTGATGAAATAAAAAGGTAAACACTTCAGCTAAATATCTGCTCTTGAATTATTGATAAAAATGGTAGCTTTTGTACTGTGGGGTCTAGTTCGAATCTCTAAGGGTCCATTTAAATACTTTGCAAACTAGGGTCTTAGAGATCTGTAATAAAGTTTAAATTGGTGTTATTACTTACAAAATCAATTATAAAATGCTGTTATTGAGAGAAACATTGCTTGTGTTGATTCTAGAAGCTTAAATCTTGCATAACACGGAAAAAGTCGGTTTAGATATAATTGACGGAGAATGCTGTTATTTTATTTAATATTTAAGGTAATAACGTCAAAATTACGCGTATATCTCTTGATAGCACGAAGGAGAATGAGAATATAATAATAATAATAAGAAGAAGCAGAAGAAGAAGAACCAGAACAAGAAGAAGAAGAAGAAGAAGAAGAAGAAGAGATTTTATTTTATATTTCAGCTAATAACCTTCAGTTCGCGTATATTCCCTGGTAGCATGATAAAATAAAAAGTCAAAACACTTCAACTAAATGTTCTGATCTTGAATTATTGAAAAATGTGCCTAAGATGTCTAAAAGCATTGTCGAGTCTTTGCGTCCCATATGATCGCTCTTATGGTTTCCAGCTTACTGCCGACTTGGTTATAATGTCGACGCCTGTGTTTGAGGCTAGTTTCTCCACTAATGTTATAATTCCGACGCCTTTGTGTGAGGGTAGGGTTTTTTCCGCTAATGACAGGACGAGTCTTTACCTGTTGGGACAATTTAAAAGAGGTTCAGTTGAGAGGAATGTGTTTGTTACTTAAAAGATATTATACATCCGTTTCGCTTCTTAATTTTGCGTATGTGTGTGTATGTGTGTGTGAGTGTGTGTGTCTGTGTGTATGTGTGTGTCTGCGCATGCGTGTGTCTGTGTGTTTGTGTGTGTGTGTTTGTGTATGTGTGTTTTATGTGTGTGTATGTGTATGTGTGTGTCTGTGTATCTGTGTGTGTTTATGTGTCTGTGTGTATGGGTGTGTGTCTGTGTGTGTGTGCTATGCATATTTGTGCGTATGTGAATGTGGGTGTTTGCGTGTGTGTTTGCGGATGTGTGCGTGTGTGCATGTGTGTATGTGTGTGTGGGTTGGAGTGTGTGTATGTTTTTTGTGTGTATGTGTGTGGGAGAGTGTGCGTATGTGTTTGTGCATGTATGTGTGTGTTTACGGGCGTGAGTATGTGTGTGTGTGTGTGGGTTGGGGTGTGTGTGTGTGGGGGGAGTGTGTGTATGTGTTTATGCATGTATGTGTGTGGTTACGGGCGTGTGTATGTGTGGGTTGGGGTGTATGCATGTTTTTGTGTCTATGTGTGTGGGAGAGAGTGTGTATGTGGTGTGTGTATGTTTTTGTGTGTATGTGTGTGGGAGAGTGTGTGTATGTGTTTGTGCATGTATGTGTGTGTTTACGGGCGTGTGTATGTGTGCGTGTTTGCTGGTGTGTATGTGCATGTATGTATGTGTGCGTATGTGTGCATGTATGTGTGTAGGTGTGCGTGTATGTGTATGCATGTGTGTGTTTGCGTGCATGTGTGTATGTGTGCTTGTGCATGTATGTGTGGGTTGGGGTATGTGTATGTGTGTATGGGTTGGGGCGTGTGTATGTGTGCGTGTTTGCTGGTGTGTATGTGCATGTATGTCTGTGTGCGTATGTGTGCATGTATGTGTGTGGGTGTGCGTGTATGTGTATGCATGTGTGTGTTTGCGTGTATGTGTGTATGTGTGCTTGTGCATGTATGTGTGGGTTGGGGTGTGTGTATGTGTGTGTGGGTTGGGGCGTGTGTATGTGTGCGTGTTTGCTGGTGTGTATGTGCATGTATGTCTGTGTGCGTATGTGTGCATGTATGTGATTGTGTGTATGTGTGTGTGTGTGTGTGTGAGAGAGTGTGTGTGAGGGTGTGAGTATGTGTGTGTTTGTGCATGCGTGTGTATGTGTGATGGAGAGTGTGTGTTTGTGTGTTTGTTTGCGGGTGTGTGTGTTTGTGGAGATGATGGTGGTGGGTATTGGTGATAGTCGTGGTGATGTTGCTTATGGTGATATCTGTTCTGGTGGCGGTGGTGGTGGTGGTGGTGGTGGTGGTGGTGGTGGTCGTATGGTGGTGGTGATGGTGATGGTGATGGTAGTGGTGGTGGTGGTGGTGTCTAATTAAAAGCATTAAAACATACTAAAGATGTGAAAACTTAGAAAAATCACGAGGAAGCTTTATAAATTTAAAAAAAAAAATCATAATACCGCACAAATGCCTAAAATACCTAGCAAACCTCTAAAATACCATTAACATACCGTGAAATGTTTAGTGAATGCTTAGGATTCGCATGTCAGGAGGTCTAATACCTTCAGCTTCAACATGTTTTAGAGATAGTTTAAAGAGAGCTAGAAAGCAATAATGCTGGATAAAGTCGAGAAAAATACTTTAAAAGAAGCAGCCCAGATCAGGATAGGCAGGGGTTAACCTTAGAAAAAATTGCTAGGGGTGTTCGAGATGTTAACTCCAGAACATGTAAAACTAAGCTAAAGGATCATACAGCTGAATAAAAATTTATAGTGTTGCTAGATATGGGGTCGTTGGTGATGGTGTCGTTGTAGGTTATGGTTGCGCTGGTGGTGGTGGTGATAATGCTAGTTATGATGGTTGTAAAGGAGATGGTGTTGGTGGTGTCGTTATAGCGATGCAAAACTCAACAGTCGCTTTCACATAATCTGCGGACACGTGACGTAGAAATAGTGGTGCTACGTGATACTTCAAATACCATGAGAAAACTTTATTTTCTAGACTGAAGCTCTATAAAAGAGCTGCAGAAGCCAGCACTGACGAATATGGCGTTCCGAAATTCTTTAAAGGAATACAAGCCTTGCAAGGTTAGACACTAAAACGCATAAGCAATGCCCTAGGTGATCCCATTAGAAAATGCTGAACTACTCTAAAGAATAATAACCGGGATTAACATGCATAACATACCGGCAAGGGCGAGGAAATGCTCTTAACGGCTTCTTCAACATCAAGGCTAAAAGATCTGGTGTTAGTTCAAGAAAAAGGAGGAATTAAAAAAAAAAAAAAAAACCAAGAATGCTCGTTAACAATGAAGAAATATCTCTTGAGGTTAATTTAGGTTTAAGTGTGTATGCCTTAGAAAAATTACCCTAGCCATATTAAGTTGCCACCAGGAATCTTGAAAAAAAGTTGAAATGGGGTGGGGGAAGGGGAGGGCTGAGAATATAAGAAGAGATCATTGAAAAAAAATGCATTGACACTAACCAGCTTTAACTTCTATAAGCTGAAGAAATTAGTGAAAAAACCGTCTAAAAGCTCTCATAAAGATTCTCAATACTTCTATCAGTGACAAACATGTTAGAAGCCAAGTTCTGTAACGTTATGAAAGTGGCCAGAATAGGTGACCAGATTAAGTGAACAGATTAGGTTAGCTTGGTCAGACTACGAGATAGAGCAGTTGTTGTTGATGATGATGATGATGATGATGATGATACGATTGTTCCTGGGTTAGGTTAGTAGTGAAATGTAGTCGAAATAATAAGTACAAGAAATGCAATAAATGAATGGATAGGTTGGACTGCACCTCAACTACTGTAAAACAAAGCGATTACTGAAGAAAGCTTAGTAAAATACCCCTAGCAACTTCAAAAATACCTGCTTCAGTACCTTAAAACATCTTCAAACTGGCGAAAAAAATGCTTCTCACGAGTTTAAGATGCCCTGAAAATCCTCAAAATATCTGTGAAGGAGCTGAAATGTCTTAATTAGCGCTCGAAAAATACCATTAAAAGCGTCTAACGCCTATAAAAGTGTTTCAAAGGATTCTGAAAACCACTCAAAAAATGTCGGTGTAAAAAGTTTAAAATACTCGCATAGTGCTTAAAATGTCTCTAAAATGTCTGAAACGATATTTAAACTAGCAGATACATACGTCCAACAACACTTGAAATACCATGAAACCTCTGGAAAATCGATCAAATAATCTATATAATACTCAAAATTGCCTGAAAAGCTCTTAAATATACTGTAAAAGCAGCAAGAATATACCAAAAGTGTCTAAAAGATCTATCAGAGGAACCATAATAAAATTGGCTAGTAAATTCTTAAATATGTTGCAAAAGCATTCTGAACAGCTTAAAAGCAGCTAAAATATCTGTAAAACGACCTTAGACAGCATCAAAATAGCATGAAACCACTGGAAAATCTAATAACTAACCTACATAATTCTCAAAATTACCTGAAAGGTTCTTAAATGGTGGTGGTGGTGGTGGTGATGACGGAGGTGGGGGTGCTGCGATGGTTATAGTCGTGCAGGTTATGGTGGTGCTGGTGCTCCAGGTGTTGATGTTGGTGGTGGTGGCGGTGGTGGTGGTGGTGGTGTTGCAGAATAGGTGTCGTTGGTTGGTGTGGTGTTGATGATGGTGGGTGTGGTCATGGCTGAGTTGGTAGTTAAGGGGTATGATGGTAGTAATGACAGTTGTAGTGATGGTGGTTGTGGTAATGGCTGTGTTGGTGGTGTTGGTGGTGGAGGCGGTGGTGGCAATGGTTATGGCGCTGCAGCATAGGTTGCGTTGGTGACGATGATGGTTGGTTATGTTAAGTTAGGTCATGATAGTCTTAGAAGGAATGTAAGCGACGTCTGGCGTGTTGCCATTAGAACATACTGAACTATGCTAAAGAATCGTTAAAATGAAGTTAGCATGTATAGCGTACTGAAGCAGTGAACAAAATTCACCCATTGCCCTTGAAAGCACTTAAAAGCGAGTAAAATATCTGTTAAACGGTCTAAAACAAGCTCAAAATACCATGAAACCTCTAGAAAATCGATCAAATAATCTACATAATCCTCAAAATTACCTGAAAAGTTCTTAAATATACCGGAAAAACAGTAAGAATATACTAAAAGTGTCTAAAAGCTCTATCAGAGGAACCATAATAAAAATTGCCTAGAAAGTTCTTAAATATGTTGCAAAAGCATTCTGAACAGCTTAAAAGCAGCTAAAATATCTCTAAAACGACCTAAGACAGCATCAAAATAGCACGAAACCTCTGGAAAAATCTAATAAATAACCTACATAATTCTCAAAATTGCCTGAAAGGTTCTTAAATATGCGTGTCATCGTGTCTGAGGACATTCTAAATCCTAAAATCGCTGACAATCCTCTACAAGTAACATGTAAATGCTCGAGGTTATATCCGCAAAGAGGGAAACCAGGACGCCTTATGGCAGGATGGAATAGACAAGCAGAGGAGGAGGATATAGGATAGATAATAAGGGGATAGAATGAATGTCTAGAAACGTCTCATTGTGGTGGTGTGGTGTTGGTGTCCGCTATGATGGTGCTGGTGATGATGGTGGTGGTGGTGGTGATGGTGTCCGTTATGGTGGTGCTGATGATGATGGTACTGGTGATTATGGTGGTGGTGGTGGTGGTGGTAGAGGTGTTGGTGTCCGTTGTGGGGGGGGGCGCTGGTGATGATGGTGGTGCTGGTGATGATGGCGGAGTGGTATTGGTGGTGGTAGTGGTGGTGGTCGTTGGTGGTAGTGGTAGTGGTGGCCGTTATAGTGGCACTGGTGAGGGTGTTGCTGTTGTTGTTGGTGTTGGAGGTGTTGCAGAATAGATGGTGTTGGTTGGTGTGGTGATGACGATGGCAAGGATGGTGGCTATGGTAACGATGGTGGTGGCGATAACGGTGGTGGTGATGGTAACGATGGTGGTGATGGTGAGGATGGAGGTACTGGTGAAGGTTATGGTGGATAATGTAACGATGGTGATGGTAACGTGAAGGTGACAGTGAGGATGATGGTACTGGTGATGGTTATGGCGGTGATGATGGCAAGGATGGTGGGTATGGTAACGATGGTGGTGGCGATAACGGTGGTGGTGATGGTAACGATGGTGGCGCTGGTGATGGTGGAGGTGGTGGTGGTGGTGGTGGTGATGGTGTTGGTGGAGGTGGTGGTGGTGGTGGTGATGGTGTTGGTGGTGGTGGTGGTGGTGGTGGTGGTGGTGGCGGTGGTGGTGGTGGTGTTGCAGAATAGGTGTCGTTGGTTGGTGTGGTGATGATGATGGTGGGTGTGGTCATGGCTGAGTTGGTAGTTAAGGGGTATGATGGTAGTAATGACAGTTGTAGTGATGGTGGTTGTGGTAATGGCTGTGTTGGTGGTGTTGGTGGTGGAGGCGGTGGTGGCAATGGTTATGGCGCTGCAGCATAGGTTGCGTTGGTGACGATGATGGTTGGTTATGTTAAGTTAGGTCATGATAGTCTTAGAAGGAATGTAAGCGACGTCTGGCGTGTTGCCATTAGAACATACTGAACTATGCTAAAGAATCGTTAAAATGAAGTTGGCATGTATAGCATACTGGAACAGTGTACAAAGACGGATACAATAGCTATTTGAATAAGGCTAAAACATCTTCTGATGTTAGTGTAAGAAGCGGTGGAAGGGAGGAGAAGAAGAAGCATATATAATGTTAAATAAGGATGAGGAAATATCTCTAAAGATGTTTGTGGTTAAGTTAGGCTAGTCTTAGAAAGACCGTAAGCAATGCTTTAGGCGTGAACATCATATATTCACAAAAGGATGGAAAGTGGTCATGAAAGCATAACAAATCGCTAAAAAGGGCTCCATATACCCCTTAAAAACATTAAACCATACTAACGACGTGAAAACATAGAAAATACCAACGAAGCTGCAAAAAAAAATCCTGAAAATCTCTAGAATACCGCAAAAATGGCTAAAATACTTACCAACTCCTAAAATAGCACTAACATACCATGAAATGTTCAGAAATCGTTAGGGTTCGCATGTCGGGGGGTGTAATATCTTCAAGGTAGCTAAAGTTGTTGGAGGAACGTCTCCAAAGGAAAGTGAAATATCTAAGCTTGAAACGGCATGTTGCGACGGTCAGAATAGGTTATAGAAGAATATAATGCTCGTGTAAAATGGGATGAGATAGGTTAGGTTAAGTCAGGTTAATAAATAGGAAGGTTTGCGCTCCCTTAGGTTAAGTAACGTTAGGCTAGGTTAGAATATGAGGCTTAGGTTATGTGAAATTATGAAAGACCATATAGTAAAAAGAGTAGGGATTAGATGAGCAATAGGGATGAAGAATAAATCATTAGATGAGGTGTTAGGTTAGGTTAAACGAGTAGAAGTATGGTGCTTAGGTTAGGTTAGGTTAGCCATGTAGAAGTATGGAGCTTAGGTTAGGTTAAGATAGGTTAGGTTAGGTTAGGATAGGTTAGACGAGTAGAAGTATGGGGCTTAGGTTAAATTATCAAAGACGGGAGTAAATAGTGGGAGCTGGGTTAGGTTAGGTTAGCCATGTAGAAGTATGGAGCTTAGGTTAGGTTAAGATAGGTTAGGTTAGGTTAGGATAGGTTAGACGAGTAGAAGTATGGGGCTTAGGTTATGTGAAATTATGAGAGACCATAGTAAAAAGAGTGGGAGCTAGGTTAGGCGAGCTTAGGTTATACGAATACAAGTATGGAGCTTAGGTTAGGTTAAGATAGGTTAGACGAGTAGAAGTATGGGGCTTAGGTTAGGATAGATTAGGTTAGGTTAGGTTAGGTTAGCCATGTAGAAGTATGGAGCTTAGGTTAGGTTAAGATAGGTTAGACGAGTAGAAGTATGGGGCTTAGGTTAGGATAGATTAGGTTAGGTTAGGTTAGGTTAGGTTAGGTTAGGTTAGGTTAGTGAGGCAATGTGGGGTGAGGTATCATGTTGGGGTAATATATTTAATCAACTCAGAAAGCTCTTGTGTTAGGCGGCATACACCGATATAGTGAACGACATACTCAGGCACCATGAACGCTCATAAGCATACATACACTGCTATAGGCCTTAAGAGTCATCCCTAGAGATTCCTTTAAACACCTACAACGTCCTGCTTCCCCTACCACCTTACCTAGTAATCCTTAGATTACGCACTGCGGCATCTCCCTTGCGCCCCGGTGGACTAACCCATCGAACCTCTTCTCCAGGAGGCACGATCCTAGGTATCGCTGTTGGATAGTGTCCCTTGGTCCGGGTAGGACGACGTATGCCATCCTGCTTCGAAATTCTGCAACAGTACCGCCGGTCTTGGCGGGCCCTCGTCCAGTTGCCCTTCTTCCTGGTGTGTTGACGGGCCATCCTGCGCACTTGGAAACGGCTCATTGGGTACCGTGTCCGCCGACCTCTCTGGCGCACCTTCGCAGCCACCTTGCTTCCGATGGGTCCGGCAACAAACCCCACCACATCCGCGCGAGTCGCGTCCACCGCTGCACTCGTGTTCACTCGTGCTCGGCACGGCCTCTCCTGTATCCTGCCGTCCACGATGATGTCAGTAGGGTATATAAGGGAAAGCTGGCACACTTTTTTATGGGCAAGATGGCCGCCGTGCGTAATCTAAGGATTACTAGGTAAGGTGGTAGGGGAAGCAGGACGTTGTAGGTGTTTAAAGGAATCTCTAGGGATGACTCTTAAGGCCTATAGCAGTGTATGTATGCTTATGAGCGTTCATGGTGCCTGAGTATGTCGTTCACTATATCGGTGTATGCCGCCTAACACAAGAGCTTTCTGAGTTGATTAAATATATTACCCCAACATGATACCTCACCCCACATTGCCTCACTAACCTAACCTAACCTAACCTAACCTAACCTAACCTAACCTAACCTAATCTATCCTAACCTAAGCCCCATACTTCTACTCGTCTAACCTATCTTAACCTAACCTAAGCTCCATACTTCTACATGGCTAACCTAACCTAACCTAACCTAATCTATCCTAACCTAAGCCCCATACTTCTACTCGTCTAACCTATCTTAACCTAACCTAAGCTCCATACTTGTATTCGTATAACCTAAGCTCGCCTAACCTAGCTCCCACTCTTTTTACTATGGTCTCTCATAATTTCACATAACCTAAGCCCCATACTTCTACTCGTCTAACCTATCCTAACCTAACCTAACCTATCTTAACCTAACCTAAGCTCCATACTTCTACATGGCTAACCTAACCTAACCCAGCTCCCACTATTTACTCCCGTCTTTGATAATTTAACCTAAGCCCCATACTTCTACTCGTCTAACCTATCCTAACCTAACCTAACCTATCTTAACCTAACCTAAGCTCCATACTTCTACATGGCTAACCTAACCTAACCTAAGCACCATACTTCTACTCGTTTAACCTAACCTAACACCTCATCTAATGATTTATTCTTCATCCCTATTGCTCATCTAATCCCTACTCTTTTTACTATATGGTCTTTCATAATTTCACATAACCTAAGCCTCATATTCTAACCTAGCCTAACGTTACTTAACCTAAGGGAGCGCAAACCTTCCTATTTATTAACCTGACTTAACCTAACCTATCTCATCCCATTTTACACGAGCATTATATTCTTCTATAACCTATTCTGACCGTCGCAACATGCCGTTTCAAGCTTAGATATTTCACTTTCCTTTGGAGACGTTCCTCCAACAACTTTAGCTACCTTGAAGATATTACACCCCCCGACATGCGAACCCTAACGATTTCTGAACATTTCATGGTATGTTAGTGCTATTTTAGGAGTTGGTAAGTATTTTAGCCATTTTTGCGGTATTCTAGAGATTTTCAGGATTTTTTTTTGCAGCTTCGTTGGTATTTTCTATGTTTTCACGTCGTTAGTATGGTTTAATGTTTTTAAGGGGTATATGGAGCCCTTTTTAGCGATTTGTTATGCTTTCATGACCACTTTCCATCCTTTTGTGAATATATGATGTTCACGCCTAAAGCATTGCTTACGGTCTTTCTAAGACTAGCCTAACTTAACCACAAACATCTTTAGAGATATTTCCTCATCCTTATTTAACATTATATATGCTTCTTCTTCTCCTCCCTTCCACCGCTTCTTACACTAACATCAGAAGATGTTTTAGCCTTATTCAAATAGCTATTGTATCCGTCTTTGTACACTGTTCCAGTATGCTATACATGCCAACTTCATTTTAACGATTCTTTAGCATAGTTCAGTATGTTCTAATGGCAACACGCCAGACGTCGCTTACATTCCTTCTAAGACTATCATGACCTAACTTAACATAACCAACCATCATCGTCACCAACGCAACCTATGCTGCAGCGCCATAACCATTGCCACCACCGCCTCCACCACCAACACCACCAACACAGCCATTACCACAACCACCATCACTACAACTGTCATTACTACCATCATACCCCTTAACTACCAACTCAGCCATGACCACACCCACCATCATCATCACCACACCAACCAACGACACCTATTCTGCAACACCACCACCACCGCCACCACCACCACCACCACCACCACCACCACCAACACCATCACCACCACCACCACCACCTCCACCAACACCATCACCACCACCACCACCACCACCTCCACCATCACCAGCGCCACCATCGTTACCATCACCACCACCGTTATCGCCACCACCATCGTTACCATACCCACCATCCTTGCCATCATCACCGCCATAACCATCACCAGTACCATCATCCTCACTGTCACCTTCACGTTACCATCACCATCGTTACATTATCCACCATAACCTTCACCAGTACCTCCATCCTCACCATCACCACCATCGTTACCATCACCACCACCGTTATCGCCACCACCATCGTTACCATAGCCACCATCCTTGCCATCGTCATCACCACACCAACCAACACCATCTATTCTGCAACACCTCCAACACCAACAACAACAGCAACACCCTCACCAGTGCCACTATAACGGCCACCACTACCACTACCACCAACGACCACCACCACTACCACCACCAATACCACTCCGCCATCATCACCAGCACCACCATCATCACCAGCGCCCCCCCCCACAACGGACACCAACACCTCTACCACCACCACCACCACCACCATAATCACCAGTACCATCATCATCAGCACCACCATAACGGACACCATCACCACCACCACCATCATCACCAGCACCATCATAGCGGACACCAACACCACACCACCACAATGAGACGTTTCTAGACATTCATTCTATCCCCTTATTATCTATCCTATATCCTCCTCCTCTGCTTGTCTATTCCATCCTGCCATAAGGCGTCCTGGTTTCCCTCTTTGCGGATATAACCTCGAGCATTTACATGTTACTTGTAGAGGATTGTCAGCGATTTTAGGATTTAGAATGTCCTCAGACACGATGACACGCATATTTAAGAACCTTTCAGGCAATTTTGAGAATTATGTAGGTTATTTATTAGATTTTTCCAGAGGTTTCGTGCTATTTTGATGCTGTCTTAGGTCGTTTTAGAGATATTTTAGCTGCTTTTAAGCTGTTCAGAATGCTTTTGCAACATATTTAAGAACTTTCTAGGCAATTTTTATTATGGTTCCTCTGATAGAGCTTTTAGACACTTTTAGTATATTCTTACTGTTTTTCCGGTATATTTAAGAACTTTTCAGGTAATTTTGAGGATTATGTAGATTATTTGATCGATTTTCTAGAGGTTTCATGGTATTTTGAGCTTGTTTTAGACCGTTTAACAGATATTTTACTCGCTTTTAAGTGCTTTCAAGGGCAATGGGTGAATTTTGTTCACTGCTTCAGTACGCTATACATGCTAACTTCATTTTAACGATTCTTTAGCATAGTTCAGTATGTTCTAATGGCAACACGCCAGACGTCGCTTACATTCCTTCTAAGACTATCATGACCTAACTTAACATAACCAACCATCATCGTCACCAACGCAACCTATGCTGCAGCGCCATAACCATTGCCACCACCGCCTCCACCACCAACACCACCAACACAGCCATTACCACAACCACCATCACTACAACTGTCATTACTACCATCATACCCCTTAACTACCAACTCAGCCATGACCACACCCACCATCATCAACACCACACCAACCAACGACACCTATTCTGCAACACCACCACCACCACCACCGCCACCACCACCAACATCAACACCTGGAGCACCAGCACCACCATAACCTGCACGACTATAACCATCGCAGCACCCCCACCTCCGTCATCACCACCACCACCACCACCATTTAAGAACCTTTCAGGTAATTTTGAGAATTATGTAGGTTAGTTATTAGATTTTCCAGTGGTTTCATGCTATTTTGATGCTGTCTAAGGTCGTTTTACAGATATTTTAGCTGCTTTTAAGCTGTTCAGAATGCTTTTGCAACATATTTAAGAATTTACTAGCCAATTTTATTATGGTTCCTCTGATAGATCTTTTAGACACTTTTGGTATATTCTTGCTGCTTTTACAGTATATTTAAGAGCTTTTCAGGCAATTTTGAGTATTATATAGATTATTTGATCGATTTTCCAGAGGTTTCATGGTATTTCAAGTGTTGTTGGACGTATGTATCTGCTAGTTTAAATATCGTTTCAGACATTTTAGAGACATTTTAAGCACTATGCGAGTATTTTAAACTTTTTACACCGACATTTTTTGAGTGGTTTTCAGAATCCTTTGAAACACTTTTATAGGCGTTAGACGCTTTTAATGGTATTTTTCGAGCGCTAATTAAGACATTTCAGCTCCTTCACAGATATTTTGAGGATTTTCAGGGCATCTTAAACTCGTGAGAAGCATTTTTTTCGCCAGTTTGAAGATGTTTTAAGGTACTGAAGCAGGTATTTTTGAAGTTGCTAGGGGTATTTTACTAAGCTTTCTTCAGTAATCGCTTTGTTTTACAGTAGTTGAGGTGCAGTCCAACCTATCCATTCATTTATTGCATTTCTTGTACTTATTATTTCGACTACATTTCACTACTAACCTAACCCAGGAACAATCGTATCATCATCATCATCATCATCATCATCATCAACAACAACTGCTCTATCTCGTAGTCTGACCAAGCTAACCTAATCTGTTCACTTAATCTGGTCACCTATTCTGGCCACTTTCATAACGTTACAGAACTTGGCTTCTAACATGTTTGTCACTGATAGAAGTATTGAGAATCTTTATGAGAGCTTTTAGACGGTTTTTTCACTAATTTCTTCAGCTTATAGAAGTTAAAGCTGGTTAGTGTCAATGCATTTTTTTTCAATGATCTCTTCTTATATTCTCAGCCCTCCCCTTCCCCCACCCCATTTCAACTTTTTTTCAAGATTCCTGGTGGCAACTTAATATGGCTAGGGTAATTTTTCTAAGGCATACACACTTAAACCTAAATTAACCTCAAGAGATATTTCTTCATTGTTAACGAGCATTCTTGGTTTTTTTTTTTTTTTTTAATTCCTCCTTTTTCTTGAACTAACACCAGATCTTTTAGCCTTGATGTTGAAGAAGCCGTTAAGAGCATTTCCTCGCCCTTGCCGGTATGTTATGCATGTTAATCCCGGTTATTATTCTTTAGAGTAGTTCAGCATTTTCTAATGGGATCACCTAGGGCATTGCTTATGCGTTTTAGTGTCTAACCTTGCAAGGCTTGTATTCCTTTAAAGAATTTCGGAACGCCATATTCGTCAGTGCTGGCTTCTGCAGCTCTTTTATAGAGCTTCAGTCTAGAAAATAAAGTTTTCTCATGGTATTTGAAGTATCACGTAGCACCACTATTTCTACGTCACGTGTCCGCAGATTATGTGAAAGCGACTGTTGAGTTTTGCATCGCTATAACGACACCACCAACACCATCTCCTTTACAACCATCATAACTAGCATTATCACCACCACCACCAGCGCAACCATAACCTACAACGACACCATCACCAACGACCCCATATCTAGCAACACTATAAATTTTTATTCAGCTGTATGATCCTTTAGCTTAGTTTTACATGTTCTGGAGTTAACATCTCGAACACCCCTAGCAATTTTTTCTAAGGTTAACCCCTGCCTATCCTGATCTGGGCTGCTTCTTTTAAAGTATTTTTCTCGACTTTATCCAGCATTATTGCTTTCTAGCTCTCTTTAAACTATCTCTAAAACATGTTGAAGCTGAAGGTATTAGACCTCCTGACATGCGAATCCTAAGCATTCACTAAACATTTCACGGTATGTTAATGGTATTTTAGAGGTTTGCTAGGTATTTTAGGCATTTGTGCGGTATTATGATTTTTTTTTTTAAATTTATAAAGCTTCCTCGTGATTTTTCTAAGTTTTCACATCTTTAGTATGTTTTAATGCTTTTAATTAGACACCACCACCACCACCACTACCATCACCATCACCATCACCACCACCATACGACCACCACCACCACCACCACCACCACCACCACCGCCACCAGAACAGATATCACCATAAGCAACATCACCACGACTATCACCAATACCCACCACCATCATCTCCACAAACACACACACCCGCAAACAAACACACAAACACACACTCTCCATCACACATACACACGCATGCACAAACACACACATACTCACACCCTCACACACACTCTCTCACACACACACACACACACATACACACAATCACATACATGCACACATACGCACACAGACATACATGCACATACACACCAGCAAACACGCACACATACACACGCCCCAACCCACACACACATACACACACCCCAACCCACACATACATGCACAAGCACACATACACACATACACGCAAACACACACATGCATACACATACACGCACACCCACACACATACATGCACACATACGCACACAGACATACATGCACATACACACCAGCAAACACGCACACATACACACGCCCCAACCCATACACACATACACATACCCCAACCCACACATACATGCACAAGCACACATACACACATGCACGCAAACACACACATGCATACACATACACGCACACCTACACACATACATGCACACATACGCACACATACATACATGCACATACACACCAGCAAACACGCACACATACACACGCCCGTAAACACACACATACATGCACAAACACATACACACACTCTCCCACACACATACACACAAAAACATACACACACCACATACACACTCTCTCCCACACACATAGACACAAAAACATGCATACACCCCAACCCACACATACACACGCCCGTAACCACACACATACATGCATAAACACATACACACACTCCCCCCACACACACACACCCCAACCCACACACACACACACATACTCACGCCCGTAAACACACACATACATGCACAAACACATACGCACACTCTCCCACACACATACACACAAAAAACATACACACACTCCAACCCACACACACATACACACATGCACACACGCACACATCCGCAAACACACACGCAAACACCCACATTCACATACGCACAAATATGCATAGCACACACACACAGACACACACCCATACACACAGACACATAAACACACACAGATACACAGACACACACATACACATACACACACATAAAACACACATACACAAACACACACACACAAACACACAGACACACGCATGCGCAGACACACACATACACACAGACACACACACACTCACACACACATACACACACATACGCAAAATTAAGAAGCGAAACGGATGTATAATATCTTTTAAGTAACAAACACATTCCTCTCAACTGAACCTCTTTTAAATTGTCCCAACAGGTAAAGACTCGTCCTGTCATTAGCGGAAAAAACCCTACCCTCACACAAAGGCGTCGGAATTATAACATTAGTGGAGAAACTAGCCTCAAACACAGGCGTCGACATTATAACCAAGTCGGCAGTAAGCTGGAAACCATAAGAGCGATCATATGGGACGCAAAGACTCGACAATGCTTTTAGACATCTTAGGCACATTTTTCAATAATTCAAGATCAGAACATTTAGTTGAAGTGTTTTGACTTTTTATTTTATCATGCTACCAGGGAATATACGCGAACTGAAGGTTATTAGCTGAAATATAAAATAAAATCTCTTCTTCTTCTTCTTCTTCTTCTTCTTGTTCTGGTTCTTCTTCTTCTGCTTCTTCTTATTATTATTATTATATTCTCATTCTCCTTCGTGCTATCAAGAGATATACGCGTAATTTTGACGTTATTACCTTAAATATTAAATAAAATAACAGCATTCTCCGTCAATTATATCTAAACCGACTTTTTCCGTGTTATGCAAGATTTAAGCTTCTAGAATCAACACAAGCAATGTTTCTCTCAATAACAGCATTTTATAATTGATTTTGTAAGTAATAACACCAATTTAAACTTTATTACAGATCTCTAAGACCCTAGTTTGCAAAGTATTTAAATGGACCCTTAGAGATTCGAACTAGACCCCACAGTACAAAAGCTACCATTTTTATCAATAATTCAAGAGCAGATATTTAGCTGAAGTGTTTACCTTTTTATTTCATCACGCTAACTTTATTGATTCGCGAATAAATCGACTTTGAAGTAATTGCCCCCGTCCCGGTAATCGAACTATGAGTCGTAGGGATAAAATTGTCTAGTATATCATTTTATATGCCAAGTTAGCCTAATTTGTCTTTGCATTACTATTCCAAGTGTAAAAATAGCGATATAGAGCAAATTTCAATAATTCTCCACAAGATAGGGATCGAACCTACGATACGTTAACTCTAGCATGTTATAAAATATTCGTCCTTAACAAGTATTATCATATAAAGTTTATTTCAGTCTTCCAACACAAGCGGTTCTCGAAATAATTAAATTTACCAAATCAGGATTGGAACCCAAGACTCCAGGATCCCGTATACAACACAGAGGAAAGCCCATAACAGTATCAATTTAATAAAATTTATTCGAAGTTTTTATCACTCATAGTTTAGGAGTTATTCCAATAATAATTCTTCATTTGCACGGGGATCGACCGAGGGACCCAAGGGCAGGAATTATTCCAATTATAAAAAGATTGATGTACACAGATTTTCGAAGTTGGCGCCACTGGAGTAGAGTAATTACGAGAGGGCTCGGGGGAGCTGGCGACTTCCCACCAATATGTCTTGTATACCCCTGACGAAAAGTAGGTGTGGCTGTGCCGATAGAGGGGGAGGGGATGCCAAAAGTAGGCGTGGGATGTACACCCCTGGCGAAAGAGGAGGTGTGGTTATGACGTCACTGACTGTCGCGTGCCTAGGGATGTACAAAACGTGAAAATTAGGCGGGGTTCCTGATGACACTGTATTTGGAACTCTCACGCTGAAAGGGGGAGGGGACGTGGTTGAAGCAGCGCGTACACCCCTTGCGACCGGCACGTGTCTAAGACGTCAGCGGTGGGGGAAGTGTCAGAAGGTCTGTTACCATGATGTCGGTGGGCGGAGGGGTGAGGGAGGGGGGGCTCGAAAAGTGGGATGTGGCCCTTGACGTGGGCGTGACCACGTCAGGGGTGTACAAAAGTTGAAAACGAATGTGAACATGACGTCACTGGGGGTGTGTCTATGACGTCACTGTATTTGGAACTCTCATACTTATAAGGAGGGGGGGCGTGGTCATGACGTCACTGTATTTGGAACTCTCGTAATTACTCTACTGATGATTGTGTCGAGTACTACGAGTAGGTATCTGTTGAGACATTTGTGGCAGTGTCTACGTACTCCCAGCAGACCTCCCAAGTTCTGCAGCCATACTTGTCACATTCTCATCGGATTCACATATCCTGAAATTACAGATATATTTCTCTTTTTTAAAATTAACATAGAAGAAAATTTATTGAGACATAAATTGTGTATTTTAGCAAGATCTACATTTTTTGTATAGTATGATTTGGTCTATCTCTAACGGTTTACCAGTTATCCAAAAGTCGTCGAGAGTAAATACGACTACAGGGGTTATAGACAGAAAATTCAAAATATACATTTCATTTTTCATCAAAATACCTCAAACATATGACATTTTAATAAAAATCGTTAGAGCCATTTTCAAGAAAATCAAAATTTTCAAAAAATTTTCTATCTAAAGGGTAGTTTAGGGTGGGGCTACTGTCTTCAAAATGTTCGTGTCACATCCTTGAAAGACATTAAACTTAAATACCAACTTTGGTTTTTAACCAACTTTTCGTTTTTGAGTTATGCTGTCCACAGACTGACAGACTGACAGATTGACAGACTGACACACAGACTGACACACACGGACCTTTTCCTAAAAATGCTTTTTTTTGGATTCAGGGGGTCTCAAAACATGTATTTCCGGTGAAATTTCGACATCGAATTTTTGGGTGGAATACAATACTTCCCCTACCTACCAGTAGAGAAAGTAAAAATGTTAGTCCTGTTGTAGAAAAGCCCTCACACAAATAAGCTTATATCTAAATTATCTGACTCACGAATGGGCACACACATATGTACACAGATGGGTCCCTCTCTCACATCAATGATGGGTCTGCAGTGTATGCCACTTTTCCTTTTATAGAAATTTTGGAACAAATACCACCAATTTTGATGGCGAAATACAGTGTTTATATAACACGGCAAAATATATTACCCTGCCTGCATTAATGCAAAAATATAGTTATTCTTTCAGGCTCACAAGCAATAGTAACTATCCCTAAATGGAAACAAAGAAATCCAAAAGTTGATTCAACAAATTAGTAAACTGGGGAAAAAGTTGTATTATAATGGACTTCATCTCATTGCGGAAGCAGATTTTCTGGCAACGAAAAGAATCACAATTACACACAAAATACTTTACATTTTACTTATCAATCAGTGAAATGCTTCGTAAAAATAAAAATAGAATAAAAACTATATAAATAAAATAAGACACTTAAATGACAATCCAAAATGCCTACAAATTGATTAATATCCTAAAAACGTTCAAAATTACCAAGAAAATTGACTGTTGCCACCTTCGCCTGCCTTGGTAGCGTGATGGTTAGCGTGTCTGCCTCACGTTCAAGAGGTCGCGAGTTCGAATCTCGCTAAGGGATCCGGGTAAAGTTTGTTTCCGAGGTTTTCCCTACCCTGAGAAGACGAATGTCGGGTAACTTAAAGCTCCATGGACCTCGGGCTCATTTGAGCATCATTTCACCCATTTCATTTCATTCATTCGTCCGATATGACACAATGCTGGACGTTAATTAAAAAAACCAAAAGTTGCCACCTTTTATCCCATAACTGGACATGATTGAATAACCATCTCTGCAAGATAGGCCCTCCACTCACTCACTCACTCACTCGTTCACTCACTCACTCACTCACTCACTCACTCACTCACTCACTCACTCACTCACTCACTCACCCACTCACTCACTCACTCACTCACTCACTCACCTACTCACTCACTCACCCACTCACTCACTCACTCACTCACCCACTCACTCACTCACTCACCTACTCACTCACTCACTCACTCACTCACTCACCCACTCACTCACTCACTCACTCACTCACCTACTCACTCACTCACTCACCCACTCACTCACTCACCCAATACCCATTCGCTCACCCACTCAATACCCACTCAATACCCACTCAAACACCCACTCACCCACTCACTCACTCACTCACCCACTCACTCACTCACCAAATACCCATTCGCTCACCCACTCAATACCCATTCACACACTCACTCACCCACTCAATACCCATACACCCACTCAATACCCACTCACACACCCACTCACCCACTCACCCACTCAACCATTCAATACGCACTCACTCACCCACTCAATACTCACTACTCACTCATCCACTCACCCACTCACACACCCACTCACCCAGTCAATACCCACACACCCACTCAATACCCACTCACTCACCCACTTAATACTCACTACTCACTCGTCCAGTCAATCACTCTCCCACCCACCCACTCACTCACTCACCCACCACTTACTCATTCACTCAGCCTCTCACTCACCCACCCACCCACTCACTCACTGATTCACCCACTGACTCACCTACCCACTCACATACTCACCCACTCATTCAGTCACTGACTGACTCACCCTCCCAACCACTCACTCACAGAACCACACACTCACTCACCCACTTACTCATTCACTGTCCCACCCACTCACCTGCCCACCCACTCACCTAACCACCCCCTCACTCACCCACTAACTCACTCATTCACCCACTCAATCTCCCTCTCACTCACTCACCCAGCCACCCACTCACTCACCAAATAACTTACTCATTCACCCACTCATTCACCCACTCACTGTCTCAGTCACCCACCCACTCTTTCACTCACTCACCCACTCACCCACACAATCACTCAGTCACCCACACACTAACCCAACCATTCACTCACTCACCTACCCCCACCCACTCACTCACCCACTAACTATGTCGCTCACTCATTCAGCCACTAACTCACCCTCTCACATATTCACTCACACACTAACCCGCTCACTCGCTGGCCCATCCCCCACTCATTTACTCACCCAACCATTAATTCAACGACCGACCCACTCACTCACCCTCACACCCAAGTCACACACTCACTCACTCACTCACTCACTCACTCACTCACTCACTCGCTCACTCACTCACTCAATAACTCACTCACCGCCTCACATACCTACTCACTCACCCACTCACTCACCTAATCACTAATTCTCTCACTCCCTCACCCACACAATCACTCACTCAACCTACTCATTCACTCACTCAACCACTCCCTCATACACTCACTCACCCACTCACTCATCCACCCACTCACCAACTCACTCACTGATCCACTCACTCACACACTCATCTATCCACTCACTCATTCACACACTCACCCATCCACCCACTCACTCACCCTCTCATTCAGTCACCCACTCATTCATCCACACACTCACCCAATCACTCACCCACTAACTCACTCATTCACACACTCACGCACTCACCCACTCACTCACCCATTCACTCACCCACTCACTCAGCTATTCACCCAACGACCCACCCACTCACTCACCCTCTCACTCAGTCACATACTCATTCATCCAAACACTCACCCAATCACTCGCCCACTATCTCACTCATTCACACACTCACGCACTCACCCACTCACTCACCCATTCACTCACCCACTCACTCAGCTATTCACTCAACGACCCACCCACTAACTCACCCTCTCACTCAGTCACACACTCATTCATCCACACACTCACCCAATCACTCATCCACTCACTCACTCAGTAACTCACTCACCTGCTCACTCACTCACCTATTAACTCAACGACCGGCCCACTCACTCACCCTATTACTCACCCACCCACTCACCCACTAACTCGCCCACTAACTCACTCACCCACCCACCCACTCACCCATCACTCACCCGCCCACTCGAGCCCCCAGTTACCCACCCACTCACCCACTCACTCACCCACTAACTCACTCACCCACTCACTCACCCATTCACTCACCCACTCACTCAGCTATTCACTCAACGACCCACCCACTCACTCACCCTCTCACTCAGTCACACACTCATTCATCCACACACTCACCCAATCACTCACCCACTCACTCAGTAACTCACTCACCCACTCACCCACCCACTCACTCACTCCCTCACCCACCCACCCACTCACTCACCTACTCACTCACTCACCTATTAACTCAACACCCTATTACTCACCCACCCACTCACCCACTAACTCGCCCACTAACTCACTCACCCACCCACCCACCACTCACCCATCACTCACCCACCCACTCGAGCCCCCAGTTACCCACCCACTCACCCACTCAATCACCTACTTATTCACACATCAGCCACTCATCCAACCACTCACTCACTCAACCACTCACTCACCCACTCAATCACCCACTCACTCACCCATTCACACACTCACTCTCCCACCCACTCACTCATTTACCCTCACCAAACTGCCTATTGTGAACCAGAGAAGACAGGAATATGCAATATCTGGGGCCACGTGCAGCTTTAATGATGTTTCCTGACATTGTCACCAAATACTGGGAAGAAGCTGGAAGGGGAATGTCTTCATTGTCAATTCCTGAGCATTTGTCTCACAGACACACATACGCACACTCACATACATATATACTCACCCACACTCACACACAAACATACACACTGACACATACACGCACACAAATGCACACACACTCACACACATACACACACTGTGTTTTATAGGAAGATGTACGTTTTTGTTTAGTAAGATTTGGTCTATCTCTTGCGGTTTACCCGTTATGCAAAAGTCATCCAGAGTAAACACGACTACATGAGCTATAACTGGAGAATTTACGAAAATATTTTTAATTTTAATCAAAATCGTTATGGCCATTTTTGAAAAAATAAAAGTGTTTAGAAAAATGTTCCATGTGAAGGGAGTTTAGGGTAGAGAAATTGGTTTCAAAAGCACGCACACACATGCACACACACACACACGCAAACGGATACGGACCTTTCTCTAAAAATGCAGTTTTGGATTCGGGGACCTCAAAACATATAATTCCGTTGAAATCTCGACATCGAATTTTTGGATGGAAAGCAACACTACCTCTGCTGACTATACGTGGTGGAGAAAGTGAAAAAAGGCTTTCTAAATGAGTTGACTAATATGCCAACTATGTGCTTTTTAGAAATGTTTTAATGTAAGATAACACTTACCTGGAACTTTCGTCTTGCAGATTATGGCTATTTTCTTTTGAAAGAGAACAAGGTCTTCCTTGCTCAGTCCCATGTTCAGATGAACTGTTGCCGTGGTCGTTAAGGAACCTTAATAAATGATGTAACTGCCATGGTTTATTCCATGGAACCTTCTAGTCACTCGGGGCGTTAGGTGTGTACTCCTTTACCAGGAGTATCCTTCCCCCAAAGCCTGGATACTTGTGTGGCACACATACATATGCACATCAACTGCAAGAAAATGGAGAATTCCTTTACAAAGGGAAAAGTAATTATAACTTCCGACGTATTTTGGAATTCCTCCATATATGTACGTAAAGTGGGACAAAAAGATGATGTTGGTACTTTCAAAGTATATAATTATTTACTAACAGGAATTTTACGAAAAATATAATACGAAATTGGTTCAGTACGTATGGGTTGTGTGCGTATAATAGTGTAAACGATTAGTAACTTACTCACCTGTACATTTTAGCTCATTTGAAACTGCGGACTGCATATTTGCTTTGAATGTTTTGTTATTACACTGCTGGTCCTTTTTGTAAAAGCACGGATGAGCTTTATATAACGCGATTTCTCTTCCGTTGGCTCCATTTCAGTAAATTTCGTAGCAGCAATAAAATAGTAAAATAAACAAAGCCTTGTTACCCGAATAAACGAATACTGACAAAACAAAATCGCAACCTATCGTCATACTTTGTTTTGCTGCAGCTTTTAAGATATCTCAGTGATTCCTGGCCCGATATTTTACACAAGAACCAATACATGGTCATGAGTAGATAATAAGAAGAGAGCGAGCTTGGCTACCGCTAAAATTATGGCCTTTTGACGGATTTTTGTCTGCATTTGGCGGATTTCCCCCAACATTTAGCGTTGTTTTACAGGCAATCCCTTATGATGAACTCGTTCATATTTTTATAGACATTTTGGCTATGGTGTACAACCAATTTTGTGTTATTTCCGTTCAAGACCATACCAGCATTATGATCTGTTCTTTAATTTCTTCCCTAACCATCCTGTTCTAATATTTTATGCTATGTTCTTTTAACAAAACCTAACCTAGCATATTAATCTTTTTCTAATGATTTATTTCACCCTCTTATAACCTAGCCTAACCTGACCTTCCCCAATGCAGAACTAAGCTTGGGTATTTACCTGCAATTTGTGGATGTTTTTCAACGATTTTAGGCATTTTGAAGGTATTTAGACTCCCTGACATGTATAGTTTTAGGAATTTTCCAACCTTTTCAAAGTCTTTTGACGCTACGTTAAACCTTTTGATTTTTAGCCACTTTTTGAATATTCAGGATGCTTTTGCGGCTGAATTAAATACCTTTCAGGAAATTTTGAGTGTTATTTAGGATATATCTATCCAATTTCAGAACATTTAAAAGAATTTTTATGTTCTTTAGATCCTTTGACAGACATATTAGTGACCTTTTTGGTGTTCAGGGTGCTTTTTCACCGGTTTTAAATATCTTTCCGGATATTTTGAGGGTTATTTAGACATCTTTTATCAATTTTCGATTCAAATTAAAACCTTTGGTAGATATTTGAGCCACGGTTTAGGTATTCTGAGTGCTTTTAGGCCTGTTTTTAACACTTTTCAGAAAATTTTAGGCGATTTTGAGGATATTTAAGATAATCTGATGTTACTTTAGACACTAAAGTAATATTCTGACTAATTTTATGATTGTTGTATGCACTTTCAAGGGTACTCGGGATCCTTTTCAGGACATTTAGAATCCGATGCGGGTATTTGAAGCATTGGTAGATGTATCTGTACCAGTTTAAAGATAGCTCCAGACATTTTAGAGGTATTTTAGCCCGTAACTGGTACATCTGGGCCCTAGGGACCCGATCGAAAATTGTTTTTATCAATGCCACAATATGTGTTGAAGCACTGGCGTGCCCCTTCTGGTGTTCTCCTAGCTCTCTGTTGAACATATCAGCCCACAACATTGTTGCAGATGTATCTACGGCAGTTTTCCTTGTATAAAGGAGATCAGGTTCCAAGGACCCTGGAGTATGTACCTTTGATGATTGCTTTTTTCTGAACAGCACTTTCATTATTTTGGATTTGCTTTACCAGAGTCTAGAAAAATGAGTGGGAAAGAGATTACGGATACTCCAAACTACTGGATAAAATAGGAAAATATGCTCGATGTGCCTATCTAAGGACAGGAAAGTATCAAGAGCATGCACCAGATGTCGAGCACCCCCTTGGTGTCTGGAATGTTCCAGAGATTTGTATCCAAAGCGTTTTAGACAAATAAAAGGACCGGACTTAACTTATAAAGACACTAAACAATCTAAATATAAGATTTTGTCTCAATTGATGCTATTGTTTAGGTAATGTGTCATTCAACTGAAAATATTGTAATTGAATCCCCCCATAAGTTATCCCTGCAGAAGTGTTATGTTCAATTTGAACTTTTTGGGGGTTCACAGTTTTCAAGAACAGCTTATTTTAAGTAAATGTGCAAAGTTTCATTTGTGTAGATAAATATTCATAGTAGATGAGTGGAATTTTCTATGTACACGTTTATCAGATTCTGTGCTGATGCACCTCACTGTCCTGTTGTGTAACTTTTGGAAGGGATGATCAGAAGAATTGAATATAATTTTAAATTAGTAATAATAAGCCCTTACTAAATGTTTTGTATTTACACTTGAACCAATAGCTTTCTTTCCTACCAAACCAACCTTATAATTGATATGGGCCCTGAGGACCCGGGAGTACCTAATGTGTTCCAATTTTTAGATTTACCAGTTAGAGGTTAAGTACTGTGAGGAATATTTTAGACACTGACAGCGATATTTTGGACGCTTCTCAGGATACTTTAGGCCACTTTTATATGTGTTGGACGCTTTTAAGGGTGTTTTTGAGTACTGATTAAGACATTTCAGCTCCTTTGAAGGTATTTTAAGCCATTTTCAGAGCATCTTGGTCACCGGGGCAGGTATTCTCCGCCTCTTTGAAGGTGTTTTAGCACACTGAGGCTGGTATGTTATACTGCTGGAGGTATTTAGATGATTTAAGGGTATTTCAATAGGTGTTCAGTAATTGTTATTGTGTTATTGCAGTAAAAGAGTAGTCCAACCTACCCATACATTTATTACATTAATTGCATTTGATTTTATTATATTTTACTACTAACCTAACCTGGTAGCAGCTAGGTCTATAACTAGATCTATACTTCACCATGTTACCCTAAGCTACTCTGAATTCAACTTTCCTCTCATCATCATTATCAACATCAACTGTTCTGTCTTATCTCCAGCTGTCGACGGGCCTTTAAACTCCATTCCACTCTATCTTATCATACTCTAACCTAACATTCTTTTCTTATTTTCTTATGCATCTCGTCAGATGTTACAGCATTCTATATGCTTTTTAAATCGTCATTTTCTGAACTTTTTTGTACGAGTAAACGTCTACATGTTCAGGGACCAGTGTGCGGCGGGAGAGGAAAAGTATAGTAAGGCTTACATTTTCGGTTTTAGTAGATATACCTAGTGAATACTTCTCTTTCCTTACACCAAGTGAATATGTCTATGTAGGAGATGTCTAACGTGCGTACTGTATTTTCACCAGTTCATGGTCTTAGGGGAGTGAGAGGGTAAGAACGGACATTGCATATAGTGTAACCCAAGTTTTGTAAACTTCCAATGCTATTCGCTGCTAATTTCTGTTAACTTCAGTTGTAAAATGTAGGAGTCACTAGTTTTGTGTCGGAAGTAATGGTAAAAGTAATGTAGAAGCAGATAATCCTCCACCTAGGAGTGTTGTGATATTGTGTTGTAGTACAAAGGGGTTCAGAGTGACAGTTCTATGTGGGAAGTAATGGTAAAAGTAATGTAGAAGCAGATAATCCTCCACCTAGGAGTGTTGTGATATTGTGTTGTAGTACAAAGGGGTTCAGAGTGACAGTTCTATGTGGGAAGTAATGGTAAAAGTAATGTAGAAGCAGATAATTCTCCACCTAGGAGTGTTGTGATATTGTGTTGTAGTACAAAGGGGTTCAGAGTGACAGTTCTATGTGGGAAGTAATGGTAAAAGTAATGTAGAAGCAGATAATTCTCCACCTAGGAGTGTTGTGATATTGTGTTGTAGTACAAAGGGGTTCAGAGTGACAGTTCTATGTGGGAAGTAATGGTAAAAGTAATGTAGAAGCAGATAATCCTCCACCTAGGAGTGTTGTGATATTGTGTTACAGAACAAAGTGGTTCAGAGTGACAGTTCTATGTGGGAAGTAATGGTAAAAGTAATGTAGAAGCAGATAATCCTCCACCTAGGAGTGTTGTGTTATTGTGTTACAGTACAAAGGAGTTCAGAGTAACAGTTCTGTGTGGGAAGTAATGGTAAAAGTAATGTAGAAGCAGATAATCCTCCACCTAGGAGTGTTGTGATATCTGCTATGATATTGTGGGAAGTAATGGTAAAAGTAATGTAGAAGCAGATAATCCTCCACCTAGGAGTGTTGTGATATTGTGTTACAGAACAAAGGGGTTCAGAGTGACAGTTCTATGTGGGAAGTAATGGTAAAAGTAATGTAGAAGCAGATAATCCTCCACCTAGGAGTGTTGTGATATTGTGTTACAGTACAAAGGAGTTCAGAGTAACAGTTCTGTGTGGGAAGTAATGGTAAAAGTAATGTAGAAGCAGATAATCCTCCACCTAGGAGTGTTGTGATATTGTGTTACAGTACAAAGGAGTTCAGAGTAACAGTTCTATGTGTAAAACAGAGCTTTATGTGATGCCTGAATCAAAGAAACCTAAAGAGGCCCTTAAAGCGGACATATTTTTTTGTTTTATTTAGCCACACTGTCGTTTGTTTGCCCCCATACATGTGTGATCTCAGTCCCATAGAACTAGTTTGGCCAAGGTAAGATGAATACTTAAAGAAATGCAACAGCTGACTTATTCTTGTAGCACCTGTACGATATAACGCTAGAGGATATATCACTTAAGACCGAAACAGACTGGCACGGTTTTTGAGAAATATAGAAAAGGCAGAAAGCAATCAGCGAGAGAAACACGGAACAATTGAAAACATCATTTACATTTTATAAGCTAAACCTACTCCACGAACTGAAAATAACACTTAAATTGTACTATTTCGAGCGAGTTCTTTGCTTTAGTCTAGCCTGAATACACATTCCAAGGTTGGTACCATTATCGTAAGCGTGATAAGAAGCGCGTGTCGAGCTTCAGATATCGCTGTGTAGCTGGAATTGTTTACTCACATACTGACTCGCTGCATTCCTGCCAGGGACCATGAGCTGGTGAACAAGCTGTAAGAAAGACAAGACTGTTCACATTAAGGCGCGGCCGGTGGGGTGCATGTTTTGTAATAGCTTTACTCCTTGTGTAACATGCGTTCTCCGTCACATATTCTCCGTCCAAACAGATGAGGGCAGCACATTCTTCCCTTGGCCCAATAGAGCAAGTATGGTTGACACAAAATTTAATGGCGGGTGGCTCAACACAACATCCAATCATAGGCTTGCCATGCCTTGTGGTGTTGTATAGTTATACACATTGTGAAATCACGCTGTAAAGTCTGTGATATAAATATCATTTACACTCACAACATTTATTCACACAATAGAAAAGAGAATATTAATGGTCAGGTATCACCCGCCACTAAATATCGTGTCTTCCATACTTAAAATTGTTAGCACATCTATGAGCTAGTAATGCATGCACAGAATAATGGAAATAGAAGGGAGCGGTTAAGGTTTAGAAAGAAGATAAATAAAGTTTATCTATTTGTTATATTTAAGTAAAAAAGGAACTGGTACAAAATTTTTACTGAAGCTTATGCAGTGCATCTTATTTAAAGATGCACTTACAGCGTAAAAATCAGTCTGACAACAACATATAGAATAACTTAACATATAAATTATAATTTCAATACTGAGTAGATGTTATAGATAAAGATGTAAGTAAATTAAAGGACTTAGAGAAACTCGCACAATGAAGCATTTGGTCTTACTGCTACATTTAGCAGAAAAAAACTTTCCCTAGAAGTGAAGATTATGGCATTAAGACTTTGAAAATGTTTCCCTTTAGTTACAAAGCAATGTAACCAAAAATCATGCGCGAATCAAGATGGTATTAAATATAAATATTCAATAATTTAAGATTTACATAATACTGAAACGAATAACATTGTTGACTGCTTTAGCGTTTCCAAATAAGTGAAATATAGATGTTAAGCGGTTAAGGCATTTTTGATTTCTAGAATCTTAGCTTTAAAGTCACTCTTCCACAAAATTCAAACCTTAAACTTTGTTACATCAATAGTTCTTGCTTTGGATTCATTTTTTGGACATATCCATTATGTGTAGGCAATTATTGCTACTCCCATAGGTATACCTACATTTGAAATGAAATAACATAGCTACAACTTAATGTACCGGGTGTAGAGAATATAGTTGTGATTGTATTAATATTTGCAAAAATAAACGTGCGTTC
This sequence comes from Tenodera sinensis, assembly GCA_030765045.1. Taxonomy (NCBI): domain Eukaryota; kingdom Metazoa; phylum Arthropoda; class Insecta; order Mantodea; family Mantidae; genus Tenodera; species Tenodera sinensis. Next base: position 305,672,552 of record CM060962.1, read on the forward strand.
GAACGTGAATGAAATTATAGGTAAATATTAGTCTTAGACAATTTCGTTGCATTATTATTTAAATATTCTGCAGTTAAGACAGTCTTTGATATCTAATGTATTTGTGAAATTTGGAAGTTCCAAAATTTGTCAGATATTTCTTCATCCACAACTTTTGAATAACATTAACTTTGACGAATTTAATTCTTATATATTTTATCTTTATTTTGTTCTTGTAAATAATATGAATTAAAAATATAAATATTTCTTTTGTAACATTTAATGTAAAATGCAGATGGTATTCTTTGTCATAATGGCAACCTGTAAATGTACAGGAAGACTTTGAAATAAAATGTTGAAATTTCGAGCTCTTATTAAACATAGGTGTAATATTGTTTCCATTAATCATAATTTCAGTTTGCATTGTTAATTAAATATTAGCTTTTATCATATACATATATTTTCTAATAAGAATGCTCCACAGGATTCATTTATAAAAATATTCACTTCAAAAACCAATCTTTTACAGTAGAAACTTTACATAAGGATCTCCGGGTCAGATTTTTTCTCGTAATCCCTAATAACTCTTGTAGAAAAATTATTACATTTTTACTGTCCAAAATTCTTGATTTTTCAAAGGTTAATAAGTTATTTTTCTGTACTTTTGAGAAGTGCAAAAAAATTGAAATAAATATATAAATTTGCATTGTGTGGAGCATTCTGAATGTGGAAACATGTTGAAAAAAAGGTTTTCGAGAAAACCAGGTTTAAAGTTGGGCATTCCTGTTAATAAACATTGGCCTATTTGTTTATAGATTCAGTTCGTTGGTAGTTTAAATGCGTTATCTTGCATCAAAGTTTAGGTTCATATTATTTTATTATGAACAAATTCAAGATTTTAGCTTTTCACAATTTTTGGGTAAATTTCACACTTGAACCACTTGAAGAATATGGGAGAACAGCAGATGGTAAACATTTTTGTTATCTTCATAAATGCCTGGTTTTCTCACAATTCACGATATTTTGTTTTTGTATAGAGTTAATACATTGTGTCACCTAGCACTGGATCCAGATGCTTGTGGTGTTACTCTTGCTCAAAGCATTTACTTTAATTATGCTAATTAATCAGGTGTTGAATCGCAATTTTGAAAAAGATATAAAAAAATAGTACTATATTTAAATACTAGTCTTCAAAAGCAGTACAAGAAAAATCTGTCCAGTAAAAGGCATTCTAAGTAGTCCATGTGCTGTTGGACATTTAAATGGTCACGTGGTGAGCCTTTGAAAGACTCTGAAAGCAAAAGCCATGATATCTAATTGATGCTAAAAGTCCAACATGTTTTGAAAATGTTGACCAATTTTCAGGTTCGCTTAAATCGGCCATAAACTTTTTCAAAACACACATGGATCTCTTTCTCTTTCTCTCTGATTTAAAGGAATGATGTCTACAACTCTTACACCCGGTATGCACACCTTCCAACTGCTTTACATCCCTGTAAAATACAGACTACCTTATATAATCTGTAGTAACAGCATTACTAAGATATTTCTTTATCGCCTTTGTTTACCTCATATAAAATGCTTACATAGGCTCACACTAAATGCTTTGCTCATAAAACAGCCATCTTTCTTTTGAAAGCATGCATCATCCATGAACAATGTAAAGTTGATAAAATCTCAAGCTATTTCACAAAAGATATCCTAACAACAAATATAGATGAAAGGAAGATGGGACGATACTATTCAAATGTATCCTCGATTCCGTTATGAGTATTTTAGCTCCGATACTGGGTGTTTAAATAGAATAATACAGCTTCCCAAACTAAAACAAGAGGTTTGTCGCGTATTCTGCATAGCAGACGTGAAAGCCATCAGTGGCACTTTCATAGGACGAATTTGCAACGGTATTACATAACAGTGGTGATGATGCTTATTCTCAACACATTGGAGCAACTAAAAAGCAGTTAACAGTCCTGCACTTGCTCTTAAATCCACACACAATCCCTGACATCTGGATTATTGACTGTTATGTTTGATAAATGTATAAATAAATAATAGCGAGGTACATAAACACTTGCAATAAATAATTTCCACATGTCAAAATCAACATATAATGTAACAATCACGAGTTGCAATCTTCTCAGAGACTAACAAGTCATTGGCCACGAAGTTATGTGTTGAGGCAAACCAATAAGTTATAAGTCAGAGTAGCTAAAGCAATTAGTCCTTCCGGTGAAATCCATTAACTCAAGATTCCGGTAGTTCAGAAATCAGAAAATTGCACAAACATCAGATCTAAAAATTACAAAGGAAGAGACGTTTTAGAATTTAGCAAACCACAGAGTAAACAGTTCTGTTTCAGATGCAATAAGAAGTTTAATATTTGACAACGCATGATCTAGGAAATTTGATGAGGTAGTCGTGAAGTAGGCGGCAATTGTGTGAATTTCTAAACTTCGTATCTTACACCCTTTTATACATATTTTACAGAAGTGTTTTACTGTGATCGATTATCGGCAGTCCCTAGCGACTTAAGACTGCGCTTGAGTTTCGCTGTTTAGCATTTCAGCGACTCACCGGAGCTTACGCTTTTCAATGTTACCATGAACACGTTTATTTTAAACTTTAAATGTATTGATATTTTACAAGTTAGCAGATATAATACTTCAGTAGTTACAGTTTCTAGCACCAAGATTTAGAAACATTTAATTCTATATCCTCAAACAGTCGGTAATTCACTTGAAATATTTCATTTATTACTCTATTAAATTTATCAGCAACTTAACTGGTGTCTATTCTCACACCCACCGACGCATACCCTAAAACATACAATAGCTCACCACTGTAGCAACCGACAGCAGATTCATCAACAACGAAAGTATATATGTCGCACATTGTGAGAACTGTGTTCTCATCATAATGTGTAGAATTATACGTTTGGGTTACTTTACGCGAAATTTAAGTGTAGTTTCGAAAAACTATCAAGTATCGAGGATATCTAGAGTATCTCTGTCCCATCCATAATACAAGTACACTACTATCGATCTAGTACTCTTCCAGTACAATCTCAGGAAATATCAGCAGTATGGTGAGAACTTCTAAATTGCTTCCAAATATCTCCGCAGACGATTCTTCTGCTGAATTTTCAAATTGTGATCCATTTGACAGGCGTTGCATCATCAAACAAGAGGCAGGTTTTCTGAAGGGCTTGATCTGATGAAACTTCTGTCCAATCAGTGGACCTGACACGCGGGTTTCCGCTTGATAAGACTGCACAAACAACAGCAGCCATCCTCTGGGCTAGGGGGACAGACCTGAGAGCTTGCCTCCAGGAATACTGTAGATGCGCTCCTCCATGGGGAGGACCCCTATCAGATAACGTTCCATGGCGTGGATCATGGCTGGACCGTGTCCAATTCCACGGAAGGCAAGAGTGGCATCACGACCAGCGTACTCCAACAATATCTCCTCACCACCAGGATGCTACAACAAACAAAATTCCAAGTGAACTATTTGCCAAAATTTAAACTCGGCATTTGAGTAATATTAATTTTTTTCTCCGAATATGGTATTTCAGAACATTTCAGTGACTATTTCGGTGTACAACCAACTCATGATATTTCGCAATATTGCCTGGTGTCAAGCAGCAACACAGGTATGTCGTGTGGCCGCAGGTATTTTCAAGCTGTGAAAGATGCCAACAATTCGGAAAAATGCTTATATGTATGGCCCGGATGTTTATGAACTAAATATGTTAGAAATATGCAAGCACTTATTACTATAAGTCATATATAAGTCACTATAAGTATGACCTAAACATTTTTGGGGGTACATTTTCGAAATCTTCAAAAATTTAATGCTGTTGAAAGTAAAATTATATTGAAAATTTACTTTAAAAAACTTTCACACTCAATAATAGATAAATAATATTAACTTTACTGTTGCACTTTACATTTATTTAATTGCTCAATCGAGAGCTAACCCTCAGCTCTGCACAAAATTAAATAAATATAACTCTTTGAAGAGCGATCAGAAAGAAGAATTACAGAAGCAAATTACATACATTTTAAAGGTTTCTATTTGCGCGCAATATTGTAAAAGGAAAAAACACCTAGTATTACAAACAAGAATTAGGAGATGTGAAAAAATTGTCTTTGGGACGACAGCAAGCACATAAGCAAAACTGGAATAGAAATATGAATGTATGACAAAAATACGACAATTTTAAGAGAAAATATGAGTATAACATGAAAAATGACAAAGCAAAACGTCAAGAAAGCCAAAATATTTTATATGACCCATTAGAATTGCATATTTTTAATCACCATTGATAATATCGTGCTTCGCTTATATTTTTCCATAGAACAAAACCACAAAGAACTATGACTTGAACTATGAACTATATATATTAAAAATCTGATTGTGCACTCAAACGCCTTTCCCTGATAACTTTTGTCCAAACTACTCTTACAAACAATTATTCCTCCATATACAGGTGTTTCAAAACGAATATAGGCGCTTTAAGCCTTTCTATTATTTATTACATTTAACTTAAAATTGTGAATCATATATCAAATGAAAGAGCAACTCAATCAGTATTGTTGAGTACACAAACCACGTTTCCTAAACTGAAGGAAATTGAACCATAGACGTTTTATTTGGCAGGAAGATGGTGCTTATCATTTTCGGTGAAGCAACTGTAACTGTTGTTTCTTACCTTGATGGGCTACAACTATGGCTCTTTTCTCAATTGCAAGAAGGTGAACCACAAGATTGTGCGCCGCCTCACTGGCAACGCTCAGTTTGCAATTGGTTAAATGAGATTGCACCCAACCGCTGGAATGGCTGGGATGGCATAGCTTGTTTCGCATGGTCTTAATATCCACCCAATCTGATGCTATGCGACTTTGCCTTTGAGGGTCCATAAAGGATCATCTGTAAATGCCTCCACTACCAGATTACGTGCCCGAATGAAGAAACGAAATTCAAGCAGTTGTTGCAACTATTACTCCAGACATTCTCATCAAGGTTTCGGAAGAACTCGCCTATCGACTGAATGTGTGCTTTGTGACGAATGGTGCTCACATTGAACACTTGTTGGAAAAGCTGTTGGAGTTGCTGTTTCATTTTATATATGATTTATAATTATAACTTAAATATAGTTGACGCTAGAAAGTCTTAAAACCCCTATATTCATTTTAAAACACCTGTACTTTATGTTAGTACTAAAGGCTAAAGTGCAGCATTTTTCTTTCTCCCCTTACAACGGAACGTTGTCCGCATCAAGCTGACGCAACGAAAGCTTGCCAATCTGTAGGTTGTGCAGAAGACTATTTTCGTAAACGTACCATTACGCCGGTTACAGGGCGATAGTATCTAACAACGTCTCAAGGTGTGCATATCGTGCATAAGTTAAGGATTGGCAGGTACAATGCAGGGTGTCGAAGTGACACGTGGCCTTCAATCGAGCGAGATAACCCGATTTTATCCGATTAGTACCGAAGTTTCGCGCATCTCTCGTTGGCAAGCTTTAGTTGTGTCACCTCTAGTAGTGTTACTTTCATTGAATAGATCTAGAACATTGCCAGTCGCATTCTGAAGACATACATACCTCCCAGAGGAATTCGGTGATATCATAGACACGGTCATACACCACTACCCAGCAGTCAGTGTTGTTATCGTGCCATGATACCTGGTCCAGAGAGATGACTGGGAGGCTGTCCTCCTTCTCGTCATCCGATGCGATACGAGTAGCTGGTGGTTCTGTGAGTCGCAACGCTGTGGTCACAGCCAGACACAGTAGGCCAGCCTGTGGACAGACACAATTATGAAGTCCGAACTCCCTAAACCAATGTTTATACTTCTTTCAAAATTGAAAAGCAGGTTTTTTTTTTTCCAAAAAACTTCCAATTGTGATTCCTAAATTACTAAAACTCAATAAAAGATATACTTAGACTGGCATAAAAATGCAAATATACTGGGGTATGCTTTCTAAGATCACTTTTGAGAATGTCATGGTGTAGAAAACAGTTAATGTTATTTAAAAGATAATACCTACACATAAAAAACTGATATGTTACGTTCACATGATTCTTTCTCTAGCCTCTATTATTTATTAATGGTATACAAATAATTCTAACTACTTCAATGTACTTAATTTTAATTGAGATAAGCTTTTACAAATATAGCTACACTACACATACGAAGGGAACAGCGATAGTCAAATGTTTATCAACTGGACGTTATCTGCTGGGCTAAAATTACATACCCTTTCCATGAAATCACAAGAAACAACTGAAAATCGGCAGGAGTTAAAAGTATGACAAAGTATTGAACAAATGGAACTATTAATAACGAATACCTCCCAAATGGCTTATCCCAAAAAAAAAAAAAAAAAAAAAAAAAAAACATTATTTGAAACAAATCGCGTGTTTCAAACACATCTACAGTTTTCTGGCAGTCAGTTTTCGACTATCACTTAACTTCTAGCAATTATACCTGCAAGATTATACCAACTTTCTAGTGAGCAAACAGGATATTACCAAAAAATTCAGGACATGCATCTTATTTGTCGTGAAAATATCATTGTTTGTGGTACTTTAATCAAAATCGTTATAGCCAGTTTTGAGAAAATACAAAATTTCGAAAATGTTCTATGTAAAGGATATTTCGGTTCTCGTGTCGCATGCTTGGAGGGACCTGCACTTAAATACCACGTGTTATTTTTCACCAACATTTTTCGTTTTTTGCTTTCTCTACTGCTAATTATGGGAAGTATTGTATTCCACCCAAAAATTCGATGTCAAGATTTCACCGGAAATGTATGTTTCGAGACCCCCTGAGTCCAAAAAAAACCCACAATTTTTAGAAAAAGGTTCGTGTGTGTGTGTGTGTGTGTGTGTGTGTGTGTGTGTGTGTGTGTGTCTGTGGACAGCATAACTCAAAAACGAAAACTGTGTTAAAAACCAAAGTTGGTATTTAAGTTTAATGTCTTTCAGGGATACGACAAGACGATTTTGAAGAAAACAGCCCCAACCTAAACTACCCTTTACATGGAAAATTTTTCGAAAATTTTTATTTTCTTGAAAATGGCTCTAACGATTTTGATTAAAATGTCATATGTTTGAGCTATTTTGATGACAACTGAAATATATATCTTGAATTTTCTGGCTATAGCCCCTGTAGTCGTATTTACTCTGGACGACTTTTGCATAACTGGTAAACCGTTTGAGTTTACTGTACATAAAATGTAGATTTTGCTAAAATACACAATTTATGTCCAAATAAATTTTCTTGTAGGGTGAACCATTTCGGAGATATTCCTTGTTCTGTGTGCGAGTTTCGGAAAACTTAAAACTTTCGTGAAACGGAACATCGTTGCTCATTTTTTATGTCAAGTGTGCAAAGAGAACGGAATCTCAAAGCTTTAAAAGATTTGACTATCGCACAAAGTCTACTGTATTCCCATATTCCCCTTGCAACTAAAAGGAAATAAACAATAAGATAATTTGTACAAATGTTTAGCTCAACTTACACGAAGGAGATATAGTAATAAGAGTTTGTAAGAATGGTTAGTACAAGAGTAGAGAAAGTCATGTGAGTGCAACACATCGGATTTTTGGTTATGGTGTTCACATACATACGGCCGCACACTCGGACAGACATATACGGGCATACAGACACTCTCACTCACACAGTCACTCACTCACTCACTCACTCACTCACTCACTCACTCACTCACTCACTGACACACACAGTCAGACAGACACTCACTCACACACTCACTCATACACTCACACACTCACTAGCTCACTCATTCACTCACTCACTGACACACACAGTCAGACAGACACTCACTCACACACTCACTCATACACTCACACACTCACTCGCTCACTCATTCACTCACTCACTGACACACACAGTCAGACAGACACTCACTCACACACTCACTCACTCACTCACTCACTCACTCATTCACTCACTCACTGACACACACACAGTCAGACAGACACTCACTCACTCACTCACTCATACACTCATACACTCACACACTCACTCGCTCACTCATTCACTCACTGACACACACTCACTCACACAGACACGGACGCACACGCACGCACACACACAAACACACACGCACACTGAGACATAGACACACTATCATAGTCAGTTGAGAGGTTTTTGAGATTACCCCGAAAACACATACTTTTATTTATTGATTTATAATATTGCCACGACAAATTAATGATTACTCAATCATTCCGACAATAATTTTAATGTCAAAATATCGATATATTCCCATATCTTGGAAGTCTGTAGGAGGAGATTAAGGGAGTTGAAAATACAACTGCAGAAACAATTCTCGGAGCGCTACGTTAATATCCATATTGCGCAAAAGAGCGTAAGTTGATATATTAAACGTGTAGCCGTAGTCTTTCTCAGAATACGCTGGAGTTGTTGATTCCTTATAGCCATATTCTCGCGCGTGGATCTATTGCGTGTAAGGTGTTGCTTGGCCTGGTACATACCTTCTTGCCCACGGAGGCTGTTGCGACGGCCAGAGCAGCCGTGCCGGAACTATCTTCCACCGGACTAATCATCAGCAATATCTGAAACAAAAACATTCTTCTTAATGCCACCCAAATGACCTCGATGTCGTCGGGCCGTTAAACCCCACACTCTCACTCTTAATGCCACTACACTTTAATTCATATTTCCATCTGAACTTCTTTACACAGTAGTACTTCCTCTACTGCTTACATGTAGGCAGAAGATGATTGCACCCAAAAGTTCGATACAGATAATACATGTTTTGAGGTGCCCTAAATAGCACTTTTTTTTCATTTTATATAATGCCCTGCCGCAATTTTTCAGGTGTTTGACCGAAAATCAAATTTTCTATTGTAGTGCAATTTTGGGTACATGCATAACTGAGCCTCACCATTTTTTATATTTTTTATTTTTTAAAATGTGTTATTTTTACTTTCTCTTCTGGTAAGTAGGGGAAGTATTATATTCCAACCAAAAATTCGATGTCGAGATTTCACCGGAAATACATGTTTTGAGTCCCCCTGAATCCAAAAAAAGCATTTTTAGAAAAAGGTCCGTGTGTGTGTCTGTGTGTCAGTTTGTCAGTCTATCATTCTGTCAGTCTGTGGACAGCATAACTCAAAAACGAAAAGTTGGTTAAAAACCCAAATTGGTATTTAAGTTTAATGTCTTTCAAGGATGCGACACGAAGATTTTGAAGAAAATAGCCCCACCCTAACCTACCCTTTACATGGAAAATGTTTCGAAAATTTTGATTTTCTTGAAAATGGCTCTAACGATTTTTATTAAAATGTCATATGTTTGAGATATTTTAATGACAAATGAAATACATATATCTTGAATTTTCTGGCTATAGCCCCTGTAGTCGTATTTACTCTGGACGACTTTTACATAACTGGTAAACCGTTACAGATAGACCAAATCATACTGTACAAAAAATGTAGATCTTGCTAAAATACACAATTTATGTCTCAATAAATTTTCTTGTAGGGTGAACCATTTCGGAGATATTCCTTGTTATGTGTGTGAGTTTCGGAAAACTTTAAATGGGTCATCGTTATTCATTTTTTATATGTTACGGGTGCAAAGAGAACGGAATCTCAAAGCTTTAAAAGATTTGACTATTGCACAAAGCCTACTGTATTCCAATATTCCCCTTGCACCTACAAGGAAATAAGCAATAAGATAATTTGCACAAATGTTTATTTTAACTAACACGAAGAAGATATAGGAAGAAGTGTTTGTAAGAATGGTTAGTACAAAAGTAGAGAAAGTCATGTGAGTGCAGCACATCAAATTTTTTTTTTATCTTGTGGTTAGGCAAATACCTCAGAGGCAGAATGACAGGGTAAAGAAAGGTGGCGGTTCCTTTCTTCTTCTTCTTCTTCTTCTTCTTCTTCTTCTTCTTCTTCTTCTTCTTCTTCTTCTTCTTCTTCTTCTTCTTCTTCTTCTTCTTTGTTTTTGTAACTTGGTCCAACAACTTGGTCTTTGCCAGTCTGTGTTTTGCATTAGCCTTTTCTTATACTTTAGTCAATCGTTGGTATAGTGTTTGTTAATTTTTTGTTTCCTTCTTGTTTAAATTGCAATCGGGTGATATGAGGCTGCATTGAACCCATGAGACCAAAGGTTATCAGCTGTCAACGTTCATGTATCAGGAAGCGGAACCAGTCCTTTCTCTGTGCAGCTGTTTCGTTATTCCGTTTAAAGATTCGGGACTGTTTAGAAAAATGTCCATATATATGGGAAACCGTTGAACACAATGAAGAACCTGATAATTCAACATTTTCGCATGTACTACCTTTCCCATGCCAATGCCTCATTACTTGTGGCATTAACCATTGCCTAGTTATGTTTGCTATTTGTAAATCTTAAGTAGCCATATGGCTGTTTCTTATGATGTTATTCAGAGTATGAAATTTAAAAGCCAGTATACAGCGACTTGCCTTTTAAACATTTGACTGTCAAGTCAGTCTGTTGTGTCTCTCACGCATCTACAACGGAACAAACGTGATAAGACAATTTCTGCAAATATTCATCTCGATTAACATCAGGTTACTAGTACGTGACGCAATAGCCCTCGTATATATGGTTGGAACAAGACCACCTCCTCTCTTCCATTGGCTGTACACCAGCCAATTAGTGGCCTGCCTCTGGCTGGGCAGCGACTAGCAGTAAGAAGTCACCATCCCTCTGAGGATGCACGTCGCAATGGCGGGCGAAACCCGGAAACATTTTACTGGTTAGACACTGCCCATAAAAGCCTAAACTTGCATACAATATCATATGTTTATGATGTTTTCAAGGCAAATGAAATGTATTTGCTGAATTTTCTGGAAATAGCCTCTGAAATCGTCTTCATTATGAATGACCTTTGTACAACTGGTAAATCCTAAGCAGTAGACAAAATCTTACTGAACAAAAAATGTAGATCTGGTTAAAACACAATTTATGTGAAACACTTTTTTTACGGAATTAACCATTTTCGAGATATTCCTGGTCATGCAATTTCAAATCCGTCACATAGTGACCAGCTCCTAAAAGTTTTACTATCGCTTAAGCCTACTGTATTCCCCTTTTCCCATTGTATCTATAAGGAAATTGTAATAAAATCATTTCTACATAATGTTTGTCTCATTTATTATGAAGTAGCTTAGAAAAATACACTTTTGTTAGAATGCTTTGTTAAAAAGTGTCTAGAGAAATTCAGGCGAATGCAATACATTGGATTTCTTTTTTATTTGTACTTTCATTTAAAGGTATTAGTTCAAAGAGTGTTTAGTTTCCTGATTACTGCTTCAGTTTCTTCGCCATCATTTTGCTCTTTGCGCCAGTTGTACTGGACTTGATTTCCCAATTGTTGCTTCATGTTCATTTGTAGCTATCATGTTGACCTTTGCACCACTTGAACTGGACGGTAAAAATACGTTCATGTTAGGAAACTTTTATAATATTTTTTCTAATTTATTTATTTCTTCCATTTATATCGGGCCTTTTTTTCCGAAGGCCATATAGGTGGCCTGTTCTGTGCAACGCATTGCAAGATGCTGCTCGTTGAACAGTGGGTTTTGAGCCTTTAAGTTTCTTGTACAATAAATTCACACACATACATTCACGCTCTCATTCATACTTCCGGACTCTGGGGAGGACAAGGAATAATCCCAGCCCGGAATCGAACCCGGGACTTCTTGCACAACAGGCAGGTACTCTAACGCTGAGCTGTTAATTCTGTTCAACAAAATGGTAACTGTTTTAATATAGTTTTAATGTGTGATGCAACTTTTGTGTAGTGAAAGTGGTGTGACTGTTATAGAAAGCGAAATCGGTCACGTGATTCTCCCAAGTCTTTGAACCAGTGAGGGTTAGTTTCACGGTGGAATGACCACTTATCGAGTTACAAAATCTTGTTAAAGTATCCCTTACAAGTGCAGGGAAAACTGATCTGCCGGAACACACACACGACAAAAGGCAGATCACACCATCTCAAAATAACGCAACAACCAAATTAGCTCAAACTTAATAGATAACTCTGGTGTCTTTCCTATGACACAAAATGAAATCCATACCGATACTATAGAGAAAACATGCGTATGTGTGTGTTTAGGGTGATCTCAAAAACCACTCAGCTTATCTTGATAACTCTTTCACCATTAAAAGCACCAGTTCGTTCTGACGGACATGGGACTATATACACTTCTTGTACTTGTATACGAACATATTGGAGTTATAAAAGAGCAAGCTTACAATGAAAGCCTTGAGTTTAAGTTGAGAATGTCATGGAGTAAAAAATAGTTATTTCTGGTGCCCTTCATAAGCAAATTTCAATATGACGATTTCTAATATTAATTCAAATTCCAAGACAAAACTAGGTATTTCCTTCCGAATATCTTCCCAGTACACACCTATGAGGTATGTTTAGTACAGCTAGAACTGAATTCATCACTTTCCTAACCAGTGCTTTCTCCGTTTCCTCTCAAAAGAAAGGTCCTTGCTCTAACGGTGCTTTAACAATTTCAAGCAGCTGTGCCAATATTGTGTTATTAGCACTTTCTGCCGTAGACAAGACAGACAGGTTCTCCGATAGACTGGTAGACAAGAACAAATATCGTGGAGTTGAAAACTTGTTCTTGTACATGTTTTACTTCAACGTATATTTCTGAGGTTAGATTTTTACCTGTGAGCTCAATAAAGAATAAATACCGATCCAGCCTGACAAATTCAGTAAGAGCAGCTTGTTCCAGCTACACACCAGGTTTCTATGAACATACAGTGTCAAACTTCACATTAATTATGTAAACTGTAACTCATATAATCTTAGTTACGATTATTTTGAAATATTTTTACAGTATTACAGGTTTCTTATACTTGGGAGCAGTAGTACGAGTAGTAGTAGTAGAAGTAATCACCAAATAGTGGTTGCGATGGCGCTCGCGCCTCCTTAGGCAGCAGTTAAATGTGCCCTAAGTTGGACATTACCTACTGTTGTAGATCGATTTACCTATAATTTTGTATAGTTAACGAAACTCATTCATTGCTCACTGGAGCTTAAAGAGTTATGTCAGGTCAGGGTTGCGAACCCGTACGATAATTATGGGGGTGTACGATAATTTCGATACTGAGGAAATATCATTTTCACTGGTTTGTCACACCAGCGAAATGAAATTAACTGCAAATAGCGATGCCCCCATGGTCTGTCTCCATCCCTCTAAGGCATCCATTTCATATTCTACTAATTCTTCTACCATTTGTCCTCTTGTTGCCAGTGTGTCCAGATCTGGCAATCTCAATGAAGAAAGCGCTGTTCACAAAATTGATGATCAATGGAGAAAATTCGGAATACGTGATATTGTGTGTGAAATAAAGAACATGCTTGAACCTGGCAGTTTCTGGACTGCTGTTAAACACATGGTGGAAATACTGTTCTCAAAGAACTGGCGCACGTTGCCTTATCAGTGACTTCATTGCCCCACAGAAACACTTCTTGTGGGGTTTTCTTTTTTTTTTTTTTTTTTACCCAGCTAGGTTTAATAAAAATCAAAATTAGAAACAGGTTGGCATTAGATACGGTAAAAAGAATTATTCCGCCGTCTCAGCTTATGAAAGAACGTGGTGGGTCCGAAAATCTGCAAGTCACCCAGAAGATGCTAAATTTTATCTCAACAAAAAATGTGTATAATGCTACAACAGTTGAGGAAGATGAACTTTCAGATGAATAGTGCGAGAAACGTAAGTGCTAAAGTTGCAATACTTATCGAGGCCACCAAATCTTGTAAATGGATACCATACACATCCATATTATTACATTTTTGTGTTATACAGATACATTTATTTTTGTAGCATTTGGCTTACGATGTACGATAATTTTGAATACAAATCTATAATTTTGAGTGGCCGGTACGATAATTTTACTTTTAAACGTTGGCAACCCTGTGTCAGGTAAGCCAGCTAACCTCCAGTTAGGTTTGAACTATAATGTTTAATTTTTACTTTTAATTATAAACTTTACTCTTCAGTTGAACTTTACTACTACAGTTTCGTGCTATGTTGTAAGATGGTGGTCCCACTTGCACATATACATATCGGAAGATATCTGAGGATTAGCTGAGTCATGATCCAGTTATTCAGATAACTGGAAGGTTTCGGAGACTCAAGACCTTCTGAATTTGACCTGGTCACTCTCAGGTATAGAATGACCATGACCGATTCCTTAAGCAACAGACTTTCTAACCTTATTAGGTCAAATTTGAAACAAGATACAGATTAACTGTAAAGCCACATACTAGTTCATGTTTGGATATCTATTAAAATAACAAAAAATCTGATGTGTTGCACTCACATGACTTTCTCTACTCTTGTACTAACCATTCTTACAAACTCTTATTCCTATATCTTCTTCGTATTAGTTAAGATAAACATTTGTACAACTTATCTAATTGCTAATTTCCTTGTAGGTACAAGGGGGAATACAGTAGGCTTTGTGCGATAGTCAAATGTTTTAAAGCTTTGAGATTCTGTTGTCTTTGAACACTTGACATATTAAATAATGAACAGCGATGACCCATTTCACGAAAGTTCTAAGTTTTCCGAAACTCACACACATAACAAGGAATATCTCCAAAATGGTTCACCCTACAAGAAAATTTATTGAGACATAAATTGTGTATTTTAGCAAGATCTACATTTTTTGTACAGTATGATTTGGTCTATCTCTAACGGTTTACCAGTTATGCAAAAGTCGTCCAGAGTAAATACGACTACAGGGGCTATAGCCAGAAGATTCAAGATATACATTTCATTTGTCATAAAATATCTCAAACATATGACATTTTAATCAAAATTGTTGGAGCCATTTTCAAGAAAATCAACATTTTCGAAAAATTTTCCATGTAAAGGGTAGTTTAGGATGGGGCTATTTTCTTCAAAATTTTCGTGTCGCATCCTTGAAATACATTAAACTTAAATACCAACTTTGGTTTATAACCGACTTTTCGTTTTTGAGTTATGCTGTCCACAGACTGACAGACTGACACACAGACACACACACGGACCTTTTTCTAAAACTGCTTTTTTTTTTGGATTCAGGGGGCCTCAAAACATGTATTTCCGGTGAAATCTCGACATCGAATTTTTGGGTGGAATACAATACTGCCTCTACTTACCAGTAGAGAAAGTAAAAATGCTTGAAAACTAAGCGTAAACAAAAGCTAGGGATTACGCAATTCGATTAATCCATGCACCACGCAAAGATGCGGTACACGCTTTTATAAACAGTGGTTGCCTATCGCTTAGCCAATGAGATTATGTTCCATTTCTGCTATCACTAACTTGAACTACTTGGGTATATAGAAAATCGAGTTTTGATGAACCATCTGTAAAATAAAAATCTGATGTGTTACATTCACATACTTTCTCTACTTAACCGTTTTTCCTAAACCGGCAGTCTGTGGACAGCATTGTAGTGTAAGAAACATAAGAAGATTGGCGATCTTCTTCTTTTTTCAGCCTTCGGGTGTACCAACTCTATCGCACATAAGGTTATAAAATGGCGCCTGCAGTTAAACTTCTGATTTGGTTTAACTAAAGCTCCAGTGAAACTGCGTTTATAACACTGAGGGGAAAAAGCTAATGTGTTACACTCACATAACTTACTCTACCTATTCTTCAACAAACAGTAACTACAAAACCTCTTCTTCTGTTTACATGTTAATCGAGATAAACGTTTGTAGAAATAGATTTATCCCGTATTTCCTAGTATGTACAATGGGAATATGAGAATACAGCAGGCTTAAGCGATAGTCAAATCTTTTAAGAGCTGGTTGCTAAGTGAGAGCTTTGAAGTTTCATTGTCTTTGTATGGCCAGGGCATAAAACAACGAATAACGACTTCTAATTTGAGAAAGGTGTATCTATTCAAAAATCCAATCCAATAACAAGGAATATCTCAAAAATGGTTATCTCAATAATTGCATGCTATAAGGAGATCTAAATTCATAGTAAGATTTTGTCTATCTCTATTTTCAGAAAATTCCAGATATCGAAAATGAAGTGGAATTCATAGGCTATTTTCAGAAAATTCCAGATTTCATTTGTCATGGATGTGTCTTAAACATATGACATTTTAATCAAAATCGTTAAGAGCATTTTTTAGAAAATCAAAATTTTCGAACATGTTTCAATGCAAAAGGGTTTGGAGATGGGGATTTTCATGAAAAGCTTGGTGTCCCATCCTTGGAAGATGTTGAACTTAAATACCAAGTTTGATATTTGCTGTTCACACGTAGACACACACAAAACACACACACACACACGCACAGACACACATACGGATCTTTTTCTACTTTTTAAATGTATTTATAAGGGGACCTCCAAAGGTGCACTTCCTGTGAAATTTCTTTATGCAATTCTTGAGTTGAATGCACGTACGTACTAGATTGTGTAGAAAAAGTAAACATAATGTTTTGGATTGTTTACAAAGGTTGAAGTCTGCCACTATTTTGTTTACATTCTTCTAGTAGAGATGGTGGCGTATTATTGCATCAGATGCTGCTACAGCTCGGGATGCTGTTACTGCAATAAAAATGAGGAAATGTTTGCTTGTTTGTGCTCTACATATTATGTCAATTTGCTGACATAAGCATGCAGTTTCATAACACGCCACTGAGCGCTGTTTACAAGCGAAATTCTGAGACACTAAAAAGCATTGTATGACGAAACTTCAGAGGTCAACAAATAAAGAAAATAAAAGTAGCAAAGGGTGTGTCACAGTCACACAATGTGATAGCTGATAACACTCCTATAATGCATGGGTCAATCTGCCCTTGACGTCAAAGACAAGGCAGATGATAATAATGACCTGGGAGGAAATGGAATTAGCTTACACTTCACCGAAAGCTACGGAAATCGAATTGATAGCCATTTTTCGAGTAATTTCCATAGGGATTACGCAATTGGCAACAAGATATCGAGGAAAGCAATAACAAATCTTGTAAAGGGGAACTGCTAGAGGTCGCGAAAATAGACAGTAAAACAAATACAAAGGAACAACATCCATCTGTAACCTTTTGCTGACGACGCCACGTGCCCTCTAAAATTTAGATAAAGAATTAGTGCTCTTTTGCGATAAGTTTATTTGGATAGACCTTACGGATCAGGTGAGTGTATGTGTACTCTGCGAAAAAACTAAAAGCCCAGAATTTCCTTTCTATCAACCTGAAATTTCCTATGTATTATGGCTTATTTTTATGCATTTTATATGAATTATTGTTGTAAAAGTTTAATTTATATCTATTTCATGTTAATCCAGATTAATATTTGCATAAATAGTTTTATTACACGTAGTCAAACGTTTTAGCAGTTTTTATGTTTGTATGACATGAGAAATAAAAGCGTCTGATATCCTATTACCTTCGCATGAGTTTCTCTGCCCAATATTCTAGAAATACCCTTGCGAACACTTATTCTTCTATTGAGAAGGAGACGCAGGTTTAAGGGTGCACAACTATTTGTCATCAGCGCCCTTAAAATAGATAATGGCAAAATCCAAAGATAAATTTCAATATAAAAAGTACTACTAAAAAGGAAAACAAATAAATATATCAAACAAAGAGTCAAAAGCCTGTATTAAAACAAAGTTATAAAAAATTTGAACAAGTATAACAATTCTATATCTAAATTTTTAAAACCCCAGGTGCATGCCTGTCTATCGGCGTCTTGTTTGTCGTCCGCCAAGACCTCTGCAAGTCTCACAGACAGCTGCAGAGAGTCTCGAAGGTGCGCTAGAGAGGAACACTCTAGCAGCACGTGATGGACTGACAAAAGGTTGTCGCACAAGGGGCAAAGAGGAGCAGGATCCTGTTTAAGAAGGTAACCATACGTAAATTTGCAGTGACCAATGCATAACCAAGCTAAAATCACCTCCTCGCGACGAGGTACGTGAGAGAAGGTTACCCAGTTTATTGGAAGTTCCTTCATTTCTCTAAGCTTATTTATTCTTCTGTTTAATTCATGAGAGACATTGTAGAAATGGTGTTCTCGAATCGTCGTCCACTTCTAGAAGTTACATATCGCTCAAAGCATGCCGGTAATGTTGGTTGCATGTTACAGGGATTTAAGAAGTATACAAGGTATACTGTACTGAGGGCTGTGTCTCTGTAAGTGTACTGGTGTGTGTTGGCAAAAATTGGCTGTGGTTATTCGTAAAAGGACTAATGAAAATACTTTCATCGAACTCAGTTAATGTGGCACAGAAGACAGTAAAAATGGTTCGTTACGCGATGAAAATTCAAGGCGGGTTTTACGGTAGACTGGAAGAGAATGACATGTTTTGACAAAACAAAGCTCCTATTTTATTTGCTTACTAGTTGAAACACCCGGCGTTGCCCGTGGTTTGGCGATTTTATCCCTACAACTTTTAGAATTACATTGGATACTGTAAAGAACCCAAAATAAACAAAATGAACATAGCACCGGCAAAATAATATGCAAAAGCACTGCTGAACAACCTCCAATACCATAGAAAGAAAAGCAAGTAAAGAAATCTGTGTGAGAAAACTTAATGAATTATTTGTGGAAGAGAAAGAAGTGTGATTGTGTTTCGTAAAAGAAAATTGAGTAGAGAAAACCGTATGAATGTAATACGTGGCATTTGTATTTCAGCCGTACAAAATTGTTGAAATTGTGTGTTGAAGGGCAAATAGGGAAGGATGTGTGACTATATTACGTAAAAGAAAAGCGAATAGAGAAAATCATGTGAATGTTAAGTTGTATAGTAAAATGTATAGCATACAATTCTTCTCCATGAAAAAATGCATATACATGCCGGGTTTAAATTTTTCGAAAATTTTGATTTTCTTGAAAGCGGCTCTAACAATTTTGATTAAAATGTCATATGTTTGAGATTTTTATGATAAATGAAATCTATATTTTGAATTTTCTGGCTATAGTCTATGTAGTCATGTTTACTCTGGATGATCTTTGAATAACTGGTAAACCTTAAGAGATAGACAAAATCTTTATATATATATAAAATTTAGATCTCCTAAAACACACAATTTATGTCCAATTTTTTATTTTGTATAGTGAACCATTTCGGAAATATTCCTTGTTATTTGTGTCAGTTTCCGAAAACTTAATTTTCGTGAAATGGAACATCGTTGTTCATTTTTTATATGTTAAGCGTGCAAAGAGAACAGAATCTCAAAGCTTTAAAAGACTTTACTATCACTCAAACCCTACTGAATTCTAATATTCCCCTTACACCTACAAGGAAACAAACAACAAGATAATTTCTGCAAATGTTTATCTTAACTAATACGAACAAGATATAGGAATAAGAGTTTGTAAGAATGGTTAGTACAAGAGTAGAGAAAGTCATGTGAGTGCAGGAGATCAGAATCATGAAGAAGATATGGGAATAAGAGTTTGTAAGAATGGTTAGTACAAGAGTAGAGAAAGCCATGTGAGTACAAGAGATCAGAATCATGAAGAAGATATAGGAATAAGAGTTTGTAAGAATGGTTAGTACAAGAGTAGAGAAAGTCATGTGAGTGCAGGAGATCAGAATCATGAAGAAGATATAGGAATAAGAGTTTGTAAGAATGGTTAGTACAAGAGTAGAGAAAGTCATGTGAGTGCAGGAGAACAGAATCATGAAGAAGATATAGGAATAAGAGTTTGTAAGAATGGTTAGTACAAGAGTAGAGAAAGTCATGTGAGTACAAGAGATCAGAATCATGAAGAAGATATAGGAATAAGAGTTTGTAAGAATGGTTAGTACAAGAGTAGAGAAAGTCATGTGAGTGCAGGAGATCAGAATCATGAAGAATACATAGGAATAAGAGTTTGTAAGAATGGTTAGTACAAGAGTAGAGAAAGTCATGTGAGTGCAGGAGATCAGAATCATGAAGAAGATATAGGAATAAGAGTTTGTAAGAATGGTTAGTACAAGAGTAGAGAAAGTCATGTGAGTGCAGGAGATCAGAATCATGAAGAAGATATAGGAATAAGAGTTTGTAAGAATGGTTAGTACAAGAGTAGAGAAAGTCATGTGAGTGCAGGAGATCGGAATCATGAAGAAGATATAGGAATAAAGAGTTTGTAAGAATGGTTAGTACAAGAGTAGAGAAAGTCATGTGAGTGTAACACATCAGATATATATATATATATATATATATACCTGCAACTCAACTGATGCAATATTCTCAATCAGTTAATAACTATGCATTAACATTGTAATAGATTTGTGAATGTGCAATAACAGAAAGTAGGTTATTTTATTTAAATATTTAATAAACGATACTAACAACTAAACTCTTATATTTTTATTTAACATCCGATAAGAATAAATGAAAGTGAAATACAACGTTGATAACACATTTTATAGTGAGAATACGAATGCTGATAGCGAGAGTGGAAAGATAACAATACGCTGTGTGTGGTTAGTTATACAGCCACTGTTGCGACATCTTCACCCCAACGATTTTTCAGATACAAATTGTGGCGTAACAAGACGTTTAAGGAAGAAACGGAAGATAACAGAAATGTAGATCAGCTGTTTTATCATATAGGTACCTCAATAAGAAATGCTTTGCTTCCTTCGTTTGTGAAGTGTAACTTAACAAAAAGTCTACTATTGTTGAAATAACCTTCCACTGAGTATAAATTGCACGTCGAATTATCTCCTAAAAGGATGACATCTAATCGTCGTGCGTTCGAGATATAGCGGGGCCCTTATACGTACAAATAGCTGAACCTTTATATCTTTGGCGGATTCAAACCGATTTCAATCCGGTAGGTGTTTCCACGTAGCAAAATTTCGACTCCATCCCACTTCTAAGAGAATCGTATCCAAGGATCCAGATCGACTTAAACCCGCGTTTCCATGGAGTATTCAATCCGGAATGACAATCTATTTGAATTCTCCATGGAAACGTAGTAAGTAGACAGAATGTAAAGCTTCTTTAAAAAATGTTAATCAACGGGTAGAGAACTTAAGTCGATTATGTCTACTAGAATAAGAAGAATAAGCTTAAAAAACGTATTAATCAATGGGTAGAAACATCATGTTAATGTAACACGCCGTAATTTTGTTTTCTATTAGTGCAAAGAGAATGGATTTTCAAACCATCAGATGGCGCCCATGTTATAACGAGTATAATATAGGAGAGAAAGATTTTCTCGCTTGCGGCCATGATGGGAGAAATGGTGGCGAGGTCAAGTTGGTATACCTGAAGTCCTAACTTCATTTGTTATCAACATGGCGGAAGTAAGACAGAGGCGCATCGGGCAGTGGGCAGAAGGCTATTCGCCCTGCTGGAGTGTTCTTGTTTCATTGAGATTAGAGCTTTATTTCATTTCTTATTGGAGTACACAAGTAATTTGTTTAATTTTTGTGGAGTGACACCCCATGGGGTATAGGTACCTTTTCTTTGAATCCTTCGAGTAACAGTGAAACGGCATGTTCTCGTTTTATCAATTTCCCGGCGCAAGTGCCTCGGGAGGAATGTACAGCCGTCAAATGGGGCACATGGGGCAGTAGACGGAAGGAAAGACCACCTTTGCGATATGTCAGCTGTGATGTTGGGCCCTGTGAAATTCCCTTCTCAGGATGTGACTTAATTTCATCCCATGACCGCGTCAGGCAAATCTTCTTGATTCCCACTTCAACAAGTTGTGCGGTTCGCAACCGTTCATTGCGCACTAATTTACATGTGTCGGGGATAATACGGGATATTGACTTCGATATCGCCGTGATTTAGATTTTGCAACGGGCCAAGGGGAGGCTGCATATGAGTATAGACATGCTAGAAAATCTGTGGATGATTAAACTTTCTTTCTTTCCCTGATTACCCTCCCCTTATGTAGGACTTGCACCCCCTAGGACTTACAAGCCAGTACCTAGGGTCAGACGCCTGTCGGGGAGGAGAGGGACCTCTGGACCAGACAGAGTGAAGACCTGGAAGCGGGTGGTCAGTATGAGTGTGAGGACTTACAAGCCAGTGCCTAGGGTCAGACGCCTGTCGGGGAGCAGAGGAACCTCTGGACCAGACAGAGTGAAGACCTGGAAGTGGGTGGTCAGTCCAGCACCAGGTATGATATTCAGGAAGAGGATGATGTGAAATGCAGGCGAAATGGATGATTGGAAGGCTGATAATGGAGCACTTGGTGGAGTGAATGGTGGGGGAAACAGGAGAACCTAGAGAAAACCCGCCCAGACGCCGCTTCGTCCACCACAAATACCACATGCAGGTCCCGCCTAGGGAGCGTTAGACGAGCGGTCTAACCACTCAGCCACAGCGCCGCCAGACTCAGGTAAGGATGAGGAATAATCCTGGCTGGAGAAAACGTACACGAGGCGTACACCCCATTTGGATGTCATAAACGCATGGGGTCTTCACCCCCACCAACTACAATCCCTCCAAGAGATTACCTACTAGGTTTGTTCCAACTAGATCTGAGATTGCGCATTTGCGTGAGAAAATGTTGCTATTAGTTCGGAACGCGTTCAAAACCGCTGATTGGAACACAGCTATAGTAAACGCCATTGGAGAACGAACCGTGGATCGCGGCTGGTCGTCTCTGAAGTGGACAAGTGGCCAGTACCTAGCGGTAGAAGCTATGTTTGCTTTCAGCTTTGTATGTCAAAAATAGGAAGGAGATATTCATGTAATGATTAACCTGAAACACTCGTAGCTCGTACTCATAAAGGCTGACAAACTGTACCACGTTCTTCAGTTATATTCAGAAATGTTACTCGTCTGACAGAGCCGCCGAAATTTTAAAAATGTTTATCAGGGACCTCGTTAAGTGAACAAGAGTGTTACGAAAGTGTTAAAAAGGGAGCCCAATGTGAAGGATACAGCTGTGGCATATTAGTAGGTCAAAAGTGCAGGACGAACTTCCAGCGAAAGGAACTTTAAACTTTGGCGAGTCCTTCATCAAGTTCATTTAAATAACGCATCATAATGAAGAGTCAAGTTTAAGGTTTGCTCTTGAGCAATATTTGTTTCATCGGTCGAGTGTTGTAAATTGCGAGTCTGATTGTTCATTCATTCATTCAGGGTACAAGTTGAACGACTAATTGGGCACTCACAAGGACATCTAGAGATGAAGTGTCGAGCGTCGAGCGTCGAGCTTCAGGAGTCATAAATTGTGTGCCTTAACGAGAAAAGCTTTGTCTATCTCTGAAGGTTTATCCGTTATGCCAAAGTGATTCACAAGGAACAAGACTTCGGAGGCTATTGCCCAAAAATTGAATTTATATGTATATGTACACTTCATTTGTAAAGAAAACGTCATACACATAGTGCAATTTAGTTAACCTTTTACAGCCATCTCCAAGAAATAGAAAGTTCTCGAACAAGAAAGTCCATTTAAATGGTAGTGCGATCGTGTTCTTTTTAAAACAATTTTTGAGTGGCCTCTTTGTAATATGCTGAACTTAAATACCATGTTTGGTACTTAACACTTTTCGTTTTTGGGTGCTATTCAGACAGACAGACAGACACACAGACAGACAGACAGAGACACACAGACAGACACACAGACAGACAGACACACAGACAGACACACAGACAGACAGAGACACACAGACAGACAGACACACAGACAGACACACAGACAGACAGACACACAGACAGACAGACAGAGACACACAGACAGACAGACAGACAGACACACAGACAGACACACAGACAGAGACACACAGACAGACACACAGACAGACACACAGACAGACAGACACACAGACAGACAGACAGACAGACAGACAGAGACACACAGACAGACAGACACACAGACAGACACACAGACAGACACACAGACAGACAGAGACACACAGACAGACAGACACACAGACAGACACACAGACAGACAGACACACAGACAGACAGACAGAGACACACAGACAGACAGACAGACAGACACACAGACAGACACACAGACAGAGACACACAGACAGACACACAGACAGACACACAGACAGACAGACACACAGACAGACAGACAGACAGACAGACAGACAGAGACACACAGACAGACAGACAGACAGACAGATGCACAACCTTACACATTTACACTTTGCTTTCACTACTACGTATATTAAGTAGGGGAAGTATTGTATTCCACCTAAAATTTCGATATCGAGATTTCACCGGAAATATATGTTTTGAGGCCCCCTGAATAAAGGTGTTTCTCTCTGTCTCTGTGAACAGCATAACTGAAAAACGAAAAGTCGTTTAAAAACCAAAGTAGGTATTTAAATTTTAATATCTTTCAAGGATGCCACACAAAGATTTTGAAGAAAATTCCTCCACCGTAAACTACCCTTTACATGGAAAATTTTGATTTTCGCAAAAATGGCTAACGATTTTGCTTAAAATGTCACATGTTTAAGATTCTTATGGCAAATGAAACGTATATTTTGAATTTTCTGGCTATAGCCTATGTAGTCCTGTTCATCCTTGACTTTTGCATAACTGGTAAACCGTAAGAGATAGACCAGATCTTACTATAAAAGAAATGTAGAGCTCATTAAAACACCAGTTTATGTCCAAATTAATTGTTTGTGCAGTGAGCCATTTCGGAGATATTCCTTCTTATTTATGTGAGTTTTGCAATACATTTTCTCAAATGGAAGTTTGTTATTTGCTATGTTTGGCCGTGCAAAGAGAACGGGATTTGAAAGCTTTAAAAGATTTGACTATCACTCAGTCTATTGTATTCCCATATTCCCCTTGTACCTAAAATAAAATAGATAATTTGTAGAAATGTTTATCTCGACTAACATGAAGAAGATATAGCGATAAGTGTTTGTAAGAATGGTTAGTACAAGAGTAGAGAAAGTCATGTGAGTGCAGGAGATGAGAATCATGAAGAAGATATAGGAATAAGAGTTTGTAAGAATGGTTAGTACAAGAGTAGAGAAAGTCATGTGAGTGCAGGAGAACAGAATCATGAAGAAGATATAGGAATAAGAGTTTGTAAGAATGGTTAGTACAAGAGTAGAGAAAGTCATGTGAGTGCAGGAGATGAGAATCATGAAGAAGATATAGGAATAAGAGTTTGTAAGAATGGTTAGTACAAGAGTAGAGAAAGTCATGTGATTGCAACACATCAGATTTTTTGAAAACAATCTTTTAGTGGTCTCCTTGTAATGCCAAGTTTGGCATTTCACTGACTTTTCGTTTTCGAGTTGTGTTCAGACAGATGCACACATATTGCAATTCAGGAAGTCACTAAACATATTTCCGGTAGTTTCAGTAGCTGTGTATATGTATAATTTTTGTGTTTACTAAAGGTACTAGTAGGAAAACTAAAACTGTCGTGTGTCTGCGAACAGTACAGAAACGAAAAATTGGGTGAATACCAAATTTGGGAATAAAATTTAGCATCCTCTAAGGATGAGGCAGGAGATTCCAAGAAAATTGCCTTTGCATGCATTTCAAACGGTTTGAAAAAAAGGAAGAAAATGAGGAAGTACAACAAGACAGTTTGCCTTCGGTTGCAACTTGCTGCAAAGAACCGGTTTGGACCTTCAGCAGTTACTTTTGAACGACGTGTAACGTGGAGACGGGAAGTTCAATTCCAAACTTAGCTATTTAAAATAATCAGCATATTTATCTCGTGTTTAGCGTCTGTGCGTAATAAATAACCTTAGCAATTTGTGTGTACTATTTGGCAAAGCGATGATCTTGGTTGTCGAGCGCTGCGATCGCTTCTTATCGTGTTTATCAGAACAACCAAATAATAACTGGCGTATAGTCAGTGATAAAACACGCGTGCCGATATGATTGACTCTGAACAGTGAACATACACTGGCTCGCGTAAACTCACGTAAACATTGGGCAGTTTCACATTGTTTCCGATACGCCCCTTGGCTTTGCCAGGTAGTGCACCATCCAGGCCTGCAATACCTACAGCAAATTAACTTAAAACCTCATGTATTGCATCTGCATTACTCTCTACTCACTCTTGTACAAATTATTCTTCTGTTTTATGTTAATCTGTATAAATATTTGCAAAAATTGGTTTATTATAAATACAATGACAGAATATAGCAGCTTAAGTTTAATAAAATCCATATGTGATGGATTTGGAATCAGTTCTTTGCAATGCCAAGAAAAAAAGAAAGCTCAACCGGAGGTCCCAGGTTTGATTCCCGCCTGGAGGTTGAGAATTTTTCTTCAATTAGAACAATTTCCGACCCTGCATAGAGACTGTGCATGTGAAAATAAGAGGGGGTGTTTTAGAATGCAAAGCAATAAATATCTCCAAAATGGTAAACCACACTCACACCCAGCACTGCGACACGGGGAAATAAATAAAACAAAAAAATCAACTGCCCCTTACATGGAACATTTTGGTTTTCTGCAAAATCTAACGATTTTTATTAAAATGCCGTAAGACTGCCTTCATAGTGCGGAGGACCCAGGTTCCACCCCCGGTACCGGCGAATGGATTTTTTGCGCCGTTGGGAGGTCTGGTACGGGGTGCACTCAGCCTCGTTAGGTCCCTGAGGAGTCAATTGAGTAACTGACCTGATGAAAAGGTAACGTCCCTAAAAGATCATGTATTCGCCTTACTGTCGGGGGAGAGAAAGTTATGTGAGGGCAACACATCAGCTTTTTTGTTATTACTGTATTTGTAGTACTTCTCTGTTAAATGTGACGTGCTAAATGCAAATTAATTACGCCACTGAACTCAGCACCCTCAAGTTAGTCATAATTATTCATTTAGAAACCAGATAAACAGTAAATGTTTGTTGAATAGTGTTATTAATAGTTTCTACTGTTCAATGTTTAGCCATTTTTTAAAGCTGTGTCGATTTTCAACTGTTTCTCGCGATTACATGGAAAGTGTGGAATTTTGAGTATATAACGGTCAGTTGTTAAACATTTGACTATCAGCATTCTCTTTGTATTTATAACCAAATGTTCGAAAGCTCTGCAGTTCGTCGCAAATATTGGATTTGCTAGGTAAGTTTAACTTGTGTTTACATTTTTGCCGAGCTTTTTAATCGTTTAGAATGTGTTTGTCGTACTTTTACATTGCGCGACGTAAGTTTCATTATATTTATTTTTGCGGTTTTAGCTTTTATTTTTTAACATTTTAACTGTTTTAACTTTCATTTTATTTTAACCTTGAGTTGAGTTTTTCCAGCTTTTTTAAGTCAGACTTTGGGTCAAAATGAGCTAGTTGTCGACGGGCCCTTAAACCACACTCACTCGCTCACTCACTATAATGAAATGTGTAATGTAGCTATTTCTGTAAGCGTTTGTCTCAATTAAAATGGTGTGAATGGGGAAATACACCTTCCTAATTATAATACATGTACTAATGAGGTAGAGAAAATCATGTGAATGTAACACCAGACCGTTTTAGAAAATCTGGAACATAAGGTGTGCTTAAAAAGTTCAGAGCGGTTGAGTAAGTGGCAAAGAAAGAAAATGAAAAGGAGGAAAATAGAAAGAACAGACATTAATTAAAGGTGATTAGCGGAATCAATTTGGAGCTGGGGGATAGGAATTTTTCTTCCAGCCAACGCTTTTATTTTCCTTACCTTAGTGTTAATGATAGGGGAAGGGAGAAAGAGTGAGCGGGGAATAGGTGGAGTTGGGAGGAGTCATTGAGAATGTAAGCCCGCGCGCGCTCGTTCAAGAGGACGTGTTAATAGAACAAAAAACAAAGCAATCACTAACAGTAGAAAACAATCATGCGTAATTATTTGTAATACATAGAGCTAAAATGACCAAGAGGAATGTAAACGAGAATAAAAGAAGACAGCAAGAAAATAGGCAGCTTAGTATTTTAAGCACAGGAAGAAACGGAAGCAGGGCAATAAAACGAGCCTCTTCTGTTTCCACAGCGACAAGTTGCCATGCAAGAATGGATGTAAACCGGGTAATGTGCTATCTAGGCGTTCACTAATGGCAACCACTTGTCTTCAGGTGAACGCTTACCCATGAGGTTAAGGTGAACGTATGTTAATTAGAATACTTAACATTTTTATTCTTTATTTTTTGCTTTCTTTTGTTCTCCGGTGTTTAAATAACCGTCCCCAAAATTTTATTTTAAAATTGCATGAGAAAATGCCTGAAATGTGATGCCAGATGCTTAGCGCCCCTAGCTAGAAATATAATTTTACTATTGGTAGTCATTTGTTCCTACAGTGGCGACCATCTTCTTGTATCCACTTACATAAACTCTGAACAAAGGCCATAATTCATTTTGAGCATTCCAAATTCAGGAACAAAGCTATTGCGTATATAGAGATTTAACCGGAAATACCACTTTCAGACTCGTTCAATTAAAATGCAAAGCACCTTTAATAAAAGCTGTGTGTGTGTGAATAACATAACTTAAACCTTGCATACCAAAGTGGTATTTTAGTTCAGTGGCTTCTAAGAATGCAGCACGATGATTTTAAAGGAAATTTCCTTATCATAAACTACCCTTACATGAAAAACTTCTCCAAACTTGTTTATTTTCTCATACATGGATAACGGTTTTGATTAAGTTGCCATTTATTTATGATAATTTCCTGACAAATGTAGATATACCTTAAACCTCTCGTGGTTATGCAAATAGAACGGAATTTCAAAGCTATCGCATAGTGTCTAGTTCTTAAATAATTTGATAATTCCTTAGACCTGCTGTATTTCCCTGTTCCATGTTTGCTGCTAGAAAACCTGTAATAAAACCATTTCTACAAATGTCTATTTCAATTTACAGTTTGATAAAAACATAAACAATAGTTTGTACAAAAACAAATAGAAAGTCATGTGAGTGAAAAATAGACCTTTTGTCAGATGAACCTGAACTTTGCGCTTTATCAAAGTTTTATTTTTGAAACGTATGTGCCCATCCATATTTCACAATCTATGAGAGTGATAAAACTTAGCTATACGTAAACTATACATTTTCTAATATTTTTAAAAAATAAGTCAAGAGAAATGCCCTAGATAAAGAATTATTTTACTTAATTAAAAGTTGCACTAATGAAGTTAACAGTATGATAAACAACAGAAAATTACCTTTCAAGGTCACTTTTAAAGTGCTATACATAGAAATCCTAATTTTAAAAATTTACTTAGTTTGTGAAATATAAGTTCTCTGTTTCTCTCTATCTCTCTCTGAAACCTACTACTCATCTCTATCATGCTAGTTTGTAAACCAAATTCAACGTTCATAATGTCGTAGGCAAAAGCAGGAACATTTTGGATATTTTTGAAATATACCACATTTTGATTCCCTTAACGTTGTAGGGAAGTTTGTAATAAACGTTCGGAATGTTTATTCCTCTAACTGCTTCATGTTAATCCAGATAATTATTTGTAAAAATACTTGTTACATACTTCCTTGTAGGTACAAGGAAAATAGCAGGCTTAAGCGATAGTCAAAGCTTTTAAGACCTGGTCGCTATGTTACGACTTTCAAATTCCAGTCTCTTTGCGTGATCAGAGAAAAAAGAGTAAAATTTTCGCTTTTGAAAAAAAGAATAAGGATATAAACACTCAAACCAATAAATAGCAATATCGCGGAGATGTTAGCCTAACCAAAAAAGCTTCTGCTAAAAAGTTAGCGCTTTAATAAAACATTTTTTGTGTAGTATGATTTTGTCTATCTCTTACGGTTTACTAATTATGTAAACGTCATTCAGAATTAACTGGACTTCAGACGCTATTGCAATAATATTATATATAAATTTCGTTTTTCATGGAAAATGCCTTAAACACATGGTATTTTAATAAAATTATTTAACCCATTTTTGTCAAAATCAAAATTTTACAAATGTTCTCCATGTTTGGTTGTTTAGGGTAGCGGGATTTCATAAAAACTGTTTGTGTCTATCCTCGGAAGAGAACTTTGGTGTGTAAGCGACTTTTGCTTTCTGAGTTACAGTATTCACACACACACACACACACACACACACCCACACACACACACACACACACACACACACACACACACACACACACACCCACACACACACACACAAACACACACACACCCACACACACACAAACACACACACACACAAACACACAAGCACACAGGCGGCGCCGTGGCCGAGCCGTTAGCGCGCTCGCCTACCACCTAGGCGGCCCGGGTTCGATCCCAGGGACCCGCATGTGGTATTCGTGGTGGACGAAGCGGCGTCAGGGTGGGTTTTCTCCGGGTACTCCGGTTTCCCCCGCCATCTCATTCCACCGGTGCTCCATCTTCATGTATCATCAGTGTCACCGCCTGCGGTGCCGTAGTAGTAAAAGCGGGCGTTAAACACTACAACAACAAACACACACACAAACACACACACAAAAACACACACACAAACACACACACAAACACACAAACACACACATACACACACATACACACAAACACACACAAACACACAAACACACACAAACACACACACACAAACACACAAACACAAACACACAAACACACACACACAAACACACAAACACAAACACACAAACACACACACACATACACACACACATACACACATGCATTTTACTCCAAAATATATCTTTCTGGTTCAGGATACCTGAAAATATTTAGTATTTCTGTCACACACAAACACAGTGAAATCTCGATATCGAATTTTTGGATGGCATACAATGCTCGAGTAGAGAAAGCAAGAAGAGCGATATGCGCGCGCGCGCACACACGCACACACACGCACACACACGCACACACACACACACACTCTCTCTCTCTCTTTCTCCTTCTCTCGCTCACTCACACACATACACACACAGACACACAAAATTAGTTTATATATAAACAAATTCTTACCTTTTAGAACAAAACGTCTTCTCACAAGCACAAACTAAACTGCACGTTGTTTCACACAGAGTAGAATTATGTGTTATTAAGCGTCGGTGTTTGTGTTTGCATTAAATACAACTCTGTCATCCCCTCCCTGCCACCGTCGACTGATGTAACAGCCTCGGTTTGACGCCCCTCCACCTCCTCCTACCGTGAAACCATTGGCCAGGGGAGATCACGTGCTGAAGAGTAAAATCGCACACCCTTCCCGCAACTCCTTACATTTAGCGAGTGTGAATGTCCTGCAGTACGTCTTGTTCTGATGTAACCTGCGTTTGTGAGGTATCATTCAAGCCGCGCAGTCCGGTTAATGCAGTCCACACGTAGATACAGTTGCTTCTCACGTGGGGAGTACTACGACCTTACGTAACTTGTATACTATTTGCTGCGAAATAAAATAACACAGTTCTTGATAAACACGTCAAAGTATAAACTCTCAAATAACGTGTGAACGAGCTCTAAACCCCTGGCTGCATTTGTATGGGGAAACATTGTGCATTATCTTGCATTTGTTTGCGCACAGTTTTGTTTGAGATTACCTGTTGTGTAATGTTTCCTAACTAACAGATCTCCCTCACAACGGCCATTGTATCAAACCACAGCTAAACTTGTCATTAAAAATGTGTTACACTCACATGACTTCCTCTACTCTTGAACTAACCATTCTTACAAACTCTTATTCCTATATCTTCTTCATGATTCTGATCTCCTGCACTCACATGACTTTCTCTACTCTTGTACTAACCATTCTTACAAACTCTTATTCCTGTATCTTCTTCAAGATTCTGATCTCCTGCACTCACATGACTTTCTCTACTCTTGTACTAACCATTCTTACAAACTCTTATTCCTATATCTTCTTCATGATTCTCATCTCCTGCACTCACATGACTTTCCCTACTCTTGTACTAACCATTCTTACAAACTCTTATTCCTATATCTTCTTCATGGTTCTGATCTCCTGCACTCACATGACTTTCTCTACCCTTCTACTAACCATTCTTACAAACTCTTATTCCTGTATCTTCTTCATGATTCTGATCTCCTGCACTCACATGACTTTCTCTACTCTTGTACTAACCATTCTTACAAACTCTTATTCCTATATCTTCTTCATGATTCTGATCTCCTACACTCACATGACTTTCTCTACCCTTGTACTAACCATTCTTACTAACTCTTATTCCAATATCTTCTTCATGATTCTCATCTCCTGCACTCACATGACTTTCTCTACCCTTGTACTAACCATTCTTACAAACTCTTATTCCTGTAGGTATCTTCTTCATGATTCTGATCTCCTACACTCACATGACTTTCTCTACCCTTGTACTAACCATTCTTACAAACTCTTATTCCTATATCTTCTTCATGATTCTGTTCTCCTGCACTCACATGACTTCCTCTACTCTTGTACTAACCATTCTTACAAACTCTTATTCCTGTATCTTCTTCATGATTCTGATCTCCTGCACTCACATGACTTTCCCTACTCATGCACTAACCATTCTTACAAACTCTTATTCCTATATCTTCTTCATGATTCTGATCTCCTGCACTCACATGACTTTCTCTACTCTTGTACTAACCATTCTTACAAACTCTTATTCCTGTATCTTCTTCAAGATTCTGATCTCCTGCACTCACATGACTTTCTCTACTCTTGTACTGACCATTCTTACAAACTCTTATTCCTGTATCTTCTTCATGATTCTGATCTCCTGCACTCACATGACTTTCTCTACTCTTGTACTAACCATTCTTACAAACTCTTATTCCTATATCTTCTTCATGATTCTGATCTCCTGCACTCACATGACTTTCTCTACTCTTGTACTAACCATTCTTACAAACCCTTATTCCTGTATCTTCTTCATGATTCTGATCTCCTGCACTCACATGGCTTTCTCTACTCTTGTACGAACCATTCTTACAAACTCTTATTCCTGTATCTTCTTCAAGATTCTGATCTCCTGCACTCACATGACTTTCTCTACTCTTGTACTAACCATTCTTACACTCTTATTCCTGTATCTTCTTCAAGATTCTGATCTCCTTCACTCAGATGACTTTCTCTACTCTTGTACTAACCATTCTCACAAACTCTTATTCCTGTATCTTCTTCAAGATTCTGATCTCCTGCACTCACATGACTTTCTCTACTCTTGTACTAACCATTCTTACAAACTCTTATTCCTATATCTTCTTCATGATTCTGATCTCCTGCACTCACATGGCTTTCTCTACTCTTGTACGAACCATTCTTACAAACTCTTATTCCTGTATCTTCTTCAAGATTGTGATCTCCTGCACTCAGATGACTTTCTCTACTCTTGTACTGACCATTCTTACAAACTCTTATTCCTGTATCTTCTTCATGATTCTGATCTCTTGCACTCACATGACTTTCTCTACTCTTGTACTAACCATTCTTACAAACTCTTATTCCTGTATCTTCTTCAAGATTCTGATCTCCTGCACTCACATGACTTTCTCTACTCTTGTACTAACTATTCATACAAACTCTTGTTCCTGTATCTTCTTCATGATTCTGATCTCCTGCGCTCACATGACTTTCTCTACTCTTGTACTAACCATTCTTACAAACTCTTATTCCTATATCTTCTTCATGATTCTGATCTCCTGCACTCACATGACTTTCTCTACTCTTGTACTAACCATTCTTACTAGCTCTTATTCCTATATCTTCTTCATGATTCTGATCTCCTGCACTCACATGACTTTCTCTACTCTTGTACTAACTACTCTTACAAACTCTTATTCCTCTGTCTTCGTGTTAGTTGATATAAACATTTGTAGAAATTCTTATTCCTAATTCTTATTCCTATCGGATAATCATTAAATTTTCATTATACACGTTTTTAACAATGCTTCCTTACAAGCAGCAAGCCATTACTTCTCAAAGCATTATTATAGAGACCTGATACACTCTCCGAAGAAATTGTAGCTGTAGAAAAACGTTCCAAATGCATTTGATGCGGCACAAACACAAACCGCCGGCCCGCCATTGAAATAAAACATCCGGCTTATGACGTAACAATATCCAACTGTCAACCGAATCAGTCCGGAATTTTTCGAACCCACCTTTAGTCCCAACAGCGCAGGTGCGTGTGTCAAGGTCGACTAGATTAAGGAGACATAATGACGAAATCACTGAAATCTATTTTGAAAGCGTTATAAATAAAATGTTGAGTATTATTTTGAGTAATAAACAATACATATGCTAAAGTTCCTCCTTCTACGTCTGTATTTGGTAACTGTTTCCTGGTCCGCACACTGCTTCACGTAGGTACTATCTTTTACAAAAGTAAATTCCTATCTTCGGTGAGACGTGCACGAAGGGTCACCTAATTCTCAGGCGTGCTTGCATAGGTGGTATGGGAATTAAATTAGTCATATGCTTCCCTTGCTGCTCGGAGGACATGGCAGCCATGTCACCTCGCAACTCACCTCACCTTGCAGTTTGGAAAAGCAATATTTCAGCAATGCTTCTACATTAACGGGCAAACATTGCAGATTCAACTTCAGTGCACCTGCAGAACATGTGTTCTTATCGTGTTTCTGTTAAGTTGTGGACTAGAACTAAAATTATTCAGTTTTGGTGCTAGACTTATAGAACGCGAGCTTAAACAGTGAGTTTAATCGTGTTATTTCAAATTAACAGTGTGGGCTGACATGGGTTCGAATCCCATCTAACTTATTCCTTTTTAGTTCCCTTTTCCTTTTTTCTTTCTTAACGCGAACATTATTATTTATATAACCTGAGCGAGAAACTAATGGAATATATTTCTAATAAAGCTCCTCCTTTAGGTATTTTTATTCCGTGTAGCGTTGTAACCTTTCCCGCCGTAGTATGATGGCAATTTTACAAATAAATCCTTCCTAAGATAATTGCTGAAAATGAAGCAGGGAACACGCCTACCTCAATTGTCAAACATTCCCCTTGAAACTAATATTTCCCTTCAAACATTCACATTCCAAAGCATCTCTATGAATTTCTCGTCTAACTGTCGCAGTTAGAGTGCGCCGAAGATTAAGTTGTTTTCATGGCTGTCACGTTCGCAGTTGTACATTAATGGTCACCAATAACGATAGCGGTTTCACTATGAACATTGCCGATACACACTTGTTTTCTTTGATGCAACACGTTTTATTTCCTACTGTGATTCATAGACAGACTTCCTGGACATACCTACACACACCATTTCCCCACTCCAAGTAAACCTTTACACGTAAAAGTTATCCAAGACACTTAAAGGATCCTGGGACTGAAATTTGATAGTTTTACTTTCTCTACTACGCATAGTAAGTAGTGGAAGTATTGTACTCCACCCAAAAATTCGATTTCGAGATTTCACCGCAAATGTTTTTGAGGCCCCCTGGATTTAAAAAAAAAAAAAAAAAAAAAAAAAAGCATTTTTAAAAAAGGTGTGTCTCTGTATGTCTGTGTCTATCCGTGTATGTCTGTGTCTGTCTTTGTGTGTGTCGGTCGGTCTGTCTCATGGACAGCATAAGTGAAAAACAAAACCTCGGTAAAAACCAAAGTTGGTATTTAAGTTTTATGTCTTTCAAGTATGCGACACGAAGATTTTGAAGAAAATAGCTCCACTCTAGGCTACCCTTTAGATGGAAAATTTTGATTTTCTTGAAAATGGCTCTAACGATTTAGATCAGTTGACATATGTTTAAGATATTTTATGATAAATGAAATGGATATTTTGAATTTTCTGCCTATAGCCTATTAACTCATATTTACTCCGGATGACTTTTGAATAACTCGTAAACTGTAAGAGATAGACAAAGTCATACTGTGGACCTTGCGAAAACACACAATTTATGTCTGAGTAGTTTATTTATTTTTTTCTGTTTTTTTTTTTTTTTTTTTTTTTGGGGTACAGTGAACCATTTCGAAGATATTCCATGTTATTTGTGTCAATTTTGGAAAACGTAAAACATTCGTGAACTGGAATATCCTTGTTCAAAGATTTTAAATATTTGACAATTGCACAAAGCCTATTGTATTCCCATATTCCCCTTGTACCTACAAGAAAATAAGCAATAATATAATTTGTACAAATGTTTATCTCAACTAACACGAAGAAGATATAGGAATAAAAGTTTGTAAGAATGGTTAGTACAAGAGTAGAGAAAGTCATGTGAGTGCAGGAGATGAGAATCATGAAGAAGATATAGGAATAAGAGTTTGTATAGTACAAGAGTAGAGAAAGTCATGTGAGTGCAGGAGATCAGAATCATGAAGAAGATATAGGAATAAGAGTTTGTAAGAATGGTTAGTACAAGAGTAGAGAAAGTCATGTGAGTGCAGGAGATCAGAATCATGAAGAAGATATAGGAATAAGAGTTTGTAAGAATGGTTAGTACAAGAGTAGAGAAAGTCATGTGAGTGCAGGAGATCAGAATCATGAAGAAGATATAGGAATAAGATTTTGTAAGAATGGTTAGTACAAGAGTAGAGAAAGTCACGTGAGTGCAAGAGATGAGAATCATGAAGAAGATATAGGAATAAGAGTTTGTAAGAATGGTTAGTACAAGAGTAGAGAAAGTCATGTGAGTGCAGGAGATCAGAATCATGAAGAAGATATAGGAATAAGAGTTTGTATAGTACAAGAGTAGAGAAAGTCATGTGAGTGCAGGAGATCAGAATCATGAAGAAGATATAGGAATAAGAGTTTGTAAGAATGGTTAGTACAAGAGTAGAGAAAGTCATGTGAGTGCAGGAGATCAGAATCATGAAGAAGATATAGGAATAAGAGTTTGTATAGTACAAGAGTAGAGAAAGTCATGTGAGTGCAGGAGATCAGAATCATGAAGAAGATATAGGAATAAGAGTTTGTAAGAATGGTTAGTACAAGAGTAGAGAAAGTCATGTGAGTGCAGGAGATCAGAATCATGAAGAAGATATAGGAATAAGAGTTTGTAAGAATGGTTAGTACAAGAGTAGAGAAAGTCATGTGAGTGCAGGAGATCAGAATCATGAAGAAGATATAGGAATAAGATTTTGTAAGAATGGTTAGTACAAGAGTAGAGAAAGTCACGTGAGTGCAAGAGATGAGAATCATGAAGAAGATATAGGAATAAGAGTTTGTAAGAATGGTTAGTACAAGAGTAGAGAAAGTCACGTGAGTGCAGGAGATCAGAATCATGAAGAAGATATAGGAATAAGAGTTTGTAAGAATGGTTAGTACAAGAGTAGAGAAAGTCATGTGAGTGCAGTAGATGAGAATCATGAAGAAGATATAGGAATAAGAGTTTGTAAGAATGGTTAGTACAAGAGTAGAGAAAGTCACGTGAGTGCAGGAGATGAGAATCATGAAGAAGATATAGGAATAAGAGTTTGTAAGAATGGTTAGTACAAGAGTAGAGAAAGTCATGTGAGTGCAGGAGATGAGAATCATGAAGAAGATATAGGAATAAGAGTTTGTAAGAATGGTTAGTACAAGAGTAGAGAAAGTCACGTGAGTGCAAGAGATGAGAATCATGAAGAAGATATAGGAATAAGAGTTTGTAAGAATGGTTAGTACAAGAGTAGAGAAAGTCACGTGAGTGCAGGAGATGAGAATCATGAAGAAGATATAGGAATAAGAGTTTGTAAGAATGGTTAGTACAAAAGTAGAGAAAGTCATGTGAGTGCAGGAGATGAGAATCATGAAGAAGATATAGGAATAAGAGTTTGTAAGAATGGTTAGTACAAGAGTAGAGAAAGTCATGTGTGTGCAGGAGATCAGAATCATGAAGAAGATATAGGAATAAGAGCTTGTAAGAATGGTTAGTACAAGAGTAGAGAAAGTCATGTGAGTGCAGGAGATCAGAATCCTGAAGAAGATATAGGAATAAGAGTTTGTAAGAATGGTTAGTACAAGAGTAGAGAAAGTCATGTGAGTGCAGGAGATGAGAATCGTGAAGAAGATATAGGAATAAGAGTTTGTAAGAATGGTTAGTACAAGAGTAGAGAAAGTCATGTGAGTGCAGGAGATGAGAATCATGAAGAAGATATAGGAATAAGAGTTTGTAAGAATGGTTAGTACAAGAGTAGAGAAAGTCATGTGAGTGCAGGAGATGAGAATCATGAAGAAGATATAAGAATAAGAGTTTGTAAGAATGGTTAGTATAAGAGTAGAGAAAGTCATGTGAGTGCAGGAGATGAGAATCATGAAGAAGATATAGGTATAAGAGTTTGTAAGAATGGTTAGTACAAGAGTAGAGAAAGTCATGTGAGTGCAGGAGATGAGAATCATGAAGAAGATATAGCAATAAGGGTTTGTAAGAATGGTTAGTACTAGAGTAGAGAAAGTCATGTGAGTGCAGGAGATGAGAATCATGAAGAAGATATAGGAATAAGAGTTTGTAAGAATGGTTAGTACAAGAGTAGAGAAAGTCATGTGAGTGCAGGAGAACAGAATCATGAAGAAGATATAGGAATAAGAGTTTGTAAGAATGGTTAGTACAAGAGTAGAGAAAGTCATGTGAATGTAAAACATAAGATTTGTTTGTTCAGTGTCCCTTAAGTAAAATACGTCTTTGAGATAGTCGTGACAAATGAAATGTATATCTGGAATTTTCTAGCCGTGACCTCTAAGTCCTCTTCATTATGAATGACCTACATAACTGGTGAGATGGACATGCATAAAATCTTACTGCAGAAAGATGCAGAGCTCGTTAAAGCACAATTTCTGAAGCCATTTCTATTCTGGATTTAACTATTTCTGAGATATTTCTGTTCGCATATTTTCCATTTTCTCTAAAGGGAAGTAATTTTCGATATGTTTTCTGTTGTCTGTGCTAAGACAATAGAATTTCAAGACCATCACATAGCGATCAGCTCTTCCTATTGCCGATGTATGTATCAGAAAACTTATACAGAGTGGAAGGTACTGCATACGTTAACCAGGTATTTTACATGAGTGTAACAAATATGTACAATAGAGTTATTGTCAATAAAGAGCAGTTTCACCGAAAAAAAAACAAAACAGTTTGTGTAAAATATTTGGAGTCATCTAGCATTTAGACGAATGTATACAGGGTGGAAGGGAAGTTATTACATTCCTTCTAATATGTGCTGCATGGAAGCATTACAAACATAAAACTCTAATGGCATTTTGTACTTTGATCAGCCGATTTCGAAAAAATAAAGTTTTTGATCCAACTTGGATGCGTGGTTCCACAAGAATGTAAGAAGGTAACAGTTTGTTACTTGTAAGATGTGTAGAGTAACTTATTTCTGACATAGCTTCGGCAGCAATTATGGGACATCACACAGGGTTTCGATATAATTAATCACTTAAAAGACAGGAAGGAGTACTCCGGGCAGCTCTCTCACACGTGCAGTAAGTCGACAACGTTGTGTTGAGGTTGGTCAGGGAATTGAACTGGTTTGTGGATCTAAACAGTTCTGGCACTTTCGCTTTTTTTGGGAGCTAACTCTTGTGATCGACCCACACTCCACAGTAAACACAGAAGAACAAGGCAGGGTATATGTTTGTCCTCAAGACGCACGGTTACGCTGTTTGTTTATGTACTGAGCTAGGGAAAGTGACAACCCACACAATCTGCAGTGTTGCCAACTTGTTTTCGACAAAACTAGAATATCTCCGTAGGAAATGTTCAGAGACAAAAACGTAAGATACAAAATTTGTTCCAGATACCGAGATCCACCACTGGTTCCACCTGGTATAAATTGTTTATTACTTCGCTAACTGCCACACATTGTGTGAACAATGCTGTAATATCTTATTTCAATTGGAATGAATTTAGTCACAATTTAATCATTTAGCAATTAAATTTTTCATGACATTTTAAAACCATTTATACATTCGTCTAGAAGCTAGATTTCTCCAAATATTTAACACAAATTATAAAGTCAGTTTTACAAATACCAATGTTAACATGAGGTAGATTGAAGAATCAAGCTTGTAAGAACAGTTTGTTGAATAGTGGGTGGAGAAGCTTATGTGAATGTATTATGTAAGAACAGAAGGTTTTAAAGTTAAAGGACCACGACAGGGATGTAGCCTGTCTCCAATGCTACTAAAAACATAAAGGTATTAATGCACTACGCTGAAATATTTACACAGGATATGGACGTGTCTTAAACCAGTAATTTGAGACAGAAGACTTATGGCCTGTTTGTCCAAATTTCGAAGTTACAGTTATGAGTGTCTAAAGTAACAGTACGCCACTGACTAATATCAACCATTCGAGAGGGCAACACACAAAAACGAAGGGGCGTCTTAGAGCAGGGGAAGACAACTTCGGGCCGTGTGACGTATTTAAACGAAGTACGTTCGTGTGACGTCAGGCGAGAGCGGCGTATTGCTATGCTGCCTAGATCAGCGGCGCTACTTGCACGAAACTGAATGAATATGAAAAATGTTATTTGGGCATGTTTACAACATGCCCGGGCTGTTTAGGGAGAACCCTCTTCAGCCTAGTCTGAGGGTGTTTATTTGTTGTGTGAGGGATCTTAACGGCGTTACTGCGAATTTTGTTTTTATTTTGTGTTTTTGTTGACGTTGTGTAGTGGTTTTGTGTTTGTGTTCAGTTCTCCGTGTTTCACACTAGTTTGAGACCAGGCTTCCAGATGTAGAAACATTGTCAACTACGTTTCAGGTCTTTGCGACCCGTACTCATTGGATGTTAACAATGTTGCTAGCAGGTAGCAAATTGAATTGATAAATTTACAGTGCGACGATTTGCTGAAGGACAAATATAAACACAAGGAAGACTTGGCTGATTTTTATAAGAATGTTCCTCAAGCCAGATTTCTGAGGTTGTATGCCCTTGTTGCACGGGTATTATGTATGTTTGGTTCCACGTATGTGTGCGAACAATTATTCTTTTCGGTTATGAACCTTTCTAAGTCAAAATCCCGAAGCATATTGTCAGATCACAATCTAACATGCAGTCTTCGGTTACAAATGTGCCGTACATTACGCCCTAACATTGACAAACTAGTTAAAGAAAAGCGAAACGGCAATTGTCCACCTAATTGTTCTGTATAGCTCTCGTCTAGCTCAGGCAAAATAGTTATAACATGACTGTTCAGATAAACTAGAATTTATTTATATATCTTATATATTTAAATGAGCAATTCTTGTATATATATATATTCCGGGCAACTTGGAAACGGCTCTAACGATTTCGATCAAATTTTGTATTCAGGTAGGGTTTTACTTTTTAAGTTCAACTATGTAGGTGTAATTCCCGAAAAAACGCGATTTTGCATAAAAAATAGCATTTTTTATTCCCGCTTCTACTGCGCAATTCTGGTATATATATTCCCGGTGTTTCAGAAACGACTCTAAAGATTTGATTAAATTTTTGTATACATGCATATTACCTTCACAGTGTTTTCTCTACTCACTTTTAGGTAACACATTCACATCTCTTTCTCTACTCACTCTTCTATAAACAATTTTCCATAAAAAACGTGATTTTGCACCAAGAAACATTTTTATTCGCACTTTTAAAATAAGTCATACCATGTTCTATATGTTTGTAATATAAATGCTATTACATTCACACTGTTTCTTCCTCTCACTTTTAGGTAACACATTCACATCTCTTTCTCTACTCACTCTTCTACAAATAAGTCATGCAATTTTCTGTATGTTTGAAATAGAGATACTACATATTACATTCACAGTGGTTTCTCTACTTACTTTATATATATATATATATATATATATATATATATATATATACGGCATAAAGCCGAAATGTAATTAGGTATTTATAATCTGTGACTATTCCGTAATTGAAACAGTCAACATTAAAATTACGATATCCCGCACGCTATTTCCTCTTCCCCACTGTGACGTCACACGTTCAACCATCCTTTGGTGGGAGCATGTGAACTGAGTGAGCTGACGTCACAGGAGCGATACCTGTCTTCCAGTGGCTTAGAGCGTACCTCTCTGGCGCATTGATTGACATTAGCGCTCGAGTATAAGGTCATTGTTTTCGAGTTAGGGTCTAGTTATTTTTTTCCTCTTCTTTTCTTTATTTTGATTAGAGCATATTAATGTTTTGTTGTAGACTTTAAATTATATTTCAATTATGCAGTTTTATTTCAACATGTCAGTACAGTTAATTACAGCTCTTGCTGACAAAAAGTTCAAACCTGCTTAATACGTTCATGTGCTGCACTTCAGAATGAGAAGCAATTTAAGAGGCCAAAGAAAGGGTAAAATCATTAAAACATCTAAGACTTTACATCAGTTTTATAGGAACTGCTCGAAATTGTGACCTGAAATTTCATGGCAAGATTGACAGCGGCGAAGGAACGATTGTCGTATACTTTTCACGATTCCTGGTATGATTTGAAGAAGTAAATGAGAAATGCTGTTCATATGGAAGAAAAAAATAGTAACTGCATGATAGGAAGCGAACCCACGACCTTTGTAACTGCACAAGATCAATGAAACGTCTCTACAGCAGGCTTCACAACGCAATAAGGCAGCTAATTCTAGTTCAGTGTTGCACTATCAGGTGACAAGTCCCAGATTTGTATGGCTGATAACGAGGTGCTAAAAATCGATGTTTCTCTGCTCAGGCAGCAGTTTTAAACACATTCTAAACAATTTCTTTACCTGGCTTTGCTTTAACACCGACTTATCAGCATCTGATATTAATGTTTAACACCGTGAACGCTGTGAACTTATCAGTCATATCTACAATCTGTCGAGTTATTTCGGTGTAGTTCATTAACACCCTGTATATGGAAAGAGCACTAAGAGACTGGAAGAGAAAATGTCAACAAATGAGAATATCAATTCAAAATACGTGTGTAATTAAACTATGCAGGCGATCAAGTATTACTTGCACAAGACCATGGTGACGTGGAATATATGGCAAGAAAATAAATAGGAATTTGCAAGTTGAGGACTGATATAAACACAAAGAAAACTAAATATTTATTGATGCGGAGAAAGAACCAATGAAACCAGGCAATGTAGAGATAAGAGCCAAGCAAAGAATGTATGTACTAAGGGACAAACGTAGAGCAAAATGGGAAAGCAAAACAGTAATTTAGCATGGAACTTACGACACAAGGAAAGCAATACAATATATTCAATTTGGTGGAATCAACATATAACAAAAAATATGATGTGTTGAACTCACATGACTTTCTCTACTCTTGTACTAACCATTCCTACAAACTCTTATTCCTATATCTTCTTCGTGTTAGTTGAGATAAACATTTGTACAAATTATCTTGTTTTCTTGTAGGTACATGCGGAATATTAGAATACAGAAGGCTTTGAGCGATAGGCAAATCTTTTAAACCTTTGAGATCACATTCTCTTTGCACCACTAACATATAAAGAATGAACAATGTTGCATTTGACGAAAGCTTCTTTTCCAAAACTGGCACAAATAACCAGAAATTTCTCCGAAATGGCTCACTCTACAAACAAAATTGTTGAGACAAATTGTGTGTTTTAGCAAGATCTACATTTTTTTGTGCAGTAAGACTCTTACGGTTTACCAGTTACGCAAAATTCATCCAGAGTAAATAGAACTTCATGTGCTGTAGCCAGAAAATTCAAAATATAATTTTATTCGTCATAAACATGTGTTAAACATATGGCATTTTAATCAGAATTTTCGAAAAATTTTCCATGTAAAGGTAGTTTATGGTGGAGTAATTTTCTTCAAAATCTTCGTGTCGCATCCTTGAAACACATTAAACTGAAACAGCAACTTTGGTTTTTAACCGACTTTTCGTTTTGGAGTTATGCTGTTCACAGACTGACAGACACACAAGGACCTTTTTCTAAAAATTCCCTTTTTTTGGATTCTGAGGGCCTCATACAATATTTCCAGTAGAGAAAGTAGTTGAGAAAGTAAAAATTGAAAATTAGAAATATATGACCGTAATTCAAAGTATATTTAACCATGATGCAGAACTATGGCAAATCTCTAACGGGAATTAAAACGAAATTTTAGCGTGTTTTAAAGCCTCCAGGAAAATAAAGAAAAAATGAAGAACAGACAGACAAGAAAAATTATGAAAGTAGAGGAAAAACCAGACTTCATAGTGTAATATAAGCAAAACGACTACAATGGTATGAACAAGTAAAAGGAATAACGGAGGAATGACTTCCACGCCAAATTATGTAATGGACTCCACCTGAAAGAAGAAAATGAGGTCGACAGATAGAAGGGCTACAAAAGGCAATGACCAAGAAATTTGGAACCTGAACAGTGGAGACAGGAAGGAATGCCGTTTGGTTTCCGAAACACTGCGTCAGCGGTCATGAACACCGGATTAAGAAGAGAAGAATTATGTAAGACATGAGATTTTGCATGGTAACTGTTTGAATTAACATGTACGGCCTCGTCAGGCAATAATTAGAACTGTCAGTGTTACGCCACTTGCCGGCAGTGCATATAATCCATGACTGTCATTTCTTAAACCAACTTGCTGTCATATCTGTAATATTCACGTAACTAATGTCTGTAGGTATTACCTGATTGTGGCACGAGTATACAGGATGTAACAAACATTGCTCACACGTAGACGAATGAACATGGTTCTGGAAATGCTCTAGTTTTCATGCAAATATTCATTTCCTCTGAAGCAAGTCATCAAAGATTTTCTGTCAATGTCTGGACCAGCAATGTTGGTTACTGGGCCTCACGTTCTTCCACCCAGGCTCAACGGACATTTACCAG
Organism: Tenodera sinensis; assembly: GCA_030765045.1. Lineage (NCBI taxonomy): Eukaryota > Metazoa > Arthropoda > Insecta > Mantodea > Mantidae > Tenodera > Tenodera sinensis. The sequence goes on from CM060962.1 coordinate 305,717,135, forward strand.
TATTTCATAGGGCAAGGGGGGGGGGGGGGGTGGCAGAATAGTATCTGCTCCGAATCCACTGTGCACGCAACCCGCGCAACATTCTTGCTGGTTGGAGCAGTGGCAGTTCTTCGCTTCTTAAACTCTAGGCAGTGGTGGATTGATACAGTAAACCAGGGGAAGACAGGTAACGCTGTTGTGACGTCAGCCCACTTAGCACGCATGCTCCCAGAGAAAGCCAGTTGAACGTGTGACGTCACAGTTGGCAAGAGGAAATGGGATACGGGACATCGTAATCTTAATGCTGACTGTTTCAATTACGGAATGGTCACAGATTATAAATAATTACATTTTGGCTTTATGCCATACATATAAATTCTGGTTTATGTGAACAGTCATGTTATAACGCAAATAGAACAGAAATTATAAGTATTTTGCCTGTGCTAGAGGAGAGCTATACAGAACAATTAGGTGGACATTTTCCTACATTTGCCGTTTCGCTTTTCTTTAACTAGTTTGTCAATGTTAGGGCGTAATGTACGGCACATTTGTAACCAAAGACTGCATGTTAGATTGTGATCTGACAATATGCTTCGGGATTTTGACTTAGAAAGGTTCATAACGGAAAAGAATAATTGTTCGCACACATACGTGGAACCAAACATACATAATATCCGTGCAACAAGGGCATACAACCTCAGAAATCTGGTTTGAGGAACATTCTTATAAAAATCAGCCAAGTCTTCCTTGTGTTTATATTTGTCCTTCAGCAAATCGTCGCACTGTAAATGTATCAATTCAATTTTCAACCTGCTAGAAACATTGTTAATATCCAGTGTATACGGGGTCGCAAAGATCTGAAACGTAGTTGACAATGTTTCTACATCTTGAAGCCTGGTCTCAAACTAGTGTGAAACACAGGGAACTGGACACATGCGCCGCTGATCTAGGCAGCCTAGCAATACACCGCTCTCGCCTGACGTCACACGAACGTACAAGCTGGCTCTTCGTTTAAATACGTCACACGGCCCGAAGTTGTCTTCCCCTGCAGTAAACGATCAGCGCGTTTGTTTCAAACAGAAAAGAAGTAGTCATACGTTTAGTATGTAAAACCGGAATTGTACACATTGTCACCATCCGAACATATGAGAAGACGTTCAGATTCTGGAGTAATATCTGTAACAACAGCAATATGCAGTTGCAGCGAGAGGTGGTTTTCTGAAACACGAGATCTCAATCTTGATTTTTTATATTCGTCAGATAATATTACCTTACACAGTTCATTAAACACGTCTGTGCCAACTAAATCTCCACACTTATATTTACTTTCTCTACTCTAAGTAGGGGAAGTATTGTATTCCACCCAAAAATTTGGTGTCGAGATTTCACCGGGAATATGTTTTGAGGCCCCCTGAATCCAAATAAAGCATTTTTAGAAAAAGGTGTGTGTGTGTGTGTGTGTGTGTGTGTGTGTGTGTGTGTGTGTGTGTGTGTGTGTGTGTGTGTGTGTGTGTGTGTGTCTGTCTGTCTGTCACTCTGTGGATAGCATAACTCAAAAACGAAAAGCAGGTTAAAGATCAAAGTTGGAAATCAAGTTTCATGTCTTTCAAGGATGCGACACGAAGATTTTGAAGAAAATAGCCCCACCCTAAACTACCCCTTACGTGCAAAATTTTTCGAAAATTTTTATTTTCTTGAAAATGGCTCTAATGATTTTGATTAATACGTCATATGTTTGAGATATTCTGTGCCAAATTAAATGTATATTTTGAATTTTCTGTCTATAGCCCCTGTAGCCGTATTTGCTCTGGACAACTTTCGCATAAGTGGTAAACCGTTGGAGATAGACCAAATCATACGCTACAAAAAAATGTAGATTTTGCTAAAATACATAATTTATGTCGAAATAGTTTTTTTTTTTTTTTTTTTTTTTTTTTTTTTTTTTTTTTGTGTAGAATGAACCATTTCAGAGTTATGCCTTGTTATTTGTGTGAGTTTTAGAGAACGTACCTACACTTCGGTCAAATGTGTTTTTCTTAAAGAGTTCGTCTCTTACTTTTCATTTTGTTGGTGAGAACCCAAGTTTCACATGCTTGGAGTAGTGCACTGAGCGCCATTGTTCTCTGCAGCATTAACCCTGTCTCTCTTCTTGTTGTATTCCTTAAGGGACACTGGGAGTGAAATTTTGGTTAAAATTGCCAAAAAATTGAAAATTGCTTTTTTACCTTAAAATGTTCCTGGAACACCGGTGCATCTGGATCAACTAACATTTTTCATCTCCCCCACTCCATGTGGTCATTACGGCCCAGTGCTCTTCCCTTAACGTACACAGCATGCTCCTATATAAAAGCCTGTTTTTCTCAAAACTACATTTCTGCACATTCCAAAAGAAGGTCGCGCCTGAGTTTTGCTTCAAATTCAATGAAAACTTCCAAAAGTATTCATAAATAGCAGCTAAACAAAACTATGCTTCAATATTGATGTTATCATTAACATGAATTCCAAAAACATTTTTTTTTGTATGAAAAAAATAAATAATTTTGAAGATTAAATTTTCTTTGTTATTAAAAAAATATGTACAGTATAATCAGCAAACGTATTTGAAATATCTCTTCATACAATTGTTACCCATGTTTTGGAGTGCCAGTTCTGGCAATATAAATGAATTTTGAAAAGTCAATAGACGCGAGCTCTATTTTGAAAATGTGCCTATTAAATTCATAAAATAATTTATATATCATAAACGAATTATGAAATTTGAATGAAATTTTGTGTACCTTCTATTCTTATATAAATACAAACACAGTAAAAATTTCAGAAAAATCTATCAAGAAATGTGGAACTTTCTAATTTCGCTCCCAGTGTACCTTAAGTTCTAGAGGCTGTAGCATGTCTTTATATCGTGACAGATGTCTTCACGTGATACATGTGAAGAGAACTGCGCAGTCTATAAAAGGCACTTGTAAGTGGAGCTTGATTCCTTTCTGGGGACTACTATCCTATAAGTTGTATTAGGAATTTGAAACAGATTCCTTCATTCAGAGAAGTGGATACACGTAAACAAGAACTTAGTAATCGTTTCAAAACACGCTGTCCAGTGCCATGCTGAATTTAATAACGGGCCTACACATGTAGAGTCTATGCAATAAGCAGGGGTAGGTATATAACAAAACGACACACTTCCTGTGCTATATTGGTCTGGGTGGCTCAGTTGGTTGCACTGGCCTACTTATCCCAAGGTCACGGGTTCAAATCCGGCCCAGACCGATTGTTTTCAAGTGTGCTTAAAAACGACACCTCCTGTCAGTAGATTTACTGGCATGTAAAAGAACTGCTGCGGGACAAAATTCCGGCACACCGGCGATGCTCATGTGATCCTAGCAATTGACAGCGTCGTTAAACAACAAAATACATATATATATTTTTTTAATTTCGTGTGCAATGAAAATTGTAGTATATGCTAGAGGTCTCCATGGGCTCGACCCAAGTCCTCTAGACTAAGCCTGCCCAGGCCCGCGGGCTGGGTTCGGGCCTATTTTGAAAAAGGTTTGTCGGGCTCGGGCCGGGCCCGGGCTTGAAAATTAAGAGATACAAAATGTATTACAACTTTTGGTCATTTATGCCGGAATTCCAAGAATAGCACAATTATTGCAGCATTTCTTTACTAGGAGTTCTATATGATTATTCTGATGAAACGTTTCTAATAATAATAATAATAATAATAATAATAATAATAATAATAATAATAATAATAATAATAATAATAATAATAATAATAATAATAATAATAATAATAATAATAATAATAATAATAATAATAATAATAATAATAATAATAATAATAATAATAATAATAATAATAATAATAATAAAAATGTGATAAAGAATAAAAAATAATAAAAGAGTATTGAAAAATCAATAAAGATATTGTAACAAATGAGAATACACCAGTTACTGCTTTTCACACTTCACTTCCTAGTCAGTTAGCGTAGTGCTAAGGTTACACTTGGATCACTTTACTACAAACTCAGAGCAACAGAACAACTGTCCAATCGAATCACAAACAAGAACTGTCAGATTATACTCGCACTGAACTTCTACACAGGCGCTGTCCACTGAACGCTTCGTAAACGTTTAACTCACTCCAACACTTCATCACAAGCACGACTGGAACAACTTCTACTACTGCTGGTCTCCGGGCACGAGCAGGTCCCTTATATACTTCTTTAGACAATGGAAAAGTTCTGGAAGTAGAATGATCGGGAGTGGCTGTGAGAGAAGAGTCCAGACACCGAACCATTACACAATAGCTATTGTTTCCGGAGGATCTATTGTCCCGACGGTCGCAGGTATACGCGACAAGTATAGGTTTGTGTTGCCGGGCGGAGATCAGGCCCCGGCATTTCTTACCAGCCAGTCATTTAAAAAAATAAATAATAAAAAATAATAATAAAAATAAAATTACGCAATCGGACTTGGCCAGGTTCTAGCTTGGGCCCTAGCGATATAACCTCTTCTCGGGCTCGGGCTTTGTTGAGCCTGGCCCCCCGAACCTAAGAATGTCGGCCCGTGTATACCAAGTCAGGCAGAGAGAGAGAGAGAGAGAGAGAGAGAGAGAGAGAGAGAGAGAGAGAGATAGGTAATTAGTACGTGAAAATAATTGCATGTACTTATTCATTTTGGAATGATTGGATATCTAACGGTGGAAAACATCTTTAGATTTTGTACGACAACGAGACTATAGAGGACAGAAGATGTGTGGATAAAGTAGATGTTACGGTTGTACCTTAGGTTTTGGTGGCTCTAGTGTTGGAGACCGGGCAACCAACTTCGTCCTAGATAATTATCTACTGCAGGTGACTCCTGAACTCCAGAAAGAAGCAGAACGCCACAGTATATCATATCTAGGAAAGAACCTTCATACATTAAGGTGCTACTGTTTCATTCTTCTGTGTTATCTAACAAGTATTCTTTTTTACGAGTCCGACTGTTCCGTTGCCAAAACGTGTTTTCTAACAGTTCCAATGTCTCATGTTTCAGATCCGTTAGCAAGAAAGCATTGTAGGAGGAGAAGAATCCCTTGCAGATCTCCATACGAGGCTGGGATTATTGGAAGTCTGAATAATCCACATTGATGTGCCCGACAATGATACGAGTAATAGTGTTCCAAGACGTTTGCATCTCAAACCCATAGTGTCAACTTAGGACTATTGCATGATATTCCAGTGCTCTTTGTGAAAACAAACTAGGACCATCCCGTGCATATGATATTGCTAGGTCGCTCAGGTGGAACAAGCGCCTGATTTGTAAACAATTCATGTACTGTAAAGGTGGTTCGAATCCACTGCATGCACCGAAATTTTTTTCTGCGTAACATTTACAAATAACACTTGTTGAACAATTATTATATGTAAAGCTGTTATTTGAATTCTTAATTGTTTTATTTCTACTTTATGATACTGTTCCATATGACAATATCTCTCCCGGTATAGGTTTTGAGTTGCTTGCACTTTGGCTGTTGCTTCTCCGTAGATCAAAGGCATCTCAACATACTTGTCTGTCGAATACATGGTGAAGGAATGGCACAAAATATCGTGGAGAATGAAGGGCGTCGGCATTCATAATAACACACTACATCACACCAGTTCAATGCGGCGGAAGTCATTACACCTGTTCTATTACAAAATACACAGAGCCGAAAAAACGTTTTAAATTAATCCTCAGAGACTTTAAAACTAGATTATTGTGAATTCGGTTTCCAAGTTTTGATGAACAGGAGGGGAAAAAACATTATACACTGCCGAGACGCGACCACGTGTTCCGGGGATTAGGGCACAGAATATGGCCAGAATTCTATTCAGCTATTTGGAGGCTTCGAGTTCAAGCCCAAGAACCAGTACGTCAGCTGCTATCCCATTGCCACCTCGCGACTTTTCGAGCGTAATCTAGCCCATTAATGATGATGACGACGACGATGATGATGATGATGATAACGATGACGACGTTGACAATGACGATAATTGATAAACCGGTTCAGATTTAAAAGGTGATAGAGAAGAAAGCTGAGGGGAAGAGGTTACGTCATAACCTATAGAGGTTGTTGCCTCATAGATTTTTGAAACATGCTATTTTGCGATTTGCAGCAGTTCTTTAACTTGTGTAGCGCTAAACCTTCATTTTCCTTTGAAGTTCTGTTTTCCTGCTGTTTCCGACAAACAGCCATTCAGTGTTTTAAATTTCGATGTGAAATTTCAGATCACATACACGATTTCATGTTCGCTGAATAAAACCAATCTGCAAATTTTACAGTGCGCATGCGTATGTCTCCACGAATAGCTTAAAAAAGTGGTATGTTAAAATTATATAAATGTTTTAAATTTAGTTTTCTTATAGAGTGATACGACGCCTCTAATGCCGAATATTTAGTTTCCATCCTCACTGCGAGTTCATTCTGGATTTATAACGTCAATGTTGTTTTCTTTACACTCAGATTACTTTCTTACGAGCAAGTGTAAGAGAAATGTTGGAATGATATTCTCTTTGGACTTATAAACACATTACGCCCCTCACCCTAGTGGACAGGTATGAGCTGGCAAGTCGACCTTTGAGGCCACCTGGCATTACTAATAGAAAAGCCAGCCTGGCATCCCACTCCCCCCTGCCCCCGCGACTAGGAGCATGTGACTCGGAAACAGTTGAAGCCGGCTGTACAATGAGTTTTGATAATGAGAATCGTTTAACGTGCGGAGCAACATCCATACAAAACTTAACCTTTGCGAAGGACAATCTTGATAAAGGAACGCAGTTTGTAAATTAATGAGTGCATTAACAAGAATCCAGTTTTTTTGCGTCAAATTGCATTGCGAGTTGAAGCCACGTTCTGCCCGAATGGCTTTGCCAACAGGCAACTGTCAATAATGGTCAGCATCACTACTTTATGGATGGAGGAGAACCACATACCTATTTGGAATCAAGTACTCGTAATACCGGGCATTGCAGACTTGTTCTCACACGCGCTCAAGCATCGTCTACACAAAAATGACTTCATTTTCCAACAAAACAGTGCTCCAGTCACCTTGGACAGATTGTTTGTCAGCACTTAGACCAGGTTTTTCCACAATGATGGATTGTTAGGGGAGGTCACACAGGGTGGCCTGCAACATACATGGTTTCTTTTGGACTTCTTTTTGTGGCACCATCTCAGGCCAGTGGTATATCAAAACAAAACCAACAACTTACAAGATCTGGAGCGTTGAGTAATGGAAGCGATAAAAGATCCTGTTTTGTCATTTCCTGAATGGCTTCTATGACGACTGCTGCATTGTAAAGAATCTGAGGGCTACAGTCTGCTTCAAATGTTTTCCCAGTCACATGCTGCTAGCCGCGGGGGGAAGCCAGCATGACTCATCAATTAGTTATGCCAGGTGATCTCAAAGGTCGACTTGCCAGCTCATACCTGTCCACTAGGGTGAGGGGCGTAAAGCGCTTATAAGTCCAAAGAGAATATCATTCCAACATTTCTCTTACACTTGCTCGTAAGAAAGTAATCTGAGTGTAAAGAAAACAACATTAACGTTATACATCCAGAACGAACTCATAGCTAGAATGGAAACTAAATATTCGGCATTAGAGGCGTCGTATCACTCTATAATTAAATTAAATTTAAAACGTTTAAATAATTTAAATATACCACCATTTTGATGCTCTTCACGAAGACATACGCATGCGCACTGTAACGTTTGCAGATCGGTTTTATTCAGCGAACATGAAATCCTGTATCTGACCTGAAATTTCACATCGAAATTTAAAACACTGAATCGCTTTTGTCGGAAATAGCAGGAAAACAGAACTTCAAAGGAAAATTAAGGTTTAGCGCAACACAAGTAATAGAACTACTACAAATCGCAAAATAGCATGTTTCAAAAAACTATGAGGCATTAACCTCTATAGGTTACGACCGAGCTTCTCCCCCTGAACGTTTTGGTCTACAATCCTTTAAATCTCAACTGATTTATCTATTGTTATTGTTATTATTATTATTATTATTATTATTATTATTATTATTATTATTATTATTATTATTATTATTATTATTATTATTATTATTATTATTATTAAAGGAATTGTTTAAATATATTTCTTAAACGTCGTTGAGGGTGCTGCAACAAAGCAGCAATGTGACTTCTTTAAATACGTGGAGAAAAGAAGGTGCTGATATTTTTGTCTGGATAGAATAAAATTGATTATTTAGCTTCTTGCTAGCTGCCCGGTGACCACACATCAGAAGATCTCACACACAAGTAACTCAAGTGAAGCCATCGCTAGACCGGGCGGACCAGACGATAGTAATTCATAAGAAAAGTTTTCATCTCTTTCCCCTGCACCCTTTCGTCCATCGGATAACACTTGGAGTCGGCTGTACAAGTTTGGACACAGGAATTAGGTGAAATAGCTTTGGTTTCTCCTTTTACTCTTATTTTACGTTTTATTGTGCGTACTTATTGAAAACTAGTCATCTTAGCGCGGTGGGAGCGCTGCCGATTACCAACCGGGGGACCCGCCTTTGATTCCCGGTACCCGTGTGGGGAGACCTGTTCCGGGGTGCACTCAGCCTCGTTAGGTTCGTGAGGGGCCAATTGAGTAGCTGCTTAATTGAGAAGTAGCCGCCCCTAGTTGAGAAGACCGCATAACCGGCCGTCAGCCTGTGTTGCCATTCTTGTTGGAGCGAAAGAAGCAGACGCGAACCGGATAAAAAAGGACGAAAAAGTCGAACTTGGAATGCATTGCAACAGGAACGAACCATGGCCCTCCCCCGTCCGTATATGTGAGAACGCGAAACTTGTGAGTTACATTATTTATTTAGAGCTAATTTATCACAGTTTAAGTGTTGAACAAAGACATTTTTTCGTCTTTCACCCCCCCCCCCCCACTAGCCGGTGCAGATTGCCACCTACCACCCCTCCGCCCCTCTTAGATCAGTCACTGCATTGGAACGAGCATTAGGATGCTTAAATTTGAACACTAAAACGTAAATACAGGCCTGAAAACATAAAATAATTTGTTCGTAAACACTCACCAAGGGAAGTTCATGGCATCCAGCACACCAAAGTAGGTTCCTCTAGTCCTGTTTACCTACAGAAGCAACGTTAATGTCTATGCCAATATGCAAACGAATCTCCTTTTTTACTTTTCATTAACCACCCCTTTAAACTACAGTATTGTTCCCATTCGGATTGTAAGTTTGTGAGTACTTAGCCGTTTTTCTTGGTCCCTCACTCATGGCCACTAAGCACGTAGCACAACGAAAACCACTACTGTGTGCACTGTGAAATTCCAAAGACGCACGTTACTACGGCAATATTTATAATAAAGTGAGGTGGGTGCGGTGAGAAGCTACTGAAGGGTTAAAGCTCCTAGTCAGTAGCGATGGTGACTTATTTGTAAATCATAGGACTGATAAGGTGATGGGCAGCCCCTTTCGTTTCTTAAGGCGTAGAGGCATTACGCAGTAGTTTAATCTTATCTTGTGCTTCTCATAAGAGGCTGAGGAAAAGGGTTTCACCGTAATAATGAACATGGCTGCACTATTTATCAAATTATAAATTGCCTTTAAAAAGGATAAAATTAAGTCGATTTTCCTTTATTTTTAAACAAGGATATTTTGAATTTTTGTAATTAACTGGAAGTAGAAAAGTAGATGTGCAAAAAATAAGGTGATCTCCTTCCAAAAAAAGTAGATCTGGCAACACTGCCGGGAGCTAGACTGTTCCCTAGGGCAACCTCGACACTCTCTGCAACTGCCTGCCCGACTTGCAGAGGTCTTGGCGGACGATAAGCAAGTGGTCGAAAGACTTTTAAAGTATTTAGTGGAGATAGGCATGAACTTAAAAATTTAGAACTTTAGGTAGAATTTGTGTACTCTTATTGATATCCTTGTAACTTTATGTTAATTCTGGCTTCTGCCTCTCTGTTTTGTATATTGATGCATATTTATTTTCCTATTTAGTCTTAACTTGACTTTATATTAATGTTTATATATGGCTTTTGTCATGAACTGTCCTGATGACCAAATAGTTGAACGCCATTAAACAACCTACCGGCCAGGAGGATTAGGGCGCTAACCACCTTCCACCTCCAGTACTGCACCTCATTCATAACGCCTGTGGTAAGCAGAGGTGGAATACGCAGCGGTCGGGCGATAGGTCTTGGCCCGGATGGACTGTGGTGGTGCGGGAATACGTTTTAATTATTGAAAACCTATTATTATAAGAATGTGCAAACAAATATAGTGTGTACCTTTTAAACCGGAAGTAGTAGAAGATCAGTAATATATCAGAAATACTGGAACAAATGCTCGACGAAAGCCCCAAACTAGGTGGATATCTATGGAGGAGGCCTGCATTCAGTAATAGACGTTTTGCGACTTAAATGATGGTGCTTATGCAATATTTATGTGGATCTCTATTTCTCCTATAAGTGGGAAATAACTCTTACCAATTGCGATATAGAGTTTAATTTAATTAACGTTTTGCTTTTCAGGTTTATCTAAATAAGTATCTTCTCCCAAGGAACAAGATTTCACAAAAAGGGGCGGGGGGATGCCGATCAAATCTCGGCCGCCCGGGTAATGTTCTTTATAAACACGAAGTCCGCTTACCAAGGAAGCGATAAACCTTCCCTTTCTGCAAGGACATCACACTTTGCTTGACAACTCAATTTAAAATTACAGAACCCACCTCCAATACACCTATAATTATCCTGTCACGAACAATCGTAAAACTGCATGTTAGGGAACATAACATTATGCACGCTTTTTCTCAAAAGCTCCTCGCGGCATTATGTCTTATTTAAAGTTGTGGTTATTACCTTTAATAATCTGTCTCTCTTTCCAGCCTCTTGTTTTCCACTGTGAAGCCAAGAAAAATGCATCTTTCAAACAGCTGTAATCGAATTTTTTATGTTTCACAGGAACTAGATAGGAAAAAGAGCTGTTTTTACTTTCTCTACTAGAATAGTGAGTAGGGGAAGTACTGTATCCCACCCAAAAATTCAATGTCGAGATTTCTAGTCTCCCAGAATCGAAAAAACTAGCATTTCTAGAGAAACAGCCGTGTGTCAGTCTGTGAACAGCATAGCTCAAAAACGAAAAGTCGGTTAAACACCGAAGTTGGTATTTGGGTTTAATATCTCTCAAGAATGCAACATGAAGATCTTGAAGAAAATTCCTCCACCCTAAACTAACCTTTTCATGGAAGCTTTTCGAAAGCTTTGATTTTCTTGAAAATGGCTCTAACGATTTTGAGTAAAATGCCATATGTTTAAGATATTCTTACGGTAAATGAAATGTATATCTTGAATTTTCTGGCTTTTCTACTTACTCTGGATGACTTTCGAATAACTCGTGAACTGTAACAGATACACCAAATCTTACTATACAAAAATGTACACCAATTATTGTACTAAACTACTTTTTTTTTTTGTAGAGTGAACCATTTTGGAGATATTCCTTGTTATTTGTTATTCGTGAAATAGAACATCGTTGTTCATTTCTTTATATGTTAAGCGTGCAAAGAGAACGGGATCTCAATGCTTTAAAATATTTGAGTATCCTCAAAGCCTACTGTATTACCATATTCCCCTTGTACCTACAAGTAAATAAGCAATAAGATAACTTGTACAATGTTTACCTCAACTAACACGATGAAGATATAGGAATAAGATATTGTAGGAATGTAGAGAAAGTTATGTGAGTGTAACACATATTTTTGGGAAAGTGTCCGTTTGTGTCTGTGAATAGCGTAAATCAAAATGTCAGTTAAACACCAAACTTGGTATTAAGTTCAGCAGCTTCGAGGTATGTAACACCAAGATGTTCAAGAAAATCCCCTCAACTCAACCTACCATTTACATAGAACAAATTTTGAAATATTTTATTTTCTCAATAATGGCTCTAACAATTTTGATACAAATAGCATATGTTTAAGATGCTTCTATAGTCAATGAAAAATATATCTTGAATCCTAAGGGAATAGCTTCATAAGTTCTTTTTTGGATGAATTTTGCAGAACTGATTAGCCGTAATAGACAAAATACTATCACACAGAAAATGTGGATCTCATGTTATTAGTTTGAATTTTCAAATATCTGTAATTTCCTCAAACAGGAAGTCTATTCTTTTTTATGTCCTGGCAATGAAAATAGAATGGAATACTAAAACAATCGCATAGTGAACAGCTCTTAAAAATTTGTCTATCACTTTACCAATGTTTTTGCCTATTTTCATTGTACCTACCATAAAATATGTAGGTAGTAGAAGTATTTCTCAAATGTTTATTTTGGTTAACGTGAACGACACAGAACAACCTTGTCTCTTTGTAGACAGTGACGTAATTACCCGCTACAACCCCACCCACTCTTCAGTGCCTGTGACGTGTAGAAGCACAAGCCCACAGTCAGCATCCAGTGACGGACACAAACAGGTAATTCCATGGAAGTTTCTAGGTCATAGCTTGTATTTACTGAATATGTCCTCAGAAGACCTCCTCATTCTGGATGATTTTTGTATAAATGGTAAACAGTAAGAGACAGACAAAAGCTTTAGTAAAAACTTGGATCTCGTTAAAAGACGGAGTTAATGTAAAATACCTTATTTCTTTTGAGTGAACCATTTCCAAGATATTCTTCATTATTTGTTTGAATTTGCCAGCACTTATACTTTTCTCAAATAGGAATATGTTATTCTTTCTCTTGGCCTCGCAAAGAGAACGGAATTTCAGACATCACATAGCACCTAGCTCTTAAAACATTTCACTATCACTTAAAGCCTACTGTATTCCCACATTCTCCTTGTACCCACAAGAAAATTCACAACAAGGTAATTTCTGAAAATGTTTATGTATATTAAAATGTAGTATATAGAGAAATAAACATTTACAAGTATAATAGTGTGTAGATATAAGAGTGAGTATAACTACATATATTTGTGAACAGAGTTTCTCCAAATTGAACTATATTAAAAGTATGTAGGTATATATCACAATATGTTACGTGACGACGGTCACTTGGTGTATCTTCTAAGACTATGTCAAATATTGATATACTTCTTAAACGTAAGCACTACCAAACACGTCACTAATGAACACATGCTTATCACGTAAGATTTGAAAGTACTTTCGTAAATATAACAAACGTGACGTAAATATAACAAACCCGCCACTGCAACATAGTTAAGAGTGACACAGTACGTATAAAGTGGAGGGAGGTAAACCCAACATCCCCTCTTTCACACACTTTGGACATCACTGAGAGAGAATGTAAGGTGAATATGTAATAACATGAGATTTTTAAAGTTAACTCACTTATCCGAGACGTTGCAGCGCTGGCACTTCAAATCTTGAATGACTAATTAATTAAACTTGTACTACCCTGCTTTCCTTTTACTATTATTTCTCGGATCTAAGATGGAGCGAAGACCAATAAGGTAGGAGAATGCCTCCTCCCAAAGGGATTCACCCTCTAAAACACTAAAATCAAGAACATAATAAGAGCAACGCATACAAAAGCTGGCTTCATGTAACATCAACGGCTTGGTTCTTTGCCAATTTTTCGTGTTAAGAGAGAAGTGCATTATCCTTGACGTAAATCAGAACACTCGTAAATACCTTAAATATAGGTAAAGGTGGCGGCGGTACCCTTGATGTAAATCACAACACTAATAGCTGTACAAGGACCTAATAACCCCTTACACAGCAACAAATGAAGTTGTTAAAATGAGCCACAAAATAACAATAACAATTACCAAGGGATTTACGCGCAGTTAAAGCTTACCAAGACGAATTATGGGTGTGGCCCAGAGCACGGATTAACTGGCTGTAAAATATCTATATACCCACGGTGTAAGAAGTTTAGTAGCAACGGGAAAACTCAAGTAACGGAGGGCTATAAAACTTGAAGCTGACCCAGAGATCTGGCCGAAGACATTGTTTAAACCCAAATCCCTTGAGAGAAGGAACAATCAGCGTCGAAGAATACGCCATAACCACGCAACAGGGAAAAATCCCAACAAAAATGGCAAAATCAGTCCAAATACTTCTTGTCACCGTATTTTTTCTCCAAACTTTTATCACAAATACATAGTTCACTTTTACTGGCATTAACACAGTCTACAGTCATTCGTGATATTACAACTCCCAAATTTTTTCTTCTCGTATTCTTGAACCAGATTTTTCACTTTCTCTGTGTCTCCTACATTAACTCCTACGATACAACTACTCAGCATTCATTAAAGCTTCTTCACTTTGACGCGACATATTTTTCACTACAGGACCAAACACGCACACAGCTGTGTTGAACTAAGTGACACATTGACGGACTTATGTCTGTAATCGTAACTCTTCTAATTCGTTGCCTCGTCTCCTTATATACCGATAATGACTTAACACGGACCTTTCTAGAACTTCTACAAACACGCCGACTGCCGAACTCTTCTCGAATGCTCGTAAAACCATTTGTGTTGCCGCTTCATTGTTGTTAGTCACGTGTTTGCTCGAGTGAGTGTTGTGGGGAAGCTTGACCTTGAGCACCAATGAGATGGGGTAGTGCGGCACCGACCCTCCTTTGTTGTGTGGCTGCTCCCGCGGGCCGGCGTCACATTATTGAGACAAGGCAACAGAAACCAAAATCAATAAACGAGCGTTCACCATAAAGTAATTCAGCACATTCTTTAGAAACACAATAATTTGTAGGATTATAATGGAGAATCCTACTCTTTATCTCTTTCAATAATACATTTGTAAAGTATCTGTGGTAATCTAATTACGGAAGATAGAAAATATGGGTGATGTTGTATTTCTGATTTTGCAATTATAAGTCACATTAAATAAAACTATAAATTGTAACGCTTTCAGCATTTATTTAATACTATAAATACTACATAGTTTTCATACAGCCCAGACTTCAATATTCTTAAATATTCAATTCCGATCTCTGATAAATAAGCCTGAAGAATGTGCGTTTTTTCCATATACATACTCCACATGGACTTTACTGTTATCGCTCACACGTGTAAACAACTGCAGGTAGGTACAGTTTGACCATGAAAGAACACTATCACTCTACGGCTGTAGCTCACTGTGAGAAGAAACAAAACAGTCACGTTATACTACACCTTGACCTTGTGTCTGTATACACTTACAAGACAATGATTCACTAGTTCACACAGTACTACCTCCTCACTGTAACACAACCTACAAGTATCATATGAACACTATCACTCCACGTCTGTAACTCACTGTGAGAAGAAACAAAACAGTCACGTTATACTACACCTTGACCTTGTGTCTGTATACACTTGCAAGACAATGATTCACTACTTCACACAGTACTACCTCCTCACTGTAACACAACCTACAAGTATCATATGAACACTATCACTCCACGTCTGTAACTCACTGTGAGAAGAAACAAAACAGTCACGTTATACTACACCTTGACCTTGTGTCTGTATACACTTGCAAGACAATGATTCACTAGTTCACACAGTACTACCTCCTCACTGTAACACAACCTACAAGTATCATATGAACACTATCACTCCACGTCTGTAACTCACTGTGAGAAGAAACAAAACAGTCACGTTATACTACACCTTGACCTTGTGTCTGTATACACTTGCAAGACAATGATTCACTAGTTCACACAGTACTACCTCCTCACTACAACACAACCTACAAGTATCATATGAACACTATCACTCCACGTCTGTAGCTCACTGTGAGAAGAAACAAAACAGTCACGTTATACTACACCTTGACCTTGTGTCTGTATACACTTGCAAGACAATGATTCACTAGTTCACACAGTACTACCTCCTCACTACAACACAACCTACAAGTATCATATGAACACTATCACTCCACGTCTGTAGCTCACTGTGAGAAGAAACAAAACAGTCACGTTATACTACACCTTGACCTTGTGTCTGTATACACTTGCAAGACAATGATTCACTAGTTCACACAGTACTACCTCCTCACTACAACACAACCTACAAGTATCATATGAACACTATCACTCCACGTCTGTAGCTCACTGTGAGAAGAAACAAAACAGTCACGTTATACTACACCTTGACCTTGTGTCTGTATACACTTGCAAGACAATGATTCACTAGTTCACACAGTACTACCTCCTCACTACAACACAACCTACAAGTATCATATGAACACTATCACTCCACGTCTGTAGCTCACTGTGAGAAGAAACAAAACAGTCACGTTATACTACACCTTGACCTTGTGTCTGTATACACTTGCAAGACAATGATTCACTAGTTCACACAGTACTACCTCCTCACTACAACACAACCTACAAGTATCATATGAACACTATCACTCCACGTCTGTAGCTCACTGTGAGAAGAAACAAAACAGTCACGTTATACTACACCTTGACCTTGTGTCTGTATACACTTGCAAGACAATGATTCACTAGTTCACACAGTACTGCCTCCTCACTGTAACACAACCTACAAGTGTCATATGAACACTCTCACTCCACGTCTGTAACTCACTGTGAGAAGAAACAAAACAGTCACGTTATACTACACCTTGACCTTGTGTCTGTATACACTTGCAAGACAATGATTCACTAGTTCACACAGTACTACCTCCTCACTACAACACAACCTACAAGTATCATATGAACACTATCACTCCACGTCTGTAACTCACTGTGAGAAGAAACAAAACAGTCACGTTATACTACACCTTGACCTTGTGTCTGTATACACTTGCAAGACAATGATTCACTAGTTCACACAGTACTACCTCCTCACTGTAACACAACCTACAAGTATCATATGAACACTATCACTCCACGTCTGTAACTCACTGTGAGAAGAAACAAAACAGTCACGTTATACTACACCTTGACCTTATGTCTGTATACACTTGCAAGACAACGATTCACTAGTTCACACAGTACTACCTCCTCACTACAACACAACCTACAAGTATCATATGAACACTATCACTCCACGTGTGTAACTCACTATGAGAAGAAACAAAACAGTCACGTTATACTACACCTTGGCCTTGTGTCTGTATACACTTGCATGACAATGATTCACTAGTTCACACAGTACTACCTCCTCACTACAACACAACCTACAAGTATCATATGAACACTATCACTCCACGTCTGTAACTCACTGTGAGAAGAAACAAAACAGTCACGTTATACTACACCTTGACCTTGTGTCTGTATACACTTGGAAGACAATGATTCACAAGTTCACACAGTACTACCTCCTCACTACAACACAACCTACAAGTATCATATGAACACTATCACTCCACGTCTGTAACTCACTGTGAGAAGAAACAAAACAGTCACGTTATACTACACCTTGACCTTGTGTCTGTATACACTTGCAAGACAATGATTCACTAGTTCACACAGTACTACCTCCTCACTGTAACACAACCTACAAGTATCATATGAACACTATCACTCCACGTCTGTAACTCACTGTGAGAAGAAACAAAAAAGTCACGTTATACTACACCTTGACCTTGTGTCTGTATACACTTGCAAGACAATGATTCACTAGTTCACACAGTACTACCTCCTCACTGTAACACAACCTACAAGTATCATATGAACACTTTCACTCCACGTCTGTAACTCACTGTGAGAACAAACAAAACAGTCACGTTATACTACACCTTGACCTTGTGTCTGTATACACTTGCAAGACAATGATTCACTAGTTCACACAGTACTACCTCCTCACTGTAACACAACCTACAAGTATCATATGAACACTATCACTCCACGTCTGTAACTCACTGTGAGAAGAAACAAAACAGTCACGTTATACTACACCTTGACCTTGTGTCTGTATACACTTGCAAGACAATGATTCACTAGTTCACACAGTACTACCTCCTCACTGTAACACAACCTACAAGTATCATATGAACACTATCACTCCACGTCTGTAACTCACTGTGAGAACAAACAAAACAGTCACGTTATACTACACCTTGACCTTGTGTCTGTATACACTTGCAAGACAATGATTCACTAGTTCACACAGTACTACCTCCTCACTGTAACACAAGCTACAAGTATCATATGAACACTATCACTCCACGTCTGTAACTCACTGTGAGAAGAAACAAAACAGTCACGTTATACTACACCTTGACCTTGTGTCTGTATACACTTGCAAGACAATGATTCACTAGTTCACACAGTACTACCTCCTCACTACAACACAACCTACAAGTATCATATGAACACTATCACTCCACGTCTGTAACTCACTGTGAGAAGAAACAAAACAGTCACGTTATACTACACCTTGACCTTGTGTCTGTATACACTTGCAAGACAATGATTCACTAGTTCACACAGTACTACCTCCTCACTGTAACACAACCTACAAGTATCATATGAACACTATCACTCCACGTCTGTAACTCACTGTGAGAACAAACAAAACAGTCACGTTATACTACACCTTGACCTTGTGTCTGTATACACTTGCAAGACAATGATTCACTAGTTCACACAGTACTACCTCCTCACTACAACACAACCTACAAGTATCATATGAACACTATCACTCCACGTCTGTACCTCACTGTGAGAAGAAACAAAACAGTCACGTTATACTACACCTTGACCTTGTGTCTGTATACACTTGCAAGACAATGATTCACTAGTTCACACAGTACTACCTCCTCACTGTAACACAAGCTACAAGTATCATATGAACACTATCACTCCACGTCTGTAACTCACTGTGAGAAGAAACAAAACAGTCACGTTATACTACACCTTGACCTTGTGTCTGTATACACTTGCAAGACAATGATTCACTAGTTCACACAGTATTACCTCCTCACTAGAACACAACCTACAAGTATCATATGAACACTATCACTCCACGTCTGTAACTCACTGTGAGAAGAAACAAAACAGTCACGTTATACTACACCTTGACCTTATGTCTGTATACACTTGCAAGACAATGATTCACTAGTTCACACAGTACTACCTCCTCACTACAACACAACCTACAAGTATCATATGAACACTATCACTCCACGTCTGTAACTCACTGTGAGAACAAACAAAACAGTCACGTTATACTACACCTTGACCTTGGGTCTGTATACACTTGCAAGACAATGATTCACTAGTTCACACAGTATTACCTCCTCACTGTAACACAACCTACAAGTATCATATGAACACTATCACTCCACGTCTGTAACTCACTGTGAGAAGAAACAAAACAGTCACGTTATACTACACCTTGACCCTGTGTCTGTATACACTTGCAAGACAATGATTCACTAGTTCACACAGTATTACCTCCTCACTGTAACACAACCTACAAGTATCATATGAACACTATCACTCCACGTCTGTAACTCACTGTGAGAAGAAACAAAACAGTCACGTTATACTACACCTTGACCTTGTGTCTGTATACACTTGGAAGACAATGATTCACTAGTTCACACAGTATTACCTCCTCACTGTAACACAACCTACAAGTATCATATGAACACTATCACTCCACGTCTGTAACTCACTGTGAGAAGAAACAAAACAGTCACGTTATACTACACCTTGACCTTGTGTCTGTATGCACTTGCAAGACAATGATTGACTAGTTCACACAGTATTACCTCCTCACTGTAACACAACCTACAAGTATCATATGAACACTATCACTCCACGTCTGTAACTCACTGTGAGAAGAAACAAAACAGTCACGTTATACTACACCTTGACCTTGTGTCTGTATACACTTGCAAGACAATGATTCACTAGTTCACACAGTACTACCTCCTCACTGTAACACAAGCTACAAGTATCATATGAACACTATCACTCCACGTCTGTAACTCACTGTGAGAAGAAACAAAACAGTCACGTTATACTACACCTTGACCTTGTGTCTGTATACACTTGCAAGACAATGATTCACTAGTTCACACAGTACTACCTCCTCACTGTAACAGAACCTACAAGTATCATATGAACACTATCACTCCTCGTCTGTAGCTCACTGTGAGAAGAAACAAAACAGTCACGTTATACTACACCTTGACCTTGTGTCTGTATACACTTGCAAGACAATGATTCACTAGTTCACACAGCACTACCTCCTCACTGTTACACAACCTACAAGTATCATATGAACACTATCACTCAACGTGTGTAACTCTCTGTGAGAAGAAACAAAACAGTCACGTTATACTACACCTTGACCTTGTGTCTGTATACACTTGCAAGACAATGATTCACTAGTTCACACAGTACTTCCTCCTCACTGTAACAGAACCTACAAGTATCATATGAACACTATCACTCCTCGTCTGTAGCTCACTGTGAGAAGAAACAAAACAGTCACGTTATACTACACCTTGACCTTGTGTCTGTATACACTTGCAAGACAATGATTCACTAGTTCACACAGCACTACCTCCTCACTGTTACACAACCTACAAGTATCATATGAACACTATCACTCCACGTGTGTAACTCTCTGTGAGAAGAAACAAAACAGTCACGTTATACTACACCTTGACCTTGTGTCTGTATACACTTGCAAGACAATGATTCACTAGTTCACACAGTATTACCTCCCCACCACAACACAACCTACAAGTATCATATGAACACTATCACTCCACGTCTGTAACTCACTGTGAGAAGAAACAAAACAGTCACGTTATACTACACCTTGACCTTGTGTCTGTATACACTTGCAAGACAATGATTCACTAGTTCACACAGTACTACCTCCTCACTGTAACACAACCTACAAGTATCATATGAACACCATCACTCCACGTCTGTAACTCACTGTGAGAAGAAACAAAACAGTCACGTTATACTACACCTTGACCTTGTGTCTGTATACACTTGCAAGACAATGATTCACTAGTTCACACAGTATTACCTCCTCACTGTAACACAACCTACAAGTATCATATGAACACTATCACTCCACGTCTGTAACTCACTGTGAGAAGAAACAAAACAGTCACGTTATACTACACCTTGACCTTGTGTCTGTATACACTTGCAAGACAATGATTCACTAGTTCACACAGTACTACCTCCTCACTACAACACAACCTACAAGTATCATATGAACACTATCACTCCACGTCTGTAACTCACTGTGAGAAGAAACAAAACAGTCACGTTATACTACACCTTGACCTTGTGTCTGTATACACTTGCAAGACAATGATTCACTAGTTCACACAGTACTACCTCCTCACTACAACACAACCTACAAGTATCATATGAACACTATCACTCCACGTCTGTAACTCACTGTGAGAAGAAACAAAACAGTCACGTTATACTACACCTTGACCTTGTGTCTGTATACACTTGCAAGACAAGGATTCACTAGTTCACACAGTACTACCTCCTCACTGTAACACAACCTACAAGTATCATATGAACACTATCACTCCACGTCTGTAACTCACTGTGAGAAGAAACAAAACAGTCACGTTATACTACACCTTGACCTTGTGTCTATATACACTTACAAGGCGATCTTTTACTAGTTCTTAGAGTACTACGTTACGCTGTAAAGAACTCTTGCTTCTAGTGGCCGTTGTTTGCACATTTGATGGCCGTGCTGTACTTCTGACGTCATTCATACTCTGCGTCCAGCTAACCTGTATCGTGTGAGAGCGCACATCCCTCCGGCCTTTACTGATTGATAACGAATTGCGAATGCGATTCCTGCTTTTCTGGGTGCGTATCAAGAAAGGTGTGTGGGAGAAAAAACAAACCAGTTACTGTGCTGCCTTGCAAGTATTAGGACGTGCATTATGCCTAAGTAAATTGAATCATGTTGGGAGGCCTGGATTGCTGCCGTTTCCGACGCACAGTATAGTTATTTACAATTATTGAAGCATGCAAGAGGCAAAGCTTTTGTTGTGTCAGGGTACAATATTAGCTCGGTGGTGAATAAAAAGATTGCATGAGATTAATTGCAAAAGGAAGAAAGACAAACCCACGACCTGCTACTACACGCTTTCCAGAGGTGATAGGATCAAGGCCCTCATCTCTGGCAGTAATCCAGCCACGCAACGTACCACTGCAAAAAAAAGTTGGGAAAACTGTTACCACTATTATAAACAGATTTAAATAAGAAACGTGACAAAGGACGACTTCATAAGTTGTTGCCTCGTCAGATACCAGAGCATCTCACCAACAGCAGCAAGTTCTATGTGAAACACCTGGAAGGAGAAAAATAGAAATTGGTCGTCACATCGTTGAGGTACGAGTATATGTGTAGATAAGTGACTGCGACAAACTCAGTGCAATTTAGAGCCGACCGAGGGGTGGTTCATGCTATGCAGAATGAAGAGTATGTTTGTCAAAGGGATTCACTATTTAATACTACAGTGGCAAACTGATAAAATTTGTAGGTTTGGTAGAAACTAATACGACAACTGCTACTATATGCTGGTGATACAATAACTCAAGAAACAGAATTTGATTTGTAGAAGTGTTTCTGAATTCGGGAATGTATTTAGAGAATATGATCTTCAAATATTAACCAATAAAACAAAAATAATGTCCTTTCCAGAAAAGTACCCTCACAGATCCCAAATAGTAATAATATAACAAAGTGCTGGAACAAGTACACTACTCTAATTATTTAGGATGCAATACAACATATCAGAATAAACAAGACCTATATAATAAGGTAAGTAAATTCCAGAACAGTTGCGGAGTATTAGCAAGAACATTAAAAAGAAAAACGAAAAGAAACAAGCTTAAAATTTTACAAACCAGTGGCGATTCCAACGGTAACATGTGGTTGGGAAATATGGACGATAAAGGAAAAAGAATGGGATAAAACAAATGCAGCAGAAATGAGATATCTTAGGGCCATAAAAGGAAAGAAACAATAATGGATAAAATAAAAAATGAAGAAATAAGGGAAGTACTAGTTATTTGTCCAATAAATGATAAAATAAACCAATATAGGAAAAGCTGGAGAAATCATTTCTAAAGGATGGATAATACCCGATATCCCAAAATGGCATACAATTACCAACCATATGGGAGGAGACATGTTGGAAGACCGATGAGAAAGTGGAAAGAGACTTGAGGCCGGAACAGAAGTCCCCTAATCCATCAAGTGATGACGGTGATGATGATAGTGATGATAATAGTGATGGTGGTGATGATGGTGATTATGGTGGTGATGATGTGGTGGTGATGGTGGTGGCGATTATGGTGATGATCATCGTGGTGATGATGATTGTGATGGTGGTAATAGTGGTGGTTATGATGGTGATCATGGTGATGGTGGTGGTGATGGTGTTGGTTATGATGGTGATGATGGCGGTGACCATGATGGTAGTGATGATGGCGGTGATCATGATGGTGATGATGATGGCGGTGATCATGATGATGGTGATGGTGGTGATTATGGTGATGATCATCGTGGTGGTGATGGTGGTGGCGATGATGGTGATGGTGGTGATAGTGTTGGTTATGATGGTGATGATGATGGTGGTGGTGATGGTGTTGGTTATGATGGTGATGATGATGGTGGTGGTGATGGTGTTGGTCATGATGGTGATGATGATGGCGGTGATCATGATGGTCGATGATATTGGCGGTGATCATGATGATGGTGATGGTGGTGATAGTGTGATAGTGATGGCGATGATTGTGATGGTGGTGATAGTGTTGGTTAAGATGGTGATGATGATGGTGGTGATGATGGTGGTGGTGATGGTGGTGGCGATGATGGTGATGGTGGTGATAGTGTTGGTTATGATGGTGATGATGATGGTGGTGATGATGGTGGTGATGGTGGTGGCGATGATGGTGATGGTGGTGATAGTGTTGGTTATGATGGTGGTGATGATGGTGGTGATGATGGTGGTGGTGATGGTGGTAGCGATGATGGTGATGGTGGTGATAGTGTTGGTTATGATGGTGGTGATGGTGGTGGCGATGATGGTGATGGTGGTGATAGTGTTGGTTATGATGGTGATGATGATGATGGTGGTGATGATGGTGGTGGTGATGATGGTGGCGATGATTGTGATGGTGGTGATAGTGTTGGTTATGATGGTGATGATGATGGTGGTGATGGTGGTGGTGATGGTGGTGGCGATGATGGTGATGGTGGTGATAGTATTGGTTATGATGGTGGTGATGATGGTGGTGATGATGGTGGTGGTGGTGATAGTGATGGTTATGATGGTGGTGATGATGCCGTAAAGGTTAAAATAAATGCCAGGTATTATCAGGATGAAGTTCGCACCCCAACTTACCATATTGACATCCTGGCTCCTTAGGAGAGACCAAACCCAAGTCTGGGTGTCCAGCAACACTTCTGCTTCGAGTCTCGAGGCCCAGAAGAACAGGGTGTGTCATTAAGAGGGGAGGTGACGTCATACCGTGGTAAATGTAGTGCTGTACCAACGTTTTTGGAGTGTATTGCAAGTGCCAAAAAGGACAACCATCTATATCTTTATTTAAGCATATCATAGATGTGATCAAATGCCATAATGTTTCCTATGTATTGTACTGAGGTGATATAAACATAGTCCAAACAAATATTCTTGTGTTATTCATTTATTTCGCACTGTCCCAGCTTTTGTGGAAATGGCTATTGTAAATGGTCTTGTCCTTTGTCACAATATATCTATTAGCGTGAAGCAAGCACAAACATTGGATACGAATGAGAATTGTTTGTAGAAGAGAGTATAGGGAAAGTCATACGATTGTAACACTTTTTTTGTCTTTGTAGCTATGCAGGCGGCATGGAACAACAAAGTCATATACAAGGCGAATCAAAAAGCAGCTTGCACTTTCAATTTATGGCAATTTATTAAACCACATACACGTAGGCAACACAGCTATGGCAACATACAATGTGGGTTCACTTTTTCACATAGTCCCCAAGAGACTGTAAACATTTATCGGATCGGGCAAACATCTCCGATTCCGGATGTGTGGAGATCACTTCCTGCTGGATACAGCTGTTTTCACATCCTCATCTCTTAGGAATTGTCCAGCAAGATCCTTTTTCACCTTAATAAACACACAGTAATCACATGGCGCTAAGTCTGACTGCATGGGGGATGTTGACTTACCTCTCACTTGAATCACTGACTTTTGGTGGGCCATGTGAGCTGTTTAGCCCACAGAAATCTGATTGTTGCGCCACCTCCAATTTGGAGTGAGTATCCAGTTGGCATGCCATTGAGCCAGGCTGCTCTGCTCACACAACACGACGGGATACCACACCACCCTACCTATCGGATGTGTCAGCAGTTACTGTAGCTTGCTACACATTTCTCACCGTCACGACGCACAGTGTGCTCTTGTAGCAAGCAAGCGCAACTTACTTTTTGATTCACCCTCGTAGTTATTCGCTTCTTAAAAACCTGAATATGCGTGTATTGTTCTTATACCTGCAAGTAAATGTGTACACGTGTAATGAACGTTTATCTGTATGAAGTAGATAGATTAAGAATAAGATGTTTGATTTACCAAACAATGAAGAAACGAAACCAGACCGCTGTCCTTAGAACTTCGTTACACGACATTCATCTTGTCAGAAAACTTACCCTAATCGAATGAGACCGACAGCAATACACAGACTGTAACAATAATTTGTGGAAGTGTGCACAGAAGGTCCTGTGCATATACTGTGACAAAAAATACAAATGTCCAGTCGAGTTAGTTTTTACTTTCTCTAGTAGTAAATAGAGGAAACATTGTATTTCACCCAAAAATTCGATATCGAGATTTCACCGAAAATATATGTTTTGAGCCCCCCTGAATAAAAAAAAGCATTTTTAGATAAATGCCTCTGTGTGTGAGTGTGTGTATGTGTATGTGTGTGAGTATGTGTGTGTGTGAGGTGTGTGTGAGTATGTGTGTGAGTGTGTGAGTGAGTGTGTGTGTGAGTGTGTGTATGTGTGTGAGTATGTGTGTGTCAGTGTGTGTGTAAGTATGTGTGAGAGTGTGTGTGTGCGTGTGTGTGTGAGTATGTGTGTGTGAGTATGTGTGTGAGTGTGTGAGTGTGAGTGTGTGAGAATGTGTGTGTGAGTGTGTGTGAGTGTGTGTGTGAGTGTGTGAGTGAGTGTGTGTGAGTGTGTGTGTGAGTGTGTGTGTGTGAGTGTGTGAGTGAGTGTGCGTGAGTGTGTGTGAGTGTGTGTGTGAGTATGTGTGTGAGTGTGTGTGTGAGTATGTGTGTGAGTGTATGTGTGAGAGTGTGTGTGAGTGTGTGTGTGAGTGTGTGTGAGTGTGTGTGAGTGTGTGAGAGTGTGTGTGTGTGAGTGTGTGAGAGTGTGTGTGAGTGTGTGTGTGAGTGTGTGAGAGTGTGTGTGTGAGTGTGTGTGTGAGTGTGTGTGTGAGTGTGTGTGAGTGTATGTGTGAGAGTGTGTGTGTGAGTGTGTCTGAGTGTGTGTGTGAGTGTGTGTGAGTGTGTGAAAGTGTGTGTGTGAGTGTGTGTCTGTGTGTGTGAGTGTGTGAGTGAGTATGTGTGTGAGTGTGTGTGTGAGAGTGTGTGTGAGTGTGTGTGTGTGTGAGTGTGTGAGTGTGTGTGTGAGTGTGTGAGAGTGTGTGAGTGTGTGTGTGAGTGTGTGTCTGTGTGTGTGTGAGTGTGTGTGTGAGTATGTGTGTGAGTGTGTGTGAGTGTGTGTGTGAGTGTGTGTGAGTGTGTGTGTGAGTGTGTGTGAGTATGTGTGTGAGTGTGTGTGAGTATGTGTGAGTGTGTGTGTGAGTGTGTGTGTGAGTATGTGTGTGAGTGTGTGTGAGTATGTGTGAGTGTGTGTGTGAGTGTGTGTGTGAGTGAGGGTGTGTGTGAGTGTGTGTGTGAGTATATGTGTGTGTATGTGTGTGAGTGTGTGTGTATGTGTGTGAGTGTGTGTGTGTGTGTGAGCATGTGTGTGAGTGTGAGTGTGAGTGTGAGTGTGTGTGTGAGGGTGTGTGTGAGTGTGTGTGTGTGAGGGTGTGTGTGAGTGTGTGTGTGAGGGTGTGTGTGAGTGTGTGTGAGGGTGTGTGTGAGTGTGTGTGTGTGAGGGTGTGTGTGAGTGTGTGTGTGTGAGGGTGTGTGTGAGTGTGTGTGTGTGAGGGTGTGTGTGAGTGTGTGTGTGAGGGTGTGTGTGAGTGTGTGTGTGAGGGTGTGTGTGAGTGTGTGTGTGTGTGAGGGTGTGTGTGAGTGTGTGTGTGAGTATGTGTGTGAGTGTGTGTGTGTGAGAGTATGTGAGTGTGTGTGTGTGGGCGAGCGTGCTTGCGTACGTGTGCGTCTGTCATTCTGTGGACAGCATAACTCAAAAGCTGGTTTTAAACCAAAGTTGGTACTTAACTTTAATGTCTTTCAAGGATGCGACACGAAGACTGAAGAAAATTGCTCCAGCCTAAACCACCTTTTACATGGAAAATTTTTATTTTCTTAAAAAACGGCTGTAACGATTTTGATTAAAATGTCTTATGTTTGAGATATTTTTATGGCAAATGAAATGTATATTTTGAATTTTCTGGCAATAGCATATGTAGTCTTGTTTACTCTGGACGACTTTTGTATAACTGATAAACCGTAAGAGATAGAGCAAATCTTACGACACGCAAAATGTAGATCTTGCTAAAACACAGAATTCACGTCTAAATAATTATTTTGTTGGAGTGAACCATTTCGGAAATATTCCTTATTATTTGTGTTAGTTTCGGAAAACTTCAACTTTCGTCAAATAGAACACCGTTGTTCATTTTTTTATATGTTAAGCGTGCAAAGAGAATGGGATCTCAAACCTTTAAAAGATCTATCACTTAAAGCCTACTGTATTCCCATGTTCCCCTTGTACCTACAAGGAAATAAGCAGTAAGGTAATTTCTGCAAATGTTTATCTCAACTAACACCAAGAAGATATAGGAATAAGAGTTTGTAAGAATGGTTAGTACAAGAGTAGAGAAAGTCATGTGAGTGCAACACATAAGATTTTTTAACTTTATATTGTTCTATCTGAATGGACAACATCACAGTTATTTCACCGACATTAACACAGTCTACAATGTTTTGTGATCCTACAACTCACAACTGTTTTCTTCTCGCAACCTTGACTCCCTCTTTTCTGTATTTCTTTACTTTCTGTGTCTCTCAAAGACGATACAATCGCTCAATGCTAATAAAATTGCTTCGCTGGCTTTACTTCGACGTGATGCATGTCTTCCGATAACTGCGCGCGTATGCGCACGCGGATGCACACTGCCTGCTGCGAGGACTTAGGTCTGTAACTACTAATATAGTGGAAACAGCTTTTTGGAATATCCCAAATACCAAATGTGACATTTTCCCCCCATTATGGTGTGGTCTGGTTATATTTGGTGATGTTCCATCTGTTAGGTTGCATTAGTACCGTCAACTGTTTGTACAATACGAGTATAACCATGGTAAAGCTATGGCCACAGTTAGTGTTATTGGATTCGTTGTTGCCACTTATTTTTCAACCTGTTCAGAGAAGCCAAGCGATAGATTTTAAAACAAGATTCCGTTTAAACGCAGTATTAATTAATTAATTAATTTATTGTGGACACCATTGTATTGCTCGTGTGTGCGTGGTTTTGTATTGAATTGTTTTAGAGCATTATATGCAGTTTAAAGTTACTGGCGTTATTTTTATGTTCGCAACGCATCAGTGCATTAAATATATATTACGATATTTAGTGTTCGCAAGTGATTTTATCTAAAAGTGTTATTGCAGAACAAGATTTGCCGAAGATGGGTAGGTTCATCATGTGTTGTGTGGTAATGGTGGTCAAACATTATCGTTGGAAAGCATGTTACTTTAACCCTATGACATTTGAGGTTAGAAATAACGATACGTTGGCAGTATTGCTTTTTGGAGCAATGACGTCTGCAGAATACTGTAGTGTCGGCCGCATTGAATTCTTGGGAACTGTCGATAAGCTGTTTCCCCTTTACTACTACTGTTCGCTGCTTCGCCTCCTCATAGAGCAAATATGACCTTTCTCGAACTTCACCTTTCCTGTAATGTCCACAAATACGCCGGACGCCTCTCGAATATCCTCGAAAATCTCCTGTCTGGCCGCGCTCATTGTCACGTGTTCACAAGCAGTGGTTTGAGGCAGCCTGACTTGGAGCGCTCTTGATACAGATATCGCCAGTAGTGTGGGACGGCCCGGCCCCGAGCCTTTGCTCTGTCGACGATGCCGCCGGACGGCGTCACAATATACATAAGTTACTTCGCTAACAAACACATTTATATCGTCCATTATTCATAGATACAGAATCTGTGGAGAATAGAGAATGAGTTTACAGAACCATTCCCATTCATTAAAGCTTTGAGATTCCGTCCTCTTTGCACGGCTAATATATAAAAAATGAATAATGGTCCTCCATTTGAGCATAGTTTAAGTATTCCAAAACTCACACAAATAACAAGGAATCCCTTCGAATTGGTTCACTCTAGAAAAATTCATTTGGAGATAAATTGTGTGTTTTGCCGAGACCCACATTTTTTGTATACTAAGAGTTGTTCTATCTCTTACGGTTTACCAGTTGTGCAAAAGTAATCCAGAGTAAACAGAGTTACATAGGCTATAGCCAGAGAATTCAAAATACATAATTCATTTGTCATAAAAATATCTTAAACATATGGCATTTTAATAATACCCGTTAGTGCCATTTTCGAGAAGAAAAAACTTTTTGAAATATTTTCCGTGTCAAGGGTAGTTTAGGGTGGAGCTATTTTCTTCAAAATCTTCGTGTTGCATTCTTGAAAGATATTAAGCTCAAATACCAACTTTGACTTTTAACCGAGTTTGCGTCCTTGAGTTATGCTGTTTACAGACTGACACACATACACACACACGCGCGCGCGCGCTCGGGCACGTACTTTTTCTAAAAGTGTTTTTTTTTGTTCAGGGGACCTCAGAACTTGTATTTCCGGTGAAATCTCGACATCAGATGTGAAGTGTAATGTCAAAGGGTGTAATTTATTTCAATTATCGTTGTTTTCTTCATTTAGGTGGCATGTTAATTTGCATTTGTATGCAAATGAGCAATTTCCAAGGTGTGCGTTATTAATGGTTCGAATTGATCAGTGCTTCATCATCATTTTCAAGTCCTGTCAGTTTTCAATTGCTCTTCATGCATTCAAGTATAAAATATGGAACTTTAAAGCCAAGACACAGCCTGTAGTTCTCAAACATTTGACTGTCGTCATTGCTTTGTGTTTGTAACGAATTTTGTGTAACGTAGTTACTTCTGTGAAAATTTAGCGGGATTAAAATGAAACACGTATGAACATACACTTTCGTATGTATAGTTTGTGTACTCAACAATAGGCGAGAATCTAGAGGATGTCCTGTGAATGCAATGCCAAAGTTTATTTCTTTATTTTGGTTAGGAAGCAATCACATTTGTTCACATGTGAAGAGCAGCAATTTGCATAGTTCCTGATACATTGTGTTCAATAGGAATCCAGTCTACACATGCGTTATAAAAACTGACCTTTGTGTGAAATTAGCCTTGGTTACTTGCGAGAAGTTACATAACTGCTAAATTCCTTCACTTTCTCCGTAGTTCGATCCAAGGTCTAAGAGTAATATTAGCTTCATGACCTTTCGAAGGTGGTCGGTTTTTAAATACTTCGCTAGCTTCATGTAAACTATAAAATATTATCACAACCCCCGTTACACTTTCGGATTGCAGATTCCCAGAACAAGGATTAAATGTTCCAAGTGCTTGTATCATTTTTACTTTCTCTACTACGTATAGTAAATAGATTAATTATTGTATTCCACTCAAAAATTCGATGTCGAGATTTCACAGGAAATATATGTTTTGAGACCCCTTGAATCCAAAAAAAATCATTTTAATGAAAAGCTCCGCGTGCGCGCGCGTGTGTGTGTCTGTGGACAGCATAACTCAAAAACGAAAAGTCGGTTTATTACCAAAGTTGGTATTTAAGTTTATATCTTTGAAGGATGCGACACGAAGATTTTGAAGAAAATACCTCCACTCTAAACTACCCTGTACATAGAAAATTTCGATTTTCTCCAAAATGACTAATGAAGTGTAATGAATTAACCAATATAAGCATTACAGTTATACAAGAATTATTGGCGACAAATAAAAGAAATACAGGTGGTGCAGAAAATGTCATTCATTGAAAATTGTCATATCGGACGAATGAATGAAATGAAATGGGTGAAATGTGCTCAAATGAGCACGATTTCAGTATTTCAAAACATAACTTTAGTTGAGGATATCTAAGCTCCTACTGCTCAGATCAAAATTTAATTTGGGATGAATATTTAGTGATTCATTGTGATTACATTGATATAGAGAACATCGAAACAATTATTTAAAATGGGCATGTAATAAGGCAAAAACTGATAACATGTTTTTGAAAAAATATAATATATATAGTACTAGCGGTACAAATTCCTTCTACAGCATTCAAGCCTATGTGTTGAAACTTTTGTAGTGCACTAGGCAATGTGTATTCATAACTGTTAACCTAAATTTACTTAAATATATCTGGCTATATTCAAAAGAAAAAATATTTAACTTTTGAAAAAAAAAAAAAGTACTTTTTTTTGCACAAATATATTTTTTTAATTTTCTGTTTTGGATTTTTCCAATAACAATGGGTTACTTTTGTAGAGTACATGCTTCTGGAACTACTGTAAAATTTTCATTCAAATAGGTTCAGTGGTTTTGAAAAAAGTGTACCTGAGTTTAAAAAATGTCAAGTTACAGAAAACTACATTTAAAGAAAAGTGTGTCATCTCTGAAGCCCTCTTTACCCAGTGTGGCGCAGCACTCCGCCATATTTAAATGTGGTAATTTAAACCCTTAAATATTCCGGTACCCTTACAATGTATATATCATTTTGAAGAGAAAGGTTTCTACTTTTTTTAAAGATAAAAAACAAAAAATTGACTTTTTGAGCCCAAATCACTACCCTGTCCCCTTAAGTTACCCGACATTCGTCTTCTCAGGGTAGGGAAAACCTCGGAAAAAAAAAAAAAACCTTACATGAATAACTTACCCTAAGCGAGATTCGAACTCGCGACCTCTTCAACGTGAGGCAGACACGCTAATCATCACGCTACAGAGGCAGGCTTTCTATAAAATATATAAAATATGTCAATTTTGTCTTTTTGACGTTAATCTTGAGAATGCGTATCCTCAGCGAGCGCTCAGCACATGTTCAATATGTAAACCCTATTCACGTACTACCTCTTCAAGGCGAACTGCGATGTTTCCAATCATCTTCTGTTATTTCCTGGAAAAATGTTGTGACAGCCGTTCGCAGTTGCATTAGATTACGTGGTTTGTTGCGGTAGATAGTCTCCATAAGAAATAATGACAGGGATTAATATCTGGGCAATGTGGCGGCCGGAGTGAACCTCCCTGAAAACGTTCTGGATGTTGATGGAACATCACACGGTGCCCGAAATATTCATTTAGATAATCCAAAACAACGTTTTCTGTATGAAGACGAGCTCCATCTTGCATGAACCATTGCGTGTCCATTGGTAACCCTGTGGCATGAAGTTGCACAAGAAAATTGTTATGCAAAATGTCCATATAAGGGTCATTGTTAACTGTGCCATTGAAAAAGATTTCATGAATAATTCCATGGCTGGAAACGGCACCCCATACACTCACTTTCTCTCCATGATTATCAGTCTCGTGTACAATATCAGGAGCTTCTCGCAAACGCAGCATCATTTCCAAGAGTTGAAGTCGCTGTACCTTGTCATTTTCCGTCAGTTTTGTGCAACTGAGATGCTCAATTGGGCTGCAACTTGCCTCCTGGATTTTCTAGCACTTCCTGGCAAAGCCACTCTCTCAGCGTCGATATTCTCTGGAGTACCAACTGTGTTGGTTGCTTTTGCTCTAAAATATGCCACCAGTTTCAAATGTTGTGGTAAGCCTGTCTGTGTGCAGGAGGCCCACCTTGTTCGAAAATGAACACTGAAGCATTTCCGAGTCTCTGTTACACTCTTCCTTCCACGCAAAACAATACACTTCTTACTTCGTGTTCTAGCGCAGGGTTGCCAACATTTAAAAGTAAAATTATCGTACCAGCCACTTAAAATTATAGATTTGGATTCAAAATTATCGTACATCCTAAACCAAATGCTACAACAATAAAAATATCAGTATAACACTTATGAAAATGTAATAGTAATGATGTTTATGGTATCCACTTACAAGATTGATGACCTCAATCAGTGTTACAACTTTAGCATTATTTAGCACTAGTCATCTGAAAGTTCATCTTCCTCAACCGTTGCAGCATTATACAAATTTGTTGTTGAGGTAAACCTTAACATCTTCTCTGTGACTTGCAGATTTTCGGACCCACCACGTTCTTTCATAAGCTAAGACGACAGAGTAAGTTAATTTACTGCATCTAGTGCCAATCTGTTTCTAACCTTGGTTTTTATTAAACCCAGTTTAGGGGGGAAAAACCTCGTTCACAAGAAGAGTTTTTGAGGGGCAACGAAATCACTGATAATGCAAGCTCCGCCAGTTCTTTGAAATCAGTATTTCCACCAAGGTGACATGTGTTTAACAGCACTCCAGGTTCAAGCATGTTCTTTATTTCACACGGAATAGCACGTATTCCGAGTTTTCTCCATTGATCATCAATTTTCTGAGCAGTGCCTTCT
Source organism: Tenodera sinensis (assembly GCA_030765045.1). Classification (NCBI taxonomy): domain Eukaryota; kingdom Metazoa; phylum Arthropoda; class Insecta; order Mantodea; family Mantidae; genus Tenodera; species Tenodera sinensis. Next base: position 305,750,858 of record CM060962.1, read on the forward strand.
TCATTGAGATTACCAGATCTGGGAACACTGGCAACAAGAGGATAAAGAGTAGGAGACTTAGTAGGATATGAAACGGCTGCCTTAAAGGGCTGGAGACAGGACATGAGGGCAAAAGAAGTGTTGCTATTAACAATTAGTTTCATTTTGCTGGAGTGACAAACCAGTGAAAATGATATTTCGCCTGTATCGAACCATCATACATTCAAATTATCGTACACCCCCATAATTATCGTACGAGTTGGCAACCCTGTTCTAGCGTCAACCGGCCTTTATCCGCCATGTTACTAAACCTAAACGGACGCGACACGCATGCGTGATACTGACAATTGCTGTCTTCTGTTAAACCATGCAATAGCCATGGCTGCTCGTCACATTTCAAAGTTGCCAAGCTGCAAATTAAATCTTTATTAAACAATATCAATGTGTGACATTTCGTGCACCACCCCGTACCTGCGAACATTAATAGTAAATGTGTAAGTATGGAAGTAAGGACCAGGTTATGTGAAATTACTTTCTTTCCCGAGGGCTAGGGAGTCTTTATTTTTCCAACCTCTCCATTTCTCTAATTTATCTATAAAATCTTAACCCCTAACATGCTGACCTGTCATGGCATGTAATACGTCCTCTGATTGGTGATCAGAGGATATGGTCGGTGAATTTATTTTGATAACTCTCCCGGTCAGGTCGGTGAGACCCGTAAACCAACGACAGGTGTGGTCCTCCAGACATTCTGGGGGTTGTGAGAGAGCGATGTGACCGCCAAAACATACAAATATGGTGCTCTCTAAAAAGCGGTTACTATTACTGCTATTGCTCCCTTCAATATCATCAGTGAAAAATACTGGAGAGCAAGAGGATTAATGACTTCATTGTCAGAAATCCAGCATTAGCTAACAACAACTTTCTTCTGAATCAATGAGGAAATCTTGTGATAACTTTCTTTTAATGTTGGTTGTGTGATGACTTCTGTTGAATGTTGAATGTTGAGCTGCAAGAACTGTTAGCACTGTATTGAGAAATGATCTGCAGAGAGTTCTGAAGTATTCTTGTAGAGCGAGAGTTGCAAACTAATGGTGAAGTTGGTTGTTTCTTACATACCAGAGGGCATTGGTAACTTTACGCAGGAACTTGTTTTGTGTAACCTGTAGAAGATGAATGTGTGTTTTGCTGGTTGTGCTCCATAAAGAGTTAGGTACAGTCTGTTCACCAGTTTATGATCCCTGGCAAGAATTCAATGAGTCAGTGCATCAATAAATAACTGTAAGCTGCACAGCTATATCTCAAGCTGGATTGTCCTGACTGCGCTTGCATTATGTGCAACCCGAAGTACACGCCTAGTTTGAGATATAGCTGTGCACCTTACAGTTATTTACCGATGTAGTGATTTGTTGCATTCATGCTAGGAATCATAAACTGGTGAACAGACTGTGATAACTGGACTATCAAGGACTTAAACATAAAGCACTTTCTTCCTAAGCCCTCTAAAATATCAGGCAAAATAGAGGCATCAAGGAGCTGACTTCACTTGTTTGTTTATTTACCTATTTATTTACTTACTTAGTTACTTAACTAGTTAATGAGTTACTTAGTTGGTTACTTAGTTATTTGTGCTACAACACAGCAAAGCTAGAATTACAGTAGATACATGTAATTAATTTACACAAGCTTGACTAAATACAAAACAAGAAGACAAAAATGAATACAAAGAAGCAAAAACTAAACTATTAAGCTATTATTGAAGACAAGACATTGCAAACTGTATACTGATGAAGCGAATAAGTAATACAACTGAATAAATAATAACTAAACAAATTGAAATCAATAGAAAAATAATACAATAAAGTTCTAAGAAGCTAAAACTCAAAATGAAACGTCTATATAACTATTATTTAGGGCCAGAATTACAAATATTATACTGATTCAACAGATAACAATAAGCGATACAACTAAGAATCTCATTCAAATAAGTTTTATATTTCTTTCTTAAACTGCTTGTAAGGTAAGTTTAAACGCAGCTCTATTTTACTTCAAAGTTTATTGTATTTCGCACATAACCTCAGAACGGGACAATGTTTAAGGGATGACGTTTCGGAGTCCTAAATTGAAACAACTGACGGTTTCTGGAATTAGCAGTACAGATATTAAACTATATTCTATCAAGGAGTTCTTCACTGGATACCAGGCAATTCATAAGTTTGTAAAAATAATTGTTCAACTATTACTCTACTACCAGAAAGTAAGACTATTTTGAGTTTGTTAAGCACCTATTGGCTATACGGTAAGTTCTGATTATAAATAAAAACACCGTGAGTTTTGTAAGAAACAACTGTAATGAAACATGGATTTAAAGGGAATTCATCAATGTTCAGTTGTGAAATGTGATTGCTTTTTGAAATCTCATAATTTACTTGCTAATTTGTTTTGAGTTTTAGTGTATGCCCTCACAACTTTCATTGCGCAGATATATTGTGATATTTAGTTCAAATGCTACAAAGTTAAATGGACAACTACATGAAACATGAAACACCAGTGGACGTTTAAATACTTAAGTGTGCAGTTGACGGTGCAGCTAGAAAGCACCCTGTGTTATACCTGTTTTGAAACAGTTTTGGAAACATATTACTATACTCCCTTTTTTTAAACAAATATTGCTTTACAGCACGTATCGTGAGCCTTGTTTGGGTCAACTTTCACTGTTTGAGATCGTACTGTAACACTACCAACCAGTTCTGAGAATACAGGCAGCTTGTAAATATATTTGAAATGCATGTTTTCAGAAAACGCAATTTTACATTTTTCAACACATAAAATGAAGCTGGCGCAATAATTTTGATCCAATTGTAGTAAAACGTTACATGCATGTTGTGCAAACATACTTGAACAAATGTAGTTATTATTTTGAGTTTATGGCAAATAGTTTTTGTAAAAAATAATATATAACATGTTCAGATATTTGAGTAATTTTTATACAAGAATGTGTAAATAAAAATAATTTTTATCTTAGCAGATGGTGTTATAACTACAAAAGTAATAACTGATTACACTCATAATTATAACAAATAAGTACATACAATTATAAACCTAGTTAAAAATAATGGCACAAGGTGTGTTTAGAAAATGAGCAATATTATTGATTTATAAAATAATTAATAGCTCCATAAGTAGGCCTATTTATAGCCTACACAAAAGTTTAAGTCAGTAGAACTTTGAAATTTTAGTGCCCGTGTGCCTAAGTACTTAAATTTATAAAATATTGTAGTGAACATACCATTAGTTAAGCAAGTGAAGAGAAGGAACAATTTGAAAAGAGTGAGTTTGGGAATCTGTACTCAGGACCATAAGCATTGTGTTAGATTAAATTGAAAGAATAAGACTACACATTAATCGGTAAAGTGTTATTAAAAGGGTATATCCTTGCGTTTCCTTTGCAGCTTGAGGTAAGACACGAACTGTCTATACCGCTCGCAAAAGTTAAAGGCATGTGAACGCTGGCCAATGCTCAAGCAGAGCGCTGTTGCCAAGCGTAGTGCGTGTACCGGCAGAGGGTCTGTACATAAGGTTGTGTGAGATGCATGCACCACATTCGGCAGCGCTGGTAGGAGGGGCAAGCGTAGGATTCGCTGGAGTCCGCAGTACGCCCCGCCTCCATATTCCTTTAAGCTTTGCGAAGATTATAGTCTAGCCGACCGACTACTAGATAACTGGCTACTCAAACCCACCAGCCCTCAACGTGTGGCTACCCACTACCTAAATACGACAGCTTCCTAATTGGCTTCACAACGTATGGTTGCCCAAAGACCTCTGCTTCCTTCATACTTGGCTATCCAGAATCAAACAGTAGAACTAAGCATTCAACAACCAGTTAATGATAAGCGGATACAGTGTGGCAAGTGCTGCTTTGTCAGAGAGTGGGAGTGCCACGATAATTGCTGTCTTATATCTTAAATGTAAACCAGTGTAGCTATTCCAACGATAGGCAATCTTCTGTTCTCTCTTCGTTATGTGTGTATACAGGGTGTTAATCAACTACACCGAAATAACTCGAGAGATTGTAGATGTGAGAGATGTAAGTAATGTGAGATAGGCAATGCGTGGCCCACGACTAAACATGACACAGTTATATATATGGTGTTAAACGTACTGATACAAGATGCTGATAAGTCGGTGTTAAAGCAAAGTCTGGTAAAAAATCAGTTTAGAATGTCGTTAAAACTGCTGCCCGAGTATGGAAGCGTTGATTTTCAGCACCTCGTTATCAGCGTTCTCAAGATTTCTCAAATCTCGGACTTATCACCTGACAGTGCGACACTGAACTACGATTTGCTACCATTTTACTTTCTCTACTACGTATAGCAAGTAGAGGAAGTAGGTACTGTATTCCACTCAAATATCGATGTCGAGATTTCACCGGAAATGTATGTTTGGAAGTTCCCTGAATCCAAGAAAAGCATTTTTAGAAAAAAGTCCGTGTGTGTCTTTGTGTGTGTCTGTGTCTGTCAGTCTGTGGACAGCATAACTCAAAAGCGAACTGTCTGTTAAAAACCAAACTTGGTATTTAAATTTAATATCTCTTAAGAATGCGACACGTAAATTTTAAAGAAAACTCCTTCAACCTAAGCTACCCTTTACATGGAAAATTTTGATTTTCTTGAAAATGGCTCCAACGATTTTGATTAAAATGCCACATATCTGAGATATTTTGATGACAAATGAAATGTATATCTTTAAATTTTTGGCCATCGCTCATATAGTCCTATTTACCCTGGATGACTTTTACATAAGTGGTAAACCATAAGAGATAGAACAAATCTTACTGTACAAAAAATGTAGATCTTCCTCAAACACACAATTTATGTCCAAATAAATTTCTTGTAGAGTGAACTATTTCGGAGATATTCCATGTTATTTGTGGTAGTTTTGGAATACTTAAGCTTTCGTCGAATGGAACATCGTTATTAAGTTTTTATATGTTAACCGTGCAAAGAGAACAGAATCTCACAGCTTTAAAACATTTGACTATCGCACAAAGCCTACTGTATTCCCATATTCCCCTTGTACCTACAAGGAAATAAGCAATAAGATAATTTGTACAAATGTTTACCTTAACTAACACGAAGAAGATATAGGAATAAGAGTTTGTAAGAATGGTTAGTGCAAGAGTAGAGAAAGTCATGTGAGTGCAACACATCAGATTTTTGTATTATGTAGAGGAATTTGTTTATCTGCTCTTGTTACATAATTTGCAACGACAAAAGCTGTTGTTCTGAAGGCCACGAGTTCGTTTCCTGTCATGCAGCTACTGTTTTTCTTTTTTCCTTTTCTTTTTATTCCACACAAAGAACATTAGCACTAGTATAATTTCCTTAGTTCGACTGCTGGATAGAGTACGATATCGTTGCTTCACCGCTATCAACTTTTCAGTGAAAATTCAGGTCACCATTTCGAGCAGTTTCTATAAACTGACGTCAAATATTATATGTTTTTATTCTTTATGCTCGACCATACCCAAATTTATTAATTATAAGTCTGATAGCGATGCTTTAATGGACCTCCTTAAGTTGAAACTTTCATTAAAGGACTGGTCTTGATCCAATCGGACAATTCAGCTTTCACTAAAGGACAAGTGTTCCACCAATCAGACAATTCCCACTCAGCAAAGCGCAATATCGATTAATTCTCGAAGCACAACTAGCGCGAGTTTAGAAAACGTTAAAATGTCGGACACTACTGACAGTGAGATGCAACTTACTCCACCTGCCTAAGTAAGATGCAACTTACACAAATTAACCTCAATACGACATCAACTTGCAAGAATATTGCACTAAGCACAGTCCCGCAAATTAATTTCACTAATTGTGCAATAAATAACTTATACATGAAATAAAGTTTCGTCTGAAAACTAATAGGATATTCAATTTGCCTTCTATTTTTTCTTGGTAGCATTCCAAGGTTATCATTTTCATCCTGCAGAAGTGACGTGCTGGAAACGAATCGATCGTTTAGCGCCTGCGCAGAACTCCAAACATCAGCTGATGCAACATTTAGGTCATTGTCCCTGGTGAGTGTACAACATTTTAATATATTTAAACTATAAAATTAGGTATATGGTCGAGCATAAATTGTCATATGAAACTGAACTATAATGCTAATTAAGACACTCGTATGAAAATTAGAAACTCGCGTCTCAGTTACCACCATTATAGTCTCGTTGCATAATATAGCATTATACCTTCTTCAGCATTTTAAACCATTTCCTATTTTGAAGTAACTACGTGAATGAATGTAAAGCAGGTTTCTGTCGTTTGGTAGTAAGAATTTTAATTAATCTATTAATATGTTGCACACCCTGTATATAGGACAATCTACGAAAGCGCCGTTTTTCTCGATGGACATAGGCTATAAGATGCCATGTAATGTCAACTCCTAAACACTAGTAAGGATTTGCAAGGCCATCGACAGAGAAGGGGAAGAACACCGAGGAGACAATTTACTGACCAGGTCAGTATGAGATGAGCACGTGGCGCAGAGAAAAGTGGCCCTTCTCCCATTTGAATGCAAATGAGATATTTCCGTTCTGCATTGATGCTAATTCCTGTTAAAATTGAATCGAGCTACAGTACAGCAATGTGCAGTTTTATGCAACATGAATAAGCGATAGTTGGCATTCTAAGCATTTTAGTTTATTTCATCTGTTCATGTACATGTTGTTTGCGTTGTGGAAAATGACTTTCTCATTACAACAAAGAATTCAAACTGTGGAAGCATAACCTAAAACATCTCGGTATGCCCATCAAACAGTTTCTGAACATTTGAATCCAAAATTTAAACGATTCTATAACAATATTAGTTAATCATTTATACGCAAACTTTTAAATGTAAAAGTAATAGTTGTAGTAGTAACAGGAGTAGTAGTAGTCGTAGTCGTAGTGTTAGTGGTGGCGATGGTGGTAGTAGTAACAATAAATACTGTGACTTTTTGGTGTGGGTGTGAAGTAGACAGATGTAGTCGAGATAAAGAAAACACTTTTATTTCCGTAAACAGTAACTTTGTACACTCGTTGCAACAGCAAGAAAGTCTTTTCCGATTCTCCAACAGCACGGCTCCGAACTCGTAACACAAAGAACTAACTCTTCTCCGTCGGCACGACTACTCAACGCTTCCCATACTGACTGACTCTTCTGTCGCACTTTACCGCTATTTATATCTCCCAGGCACTATTCTGGAAGCTTCAGGAACGTTCAGTTATTGCGGCGAGATACAAAGTAGAAGATTCCAGTAGCCTCTATCCTTTTCTCTCTTTCGGCAAGCGCCCCAACAATGCGGCCATTCTCTTTCTCTTTCCTTCGGCTCCTTTGCGGTACTGCCGACAATAATGCGATGGGTGACACTGCTGTTGTCGGCAATTAGATGCGGCGGGCGCGGTGACACTACATAAAATAAACCCCAGTGCAACAGCCCATGAAGGGCCAAGGCTTGCCGCCCAGCCTCTGCGTCACCTACCTCTGCCTACTACAGGCGTCATTGGTGGGATGCAGTGTTGGAGGGTGGGACATGGTCAGTGCCTCGAGCCCTCCCGGCCAGTCATGCGGTTTTCCCGAGCTGGAATAATAACTAGAGTAAGTAGTTTCACTAAAAAATTACACAATATTATCATTACCATTATTATCTATTATTATTATTATTATTATTATTATTATTATTATTATTATTATTATTATTATTATTATTATTATTATTATTATTATTATTATTATTATTATTATTATTATTATTATTATTATTATTATTATTATTATTATTATTATTATTATTATTATTATTATTATTATTATTATTATTATTATTATTATTATTATTATTATTATTATTATTATTATTATTATTATTATTATTATTATTATTATTATTATTATTATTATTATTACTATTATTATTATTATTATTATTATTATTATTATTATTATTATTATTACTATTATTATTATTATTATTATTATCATCATCATCATCATCATGATCGTTAATGTCTCAAAGTGACCTATTTTTAATGTAATGTAATTATTTAACTAAACTACTTTGTTGTCTTTATTTTATTATTATTACCTATGCTGTTTTATTCATTTTATGTGTTCTGGGTCTTCCTGGTTAGCTGTACCGTGAGGCAGATGTTTTAAATATATATATATGTGTATGTATATTGTGACGTAGCGCATATGTCCCAATGTTATCGCGAGGTCGATGACGGGCAGTAGAAACGTAAACAGATAAGCAGCGACCTCTCTCGGAGAAAAATATTCATGTATCTGAAACATCTTCAGTATCTTGAAAAAATTACGTCATCTTGAACATTTCGAAAGTGTCTTGAAATTTCCAACGGCTATATCTACAAGCAAGCAATCTCGCAAGCTCAGTCAAGTCTAGCGAAGTTACAAAGTGAGCAAGACAGCGAGATAACGAGTGCGTTTCTGTTGTGACGAAAAGCGCTGTTCTCTGAGCGAGTCTGTGACCATTGTAGCGACCTGCACCGAGTAATTCTACTGCAAGGGATTAGAATTTTCTTGTGTTGGGCTCGCCAGAGAGTGAACCGTCCGGAAGAAGAGGCTGCGTCGTGCGTATTTATCACGATTTGGACACGAAGAAGGTGAAGAAATAGGGGAAATTGAAGTACTTCACATTCGTGAAACAACAGTGTGAGTTAAGTGAAGTTTCAGCGAAAGTTGAACTAAGTTGTTATAATTTGACAGTGGAAATTAATGAAGCGACAGTTGAAAAACTGGACGAAGATACAATGCTTTAACAACTGAGTGCACCAGTTACTGTTGAACTAACTCGCTTGGTGCAGCACAAACGTTACCCTTCAGACATACACTCAGAACAAAACACAGCTGATCCGTTGAATGGAATCACAGCTGAACTGCTTCCGCACTCGTCACTGTCTACTGAACTTAACTGAATTCTCACTATCAATTGTCTACTCAACTCCACTGAACTGGTCTACTCAACTTAGTTGAGCTGCACCATCTAGGTGGTGCTAGCCAGCTATAGACCCGGAATACAAAGGGAATGTTCTAGAAAAGGAACCTACTTGTAACTACCAAAATGAATGGAGCGGAGAAGCTGCAACAATGTCTATTGTTTAGAGGGAAAATGCCGTTAGGTTCACCTAGGCCCTAGGTAACCAGGCTGATAGGTATACAATAACCCCAGCATGTCTGTGTCATAGTTGCCTAGGGCTTGAAATAAGGAGATTATGATGTCGACTTGGGGTAGAGGTCGGAGACTAGTTGATGTTAAATTCGTCAGTTGTATGCATGACGAGGTCTTGTATAATTTGTAACCCTGTGTTAGTAAATACAACCATGATTATTCGTAATATCTTATTATGTAACTGGTTTAGCTGTTTAACGTAAGTGTTCGTGCAGTTCCAGTTCGGTGAGTATGAGGGGATATGAGAGCTAGTTTTGAGAAGACAGTAAAGGTCCTGCTGGTGCCTTCTGTTGGGTTTGCTTAGTATGCAAGTGAGTCCCTGGTCCACAGTAATACCGAAGTTCCACGCTTGATGCCGTCTGCAACATATCGGTCTTAGATGAATCTGCTGCTGTCTGCTACAGTTATGAGCTATGGGATCTTTCTCTCAGGACGGATGTGTGTGTGTGTGTGTGTGTATGTGTGTGTGTGTGTGTGTGTGTGTGTGTGTGTGTGTGTGTGTGTGTGTGTGTGTGTGAAAATATACTGCACCGGTTAAGTTGACTGACAAATTTAATAGAGACCAGGGTTGCCAACATTTGGAAGACAAATTATCGTACCGGCCACTCAAAATTATAGATTTGGGGTCAAAATTATCGTACATCATAAACCAAATGCTGCAACAATAAAAATATCAGTATAACACTTACGAGAATGTAATAGTATTGATGTTTATAGTACCCACTTACAAGATTGATGACCTCAACCAGTATTACAACTTTGGTACTTATATTTCTCGCGCTATTCATCTGAAAGTTCATCATGTTCCTCAATCCTTGCAGCATTATACAAATTTGTTGTTGAGATAAACTTTAACATCTTCTCGTGGGGCAACGAGATCAGTGCAAACTCCGCCAGTTCTTTGAAATCAATATTTCCACCAAGGTGACATGTTTAACAGCACTCCAGAAACTGCCAGGTTCAGGCATGTTTTTTATTTCACACGGAATGTCAGTTACTCCGAGTTTTCTCTATTGATCATCAATTTTCTGAACAGTGCCTTCTTCATTGAGATTACCAGATCTAGGCACACGGGCAATAAGAGGACAAAGGGTAGAAGGATTAGTAGGATATGAAATGGTTGCCTTTGAGGGGTGGAGACAGGCTATGAGGGCAAAAGTGGTGTCAATATTGGTAATTAGTTTCATTTCGCTGGTGTGATGGTGTGACAAACCAGTGAAAATGATATTTCGCCGGTGTCGAAATTATCGTACACCCCCATAATTGGCGTACGAGTTGGCAACCCTGATAGAGATTAATAAATGAAATATTTAAAGGGAGTTGTGAGGTATGGATCTACAGGGGATAGGCAAAATAATGTGAACACCTGTACTTACTTTGGAATGGTTTATTAATAAAGGGTTGGACCCCCATTTGCCAGTAATACAGGCGCAATTCTTCTTGGAATACTGGAGTATAATTGTATAGTCTCCAGTGGAATGCTATGCCACTCTTGTAACTCCTGTAGTAACGAGAGAGGCGGAAATCTGCTACGTAGTCTGTTCTCCAATACTGGTTCGATAGTGTTCAACTCCGGGGATTGTGCTGGCCAGGGAAGATGCTGCAGTTCATTTCCATGCTCCTCAAACCCCAGCTCCTGGCTGTGTGAATGGGTGCGTTATCGTCTTGAAATATGGCATCGTTGTTGGAGAACAACATTTTAATCATGGGGTGCACCTGATCACCTAAAATGTTCAAATACTCTTTGGCTGTAATACGGCCTTTGAAAGTAACGATGGCACCAGCAGAATACCATGAATTGGCTGCCGACACCGTCACACTTCCACCACCATGCTAAACCATTGCAATCAAGTAATCAGGATTGTAGGCTCCTTTGGGAGTTTCCCAGACGTAAATCCGGCCTGATCAGGGTTGCCAACATTTAAAAGTAAAACTATCGTACCAGCCACTCAAAATTATAGATTTGGATTCAACATTATCGTACATCATAAAGCAAACGCTACAACAATACAAATATCAGTATAATACTTATGAAAGTATAAGAGTAATGATGTTTATTATATTCACTTACAAGATTGATGACCTCAACAAATATTACAACTTTAGCACTTATGTTTCTCGCACTATTCATCTGAAAGTTCATCTTCCTCAACCGTTGCAGCATTGCACCAATTTGTTGTTGAGATAAACCTTAACATCTTCTCGGTGACTTGCAGATTTTAAGATCTACCACGTTCTTTGATAAGTTGGGACGACAAAATGGGTTCATTTGCCGTATCTAGTGCCAATCTGTTTCTAACTTTGGTTTTTATTAAACCCAGTTTGGAAAAAAAAAAAAAAAACTCTTTCACAAGAAGTGCTTCTGTAGGGCAAGGAAACCACTGATAATGCAAAGGCCGCTAGTTCTTTGAAATCAGTATTTCCACCAAGGTGACGTATGTTTAACAGCACTCCCGGAACTGCCAGGTTCAGGCATGTTCTTTATTTCACACGCAATAGCACGTATTCCGAGTTTTCTACATTGATCGTCAATTTTCTGAACAGTGCCTTCTTCATTGAGATTATCAGACCTGGGCACACTGGCAATAAGAGGATAAAGGATAGCTGGCTTAGTAGCTATGGGGTGGAGACAGACAATGAGGACAAAAGTGGTGTTATTTGTAATTAGTTTCACTTCGCTGGAGTGACAAATCAGTGAAAATTATATTTAGCCGATATCGAACTATCATACATTCAAATTATCGTACACCCCCATAATTATCGTACGGGTTGACAACCATCGTACAAACATTAAAATTATCGTATGCCCCCATAATTATCGTATGAGTTGGCAACCCTGGGCCTGATGTAAACGTAAACATTGACACTTCGGACCATATGACTTGTTTCCACTGATCAGCCGTCCAGGATTTATGCTCCTTTGCGTTGGATTTGGTCACTAATGGTTTAGGTGAGCAGCTTGTCCATGAATATCCGCTTTATGGAGTTCTCGGCGGACAGTGTCGATAGATACAGGTTTAGAACATGACTATTCAGGTCTGCAGTCACTTTAGCCGCAGTAGTTTTGTTTTGTTTTGACACGATCTCTGCCATTTAGTTTTGATTTTCTCCCACTATTACTTTCCATGTTTTGTGTAGGCTGCTGCTGTCATGACTGTTGAAACAGTTGCTCTTGAAACATTAAATAAGTTGACTGTCTTGGTTAATGTTGCTCCAGCTGATCGAGCCCGCACAATCTCCCGTTTCTGGAACTCCGTTAAGTATTTCATTGCAAGTCTACCTGTGCTTCTGAATGCAAATACGAAATGTCCACTACTCGTAAACAAACTGTTCTGATGCCTGGTCAGTAATAAATATGCGACACGTGCCTTAACTGAGTTGTTGACCGTCAAATGCAACTATCCCTTTACTACCACTGTTAACGTTATTTTGCTTATCCCCTGTAGTATTAAACTATTTTTACTTTCTCTACTGGTAAGTAGGGGAAGTATTGTATTCCACCCAAAATTTCGATGTCGAGATTTCACCGCATACACAACCAGGGTTGCCAACATTTAAAAGTAAAATTATCGTACCAGCCACTCAAAATTATAGATTTGGATTCAAAATTACCGTACATCATAAAGCAAACGCTACAACAATAAAAATATCAGTATAATACTTATGAACATATAAAAGTAATGATGTTTATTATATCCACTTACAAGATTGATGACCTCAACAAATATTACATTACAACTTTAGCACTTACGTTTCTCGCACTATTCATCTGAAAGTTCAGCTTCCTCAACCGTTGCAGCATTGCACAAATTTGTTGTCGAGATAAACCTTAATATCTTCTCGGTGACTTGCAGATTTTAAAATATACCACGTTCTTTCATAAGTTGAGACGGCAAAATGAGTTCATTTACCGTATCTAGTGCCAATCTATTTCTAACTTTGGTTTTTATTAAACCCAGTTTAGAAAAAAAAACTCTTCCACAAGAAGTGCTTCTGTAGGGCAAGGAAACCACTGATAATGCAAAGGCCGCTAGTTCTTTGAAATCAGTATTTCCACCAAGGTGACATGTTTAACAGCACTCCAGAAACTGTCAGGTTCAGGCATGTTCTTTATTTCACACGGAATAGCACGAATTCCGAGTTTTCTACATTGATGGTCAATTTTCTGAACAGTGCCTTCCTTCTTCATTGAGATTATCAGACCTGGGCACACTGGCAGCAAGAGGATAAAGGGTAGCAGGCTTAGTAGCTATGGGGTGGAGACAGACATTGAGGACAAAAGTGGTGTTATTTGTAATTAGTTTCACTTCGCTGGAGTGACAAACCAGTGAAAATGATAACTCGCCTTTATCGAACTATCATACATTCAAATTATCGTACACCCCCACAATTATCGTACGGGTTGGCAACCCTGTACATAACACATAAGCACGTGGAGCTTTTTGTAAAAGTGCTTCTTTTAGATTCAAAGGGATTCAAAATGTACATTTACGTTGAAATCTCGACCTCCATGGGCCCAAATGACCTCGTCGACGGGCCGTTAAACCGACGTCCAATTTTTGGATGGAATACAATACTTCCCCTACTTACTATACGTAGTAGAGGAAGTAATAAACCTTCACTAGGATAACTTGTATACCCATTAATAAACAATAAATAATATAGAAAGTGATGTTTGCTTTGCTCTGTTTGGAGCAATATTTTCAAGTTGCTTTCTTTACTGGTTGAGCATCAAGGAAATTAAAGAAATCCTTTCTGTTAAATTTGGAATTTCCTTTATGACGCAAAGACTGTTTTTGTTGCATGCCAGGGAAAGGCTATCGAACTTGTAGGAATAGATAAACAAAGCTTTTATAAGTAGGACACGCAGAGCATGTCAAATTTACGACTTAAGATATGATCAAGAAACGAAGCACGACTACCTCGACGTACGAGTATTGCTCGGCCTTGACATCTTCACGGACAGGCAGACATACATATATGTAAACTGTAGTTAGGTATAACAACACAATGATTCCATTTGGTTTTGCACTACGTGTGCCGCACATCCTATGCAAGAGATTAATGTAAAGAATCTGATGTGTTTCTCTACTCTTGTACTAACCATTCTTACAAACTCTTATTCCTATATCTTCTTCATGATTCTGATCTCCTGCACTCACATGACTTTCTCTAGTCTTGTACTAACCATTCTTACAAACTCTTATTCCTATATCTTCTTCATGATTCTGATCTCTTGCACTCACATGACTTTCTCTACTCTTGTACTAACCATTCTTACAAACTCTTATTCCTATATCTTCATCATGATTCTGATCTCCTGCACTCACATGACTTTCTCTACTCTTGTACTAACCATTCTTACAAACTCTTATTCCTATATCTTCTTCATGATTCTGATCTCCTGCATTCACATGACTTTCTCTACTCTTGTACTAACCATTCTTACAAACTCTTATTCCTATATCTTCTTCATGATTCTGATCTCCTGCACTCACATGACTTTCTCTACTCTTGAACTAACCATTCTTACAAACTCTTATTCCTATATCTTCTTCATGATTCTGATCTCCTGCACTCACATGATTTTCTCTACTCTTGTACTAACCATTCTTACAAACTCTTATTCCTATATCTTCTTCATGATTCTGATCCCCTGCATTCACATGACTTTCTCTACTCTTGAACTAACCATTCTTACAAACTCTTATTCCTATATCTTCTTCATGTTAGTTGAGATAAACATTTGTACAAATTATCTTATTGTTTATGTTGTTGAAGGTAGAAGGAGAATATGGAAGTTCATTAGACTTTGAGCGATAGTCAAGTCTTTTAAAGCTTTCAAATTCGGTACTCTTTGCAACGTTAACATATAAAAAAATGAATAACGATGTTCCGTTAGACAAAAGTGTAAGTTCCTCAAAACTCACACTAACAACAAGGAATATCTCCGAATGGTTCATTCTACAAAATAATGTATAGGGACATAAATAATTGTGTATTTTAGCAAGATATACATTTTTGTATAGTAAGAGTTGGTCTATCTGTTAAGGTTTGCCAGTTATGCAAAAGTCATCTAGAATAAACAGGTCTACATGGGCTATAACTAGAAAATTCAAGATACACATTTCACTTGCCATAAACATATCTCAAACATATGGCATTTTAATCAAGATCGTTAGTCATTTTCAAGAAAATAAAAATTTTTGAAAAATGTTCAATGTAAAGGGTAGTTTACGGTGGAGGAATTATCTTCAAAATATTTGTTTCACATCCCTCAAAGGCATTAAACTTAAATACCAAATTTGGTTTTTAACCAACTTTTCCTTTTTGAGTTATGCTGCCCACAAACTGAGAAACACACACAGACACAAACACGCACACACACACACATAGACACAAACATACACATACACGGACCTTTTTCTAAGAATGCTCTTTTTGGAATCAGGGGGCCTCAGAACATATTTCCGTTGAAATCTCGACGTCAAATTTTTGAGTGGAATACAATACTTCCTTTACTTATCTATACGTAGTAGAGAAATTAAAAATGGCGTTATTGGGTTTAGTGCATTTTTATTAATAGGTAATTGTAGGTTCGTCTGCGACATTACATATTATACGTATCAACTGAAATACCCGATGTTACCCGAGATTTGACGAATTCTTCCTGGAAGTTTTAGACCTAGGTTTCATTTGCCTAATACCCTTGCGTGTCTTTGGAGATATTTAAAAATTATTACTTAATACGCTTAAACCAGGAGTTGAGTAAAGTCTTTAGGATGCACTACAAAGAACAATAAATAAACAACATATTTAAATATAAACGTTTTTTCTTTCTTTACCTGATTAATAGGTTATACAGTTATGGCGAAATGAGACAACTGCAAACTACCTGCCACATGGGCAGAGCGTGACATCATTGCGCGAGTACAGTGACAGCACAAAACACAACTGGACTCGCTACCTACAGTGATTAGTGTTTCCCAAATGCGTTTGCTAGTTTTACACACACGGGGTAGAATTCCTCCAGCACGAAAATTGAAATATTCACGTATTGCTGAACTTGTACAAGAATTTGGGAATTGATATTTTACTGTAAATGGTGACAACATTGAATGTAAGTTATGCAGCAAAGTTATCTACAACGTTGTTGCACCGAGTGTTCCTGGCCTCTTCTGAGCAGTAATCATGTGACAGACTGACCCGTTCCACTTTCTGTAGTCCAAACTCCACAATCTTTTGTTTCCTGTATGAAGGTTTGCTCCCTACTGGTTACCCTCCCCTTATGTAGGACTTACACCCCCTAGGACTTACAATCTGTGCGTAGGGGCAAAGGCCTGTCGGAGTGCAGAGGGATCTATGGACAGCAGAGAGTGAAGACCTGGAAGTGAGTGGTCAGCCCAGCATCAGGTATGGGAGTGAGGAAGAGGATTATATGAAATACAGGCGAAATGGATTTTTGGAAATATGAAGAGGAAACAATTGGTGGGATGAGTGGTGGGAAAAACCGAGGAACCCGGAGGAAACCCGCCCAGAGGCCCGTTCGTCGGACACGAATAGCACATGGGATGAAACCCGGGCCGCATTGGTGATAGATGAACGGTCTAACCGCTCAGCCACGGTGCCGCGCATATAAATAAAAACATCGAAAAGTAGTATGTAAAAGCAGTGTTGAACAACTACAAATACCACTATAGGAAAGTGTAAGTGAAGTATTTAGTCACAATTAGAGTTGTAAAACTGCATAAGCTACCGTAGAGTATCATAAGCAGGGAGCGGGGTTTTAGCACGAAATCCATCAAGTTAACCGCGCATCTACAACGGGAAGTGGAAGTGCCGGGGACCGTGCAGTGTGTGAAATGCATGCTATCAAAAGTTATGAATATGAATTTGAGCTTAGAAAACAACGAATTGATAAAACACTGTGCATGGTGGTAACTGTAAAAAATCATTACATAAGTAAAAATACATCCTTGCAACGCCGAGTAGGGTGGCTGATTTTAATCTAAAAATAAAATTATTTGCCATATTATTTTCTCGAATTTTCACTGATCTCTTTCAGGCAAGAATGTAAACATAATTTGGTGTGTATTAGTTCAACCAGGGAACTGAAGAGGTGCCCGTCCACCTCCATTCTAAATCCCCTGGATATTTCAGTACCGAGTATGTAGAGATGCTCAATATTGCTGTTCACCTCTGTCGGGGCTTGATTGAAGGAACTACGGCTGATACACAATATGACCAACTTGTGTGGTTCTTGGATGGATCCCATACATAGGAATATGGTCAACTATAGGTACAAACCTTCGCAACTGTTCACGTTCTTCAGACAGAAGTAGGTACCTGGAGCTGTGCTCTAAGAACATTTGTTACCATCGTTAGCAAATTCTCATCCTCAGGAAGCGAGACAAAGTACTTTCAAAACACTTTCCTCAGTCCAGACAAAATCAAAACTGGTTTGGTATGTCTAAATGTCCCGATTGCCCTGTCATTTCCCAACAGGTGCAAAATGTGGTGGATGTCAGGGCATCAGGACGTCCATGGAAATGAAAAGTGTGATCAACTAGCTAAAATGGGCACTGAGATACCCCATGTTGTCCCTGAACACATGGTGGGAATCAGTGTAGGTTCTACCAAAACATTGGTAAAACATCGATCAGGGAAACACACTAACTCGGGTCCTGGAGAAATACAAGGCAGGAAACTACTCTTAAATCCATGTCACACTGTCTCCTGGATAAACCTGGAAGAAAAAAAGTGGTTGAACATGTCACTTCAGGAAACATCTAGTACGTAAATAAGGACTCTACAAGGACAAACAGATCAGTAGAATGTGCAAAGAGGATGAAGAAACTGCCTCGTATATATCCTGTTAGATTTCTCCTTCTTGGCAAGTAAGAGGGATGCTGACATTGGAACCAACATACTGCAACTTGTCCAGAAAACAGATATTGGTACACAATGAAACAATATTCTTTCCAACGGGCTGTATCAATAAATCTTCCAGCTGACGGGCGGGAAGTCGATAAATCCTTGTAAAACGAAACCTGTTTTCCTGCCTAATAAATAAGTTAAGAGTAGTTGATCATATACATCAGAGGGTATACATCAGAAATATCAGTTAAGATTTGGCTTCTACCCCTCATATTATGCACTTTTTCCCACTGCCCACTTCCTCAGTTGTCCTCATAAGGAGTGCTAGGAGGTTTAGTCTGTCCCATTAGTTAAGCTGGTACTGAACAATGATAACGACAGTGTGAACATGGAATCGCTCAGCCTTGTGGTTTGATCATACTGTCAGGCCGTTTGCTTTCTTATCTTAGGTCATGGGAAAGTATCTCCTTATCTTCAATGGAATAAAATATTTCCTCTACATACTATAGCGTGATGACAGAGAAAGCAAATTGGAGAATAAATGTGTGTGTATGCGTATGTGAGTGCGCAGATGTCTTTGTGTACATGTGACTAAAGTGAGTAGAAAATGAAACTGTAATTCTTGAGAGAGAATCCGTTGAATTCCACGAGGTCATTCCTAAGGCCGTGACATTTAACATAAGCAGAGGACAACTGTTTCAATTTACATCTCATATTAAGCAATACAATATTAATGAGTGTCTCATGAGAATTGGCAGCCATGGTGTTTTACCTATGTGCATCCGCATACGGTAAGACAGGGAAATGTTGGGATAAAGCAAAACATGTCTGTCATTACCTACTAAAACTGTGCTGTTGACCAGTTTGATAGTGTTGTTTCGATTTAGAACTAAATCTGCACAAACGGAGAAACATACAGCTTCTACTTGAACATCCTGTGTCGTTCCGCAATGTGATGTGGGAGCAGTTGCTACCCTCCCTCTCTTTTTCTTATTGACAAGACTGACTTAAACCATCTGAAAATGATTTCGTAAATCAAACGCAACATGCATGTCACCAACCCGCCACGTCAACACAATACACGTCTGGGAGTTAGAGAGAGGCAAAGTCCACGTATGTTGGCAGGAGGTAAACCCACACTCCCCTATTTCGGAAACGATGGACATCACTGAACTAGATAAATGCGTAAGAATAGTTTGTACAAAACATTAGAGTTTAAAAAAAAAACAATGTCATTAATAAAGGCCGGATTTCTAAGCAAAATAATTAGCTTTTCCCACACTTCTAAGGATAAGCAGAAAGGATATAATTCGTAAGATACATTTAGTTGCGCAGTTTTAATTGTGTTTCTTTGTGCTTATTTATTAGGAGAATGTTTTTGCTTACTTATTTTACCATGTTTAATTAAAACAGGAGATTTTATCCAAAACTGTAAAATCAGGACTGAAAAATTCAGTGCCATAGCCGGGATTTGAACCACGGATCTTCCGCCTATCGAGTGGCTGCTCTAACCACTAGTTGGGGAATTTAATGTCATACTGACAAGTTGGCCATGGTAGCTTAGTGGTTAAAGCAGCCGCTCGATAGGCGGAAGATCCGTGCTTCAAATCCCGGCTATGGCATTGCATTTTTCAGTCCATCTCTTAAACATTGCCCACACACGACTTGCATGTTTAAAAACACCAACAATAAGTTTGTTGGCAAAAATAAACAAGATTTAAAAGTGCACATTTCACAGTTATCCGTGATTTATCAGTGATTGGCTGTTTTCTCGGCTAAATGCGTAAGAAAGAAATGCTTGAGATGGGGAAAAGGAGAACATTGAAGCCGCGCCGTAGCCGAGTGGTTAGACCATTCGCTTCTCACCAAAGCAGCCAGGGTTCGATCCCAGGCAACCGCATGTGGGACTCGTGATGGACGAAGCGGCGCTGCAGCGGGTTTTCTCCGGGTTCTCCGGTTTCCCCCGCCATCTCATTCCACTGGTGCTCCATCTTCATTCCATGTATGATTAGTATCGCCGCCTGCGGTGCCGTAGTAGTAAAAGCGAGCGTTAAACACTAACAGGAAAACAGTGGTGAACGTGGTTAGAAGCTGTCATACTGCACAGAACATTTCAGTGAAGTGAAAACTGTTTTGAAGTCCCTAAATGCAGAAGAAGCAGCACAATAATGCGGCACCCAAGGAAAGATACAGTACATCCATAATCATTTTTCCAAAATACATAAACTTCTAAAGCACTTGGAAACTCGGAATAATTCCTTGGTACATTCACTTTCTCTGATTGACGAAATTTCAGTTATATTGTCATCAGAAACACACGGGGTTGCAAAAACTACGTTTGACAAATTCGATCAGATGCTACAGAAATATTCCGGCTAGAAAACACTGTGTCAAATTTCTAAAAATCTTTCCGGCGAAGAAACACATATTGAAGAGGAATTCACCGAACAACTGTGGTGCTTTTCTCATGCGCCTGTGACGTCATGCGACGTCGAAAGGACATTTTCAATAAATAGATAATTTTTCAAAGACAGACGAAAGAGATTACACAGGAAAATCTCAGGATGACCTTCAATAAGGAAAGAGTTCTGTGAAACTATTTATAATCATATTTATGTATATTCATTTTTGCTTAATTAGGTGCATATGTTCATCACTTTAGTGCCAATTTGCTTACCTATTTTACTATTTTGTTGCGCAGGGTTTAGTTATTATGTAGTAACTAGCAGAGTTGCCAACATTTAAAAGTAAAATTATCGTACCAGCCACTCAAAATTATAGATTTGGATTCAAAATTATTGTACATCATAAAGCAAACGCTACAACAATAAACATATCAGTATAATACTTATGAAAATATAAGAGTAATGATATTTATTATATCCACTTATAAGATTGATGACCTCAACAAATATTACAACTTTAGTACTTATGTTTCTCGCACTATTCATCTGAAAGTTCAGCTTCCTCAACCGTTGCAACATTGTACAAATTTGTTGTTGAGATAAACCTTAACATCTTCTCGGTGACTTGCAGATTTTAAGATTTACCACATTCTTTCATAAGTTGAGACGACAAAATGAGTTCATTTACCGTATCTAGTGCCAGTCTGTTCCTAACTTTGGTTTTTTATTAAACCCAGTTTAGAAAAAAACTCTTTCACAAGAAGTGCTTCTGTGGGGCAAGGAAACCTCTGATAATGCAAAGGCCGCTAGTTCTTTGAAATCAGTACTTCCACCAAGGTGACATGTTTAACAGCACTCCAGAAACTGTCAGGTTCAGGCATGTTCTTTATTTCACACGGAATAGCACGTATTCCGAGTTTTCTACATTGATCGTCAATTTTCTGAACAGTGCCTCCTTCATTGAGATTACCAGATCTGGGCACACTGGCAATAAGAGGATAAAGGGTAACAGGCTTAGTAGCTATGGGGTGGAGACAGACAATGAGGACAAAAGTGGTGTTATTTGCAATTAGTTTCATTTCGCTGGAGTGATAAACCAGTGAAAATGATATTTCGCCGATATCGAACTATCATACATTCAAATTATCGTACACCCCTACAATTATCGTACGGGTTGACAACCATCGTACAAACATTAAAATTATCGTATGCCCCCATAATTATCGTACGGGTTGACAACCATCGCACAAACATTAAAATTATCGTACACCCCCATAATTATCGTACGGGTTGACAACCATCGTACAAACATTAAAATTATCGCACACCCCCATAATTATCGTACGGGTTGGCAACCATCGTACAAACATTAAAATTATCGTACACCCCCATAATTATCGCACGGGTTGACAACCATCGTACAAACATTAAAATTATCGTAGACCCGCATAATTATCGCACGGGTTGACAACCATCGTACAAACATTAACATTATCGTATACCCGCATAATTATGGTACGGGTTGACAACCATCGTACAAACATTAACATTAACGTATGCCCCCATAATTATCGTACGGGTTGACAACCATCGTACAAACATTAAAATTATCGTATGCCCCCATAATTATCGTACGGGTTGACAACCATCGTACAAACATTAAAATTATCGTAGACCCGCATAATTATCGCACGGGTTGACAACCATCGTACAAACATTAACATTATCGTATACCCGCATAATTATGGTACGGGTTGACAACCATCGTACAAACATTAACATTATCGTATGCCCCCATAATTATCGTACGGGTTGACAACCATCGTACAAACATTAAAATTATCGTATGCCCCCATAATTATCGTACGGGTTGACAACCATCGTACAAACATTCAAATTATCGTACACCCCTACAATTATCGTACGGGTTGACAACCATCGTACAAACATTAAAATTATCGTACACCCCCATAATTATCGCACGGGTTGACAACCATCGTACAAACATTAAAATTATCGTATACCCGCATAATTATCGTACGGGTTGACAACCATCGTACAAACATTAACGTTATCGTATGCCCCCATAATTATCGTACGGGTTGACAACCATCGTACAAACATTAAAATTATCGTATGCCCCCATAATTATCGTACGGGTTGACAACCATCGTACAAACATTAAAATTATCGTACACCCCCATAATTATCGTACGGGTTGACAACCATCGTACAAACATTAAAATTATCGTTTGCCCCCATAATTATCGTACGGGTTGACAACCATCGTACAAACATTAAAATTATCGTACACCCCCATAATTATCGTACGGGTTGACAACCATCGTACAAATATTAAAATTATCGTATGCCCCCATAATTATCATACGAGTGGGCAACCATCGTACAAACATTAATATTATCCTATGCCCCCATAATTATCGTACGGGTTGACAACCATCGTACAAATATTAAAATTGTCGTATGCCCTCATAATTATCATACGAGTGGACAACCATCGTACTAACATTAAAATGATCGTATGCCCCCATAATCATCGTACGGGTTGACAACCATCGTACAAACATTAAAATTATCGTATGCCCCCATAATTATCGTACGGGTTGACAACCATCGTACAAACATTAAAATTATCGTACACCCGCATAATTATCGTACGGGTTGACAACCATCGTACAAATATTAAAATTATCGTATGCCCCCATAATTATCGTACGGGTTGACAACCATCGTACAAACATTAAAATGATCGTATGCCCCCATAATCATCGTACGAGTTGACAACCATCGTACAAACATTAAAATTATCGTATGCCCCCATAATCATCGTACGGGTTGACAACCGTCGTACAAACATTAAAATTATCGTATGCCCCCATAATCATCGTACGGGTTGACAAAAATCGTACAAACATTAAAATGATCGTATGCCCCCATAATCATCGTACGGGTTGACAACCATCGTACAAACATTAAAATGATCGTATGCCCCCATAATTATCGTACGAGTGGGCAACCATCGTACTAACATTAAAATTATCGTATGGCCCCATAATTATCGTACGGGTTGACAACCATCGTACAAACATTAAAATTATCGTACACCCCCATAATTATCGTACGGGTTGACAACCATCGTACTAACATTAAAATTATCGTATGCCCCCATAATTATCGTACGGGTTGACAACCATCGTACAAACATTAAAATTATCGTACACCCCCATAATTATCGTACGGCCCCATAATTATCGTACGGGTTGACAACCATCGTACAAACATTAAAATTATCGTACACCCCCATAATTATCGTACGGGTTGACAACCATCGTACTAACATTAAAATTATCGTATGCCCCCATAATTATCGTACGGGTTGACAACCATCGTACAAACATTAAAATTATCGTACACCCCCATAATTATCGTACGGGTTGACAACCATCGTACTAACATTAAAATTATCGTATGCCCCATAATTATCGTACGGGTTGACAACCATCGTACTAACATTAAAATTATCGTATGCCCCCATAATTATCGTACGGGTTGACAACCATCGTACTAACATTAAAATTATCGTATGCCCCCATAATTATCGTACGGGTTGACAACCATCGTACAAACATTAAAATTATCGTATGCCCCCATAATTAGCGTACGAGTGGGCAACCATCGTACTAACATTAAAATTATCGTATGCCCCCATAATTATCGTACGGGTTGACAACCATCGTACTAACATTAAAATTATCGTATGGCCCCATAATTATCGTACGGGTTGACAACCATCGTACAAATAATAAAATTGTCGTATGCCCCCATAATTATCATACGAGTGGACAACCATCGTACTAACATTAAAATGATCGTATGCCCCCATAATCATCGTACGGGTTGACAACCATCGTACAAACATTAAAATTATCGTATGCCCCCATAATTATCGTACGGGTTGACAACCATCGTACAAACATTAAAATTATCGTACACCCGCATAATTATCGTACGGGTTGACAACCATCGTACAAATATTAAAATTATCGTATGCCCCCATAATTATCGTACGGGTTGACAACCATCGTACAAACATTAAAATGATCGTATGCCCCCATAATCATCGTACGGGTTGACAACCATCGTACAAACATTAAAATGATCGTATGCCCCATAATTATCGTACGAGTGGGCAACCATCGTACTAACATTAAAATTATCGTATGGCCCCATAATTATCGTACGGGTTGACAACCATCGTACAAACATTAAAATGATCGTATGCCCCCATAATTATCGTACGAGTGGGCAACCATCGTACTAACATTAAAATTATCGTATGCCCCCATAATTATCGTACGAGTGGGCAACCATCGTACTAACATTAAAATTATCGTATGCCCCCATAATTATCGTACGGGTTGACAACCATCGTACTAACATTAAAATTATCGTATGGCCCCATAATTATCGTACGGGTTGACAACCATCGTACAAATAATAAAATTGTCGTATGCCCCCATAATTATCATACGAGTGGACAACCATCGTACTAACATTAAAATGATCGTATGCCCCCATAATCATCGTACGGGTTGACAACCATCGTACAAACATTAAAATTATCGTATGCCCCCATAATTATCGTACGGGTTGACAACCATCGTACAAACATTAAAATTATCGTACACCCGCATAATTATCGTACGGGTTGACAACCATCGTACAAATATTAAAATTATCGTATGCCCCCATAATTATCGTACGGGTTGACAACCATCGTACAAACATTAAAATGATCGTATGCCCCCATAATCATCGTACGAGTTGACAACCATCGTACAAACATTAAAATTATCGTATGCCCCCATAATCATCGTACGGGTTGACAACCGTCGTACAAACATTAAAATTATCGTATGCCCCCATAATCATCGTACGGGTTGACAAAAATCGTACAAACATTAAAATGATCGTATGCCCCCATAATCATCGTACGGGTTGACAACCATCGTACAAACATTAAAATGATCGTATGCCCCCATAATTATCGTACGAGTGGGCAACCATCGTACTAACATTAAAATTATCGTATGGCCCCATAATTATCGTACGGGTTGACAACCATCGTACAAACATTAAAATTATCGTACACCCCCATAATTATCGTACGGGTTGACAACCATCGTACTAACATTAAAATTATCGTATGCCCCCATAATTATCGTACGGGTTGACAACCATCGTACAAACATTAAAATTATCGTACACCCCCATAATTATCGTACGGCCCCATAATTATCGTACGGGTTGACAACCATCGTACAAACATTAAAATTATCGTACACCCCCATAATTATCGTACGGGTTGACAACCATCGTACTAACATTAAAATTATCGTATGCCCCCATAATTATCGTACGGGTTGACAACCATCGTACAAACATTAAAATTATCGTACACCCCCATAATTATCGTACGGGTTGACAACCATCGTACTAACATTAAAATTATCGTATGCCCCATAATTATCGTACGGGTTGACAACCATCGTACTAACATTAAAATTATCGTATGCCCCCATAATTATCGTACGGGTTGACAACCATCGTACTAACATTAAAATTATCGTATGCCCCCATAATTATCGTACGGGTTGACAACCATCGTACAAACATTAAAATTATCGTATGCCCCCATAATTAGCGTACGAGTGGGCAACCATCGTACTAACATTAAAATTATCGTATGCCCCCATAATTATCGTACGGGTTGACAACCATCGTACTAACATTAAAATTATCGTATGGCCCCATAATTATCGTACGGGTTGACAACCATCGTACAAATAATAAAATTGTCGTATGCCCCCATAATTATCATACGAGTGGACAACCATCGTACTAACATTAAAATGATCGTATGCCCCCATAATCATCGTACGGGTTGACAACCATCGTACAAACATTAAAATTATCGTATGCCCCCATAATTATCGTACGGGTTGACAACCATCGTACAAACATTAAAATTATCGTACACCCGCATAATTATCGTACGGGTTGACAACCA
Organism: Tenodera sinensis; assembly: GCA_030765045.1. NCBI lineage: Eukaryota > Metazoa > Arthropoda > Insecta > Mantodea > Mantidae > Tenodera > Tenodera sinensis. Next base: position 305,777,439 of record CM060962.1, read on the forward strand.
TCGTACAAATATTAAAATTATCGTATGCCCCCATAATTATCGTACGGGTTGACAACCATCGTACAAACATTAAAATGATCGTATGCCCCCATAATCATCGTACGGGTTGACAACCATCGTACAAACATTAAAATTATCGTATGCCCCCATAATCATCATACGGGTTGACAACCGTCGTACAAACATTAAAATTATCGTATGCCCCCATAATCATCGTACGGGTTGACAAAAATCGTACAAACATTAAAATGATCGTATGCCCCCATAATCATCGTACGGGTTGACAACCATCGTACAAACATTAAAATGATCGTATGCCCCATAATTATCGTACGAGTGGGCAACCATCGTACTAACATTAAAATTATCGTATGGCCCCATAATTATCGTACGGGTTGACAACCATCGTACAAACATTAAAATTATCGTACACCCCCATAATTATCGTACGGGTTGACAACCATCGTACTAACATTAAAATTATCGTATGCCCCCATAATTATCGTACGGGTTGACAACCATCGTACAAACATTAAAATTATCGTACACCCCCATAATTATCGTACGGCCCCATAATTATCGTACGGGTTGACAACCATCGTACAAACATTAAAATTATCGTACACCCCCATAATTATCGTACGGGTTGACAACCATCGTACTAACATTAAAATTATCGTATGCCCCCATAATTATCGTACGGGTTGACAACCATCGTACAAACATTAAAATTATCGTACACCCCCATAATTATCGTACGGGTTGACAACCATCGTACTAACATTAAAATTATCGTATGCCCCATAATTATCGTACGGGTTGACAACCATCGTACTAACATTAAAATTATCGTATGCACCCATAATTATCGTACGGGTTGACAACCATCGTACTAACATTAAAATTATCGTATGCCCCCATAATTATCGTACGGGTTGACAACCATCGTACAAACATTAAAATTATCGTATGCCCCCATAATTAGCGTACGAGTGGGCAACCATCGTACTAACATTAAAATTATCGTATGCCCCCATAATTATCGTACGGGTTGACAACCATCGTACTAACATTAAAATTATCGTATGGCCCCATAATTATCGTACGGGTTGACAACCATCGTACAAACATTAAAATTATCGTACACCCCCATAATTATCGTACGGGTTGACAACCATCGTACTAACATTAAAATTATCGTATGCCCCCATAATTAGCGTACGGGTTGACAACCATCGTACAAACATTAAAATTATCGTACACCCCCATAATTTGCGTACGGGTTGACAACCATCGTACAAACATTAAAATTATCGTACACCCCCATAATTATCGTACGGGTTGACAACCATCGTACTAACATTAAAATTATCGTATGCCCCCATAATTAGCGAACGGGTTGACAACCATCGTACAAACATTAAAATTATCGTACACCCCCATAATTAGCGTACGGGTTGACAACCATCGTACTAACATTAAAATTATCGTACACCCCCATAATAATCGTACGGGTTGACAACCATCGTACAAACATTAAAATTATCGTATGCCCCCATAATTAGCGTACGGGTTGACATCCATCGTACTAACATTAAAATTATCGTACACCCCCATAATTATCGTACGGGTTGACAACCATCGTACTAACATTAAAATTATCGTATGCCCCCATAATTAGCGTACGGGTTGACAACCATCGTACAAACATTAAAATTATCGTATGCCCCCATAATTAGCGTACGGGTTGACAACCATCGTACTAACATTAAAATTATCGTACACCCCCATAATAATCGTACGGGTTGGCAACCCTGTAACTAGACTGCTCTAATGACCAGGGCGAAGCGATGTACCTACGCCGTACGAAAACTTCTATATAGGTAAACAGACTGAGTGTTAGTCCGCAGACAGTTACATCAGTCGACCTTGGGATGCGCAACAACAGTGCAATACGATAACACTGTTTTAACCGCAGATTTGCACCAATGTCCTTCAACTCTTCTGTCAACACCAACTCCTCTTCTTTAACTGAAATGAGATGTGTTTCACTCACTCGTGTACAAGCTATTCTTACGGAAGCTGATTTTTCTATCTGCTTCATTATACCAAATGTATTTTAATCAAAATCGTTAAGAGCCATTTTTAAGAAAATCAAAATCTTCGAAAAATGTTTCAAGTAAGTGGTAGTTTGAGACGGGATTTCTTTTTCCTTGTTAAAACCTATTATGTCACGTTTCTGGAAGACACTAAACTTAAATACCAAGTGTGGATTATAACCGACTTTTTGTTTTAGAGTTATATTGTTCTTACATAAACACACACATACACTCACACTCACACAACACACTCACTCATACACACACTCACTCACACAGTGAGTCATACAGTCACTCACTCACAGAAACTTAATCCCAGACACACACTCACAGACACTCCCAGACACTCACTCACTCCAGACACTCCCAGGCACACACTCACACACTAACAGACAGCCCCTGACACTCACACACTCACAGACACTCCCAGATACTCACACTCTCACTCACCCTTACACAGATTCACACAGTCATACACGCCAATCACAAGCGCACACCACACACATCCATACACACTCACTCATAATCACACACACTACACACACTCACTCACACTCATTCACTCACACCCACACTACCCTCACTCACAGACACTCATTCACTCACTCACACTCACACACCACTACACACAAACTACACTCACACACACACACTACACTCACTCACAGACACTCATTCACTCACTCACACTCATTCACAGACACTCACTCACACACACCACACACACTCACTCGTACACTACACAGACTCACTCACACACACTACACTCACACACACACTACACTCACTCACAGACACTCACTCACACACACCACACACACTCACTCGCACACTACACACACTCACTCGCAGACTACACACACTCACTCACACTCACTCACACACACCACAGACACTCACTCACACACACCACACACACTCACTCGCACACTACACACACTCACTCACACACACCACCGACACTCACTCGCACACTACACACACTCACTCACACACACTCACACTCACGCACTCACTCACAGACACTCACACTCACGCACTCACTCACTCACAGACACTCACTCACACACTGCACACACTCACTCAAGACACTCATGCACACACTACACACACTAACCCACAGACACTCATTCACTCACTCACAGACACTCACTCACACACACACTCACGCACTCACTCACAGACACTCACACACTGCACACACCCACTCGCAAACACACACACTACACACACTAACTCACAGACACTCATTCACTCATTCACTCACTCACACCCACTCGCAGACACTCACTCACACACACTACACACACTCACTCACAGACACTCACTCACTCGCAGACACTTTCTCACACACACTACACACACTAACTCACAGACACTCATTCACTCACTCACTCCCACTCGCAGACACTCACTCACACACTACACACACTAACTCACAGACACTCATTCACTCACTCACACCCACTCCCAGACACTCACTCACACACAGTACACACACTACACGCACTCACTCACAGACACTCATTCACTCACTCACACCCACTCGCAGACGCTCACTCACACACACTACACACACTAACTCACAGACACTCATTCACTCACTCACAGACACTTACTCACACACTACACACACTCACTCAAGACACTCATTCACACACTACATGCACTAACTCACAGACACTCATTCACTCACTCACTCACTCACTCACTCACTCACAGACACTCACTCAGACACACACTCACGCACTCACTCACAGACACTCACACACTGCACACACCCACTCGCAAACACTCACTCACACACTACACACACTAACTCACAGACACTCATTCACTCACTCACACTCACTCGCACTCACTCACACACACTACACACATTTTCTCACTCACACTCATACACTCACAGACACTCACTCGCTAACTCGCAGGCGCACTTAATAAAAATCGACCATTTGAAACTTCTTTTCCCAGTTTCGTAATTTTCTTGCTGTAGTAATTCGTTTCTGTAACAGCAGTTTTTGGAAATTCTTTAGCGATTATGTTTACCATTCTTTCACATTTGCCTGCCTCGGTAGCTGTTCTGCAAAGGAAGAACTAGGCAGGTTTGCTTTTCCTTCATGCAGAACTTCAAAACATTGTGAACTATTCTTCTGCTGTATGAGTTTATAGGAGTTTCCGTGTAAGTTATTTGCCACAGCCGCTGTACTATGACACCCGGCCGCCGGCGGCGCAGTGGCCGAGCGGTTAGCGCGCTCGCCTACCACCTAGGCGGCCCGGGTTCGATCCCAGGGACCCGCGTGTGGTATTCGTGGTGGACGAAGCGGCGTCAGGGCGGCTTTTCTCCGGGTGCTCCGGTTTTCCCCGCCATCTCATTCCACTGGTGCTCCAATCTTCATTCCATGTGTCATCAGTGTCACCGCCTGCGGTGCCGTAGTGGTAAAAGCGGGCGTTAAACACTACAACAACAACAACCCTTCCGTCTGCGTCAGAAAACAAATGAACTAACTACTTAATACGCAGCTCGTATTGGCTATTCCTAATACGCGCACTTCCTTCTTTGGCTACGGGTAAGCAAACGCTATTTGTTCCAGGTAATATGTTCCTTCATCATGTATCAAAATACTGTGTTCCTAAGAGATTTGTATTCTCTATTTAAGTGCTTGACAAAATCCATATATCGCATTATTTCCTTCAAAATGTTAACAGGTCACGTGACTGCTTCTAATAGTGGGAGATTTAAAAAGTCAGTGCCAATATCAATAATCCAGTCACAAAAACTCCTAACTTTATTTTTATATTAAATATTCAAATAAACAGCGCAATTTCTGGGGTTTTCTTGATTGATTTAAGATACTTTAGAAAGAAGCTTTCCAATTTGAAGGTCACGTAGTCTAAATTTAACTCCAGGTCCTGAACCGCGCCTACTGACCTTGCCTTTGCCATTATCACTTCATGCCACACCTAGTTATTATCGAGTTAGGCTTAGAAACAGACTTGATGTAAACAAAACATTTTGTATCCCTCCGCTTTAGCCTTGAGTTTGTATCAGCCAGCGATGCACAGAAAGTAACGTAACGGTTACCATAATGTAACAAATACATAGTAACTACTTACACAATAACGGTTACTAAAGTAACGGTTATGGAGTAACTAGTTACCCAACAACGGTTTCCAAAGTATTACGACACCGGGCGCGACGCACAACAAAGGACTAACGGGGCTAAGCTACTTCACGCCACATACCAGGCCGGCGAGCAAACAAAGGCGCTAGGTCAAACTTCCCCACACCACTCACGAGAGCGACCACGTGACTAACAACAGTCAAGCGGCAAACAAAGGGTTTTCCAGAGCGCTCTAGGAGTATCCAGCGACTGGCTTGTTTTTATGCGCTCGAGAAAGTTCTGGTTACGTCATCACCGATATAAAAAATATGTGGAGCGTGGCAGTTTTTGAGTCGGCCAGCGTGTCAGTGAGTGCGAGACAGCTGTGTGTGCTTTACGGTCGTCGTGGAGTTGATGACGTATTGTGTGTTTATTATTTTGCTTGTAGAGTGATAACGGTATTGCGCTCTAAAAACAATCTCATCACTACATTTTAAAAGCCATATACTTCAATTAGGAAGAAACATTTTTGCGTTTCTGTTCCGCAAGAGATCGTGAGTGGCTTGTGGATCTAGCGAACTACCTTGCGAGAAAAAGGCAGGCAAAACACTGAGCTTACCATGTTCCCAAACATATCGTTTTCACTGCAATCTATAATTGCTTTACTTCGCTCTAAATTATCGTTTTCGTGACCATTTGTTTCACCACAGTTATTCCTAATTCGTCATCTCTTTGAACTTAATTTTCCAGTATCTTTTCTTCTTCACTCTCTTCGTCTCTCTCTCTGGATCCACTGTTATAGAAATGCTGCGTTGAACAAGTTCTGTTTCAGTCTTCATTTAACCTAAACCCCGGCGCGACAGCTCACAAGGAGCCAAGGCCTACCGCACAGCCGCTGCGTCCCCCACCTCTTCCCACTACAGGCGTCATTGGTGGGGTGCAGTACTGAAGGATGGGACGTGGTCAGCGCCCCGAGCCCTCCCGGCCAGTTATGCTGTCTTCTAGACCTGGGGCCGCTAGTTGTCCATCAAGTAGCTCCTCAATTGGTCCTCCTGGGACCTAACGAGGCTGAGTGCACCCCGTGCCAGACCTCCCAGAGGGGATAAAATCCCCATGCTGGTAGCGGGGATCCAACCCGGGTCCTCCGCGCCAGAGGCAAGCGCGCTGCCAGCTGCGCTACGGAGGCGGCCTCAGTCTTCAATTGACTTCACGGTAAATTGCTGTAGGCCATATCATATCCCCCAAAAACCTTCATCTGACAAATCAGAATTTGTTGCATTCATGGGTGGCATTATAGCTACTTCTAACTTTATTTATTCATTCGTTCATTCATTCATTTTTCAGTCGGTGCGTCCACATTCTTTTCAACAGTTCAGAGCACATCCTCAAGTGTTAAACCCTTGAAACAAAATTATGGAATTATAATTTTCTGTACTACTGAAACAGTGCTGAAATATTCACGAAAATGCATATTCTCCTTTTAAAAGGACACCAGAAAATATTTTGTGTGTGTAACAAAGCTTTCAAAGCTGCAACAATCTTCTGCTTTTAAAAGATAAACCTATAGCTTGGAAATTAAGAACATTATAATTCAGGTGATTACTTCAATATAAACTTACCTCTCAAGACTCATGATGTAAAAGGCCATGCTGAAAACAAGGTCAACAGACAGATGATCAACAATAATGTCAAAGAATGCAAACCACACCTTGATAATGTCTAACTGAGATTACCTTGTGTGTCAACTGTTTGCAAAGGCAAAATAAATACTTGTATTAAGTGATAAAATGTGCCAACGTGACCAATGTTTTTATAGAAGGACAACAGGCACATGTGGATTAGGTATCTAAAGCGCGTTCCACCCTTAGAAGACAGTACACGTTAAATGGAGCGCAGTGTTGCAACATGTACTAGTTGCGAATCCTTCTCCGCGAGCGACTCGAGGTGGCCGGAGTCCTGCACTTAGTCCTTCAATTGCTGCTTGACGAGACGGGCACTTTTAACTTTGGTATCCCTCCACGCCTTTGTTACTGTATGACCTAAATTTACAAATGACTCGTCTGTATAAACAACTGATTTCCCCTGGTCCGTAAACCTTTTTACGTCTTTTAGATATTTATGTCGCCATATGATGATATCGATATCGTCTCTTTCTATTAATATGCACTTGTTACCCCTTCTTTCATATTCGAACCCCAAATCATGTAAGAACCGACTAAGAGTGGCCCTTGAGAAATTTGGTAAGGTCTCATCACTGTTGAACTGTGACAAAATTATATCCAGCATGGGTGGAATATTTGCAAACTGTAAAGAATGAACAATTCGCCGCACTCCACCTTGCACTATTCAATCATATTGCGTTAACCTAGCGTTTTGTGTAGTCCCGCCCTTTTTGCTTTCTTTTTCGATGGCGTTCTTAGAGGTCCTTTCATTAGTTCCTTTTTAATCATACACACTACTGCTTCTGAACACCCGATAGCCTTAGCTGTTTCTTTTACCGCCTTACTTACACGCATTTTGCTTCAAAAATAATCTAACACATTCATAATTATTTGGCGTTCCTTACTTCTTAATTTACCAATATATCGTCTCTTCCTAGCTTCCCCCCTCCATAACTACAAATATTTACAAAAATATTAAACAAATAACGCAATAACAGCTCACAGTTACACACACGGCTTCTTTCGAACTAATGTTAGTGCTGCTCCTTATACTATCTTCTATTCAGGCCTGGCGCGAGAATACGCTGAATAGATGAATACCTTTTGTTTGCCTTCCTGGATAAAAGAAAGAGGTTACTGCCTTTTGCTTTATTTTAAAAACTTTCTCCAACCTTCCTCAACATTTGCTCTCGCTGGTTCCCTGATGTAAACTCAATAACAAAAAAGTTTCACATTGCGTAACTTTTGCAGCGCACAGATATAAAATTTTCCGAAAACATTTAATTTAAAAAATTATAACACTTAACTGGGTAAACATAGAGAATTCAAAGTAGGGAGGTAGTAGTACTATGGTTTACTCTACCTAAGAAAAAAATATAGATGCATTCTAGCAGTTAGTTTGTTAGTTAGTGCGTGATGAGCATAGAAACAGCAAATATCGGACTTCTATTGAAAAAAACGTTTTCTGAAGAAATTTGGGCCTATAGAAATGTATAATGACTCTGAAAAGGATATAACCTGATAGAGAAAGAAATTCTGCATAGGATAATATGTTCAAATCTGAAATTTATAACAAATGAATATTTATACCATGCTATTAGGTATCTGGCAACAGCGCGAGGTTAGAAAAGGACGCGGCTAATGGCAACTTGTATGCGCTAGATAGAGACAGAGATGTCCCATTTAACTCCATACTGTCTTCTAAGAGTGGAACGCTATATATGTTTAACTTCAGTCTTGTTTATATTGGCAATAATGAGATATATTTCGTTTGTTATGTTTGCATCACGTGATGTTTATATTTAGGTCCCATATAGCTCAGAACAAACTGTCTAAGTGTGCAGAAATGTACCATCATAAACAACGTAATAACCATAGTGTTGAGAAAACACTTTCTTCATTACATCAAGGGCACTGGGAGGTCGATTGACTTCAAAAAATCGATTTTTTGTTTTTAATGTTAAAAAAATATATAATTCTTCAGCTTTAAAATGATATATATAACATAGGTGTGGTGTTATTTGTTATAATGATGGTTGCAGTGGTAGATTTACAGTGATGGAAAAAAATGGGTATAAAAGTTGGTCAGAATATGAAGGAAGCCTGTATATATATATATATATATATATATATATATATATATATATATATATGTCGACTCTCAGATGCAAAAAGGGCAGTTCAGTTGTTTGAAAATAAAGCTAGAACTAAGAAAAGGAAAAGAAAAGTTTAGGAAAATTTACGTGAGCAGGAATATGGAGCAGGCATTCTGAAAGTATGTGTAATTTGAAAAGAATGGCACTTCAGCTTTGATCGCTATTTCCCAAAACCTTGATTTTTCACACTTCAGGTACACATTTCTCAAAAACTATAAGAGATATTGATATCAAATTTTTAGTGCTTAAGAGGTAGAACTGGAACTTAAAAATTCAATGCCACAACTGGAAGGTCTGTGGTTCAAATCCCAGTTGTGGCATTGAATTTTTAAGTTCCAGTTCTACCTCTTAAACTTTGCCCACACACGGCTTGTGTGTTTAAAAACACCAACAGTAAGTTTGTTGGCATAAATAAATAATAATTTTTAGTGCTTATTTATCCATGTTTCTTGAGTATAGCCGGTTAAAGCTTTTGTAAATTAGAGCTATAATGTGGAGAAAAAAAATTTAATGCTTAAAAATATTACCATATTTTTCCTATATAGAATTAAATAATTTTTATGTGCAAAATACAAACTACATAGGATTTATGCTTAACCGGCGATGTCAAGCTATGATTTATGTTATTCAGTTAAAAATTTGGTGCCTGTAGCTTCAAAATCCTACAAGAAAAGTGCACCTGAAGTATGAGGTGTAACATTTTTTTTCAGCATACAGAGTGTGCTTTATGCCCCTTTTGCATGGAATTCTGTGAATGTAATTTAATTATTATGTAGTAGTTAAATGTAAAAATGCTTGAACTATAATCACACTAAATTTCTATTTATTATACTCATTAGTAGCTGCTATATTTAAATTTTAAATATTGGTGTAAGTTAACTTCGTGATGGCAAAAATAGCCTCCCAGTGCCCTCAAGATATTGGAATATTTTGTATTAACGACGCTGTCAATTGTGAGGTTTATATCGGTAACACCGGTGTGCCGGAATTTCGTTCCGCAGCAGTTCCTTTACATACTAGTAAACCTACGTTAACCATTTATGAAATATTCCGTGTTATTGCTATGAAATTTTCCAATATTTATACGTTTCTTAAATGGGAAGTCGTTACTCGTTTTATTTCCTCTTGGTCATCCAAAGAGAACGGTATACCAAAGTCATTACACAGCGTCTATCTCTTAGAAGATTTGACTACCACTTAAGCCTTTTATACACCACTATTCCCATTGTACCTATAAAGAAAGTATGTAATAAAACCATTTCAACAAATTTTATCTCATATAGCAGGTACGTGAGCAAGCGTTTGTACAAAAGTGAGCAGAGAATGTAATGTGATTGCAACACATCAGATTTTTTTACCAGTAGTTAAATATTTGTCCCTAGATGTTTTGTTTGAGCAAACTGTTTGTTAAAATGTTCCGTGAACACACGTTGCGTGAAATGTTAGGTAAGTATATAAAAATGCGCAATACATAAGAGTATTTGTATTGAATCTACACTGCTAATTGTGTTTGGTGACTTCTGACCAGTAGCGAGAGATCAAGGTTTTTTTCTAAGTCCACTCGACCTATTTATCGCTTGTGTGTTTCAACCAAAATCAAGGACTCACATATTGCATCAGGAATATGTAACAATGATAATAACTCTTATGATTATTTATAACTTCAGCTCCTCGCAGGGTCATTACAGCTTCAGTGATGTCGAATTTTGTCCCGGAAGTCTGTCAACTGTTGCCATCGTCCTAGGATCGAAATAGCAACCTTCACACAGAACCCAATCCGCACACCAAACTCCCCTTTACGTACGTGGAACATTCTTTCAAAACTTTATATTTTCTCCAAAATGGCTTTAACCATTGTGATTAAAATACCATATATTTAGCACATTCTCAGTACCTAGATATATCTTCAATTTTCTGGCAGTAGCCTCGTTAGTCCTTTTCGTTCTGAGTGACTTTGCATAACTTGTAATCTGTAAGAGATAGACAAAGTCTTATCAAATAAAATGTAGCAGCAGATGTCGTTAAGGCACACAATTAATGTCAAATAAAGAACAAGATTTTGTGGAATTAACCATTTTTGAGATATTCCTTATTATTGGTTTGAGTTTTCCAATACGTAGGGGAGACCGGGGCAAGTTAGCAAGATGGGCAGGATAAGGAATGACTTACTTTAAGTTCATATTGCCAGGTAGTACCTCCTAAAGGATACTGCTAGTGCTTTACACTGTTATACACCAAAAATCTGATGTGTTGCACTCACATGAGTTTCTCTACTCTTGAACTAACCATTCTTACAAACTCTTATTCCTATATCTTCTTCATGTTAGTTGACATAAACATTTGCAGAAATTACCTTATTGCTCATTTCCTTGTAGGTACAAGGTGATTATGGGAATAAGTAGGCTTTGTGTGATAGTCAAATCTCTTAAAGCTTTGAGATCCCGCTCTCTTTGCATGGTTAACATATAAAAAATGAACCATATTGCATTTGTTTGTTCCCCAAAACTGACACCAATAAGAAGGAATATCTCCCAAATGATTCACTGTACAAAAACATTTATTTGGACACTGTGTGTTTTAGCCAGATCTACATTTTTGTATACTAAGGTTTTGTCTATCTGTTATGGTTTACGAGTTATTCATAAGTCCTCGAGAGCAAACAGCACTACACGAACTATAGCCAGAGTTCAAGATTTATGTTTCATTTGTTATAAAAGTATCTCAAACGTATGGCATTTGAATGAAAATCGTTGGAAACATTTTCAACAAAATAAAACTTTTCGAAAAATTTTCCATGTAAAGGGTATTTTAGGGTGGAGGAATTTTCTTAAAAATCTTCGTGTTGCATCCTTCATAGACATGAACCTTAAATACCAACTTTGGCTTCTAACCGACTTTTCGTTTTTGAGTTATGTGGTACACAGGCTGACCGACACACCCACCCACCCACACACACACACACGGGCCTTTTTCTAGAAATCGCAGGGGGATAGGTTGGGGGCCGAGTGGGTTACAAGTGTCTACTAATAATTTTGTCCTGAAACACACTTTCAATTATTGTTCTCATCGAAAGATTGGCTGTGTGAGTTGTTGCAGAGTCTTGTTGAAAAAAGACAAAGTCACACTCCCTGTAGGTTAGTTCTCTAAAAACAGGGCGCAAAGTTGTATTTATGTATGTACGGGCGACAACTGTTAACTCAAAAAAAAAAAAAAAAAAAAAAATCATCATAATAAATACACGTTGTGCAATAGAAAATAAATGCTGAGCCATAATACACTTTGTGACTAAGCACAGGACTAAATAATAAAGCATACTGGTGACAATGCAGCCGCACGATATCACGTCAACTCAATACTCATTGTGAGCAGAGCAGAGAAAAACAAGTGATGCTCATGACCTTGTGTATATCAGCTGCTGTTATCGTATTTCCGCGTTCGCAGTGAAAAAACTCCGCGTAGCGGTTCACATGTATTTGGATCTCTCTGTATTAAAACATTGCCTAAAGAAGGAGGATAGGTGAAAAAACGGGAGAGTCGTAAGCAACATGCAAGCGTCTTAAACAGCTCACCCTGAAACAAATGTTGGTTGAGAAAGAAAGAAGAACAGGCGCAGGTACAAGAACATTTAAAGCAACAAAGGCTCGGTATGCAGAAAAAGGAATCGTGACTCAGAAGTTTAATTCCTGTAAATAAATAAGAAGCCGAAACTGTCATTAGCTCAAACTTCCAAAGAAACTATAGTGCAGTGACCTGCTGGTGCGCAAATGTATGTTGATCCTCCATCAGAACACTGGCAAATGCCACCACACGCATTGGTACGGGAACTGCTCAAATTTTGGAGGACTTCGTGCACTATTTGTGACTTTTGTTAATGAAAGCCATTGATTTACTATGAACCACAATTTTCAACAAAATAACCATTTAATCACCTACTATTCAATATAAGATAGTAACAATGTATTATATAATAATTCACTGTACTGTGTTATACTTTCTAAGAATAAACAATGTATTATATAATAATTTACTGTACTGTGTTATACTTTCTAAGAATAAACATATATTCAACTTTTGTCAGAATTGTCATTTTTGCATGATTTTTTAAAAATGCAAAAATAATTTTGATCATATTGAAATAAACATGTACTCAACTAGGCACAGTACAACAAAAGGATATTGTAATAATATGTGCAATGAAAAATGAATTAATTAAAAATGGTTAACCGTTAACATCGTCAACTTTCCCCGGTTTCCGCTACACTTTTCTCAAATGGAAGTAATTATTCGTTTTTTCTCCTGGTCATGCAAACAGAACGAAGTTTCAAAGCCGTCACATAGCGACCAGCCCTTAAATATTTGACTATCACTTAAGTCTACTCAATTCTACTATTGTACGTACAACGGAATATGTGATAAAGATATTTTACCAATGTGTAGATCGATTAACATGAACTACATATAAGACTAACCTTTTTTTAAAAATAACTAAGTAGAGAAAGTTATGTGAGAGTAAGATATCAAATTGTTTTTGTTTTACTTCTGTGTATCTGAAAGCTTACATTTCAGAAGAAATTTTTATATCGATAGAATACAATAGTTATTGATCTAGATAAGTCGTAGAGAGAGTAACAAACAGGAGAGTGGGAAGTTTAGTAGTATCTGTTGGTCAGATATTACAACTTGCCTTTTACAAAAGTTAAAATCTTCTCTGCTTACATTTCTCAAAACATTCCTTCTGTAGCTATGGAGATTTTACAATAGTGTGTCTTTTGCATGTTAAGCAGTACCGAAGAGTTAAACCACTGAAGGACTATGGAAAAGACTAAAAAACTCTATTTTGCACAGTTGTGCCCTCTATCTTCTTATAAATATCTACAATAATAATTTATCAGATACAAAAGTAGAGTAATATAGCAGAGTCAATTAAAAAGGCAGCATTTAAAGCAGTAGGGAAAAGAAAAGATATACATAGAAAAAGCCGATTAAAAATTTGGAATCAAGAAATTAAAGAAGCAGTTGAAAAAAAGGAAACATATAGAAAACTCTTACAAGCTAAGACACCCGAAGAAGAGCAAGAATATCACAGACAAAGGAACATAAGTAAAGCAATAGTAAAACAAGAACATCAGGAATCCTGGAATAATTTTATTCATTAATTGGAACACGATCCACATGGAAGACAGCAATTCGCATATAAGACCATAAAGATATTACAAAAAGATGTGAAAGAAAAGTCCGCATAAATAACATTACAGAGGCTGATTTGATATCTTGTCATCAAAATTTATGACACAAAGATAACGAGGAAAACAAAACAAGATATAGAAGAATATGACGACTCAATAGATGGAATTCCTGCACAGGAATTTTAGCAGACGAATTTCAGCATGCAGTTTAGAAAATGAAAAATATATAAACACCTGGATATAATGACATAAATACAGAAGTTTTAATACATGAGGGAGAGGAATTCCATAACAGACTACTGGAATTTATAAACCAGTGTTGGAGAAAGAGTGAGTGAGTGAGTGAGTGAGTGAGCGAGTTAGTGTGTGTGTGTGTGAGTGAGTGTGTGAGTGTGAGTGAGTATGTGTGTGAGTGTGTGAGTGAGTGAGTGAGTGAGTGAGTGAGTGTGTGAGTGAGTGAATGAGTGAGTGTGTGAGCGAGTGTGTGAGTGAATGTGTGAGTGAGTGTGTGAGTGAGTGTGTGAGTGAGTGAATGGGTGAGTGTGTGAGTGAGTGAATGAGTGAGTGTGTGAGTGAGTGTGTGAGTGAATGAGTGAGTGTGTGAGTGAGTGTGTGAGTGAGTGTGTGAGTGAGTGAATGAGTGAGCGAATGAGTGAGTGTGTGAGTGAGTGAGTGAATGAGTGAGTGTGTGAGTGAGTGTGTGAGTGAGTGAATGAGTGAGTGAATGAGTGAGTGTGTGAATGAGTGAGTGTGTGAGTGAGTGAGTGAGTGTGTGAGCGAGTGTGTGAGTGAGCGAGTGTGTGAGTGAGTGAATGTGTGAGTGAGTGAATGAGTGAGTGAGCGAGTGTGTGAGTGAGTGAGTGAGTGAGTGTGTGTGAGTGAGTGAGTGTGTGAGTGAGTGTGTGAGTGAGTAAGTGTATGAGTGAGTGTGTGAGTGAGTGAGTGAGCGAGTGTGTGAGTGAGTGAGTGTGAGTGTGAGTGAGTGTGAGTGTATGAGTGAGTGAGTGAATGAATGAGTGAGTGAGTGTGTGAGTGAGTGAGTGTGTTGGTGAGTGTGTGAGTGAGTGTGTGAGTGAGTGTATGAGTGAGTGAGTGAGGTAGTGAGTGACTGAGTGAGTGACTGAGTGAGTGAGTGAGTAGGGTTTAAGGGCCTGTCGACAGCTAGGTCATTAGGGCCCCTGTTGGAGAAAGAAAAGCGTACCAAAATCATGGCATGAAGCTGTAAAAATATCAATCCTTCAGAAAGGAGAAAGAAACACATGCTGAAACTACCATGTATAAACCTCCTTAATAGTACATATAAATTATATAAAAAATAATAAATGTTCGCCTAGAGAGAATAATGGAAACACTGCTGCTAGAGAATCAAAGTGGTTTCAGAAAGGGACGCAGTCGTATGGACAATGTGTTCTCTATATACCAAATATTAGAAAAGAGAAGAGAATTTAACTTGCAATCGCATGTGGCTTTTATAGATCTGCATAAAGCTTTTGATAGAGTAAACAGAAATCAACTTTGTACAATTCTCAGCAAAAAGGATACCTCAAACACTTAATAAAAGTGTTGCAAAATATGTATGAAGAAACAAAGGTAAGAATAGAATTAGGAAATTGACGATTTTCAAAGGGAATGATTGCTAATAATAGCCTTAGACAAGGGTGCAGTTTGTCCCCACTACTTTTTAATATTTATATGGTCGATATTCTAAGAAAAGTAAAAGGGCAAGTACCAAAAGGTACCAAAAAAAAAAAAAAAAAAAAATAACAACTACAATATTAATGTGCTGCTCTTTGCAGATGATGTTATAGTTACACACACAAATCAAGTTGATTTACAAAAGGGCGTGTATGAACTAGGAGAAAAATTAAAGAAATGTGTACTTAGGATTTCAATACATAAAACAAAGATAATGGCATTCCGTGGTAAATATCCAGTCCGATCAAAAATAGTTTTAAACAATAATGCATTGGAACAAACAAGTAAATGTAATTACTAGGGCCCGGATTTCGATGAAAAGTCATCTTTTTTCTTAGTGGCCACAGGCAATGCTTATTGGAAATTAAGTCCATTCTGGAACAAATACGTTAGATATATATGGTTTTTATAGGTCATCAAATGCATTTTCTCACAGTTTTATAATAAAGTCATTTTTTAACATTTCAATGCATTTTCGGGCCATTTTCTTTCTTTTTCACGGATTTATTGGGCATTTTAAAATAATCTTGATAAAGCAGATTCTAAGGCAAGTGAGAGAGCACGGGATCTGTTTTCTGATACTCAAATCCAAAGTAAATTAGTTTTCATTAAATCAAATTTTGCATTTTTTACGGAAACCATAACCCGCCTTGAAGGAAGTGGCATGACATTGGATAAGTCGATTGAGTTAGTGAGGATTGAGGAAGAGAAGATACAAAATGTAAAAGCTGAGATTGGGGACGAAATTAGACAGAAACTAAAACCTCTCTTGGACAAAAATAAAGAATACCAAACAGTTTGTCAGGTTGCCGATTTCTTGTCAGGAGAAAACTCCAGAACTAATATTGTTGAAAAGGACTTAACAGGCAGTGACACAGTGTTTTTCAAATATGCACCTGTAACATGTGTGGAAGTGGAGAGAAGTTTCTCGAAGTTTAAAACAGTTTTACCTGACAACCGCCGTTCCTTTACTTTGGATAACTTGAAGATGACCATGGTGGTGTACTGCAACGCTAAGTAACGTATGTTTTGGCTAATGGGTACAGTAACTTATTTTTCAAATTTTATAAAATTGAAAATGACCTGATGAATTTTGAATTTGTTATTTAGTAGCAATAATAATTATTGCACTATTTACGAAGGAAGTTGATTTTAAAATGTGGTTATTCGAACCATGTATTCAATATTTGTCTATAACAGTTATCAATTTAGTATTATGAAAGAAATTATTTATTTTTGTAAGGTCATTTTTTTACATTTTATGTGCATTTTTAGTACATTTGAAGCGCATTTTATAGCTCATTTTTAGAGAATTTTTAGGTTAACAATTTCCGGGCCCTAGTTATTACTTAGGTTGCTATATAACTTATTACAGGTAATTAACTAAACCCCGGCGCGACAGCCCACGAGGGACCAAGGCCTACCGCCCAGCCGCTGCGTCCCCCACCTCTGCCCAATACAGGCGTCATTGGTGAGGTGCAGTACTGGAGGGTGGGACGTGGTCAGCGCCCCGAGCCCTCCCGGCCAGTTATGCGGTCTTCTAGACCTGGGGCCGCTACTTCTCCAGCAAGTAGCTCCTCAATTGGCCCCCCCGGGACCTAACGAGGCTGAGTGCACCCCGTGTATTACAGGTAATAATGAGGACCTAAATAATGAAGTAAATAGACTTAAGTATATATGTGAGACATTAGCAAGAACATTAAAAAGAAGGATAAGGAAAGAAACACATTTAAAAGTTTTCAAAGCTGTGTCAGCATTGATGTGAAGCATGGGTGATTGGAGAGCCTAGAAGTTGGAGAACGAACGCTATGACAATTTGTTAATATTCGTTAATACGGAAGTTATACAATCCTTTAATCAATTGTGTACTGAATGACCTGAGTATAATAACATTCCTGCTCATGCGCTAAATTCCTGCATAGAGTCAATAGCGCGCATCCTACTGTGTTACTTGTGTAGTTTCCCCTACAGTAACGTTTTAGCAGCAGTGCGACATGTACCGGTACACAGCTACTGAAATGGCCGACATGAGTTCCAGCACACTTTGATGTAAATATGTGGAATCACCTCAACGTCGCATATCCAAATCGATGGATTGGTAGAGATGGACTAGTTCCATGGCCTGCATATCTGACACCTCTCGACTGTTTTCGGTGCGTTTTAAAGTCCTCTTCCAGGGCTATCAGAATACAGCAAGAAAGTTTACCTAGTTATATTAATTTATGTGTTGCAGCTCTTCCCGTCTATATTTTTGAAATTGAAATACAACGTATTACATTTACCACTGAAATGATAATGCTTATGAAATATTTATATGTATCTCTATATCTCTTGTATCTTGAAAATGCCTTAACAATTGCGACAGAGATTTTTATTTAGATAGTGTGTTGCTTTTCAAGTTTATCTCATTAAGTATTTTCTCTCAAAAAACAAGATTTCAAAAAAGGGGAAAAACCCCGAGCGAAGTTCGGTCACTCAGGCAGCCGAAACGAGATAGCTAATCGCAATTAAGGGATGTACAATTATGGACAAAATAAAAAACGAAGACATAAAACCCAATGAAATACTCTCCCTATAAATGAAGATTAGAGGAATATAGAAGCCGATGGAAACAGCATGAACAAAGAATGGATGAAAAACGCTTCCCTAAGTTATGTTATGAGCACCAACCGATTGGAAGAAGGGTCGATACACCCCATGAGGAGATGGAGAGAAACCTGAGGCCGGAACAGGAGAAATTCCTAATCCATGATGAGATGATGATGATGATGATGATGATGATGATGATGATGATGACGACGATGATGATTGATTTATCACGTTAGTGCTTTGTCTCCATCAATGAATACATCAATATAATGCAGGGTTATCAATGCAACTAGTGGCCGGTAGAACACATCTATTTCGCCGTGAAACGATAATGTTCCTCCCGCCACTGCCAGTGATGGGCGCCGGTCATGTAGTCAGAGCGCACGATTTTCAACGACTGGCCGTGTTATATGCACTTGTTTGTTTACACTGTAGGTATATGAGTTTACCTATTACCTAGTATAATTATTCTTTGTTAATTATGTCGCAATTCAGTGCTGAACAAAGGGTGTTTATGTACAACAATTAGGTGAAAACTGATTCTTACAAAGAAGTGATAAAGACCCTCTGCAAGAGGATACCCTGGTAATTGTGTTCCGTTCGACAATTTGTTACAAATTTCCGGAGGTAGAATCTGTGTATGACAGGAAATGCATTAGAAAGCGCTGTGTTCTAGGTTAGGCACAATAATCGAAGGTCTCGAACTTTACCCAAAAAGTGATTTCGTGGTCATGTCACGAAACAGTTATGTAAATAGCGTCTTCCAGAAATGACACCAAATTACACTGGTCAACAAAGAATTTCCGTCAGAAAATCTGATTGGTGTAAGATGTGAAGTTCATTGCACTGATTTCAGAACTGGTTTCATCTCCATCACGCACAGTTTTCTGTTTATCCGTAATTTTCTGTTTACGTTTTACTCTGCTTAAAGGCTGTAGAATCTATTTGCACACCACCAGGGAAGGAGGAAGTAATTTTTTTCTTTTCCGTTTTTGCAGATTGCCTTTCATTACTATGTCCCGTAAATGTGTCAATCACCCAAACAGTTTTTGCTACGTATGTGGTTCATTCACACCTAAATTGCCGCGGCGTCTATTACCTCAAGGCATGAGAAATTACACCAGCTTACCTTGGCGATCAGGATAAAAATTGGAAATTGGGACCCACGTATCATATGCAAGTTATATGTGACTGGTTTAGGGGAAAACTTCGATGCCCTTTGCCAGGAACTGAAGAACCACATCGACGACTGCTATTTTTGCAGTGTGAATATTAAAGGATTCTCAGCAATGAACAAACATAAAATTATATACCCAAATCTTTTATCAGCAATGCGACCGGTCCCACATAACGACCTGCTTCCAGTTCCTATTCCTCCAGAAAGTGAACCTGATAGGCTCCAAGAAACAGGACTTGAAACTGATAATGATCCTGTGCACCTAGATCCTGACTTTGTTCCTGACGTTCCTACTTCTGGAAATTTGAACTCGTTAGAGACCTTTCACTTTCAAAGGACAAACCAGAACTACTAGTATCTAGGCTGAAGAAGAAAGATATGCCCGAGAAGGATGTCAGGATTTCTCATTACAGGACAGGAAGCAAAGTTTTGGAAAAATTTGTTTCTTTAGACGGTTCAATGGTATTCTATTATGATGTGAATGGCCTGTTTGAAGAACTGAAAGAAAAGTAGGTACAGTGCTTTGGATTGGAGATTGTTTATTGATTCGTCTCAGAAAAGTTTAAAAGTAGTTCTTATATTTAATGGAAACTTGAAACCTTCTGTACCCATTGCCCATTCTGTCCATCTAAAGGAAAGTTACGAAAACATGAGTGTGGTATTACAAGCAATTAATTACAACTTTCACCAGTGGAATATCTGCTGAGATTTGAAAATTCTAGGCATGCTATTGGGAGTGCAGGGGCCGGGGGATTACAAACTTCTGCTGCTTCCTGTGCCTATGGTACAGTCGTAAAACAGAAGAACATTACGTCAAACATAACTGGAAGCAAAAAAGCACTTTCAACCCAGGAGAAGAAAGTGTCAAGTACGTCCAATTGGTTGATCCTGCAAAAGTAGTACTTCCCCCTCTCCACATAAAGCTTGGACTAGTGAAAAGTTTCTTTAAAAACTCTTGGAAAGACCAATTTAATTGGATTTGCATACCTGAAAGAGAAGTTTAGTTTCACATCGGCCGCAAAACTGAAGGAAGGTGTGTTTGTGGGACCACAGATAAGGGAACTGTTGCGTGATGAAGAATTTCCAAAAAGATTAAATGGGACTGAACTGGGAGCCTGGAATTGCTTCAAGTGGGTTTGCATGAATTTTCCTGGGAAACAAAGTCACCTGACTACAGAAAAGGAGTACTAGAACTGCTTCATGCTTATAAAGAAATGAGTGTTCACATGTCACTGAAAATTAATTTCCTAGATCCCCATTCAGATTTTTCTCCAGCCAACCTTGGTGATGTAAGTGATGAAATGGGCGAAAGGTTTCACCAGGACATTAAAGTGATGAAGAATCGTAACTAGGGTTTCTGGAATGAGGTAACGATGGTGCATTATTGCTGGATGGAACAATGTTCGCCAAAAAAGAACAAGTAACCAGACCTGGTCGATAGTTATCGCTCATCCTATTTACTGTCGAAACCATGGGAGCCTGCAGTTCTTAAGCCAAACCATTAGCGTCATAAGTAGGAGGAAAGTTGGAACCTCCTCAATAGAGACTCCCGTTCTACTGATCTCTCGAGACAGAGGATCAGTATTGTATTTAACCCTTTCAGTCCCGAATTATTTTGCTACTTATGCCGTTCTTCCTCTAATTCGAAACCGGTTGGTCTGGGACACCTTCAGCCTACTGACTTGAATAGCCATGATCGTTAAGGTAACACGTAGTGCACTGGCCATGCACTCAAGGCCTGAGTTCATGAGTTCGAGTCTCGTCAACCGCAGTCAAATGTGCCTGTGGTAAAGGACGGGGAGGGCTCACGTAAAATAATCGGTGTGATGGCACGCGTGGATGATGACGGTGTATCATTTGACTGCGGTTGCATGGATTTTGCTTCTTTTCTTAAAAAAACACTGCAATGTAAGAGGTAGAACTGGAACTTAAAAATTCAATGCCACAGCTGGGACTTGAACCACAGACCTTCCGCTTACCAGGCGGCTGCTCTAACCATTGAGCTACTGTGACTATCTGCCAGAATGACATTGAATTCTCAAACCAGTTCGTATTTTTCCCAGTAAACCACAAAGGCAGTCTCACATCAGAGACAATTACCCCAATGATGACTTACTATTGTAAGTACTTTATGTCCCAGGATTAAATAACCTTCAGATGGTAATTATTATTTATTTATGCCAACAAACTTATTGTTGGTGTTGTTAAACACACAAGCCGTGTGTGGGCAATGTTTGAGAGGTAGAACTGGAACTTAAAAGCTTAATGGCAGGCAACATTCCCTAATTCGACTGATTTTGATAAGGTTTTCATTTCCGTTTACACCTTTAAAAGTGCAACATGATCTATGGGATAGCTGCAGCTTAAATTATTGTATGTGTAATGATCAGTGATATTATGATACTTCATCTCATAAGTATTGCTTAGCTAATCAATATTTCCAGAAGTGAATTGTCTAATTGATTCTTACTGAAACCAGTTTCATTCTGTGAACGAGTTTCCTATTTAAATGTAATGCATGCCATATTGTATTGATGGAAGCCTATTCCTTGCAATGGAATGTTGGCATCTGATCCACGTTAGCAACACAGTAATGAAAGGCTATACACTGCTCTGGTTGAGTCACATGGGTTTATGGAAATCCATCGTGACTTGGAAATTTGGGGAATAGAGGAGGGATGGTGTTATGGACACAATTTTGAGTATCCTTTGCAAATAAATTTTAGGAGTTCGTAACAATATAGCCAATGCGAGTGAAAGCGAAGTTAGGAAGGTTAAGTGAGAGAGTTTAATGATGAACAGAATATTTAAATCTTTATTTTCGGTCCCAGAGTTACCTTATACTGAGTTTCTGAAACTACGCTGAGCAATCAAGAAGAACATTTGGGTTCAAGATCTAATATGTGTTTGGGAGAAATCAAAGAGCATCAACTTAAATGGGTTAGGAATTTCGTGAATTAAATCTGGATATTTTACACAGTTTTGTGGAAGGACGTGAGGGCCAGAGTAGAAGATAAGTATAGAGAAATATTATTTGCTACAATTAGGGAAGAGAGTTCCCTGAGATATACAGGGACAATGAAAGTGCCGCAATAAGATAAATACATTTTAATTTGTAAGGAAAATTAAACGCAGGGAATAGCCTGCTTTGCGTTAGGTGTTTCAAAGTTACAGAGAATGAGAATGGGTGTTATCCCCAAAATATGGCCAATTAAGATGAAATACATATTGCTTTTCAGTGTAAAGGTTCAAATGTACGGCGGGAAAGTCTGATTAATAAGAAATGGTTAAAGAGGAACAAAGAACGAGTATTTAGAAGGCTCTTAGAAGATCATAAGCAGATACCAAAATGGGGGGGAGTTTCCATGCAAGGCAAGAGTGAAATGGAAATGGCCAACAGAAACACACTCAGTGTACGAAACCAGAAGTAGAGATAATGCATGTCACAATTGTGTATGCTAAACTAGGTATGGTCATGGTCAGCCATCTAGGGTTATGGGTCAAACCTAAACAATGTATGAACTTAGTACTTTGGTAAATAAAATAAAAATAAACATGTCAAGTACAGAATGACTCTGTTGACAAATACACAACAGACCTTGCAGCGATTTTATGGAAGTTTCCTGCTCCAGTATCACATTGATATTATTCAGTGTATATCATTCGAGGTTCAAAGGGGAAGAAAGGTCACCTTATTACGCGGTCCTTTATTACTGTATTTACAAGTTTCCGCTGACCACATGAAGAAGTTTGAATATGCGGAAGTTCTGGTAGGTACAGGTGAACTGTCCTTAGATGTTAGAGGTGTAGATGGCCATGAGTTCGCTGCCTTTGCCGGCGTCACAGTTGCATAACAATCATCTACCATGTGCTTCCTTAACCGTTATAAATCGGTAGGAAACCTGCTCACACTGAAAAAAGTTGATCCTTGAGTCATGGCCGACTAAATTTAGAACTAGTCTAGTGTTTCAGTGCTCACAATGACAAGGAATAGTAGCGCTTTCATGGATCTTCCTAATTCTGAATTACAAGTCGTTAACTCCTCACACATTTGTTCCCTAAAACATTGTTAATGTCAATAGCATGGTGCAGGAACTCCAAAGGAACGCTGACTACGAATTTCCAAACCTGAATTCAGCATTCCTAAATCATGTTTATATAGGTATTATACAAAATTAGACCTAACTATGCATATTCAATTGTACAATCATTAGCACCTAGTTCTATAAATTTAAAAATCTGATGTGTTGCACTCACATAGCTTTCTCTACTCTTGTACTAACCATTCTAACAAACTCTTATTCCTATACTTCCATGTTAAGATTAGTACAAATTATCTTATTGCTTATGTCCTTGTAGGTGCAAGGGGAATATTAGAATACAGAAGGCTTTGTGCGACAGTCAAATCTTTTTGACCTTTGAGATTCCGTTCTCTTTGCACGATTAACATATAAAAAAATGAACATCGTTGTTGCATTTCGCTAAAGTTCTAAGTTTTCCGAAACTCACACACATAGCAAGGAATATCTCCGAAATGGTTCACCCTACAAGAAAATTTATTGAGACATAAATTGTGTATTTTAGCAAGATCTACATTTTTTGTATAGAATGATTTGGTCTATCTCTAACGGTTTACGAGTTATGCAAAAGTCGTCCAGAGTAAATACGACTACAGGGGCTATAGCCAGAAAATTCAAGATACACATTTCATTTGTCATAAAAATATCTCAAACATATGGCATTTTAGTCAAAATCGTTAGAGCTATTTTCAAGAAAATCAAAATTTACGAAAAATTTTCCATGTAAAGGGCAGTTTAGGGTGGGGCTATTTTCTTCAAAATCTTCGTATCACATCCTTGAACGACATTAAACTTAAATACCAACTTTGGTTTTTAACCTAATTTTCGTTTTTGAGTTATGCTGTCCACAGATTGACAGATTGACAGACTGACAGACTGACAGACAGACAGACAGACAGACTGACACACAGACACACACACCGACCTTTTTCTAAAAATGCTTTTTTTTGGATTCAGGGGGCCTCAAAATATATATTTCCGGTGAAATCTCTATATCGAATTTTTGGGTGGAATACAATACTTCCCCTACTTACCAGTAGAGAAAGTAAAATACGCTAGTTTTAATTTAGCTTTGGCTTTGTATAAAAAGAATCTGTTCAGTTATGCTTACAAGATTACGAAGAGGTGCTATGTTAGACTTGCGGTGTTATCAAACTAAAATGACCATATACTTTCCGAAATAGTA
The DNA here is from genome assembly GCA_030765045.1 of Tenodera sinensis. NCBI lineage: Eukaryota > Metazoa > Arthropoda > Insecta > Mantodea > Mantidae > Tenodera > Tenodera sinensis. Next base: position 305,802,371 of record CM060962.1, read on the forward strand.
AAATGGGAAAAGGTCAATAGGGCTCAAGCGATAATTAAATTCTTTAAGAGCTAATCTTTATGCGATGGGTTTGAAATTCCATTCCCCTTCATGACTAGGAGGGAAAAAACCAATAACGACTTCCCATTTGAAATAAGTGTAGAAAAATTGAAACAAGGATTATCTCGGAAATAGCTACACAAAAAGCCACCAAGGGATGGGGCGAAGTGAGACGCAGGCCTGTCAGATAGCGGAGCCAGTGAAGACCAGAGACGCGCAGAAGCGCCTAACAATTTCAAATATTGTCACCTGGTGCACAACCGAAGTGTTTCCTCTACCCAGGGAGAGCGCGACGAGGAGACCCTTGAGGCCAGGAGTAACTTCCAGGGAGAGCCAGGGAAGAGGTTCCAGAGCGCAAACAACTATGCCATCTGTCCGCATTCGCCGGAACGAGCCGCGCTACCAACCAAATGTGAAAGATAATAAGGGAGGGAAATGAGAAATGATGGAAAGGAATCCGTGGAGAAGAATAATGCACCTCAGCATTCATCTAAGTGACGTGGGGAAACCACGGAAAAATCCGTGTCACAGTGCGTGACCACGGGAATCGAACCCACGACCTCCCGAATGCGGACCACAGATGTTACCGCCTAAGCCATCCCGCTCGGTAATGTTAACTTAGTAATCTTTTGTTACGGTTAATGCTATTTGATTTACATTATATACCGATTGTTAAAATTGCTAATTTCTATTGTTTATAATTGTTATGTTGTATGTGACTTAGCTGTTGACGAAAACTGAATAAAAGAAGAAGCTTATCATTCTATCTACCTTATTATGACAAAATGACAAAATGCAGTTCAGTTACTTTTTCTTCCTTCATTTTCCTCCAAAACTTTTACACAATACAATTATCTTTTACTGACGTTAACGCAGTATTCAACCGTTCGTGATATTACAACGCACAACTATTTTCCTCTTGTAACTTTGGCTCACTCCTTTGACTGCCGTTCTTCATTTCCTCAGCTGACTTGACGATAAAATCACTCGACACTCATTAAATGCTTCGCTGAGGCCGGTTCTCTCACGACTGTACGCACACACACGCACAGCTGTCTGGTTCACCACTCAATGACAAACTGAAACTGGCTCGCTCATTCTCGACGCCTCACCTGCTTATATAGCAAATATTTTTATCACGGACCGTTCTGAAACTTCTACGAATACGCCGGCTGCCCAACACTTCTCAAATAATTTGGGAAATCCTTTGTGTTGCCGCTCTGAGTGTTGTCACAACATTGCCTTTTTTTGCACGCACGCCAGTGCTATGTGATAGCCCGGCACCGAGTCTTTGCTGTTGCCACTGCCATTGGCCGGCGTCACACTATATGAATAGGGATAAGCGTAGCATCACACATTTCGTAGAAAGTACAAGAGAGACATGGGAATCCGAAGTCATAGTCAAATTTGTAAAAACCGGTTGCTAATTGCTGGTCCTGAGATTCCACATTCCTTCCATGACATCGCGATAAACAACTCAATATACTGACACTTTAACAAATGACAAAAGTAATGAAAAATTGAAATCAATAAAAACAGATACACCAGAAATAGTGGATGTACATAAAACGAAATTTGAAATAAATTCTCTGCTCTAAAGACATCTACATTTTGTACAACATACGTTTTGACTGCCTTTTATGTTTATCAGTTATACAAAACTATACGAAATTCTTCCCCAATGAAGAGGATTTCAGACTATTCAGATAAAATTCAGGATCTACATTTGATGCTGCTAAGCAACACGCGACAATGGCGGCTAAGAACAAACATCGTTTTCCGACAGTTCGAGAAGCTTCGAGTGCAGGACTTGTTACAGGAAGCTTAGTGAAATGTTGACTTCCATAAAAGTCGCGGGTACCTAATATTCGGCTATATAAGTGAGTCAGCATGAACAGAAAACTCAAGTCTCTTTAAGAGAATGATTCAGTAGGATTGTCAAGTGAGCTGTTAACAGTTGAGTGTATTGGTGTCAAGCTTATGGCAGTACAGAACAGCTGTGAGTTGCAAGATTAGGAGTTGTGAAATGTGATGCAGTTTTAAGGGAAATAAAGCGACATAAAAATAACTGGACTTGTCGTTTGCTAGAATATCTGTATATCTACATATGTATGTATATAGGTTGTGCAGCCTAAACGTATAACTACAGAAACTTGTTGCGTCAGAAGCAGATGAAAATAATTTGATATGTGATTAGTGCTACATGCCAGATTATTGGAGCAGATGTATAAATAAGTGTTAATAAAGTAAAAAAATTGCAACATCATGGTATCCAGCCAATGTAATAACAATTTTCAAGAAAAACGAACGAAATAGATGTTCAAACTACCCAGGCTTCCGTCTCCTGAACACTGCTTATAAATTATACACTAAAATAATTAATGCCCGATTAAACAGAATAACAGAATCATTATTACTACAAAATCAAGGTGGCTTTAGTAAAGAACGTTATTGCATAGATAATATTTTTTCGGTATACCAAATAATAGAAAAAAGAAGAGAATTTAACCTACAGACGCATTTTTCCCATACAGATTTAGAAAAGCCATACGACAGAGTAAAGAGACACCTGCTGTGAGAAATATTAAAAGAGAAAGGATAACCCACACATTTAATACAGGTGTTGAAAATATGTATAAAGGAACTAAAATAAAGAGTAGATCAGGAAAGGGACGATTTTCAGAAGAAATGAGGGTTAATAAGGGTTTAAGACAAGGATGCAATTTGTCTCCGCGGTGTTTTAATACACACACACACACACACACACACACACACACACACACACACACAAATACACATACACACACACGCACGCAAACACATACCAACCACCAGCACGCCCGCCCACACACACACGCACGCACACACATACAACATATAAGAATTTCGTCCATATATAGAGAAGTAAATGGCAAAATACCTTTAGGAATAAAAGTAAATAGAAATAATACAATAAATATGCTACTCTATGCTAATGATGTGGTAATTCAAGAAACAGAAAATGATTTGCAGAAGTGTTTTTGAATTACTGAACGTATTAAGAGAATATGATCTTCAAATATCAACCAATAAAACAAAAGTAATGGCCTTTCCAGAAAAGTACCCTCACAGATCCCAAATAGTAATAAATAACATAGTGCTGGAATAAGTACACTAGTTTAATTATTTAGGATGCAATATAACATATCAGAATAACCAACACCTAAATAATAAGGTAAATAAATACCAGAACAGTTGCGGAATATTAGCAAGAACATTAAAAAGAAAAACGAAAAGAAACAAGCATAGAAATTTACAAACCAGTGGCGACTCCAACGTTAACATATGGTTGTGAAAAATGGACGATAAAGAAAAAAGAACGGGATAAAACAAATGCAGCAGAAATGAGATATCTTAGGGCCATAAAGGGGTGTACAATAGGTAAACTACTTAAGATAGTAATTCACCATTGGGGCAATTGCCTCTGATCTGAGACTGCCTTTCTGGTTTATCGGGAGAAATGCGAATTGGTTGGCGAATTCAATGTCATTCTGTCAGGTTGTCACAGTTGCTTAATGGTTAGAGCCACAACCTGGTAAGCGGAGGTTCTGTGGTTCAAATCCCAGCATTGGCATTGAATTTTTAAGTTCCAGTTCTACCTCTCAAAGAATATACAGTATTGCAAAAAATAATAATTGAAGAAACAAGAGAAGAACTAGGCATTTGTCCATTAAATGATAAAATAAACCAATATAGATAAAGCTTGAGAAACCATTTCTAAAGGATGGATAATACCCGATATCCCAAAATGGCATACAATTACCAACCATATGGGAGGAGAGATGTTGGAAGACCGATGAGAAGGCCGGAACACGAGAAGTCCCCTAACCCATTAAGTGATGTTGGTGATGATGATGGAGATGGTGGTGGTGATGGTGGTGGCGCTGATGGTGGTAATGATCGTGGTGATGATGGTGGTGATGGTGGTGGCGGTGATGATGGTGGTGGTGATGATGGTGCTGATGGTGATGGTGATGGTGGTGGTGATGGTAATGATGGTGGTGGTAATGATGGTGGTGGTGATGGTAGTGGTGATGGTGGTGGTGGTGATGGTGGTAATGATGGTGGTGGTAATGATGGTGGTGGTGATGGTGGTGGTGATGGTGGTGGTGGTGATGGTGGTGATGATGATGGAGATGTTGGTGGTGGTGATGGTGGTGGTGGTGATGATGGTGATGATGGTGATGATGGTGGTGGTGATGGTGGTGGCGGTGATGATGGTGATGATGGTGGTAATGATGGTGGTGGTAATGATGGTGGTGGTGATGGTGGTGGTGATGGTGGTGGTGATGGTGGTGATGGTGGTGATAGTGATCATGATGTTGGTGATGATGATGGAGATGGTGGTGGTAATGATGGTGGTGGTGGTGATGGTGGTGGTGATGATAATGGAGATGATGGTGGTGGTGGTGATGGTGGTGATGGTGGTGATGGTGATGATGGTGCTGGTGGTGGTGGGGTGAGGATAGGGATGATGGTGGTGGTGATGGTGGTGGTAGTGGTGGTGGTAATGGTAGTGATGGGGATGGTGATGGTGATGGGGATGGTGGTGGTGATGGGGATGATGGTGGTGGTGATGGTGGTGGTAGTGGTGGTGGTAATGGTAGTGATGGGGATGGTGATGGTGATGGGGATGGTGATGGTGATGGGGATGATGGTGGTGATGACGATGGTGGACGATGGTGGTGGTGATGATGATGGAGATGATGGTGGTGGTGATGGTGGTGGTAATGGTAGTGATGGGGATGGTGATGGTGATGGGGATGGTGGTGGTGATGGGGATGATGGTGGTGATGATGGTGGCGGTGATGGTGGTGGTGGTGATGATGATAATGGTGGTGGTGGTGGTGGTGTTGTTGGTGGTGGTGATGGTGATGGAGATGATGGTGGTGGTGATGGTGGTGATGGTGGTGGTGATGGTGGTGGTGATGGTGGTGGTAGTGGTGATGGGGATGGTGATGGTGATGGGGATGGTGGTGGTGATGGGGATGATGGTGGTGATGATGGTGGCGGTGATGGTGGTGATGATGATAATGGTGGTGGTGATGGTGGTGATGGTGATGGAGATGATGGTGGTGGTGATGGTGGTGGTGATGGTGGTGGTGATGGTGATGGTGGTGGTGATGATGATGGTGGTGGTGATGGTGATGGTGGTGGTGATGGGGATGATGGTGGTGGTAATGGTGATGGTGGTGGTGATGGAGATGGTGGTGGTAATGATGGTGGTGGTGGTGATGGAGATGATGGTGGTGGTAATGGTGGTGGTGGTGATGGTTATGATGGTGGTAATGGTGGTGGTGGTACTGGTGATGGTGATGCTAGTGGTGATGGGGATGGTGGTAGCGGTAATGGGGATGGTGGTAGCGGTGATGGGGATGATGGTGGTGGTGATGGTGGTGGTGGTGGTGATGGAGATGATGGTGGTGGTAACGGTGGTGGTGGTGATTGAGATGAAGGTGGTGGTAATGGTGGTGGCGGTGCTGGTGATAGTGATGGTAGTGGTGATGGGGATGGTGGTAGCGGTGATGGGGATGATGGTGGTGATGGTGATGGTGGTGGTGATGGGGATGATACTGGTGGTGGTGATGGTGGTGATGGTGATGGTGATAGTGGTGGTGGTGATGGTGATGGTGGTGGTGATGGCGATGGTGATGGTGGTGGTGATGGTGATGATGGTGGTGGTGGTGATGGTGGTGATGGTGATGGTTATGATGGTGATGGTGATGGAGATGGTGGTGGTAATGGTGGTGGTGATGATGGAGATGATGGTGGTGGTAATGATGGTGGTGGTGATGGAGATGATGGTGATGGTGATGGTGGTGGTGATGATGGTGATGGTGATGGTGGTGGTGATGGTGGTGGTGATGGTGATGGTGGTGATGGTGATGGTGGTGGTGGTGATGGTGATGGTGATGGTGATGCTGATGGTGATGGTAGTGGTTATGGTGGTGATGGTGATGGTGATGGTGATGGTGGTGCTGATGGTGGTGGTGGTGATGGTGGTGATGGTGATGGTGATGGTGATGGTGGTGATGGTGGTGGTGATGGTGGTGATGGTGGTGATGGTGATGGTAGTGATGATAATGATGGTGGTGATGGTGATGGTGATAGTGGTGGTGATGGTGACGGTGGTGGTGATGGTGGTGGTGATGATGGTGGTGGTGATGGGGATGGTAGTGATGATGATGATGATGGTGGTGATGGTGGTGATAGTGATGGTAGTGATGATAATGATGGTGGTGATGGTGGTGTTGATGATGATGGTGGTGATGGTGGTGGTGATGGTGATGGTAGTGATGGTGGTGATGATGGTGATGGTGATGCTGATGGTGATGGTAATGGTGATGATAATGATGGTGGTGATGGTGGTGGTGGTGGTGATGGTGATGTTAGTGATGATAATGATGGTGGTGGTGATGGTGGTGATGGTGGTGGTGGTGATGATGGTGGTGATGGTGGTGGTGATGGTGGTGGTGATGATGATGGTGGTGGTGATGCTGATGGTGATGGTAGTGGTGATGATAATCATGGTGGTGGTGATGGTGATGGTAGTGATGATAATGATGGTGGTGATGGTGGTGATGATGATTGTGGTGATGGTGGTGGTGATGATGATGGTGATGATGGTGGTGGTGATGGTGGTGGTGATGATGGTGATGGTGGTGGTGGTGATGATGGTGGTGATGATGATGGTGGTGATGGTGGTGGTGATGATGGTGGTGGTGATGGTGATGATGATGGTGGTGATGATGATGGTGGTGGTGATGATGATGGTGGTGATGGTGGTGATGATGATGGTAGTGATGATAATGATGGTGGTAATGGTGGTGGTGATGATGATGGTGGTGATGATGATGGTGGTGATGGTGGTGGTGGTGATGATGGTGGTGATGGTGGTGGTGATGATGATGGTGGTGATGATGATGGTGGTGATGATGATGGTGGTGGTGATGGTGGTGGTGATGGTGATGGTGATGGTGGTGGTGATGGTGGTGGTGGTGATGGTGGTGGTGATGATGATGGTGGTGATGGTGGTGATGATGATGATGGTGGTGGTGGTGGTGATGGTGATGGTGATGCTGATGGTGATGGTAGTGGTGATGGTGGTGATGGTGATGGTGGTGGTGGTGATGATGATTTGTAGGTGTCTTGCCGTTTATGATTGCAACAATGATAACATGATAACACTGTACGGGGGATCGAACCAGGATCCTCCGTTCCAGAGGCAGGCGTGCTACCACAGCGCTATGGAGGCGGTCCCCCATCATATGATATAGGTACTCAATTATTCCAAATTTCACTGTTCACAGAAGATTCAAGATATTTCACATAAAGTGTTTATGCATCTTATTTCCTTTATTTTTTTTTTTCAAAATCTACTCAAAAAAGTGTGTTGATTGTGTCACCACTAAAATGCTGTATTTTTCCAAATGGACATAATTTATATAACAAGTTCCAAACAAATTTAACCTAGGGGTTTAGAGGTGCTTTCGTAATCTTGTCGATTTAGTGCAATATGTATTTTATAGAGCTGTTTTGCTACCTTGTGAACTTAGGACATTTTTAATCAATTTCAGCCCAAATAGCTAAATGGGAAGGTTGACGACGCTTTAACTTTTTGTATTGTTATGGAGGACTTTGCATATATGTAAATATCACAAAATTGTCGTCCGATTTCTCTGTGCTTTGGTACGAAGGACTATTTTAGGTATGACTTTAGTGAAATTTAAAAAATTAAAAGAACTCATAAAATTTTTAGAATCTGATGAATGTTATAAAACCTAGAAAACAATGTTCTTTTATCTTGTGCCGATTAGGCACATAATTTTTAATTAATATTTTGTCAGCAAGCAGTGTTGCTGTATTTTTACTTTCTCTACCACGTATAACAGTTAGGGGAAGTATTGTATTCTACCCAAAAGTCCTATGCCGAGTTTCACCGGAATTTCAAATTTTGAGACCCCCTGAATCCAAGAAAAAGTTCCGCGCGCGCCTGTCTGTCTCTGTGTGTGTCTGTGTGCGTGTATGTGTGTGTGTATGTGTGTGTGTGTGTGTGTGTGTGTGTGTGTGTGTGTGTGTGTGTGTGTGTGTGTGTGTGTGTGTGTGTGTGTGTGTGTTTCTGTCTGTGGACAGCATTACTGAAAAACGAAAGGTGGTTACAAACCAAAGTTGCTATTTAAGTTTAATATATTTCAAGTATGCGATACAAAGATTTTGAAGAAATTTCCTCCTCCCTAAACTACCCTTCAAATTGAAAATTTTTCAAGACTCCCTCAAAAAGGCTGCAACGATGTTGATTAAAATGCTATATGTCGGAGATATTTTCATGACAAATAAAATGTATATTTTGAATTTTCTCGCTATAGCCCATGTAGTCATGTTTACTATTGATGACTTTTGCATAACTGGTAAACCGTAAGGGATAGACCAAATCTTACTATACCAAAAATGTAGATGTTAAAACACATAATTTGTATCCTAATGCCCCCTTTTGTGGAGTGAACCATTTTGGAGATATTCTTTGTGTGAGTTCTACAAGTCTTATACTTGTCTCAAATGGAAGGTCGTTATTCACGTTTTTATCTCTTGGCCGTGTAAAGAGAACGGAATTTCAAAGCCTTTATTTAGCGACCAGATTTAAAAGATTTGACCATCCCTCAAAGTCTACTGTATTTCCATATTCCCCTTGTACCTACAAGAAAGTATACAATTTGTACAAATGTTTATCTCAACTAACACGAAGAAGATATAGGAATAAGAGTTTGTAAGAATGGTTAGTACAAGAGTAGAGAAAGTCATGTGAGTGCAGGAGATCAGAATCATGAAGAAGATATAGGAATAAGAGTTTGTAAGAATGGTTAGTACAAGAGTAGAGAAAGTCATGTGAGTGCAGGAGATGAGAATCATGAAGAAGATATAGGAATAAGAGTTTGTAAGAATGGTTAGTACAAGAGTAGAGAAAGTCATGTGAGTGCAAGAGATCAGAATCATGAAGAAGATATAGGAATAAGAGTTTGTAAGAATGGTTAGTACAAGAGTAGAGAAAGTCATGTGAGTGCAAGAGATCAGAATCATGAAGAAGATATAGGAATAAGAGTTTGTAAGAATGGTTAGTACAAGAGTAGAGAAAGTCATGTGAGTGCAGGAGATCAGAATCATGAAGAAGATATAGGAATAAGAGTTTGTAAGAATGGTTAGTACAAGAGTAGAGAAAGTCATGTGAGTGCAGGAGATGAGAATCATGAAGAAGATATAGGAATAAGAGTTTGTAAGAATGGTTAGTACAAGAGTAGAGAAAGTCATGTGAGTGCAGGAGATCAGAATCATGAAGAAGATATAGGAATAAGAGTTTGTAAGAATGGTTAGTACAAGAGTAGAGAAAGTCATGTGAGTGCAGGAGATGAGAATCATGAAGAAGATATAGGAATAAGAGTTTGTAAGAATGGTTAGTACAAGAGTAGAGAAAGTCATGTGAGTGCAGGAGATGAGAATCATGAAGAAGATATAGGAATAAGAGTTTGTAAGAATGGTTAGTACAAGAGTAGAGAAAGTCATGTGAGTGCAACACATCAGATTTTTTAACTTAAGAGGTAGACTCCCACCCTACGTATTATCAGCAATGTGAGCAACATGGCCCTTCATTGTTCATTTGTGTATGGAGGAGCAAAATGAATCGAACAGTATTCATCTAGTCCCTCTTCCTACAATCAAACAATACGCGGAGAAAGAAACGTTATGAATTACGCTCCCAAAAAAGCCTTACTAATTTCTTTAAGACAATGAACAATTAGGTTAGTGTAAACTGAGTAGAGTGTATGTACTGTATACTGCAGCACTGGAATTCCCCTAGCATAACATATTCCTTCGTGAGCAGGTCGCTTTACCTCGGGAAATTCTTACCATGCAGTGGCCAAGGTCAACGCCAGGAATGCAGCGGCCGCAGTGGCCAAGGTCCGGGCTAGAGATAGCGAAAAATATATAGCAGTACCGCCCTTGAAGAAAAGTATAAGCTCAACTTTCAGTCAGTCTCATGTGTTGCACTCACATGACTTTCTCTACTCTTGTACTAACCATCCTTACAAACTCTTATTCCTATATCTTCTTCATGATTCTCATCTCTTGCACTCACATGACTTTCTCTACCCTTGTACTAACCATTCTTACAAACTCTTATTCCTATATCTTCTTCATGATTCTCATCTCTTGCACTCACATGACTTTCTCTACTCTTGTACTAACCATCCTTACAAACTCTTATTCCTACATCTTCTTCATGATTCTCATCTCTTGCACTCACATGACTTTCTCTACTCTTGTACTAACCATCCTTACAAACTCTTATTCCTATATCTTCTTCATGATTCTCATCTCTTGCACTCACATGACTTTCTCTACTCTTGTACTAACCATTCTTACAAACTCTTATTCCTATATCTTCTTCATGATTCTGATCTACACTCACATGACTTTCTCTACTCTTGTACTAACCATTCTTACAAACTCTTATTCCTACATCTTCTTCATGATTCTGATCTCCTGCACTCACATGACTTTCTCTACTCTTGTACTAACCATTCTTACAAACTCTTATTCCTACATCTTCTTCATGATTCTGATCTCCTGCACTCACATGACTTTCTCTACTCTTGTACTAACCATTCTTACAAACTCTTATTCCTATATCTTCTTCATGATTCTGATCTCCTGCACTCACATGACTATCTCTACTCTTGTACTAACCATTCTTACCAACTCTTATTCCTATATCTCCTTCGTGTTAGTTGAGATAAACATTTGTACAAATTATGTTATTGCTTATTTCCTTGTAGGTACAAGGGGAATATGGGAATACAGTAGACTTTGGGCAACATTCACATCTTTTAAAGCTTCCAAACTCCGTTCTCTTTGCAGGGTTAACATACAAAAATAAATAACGATGTTCCATTTGACAAAAGTATAAGTTCTCCATAACTAATACAAATAACAAGCAATATCTCCAAAATGGTTCAGTCCACAAAAATTTATTCAGACATAAATTGTGTGTTTTAGCATGATCTACACCTTTTGTATAGTAAGATTTGGTCTATCTTTTACGGTTTACTAGTTATGCAAAAGTCATTCAGAGTAAACATGACTACATAGGCTATAGAAAATTCAAGATATACATTTCATTTGCCATGAAAATATCTCAAACATTTGGCATTTTAATCAAATTTGATAGAGCCATTTTCAAGAAAATCAAAATTTTCGAAACATTTTACGTGTAAAGGGTAGTTGAGGGTGGATAAATTTTCTTCAAACTGTTTGTGTCGCACTCTTGAAAGATATTAAACTTAAATACAGTAAAATCTGATTAAACTGGACCCCCTATACACCCGAAACCTGGCTGTTTTCGGGAGCATACTCTACCCAGTGTTAAATCTGGATCCGTAGGAGTTCGGACCCCGCTATTTCGGGCTTCTACTGTAGGTTGTTTTCATCTCCGCTTACTGCGCCACTATCGCCTTCACGTTCGGCTAGGCTGGGTTCACTTCGGGACGGTAGTTGGGTTTTTCTCTTTTTCGGATGAACCACAGTGCCTAATTTCTGACCCTTGACCTGGTGCTTCGCGGTTCGCAGCTGCCTCAGGACTGTACGCTGCTGCCGACCCTGAGGTCAAGGTCAGCTATTCAAGCCCATAAACCTATATACGTTCAACAACTACATACCTGTATCACAGAAGGTGTTGGAAATGCAGACGTCCAGGAGTTACAAATAAGGATCTTGGGGCAACTTTCCTGTTTATGGCGAAATTAACTTTGATACAAGGACATTCTGACTCTTGCCTTTCGTTTGGATTTGTTTGTCACGTTTTATTTTCTGCAAATAAGTTTCTCGAACATTAATGGGTGAGTGGCAGCAGATTTGTATCTTTATGGGAGCAGTTTACACCCTGATTTTGTGTACCTGACTTTTACTGTTTTGTCTGTGTTGTTATATATCTACTTGTTGCTCAATACCCAGGGTTCATTTAAATGGTCAATATTTAACTTCAATCTAAATGTTTAATAATGAGAATTTATTTAAGGGACACGGGAACTGAAATTTCAAACAAAAATGAGAAAATTTACGAATTTCCGATCTTCACTTGCAAAATGTACAGATGTTACAAACTTCAGGAATCAAAGGCACAAAAATATGTCAGGTTCCACCATTTTAAAGCACCAGTGCACATTTAAATTCCTAGATGTGCAGGATTAAATTCCCTGCCTGCAGAACCCACCAACACGTGAATACCTCCATTTTGTGACTGCAAGTTCCTGAAACTCAACTTTGCATTTTTAACTCATAAATGAGGCTGGCACAGTTGTTTTCACTCAATTGTAGTAAAAATGTGCACGCATGTTGTGCAAACGTACCTACTTATTATTTTCAGTTAATACCAATAGTGCTTGTAAAAAACTAAAATTTTCATATATTTGGCTAATTTTTATGTAAAATCTGATGTGTTGCACTCACATGACTTTCTCTACTCTTGTACTAACCATTCTTACAAACCCTTATTCCTATATCTTCTTCATGTTAGTTGAGATAAACATTTGTACAAATTATCTTATTGTTTATTTCCTTGTAGGTGCACGGGGAATATGGGAATACAGTACGCTTTGTGCGATAGTCAAATCTTTTAAAGCTTTGATATCCCGTTCTCTTTGCACACTTAACATACAAATGAATAGCTAGGTTCCATTTCACAGAAGTATAAGTTCTCATAACTCATACAAATAACAAGCAATATTTCCGAAATGGTTCATTCTAAAACAAATTTATTGTGAGATAAACTGTGTGTTTTAGCAAGATGTATATCTTTTGTAAACTAACATTTGCTCTATCTCTTACAGTTTACGAGTTATGCAAAACTAATCACGAGTAAACAGGACTACATAGGCTATAGAAAATTCAAGATATATATTTCATTTGTCATTAAAATATCTCAAACATATGGCATTTTAATCAAAATCGTTAGAGCCATTTTCAAGAAAATCAAAATTTTCAAAAAATTTTCCGTGTAAAGGGTAGTTTAGGGTGGGGCTACTTTTTCAAAATCTTCGTGTGGTATCCGTGAAAGACATTAAACTTAAATACTAACTTTGGTTTTTAACTGACTTTTCATTTTTAAGTTATGTTGGCCGGAAACAGACACACACACACACACACACACACACACACACACACACACACACACACACACACACACACACATACACAGACATATACACCCGTACCTTTTTCTAAAAATGCTTTTTTTTTGGATTCAGGGGCCTCAAAACATACATTTCTGCATTGAATTTTTGGGTGAAATACGATACAATACTTCCTGTACTTACTATACGGAGTAGAGAAAGTAAAGATGTGTGCAAATAGAAATATTTGTTTATCTTACAAATAGTGGTGTGAGTACAAAAGTAGTAACTGGTGTTGTACTCATAGTTGTACCAAATAAGACGCACATAACATTAATAACTCACTTAAAAAATAATGCCAGCTGTTTCGAAGTGCGCAATACTGTATATTGTTGATTCACAAAGCAATTAATAGCTCATTAAGCAACACACATATAACGGTGAAACTAATTACACACCTTACTAGTGACGTACTTATAACCTGCACAAAATTTTATCTCAGTAGCTTAAACATTACGGAAATTTGAAATTTTAGTCTCCATGTCCTATAAGTGTTGCGGATATATTGTGTTTTAATAACAGACGAGAAGAGCAGTTACTAATCACACCTTGTCTCCTAATGGGTAAGCGTAGCATTAATGTTACATCTAACACACTTGCACACAGTCGGACCAAACAAAATTATTCCGTCGAATTGAATCATAACTGAACTGTTACTGCTCAACCTGCACTGCAGCTGCACAGCTTTCAGTGCTCCTCAATGTCACCGTCCACTGAACAGTTAGTACATTTTAACTGTTCAGCAGCCGCTTATATCGGCTCCGGGCTTCACTCACTCAGTCACTCACTCAATCACTCACTCACTCACTCACTCGCTCACCTATCCAGTCACCCGGCCTCTCAGTCACTCAGTCACTTATTCACTCACTCAATCACTCACTCACTCGCTCACCTATCCAGTCACCCGGCCTCTCAGTCACTCAGTCACTTATTCACTCACTCAATCACTCACTCACTCGCTCACCTATCCAGTCACCCGGCCTCTCAGTCACTTATTCACTCACTCAATCACTCACTCACTCGCTCACCTATCAAGTCACCCGGCCTCTCAGTCACTCAGTCACTTATTCACTCACTCAGTCACTCACTCAGTCACTCACATACTCACTCAATCACTCACTCAATCACTCACTCGCTCACCTATCCAGTCACCCGCCCTCTCAGTCACTCAGTCACTTATTCACTCAGTCACTCACTCAGTCACTCAGTCACTTACTCCCTCACTCACTCAGTCACTCACTCACACACTCACTCACTCAGTCACTCACTCAATCACTCACTCGCTCACCTATCCAGTCACCCGGCCTCTCAGTCACGCAGTCCCTTATTCACTCACTCAATCACTCACTCATTCAATCACTCACTCAGTCACTCATACACTCACTCAATCACTCACTCACTCAGTCACTCACTCAGTCACTCACTTAATCACTCACTCACTCGCTCACCTATCCAGTCACCCGGCTTCTCAGTCACTCAGTCACTCACACACTCACTCAATCACTCACACTCACTCAGTCACTCACTCAATCACTCACTCACTCGCTTTCTATACTCATTCAAGTATAAATTTGGTACTCATCCGATTTTTCATTTCTGAGTTTTGTAACAACATTCTCTCTCTCTCTCTCTCTCTCCCTCTCTCACATAAACACACACGCACACAAACACACACTCAGACGCTCAACTACTTCCTCTAAGTTTGCGTAGGCATTTGTGAATGTAAACAAGGAAACAGAACAGGAAATTAAAAGGATGATATCGTTCCTAGGACGCGACACGACTTTGCGTCTCCAGTATCTCCGTCTTTGAGGAGTCTGCTGCCGGTTGCTATAGTTGTGAACTATAGGGTCTTTCTCTCAGAGTATGAATGGGTGGATGTCGATTGATACATTTAATGGAGGCCCAGAAATGAGTTATTTGATGTGAGTTAGCGACTTTCGAGGATGTAGAATTAAACTATCTCTCAATTTCAGTACTGGCAACTGTAACTATCGAAGCTTCCTATCTGCTAACTTTTAAATTATCAGAAATAACTGTTTCCGTAATAAAAATGAGCAGCGTAATTTGCCGTGACTTGCTGAAATGCTAAGCGGTTACCCTTGTAACGACCTCCAAGTATGAGGGGGTGCCAAAAACTAATCGGAATTATTTTTTTACTGGAAAATACGGCTCACTTTGATTCAAATTCCATTACAGACCTTCAAAGTAATCCTTCTCGGACGCAGTACACTGATTACAATGTTCAAAACACTCCTTGAAGCCTCTTTTTGATAGTCTGTTGATAATGCATTGTTTAGCTCTGGATTTCTCTGCAAATAACATCCCAAAGCTCTTTTTTCACTGCAGGAAATAGGTGTAAGTCACACGGCACTAGGTCCGGTGAGTAAGGTAGATGTGGCATCACCTCAATGTCTAGTTCAGTGATTGTTTCTCGAGTCTTGATGGCGCAGTGAGAGTTCGTCACTGATTGATCACACGAGGCACCCACATTACTGCAACTTTTCTATACCCTAGAACATTTCGTACAATGCTTTAGCTGATCTGTGGGATATATTCACAATCTCTGCAATCATTCTGCAATATCGTGTTGACATTGGCTTCAGTCTTCGAGGTTGAGGACCTTTCAGGGCGTGCAGCATCCGCAAGGTGATTTTAACCCTTCCGAAATTGTTTGTGCCACTCAAAAACTTGTGATTTCCCCACGGTTTGCTCTTTGTAGGCTTACTGCAACGTCTCCAATGTTTGTAATGGAGTTTTCTCAAGAAGAGCGTAACATTTAATTGACGCGCGCTGCTGCAACTTGAGATGCATGTTGGGTACAGTAAACACGCCCGTAAACTTTCCCAGCTTCCCTCCAACTGCGTATCGCTAGACGAACAGTGTTGCCAACAGTGATTCGGGATTTCCCACTAATTAGCTTATTCAAAACCACCAGAAACCAATAGATTTGTTTTGAGAGAATTTTATACTCGAAAACTAGAACCTTAGATCAGTATTATGAAATATGCAGTTGTCTTACGCTTTTTTGTGTCGCTGTGTCTTAATATGTCAGCATAACACGCTATCAAAGTAAGCAAATTTATGATCGTGTAGTCGTTAATCACGAAATTTCTGAATATATTGTGCGTCCACTTCACCGATATTTAGCACTAATGTGTTAAAACAACTATTACGTTTCCATGGCGAACTCAAGTCAATTTGAGTTCTTTGTCCGGATTGAATACCGCACGAAAACGCTGATTCAAAGGAAGCTCAACTACTGGATCCGATGCGTTTATTTAGTAGGATCGGATCGAAATCTTGCTGCACGAATGTTGTTCGATCTCATTTCAGGATTGAATTCAACATGGAAACGAGGAAATAGGAATGGAATAAGAGGTTTGCTGCTTCAGCTATCTGAGATAGTGTATCTCTCAAACCTGCGATGAGTAAATAATCAAAGATGTTTATTGTCACCGATTTCTAACTCATTCCATTCCGTAAGAGGCAAAACAATACAAGAAAGAAACCACGAGACCGTCTATTGTAAATCAAAAGGTTTGGGTGTTAGAAATTTAAGAGTGCTGTTTGCTCTTTGTTGAACGAATAAAGTCGTTTTGTATAACTTTTTGTAAAAGCACCCAAATATTTTTGGACTCCACCGTAATTCCCACTAGCCACTAGATGCAAAATTTGCACACTAGACGAGTGCTGAAGAGAACTCCAGATTTGGTGGGAAAATCACTAACTTGGCAACACTGCAGGGGATTGACGCGCATGGCGTTGTCACTCAAGGTCACGCCTCTCCGGTACTGCCAATAACAATCTGAAGCGCGGGCGCATTAAAATGCAGGAAAATAAATCCGGTTATTTTTATATGATAACGCGTGCACAGGCTAAGGGTGCTACGACTGCTGGTAACGATTCCAGTAAAACACTTATGTAAGATAGTAATGGTGTAAGACACTGAGACCTTAAAGGTACCTGCGTAACACACGAATTTTAGAAAGGCACACCCTTTGATCAACCTAAGTTCCACTTATATAATGGCTGCCCCACCAAAGTTCCTGATTTATACATTGTCAAATCTTAATGACTGAGTTATGACGATTTTTTGTAAAAAATTGAATTTTTTTTATTTTAGCGTTAAAAAATATTACAATCTTTCCTCTATCATATGCATCCATTATTTTTTTAGTTCCGCCATTTTTAAAGCTAACAGAAGCCATCCTTTAACTCCACGTGCATGGTATTTAAACGCCCACTTTTACGATATAATGTTATTGTGCACTGTTACTGTGCTATTTCACTCCTATTTTGAAGTAGGTGAACAGGAACTTGCTAATGATTGGCTACTGCCATTTGTAATGTAATTGAAAATATCATCTGAAGAAAGAAACAAGAGGTCTGAGGGGGAGACATATGGTCCAGAGCAATTCTGAGGTCAGTTTATTTTGTTTTGGCTTTTTCTCAGTTTGCAATTTTTCAGCATTTTGTTCTATACAAAATCCTCCTTGCAGAGCATTTCTTATCAGAATGGCTTGAAACTTGCACAGTATGTAGTAATATGTACTATAAATAAAAATTGTATTGGGTTTTGATATCAGATGGATTTTAGTGTGTTGTTTATCCTTCAGAACAGGCTGTTACTCCATATTTTATAAAAATTATGAAATATAAATATTTACATTTTTCTGTAAGCCAAACAAATAACCATATACAAAAACCCAATACAATTCCAATTTATCCTTGTTTAAAGTGCATCTCTACAAAATTTTAGAATGATTGGATGAAAACTTTGTCGCAAGGGGCTTTTTAAGTGCGACTATTAATTTATTTAAATAATTTGGAATATTTCTTGAGCCAAGCAACATACAGAGTTGAAACTTTGTACAGCATAATATGATTACAATTGAAAATATGCACACAAAATGTCATCAAAATTGATTAAAAAAATACAAAAGTTGGAAAATTCAGTCATATGTACCCTTAAACTTCTTATGCCGATGTCCCACGCTCCAGCTTTTTGTTCCAAAGCATTGTGTGCAACAAAAGTGCATCGTGAGACATCCAGACTTGGATACAATTTTGTTCCATACAATTTCTATACTATTTTTGTATACAGCCTGTTTGTATACAATGCGATTGAATTAGACCTATTTTTTTTTCATCCAGCAACATGAAAATAGTCAGTCTGTAACGTAACAATATGGCAGACTGTGCACACAACATGCAGTCAGCTGTTGCGTACGGTTCGTGGCACTTTTAATCTGATGGATATTTTAATAAAACGTTTAATTTTTTCTGGAAGACACATTAACGATTATTCGTGACCAATACTGAGATGGTTATTACATAGCTATATTTCATAAATAATAAGAAATCCCGTTAACAGTATGTATAAATGTTATGTTATGAAATGAGTTCAAACCTCTTGTCCATCCATACTAACATTAAAACAATTACAATTGTTCCTTATCTCTTTCCTTGCTTGTCTCATATTTGTGTGTAATTTTACCTTCGACAAGATGTAAATGGTTGATAAATATATCTTCACAATTCGTAGAAAATTGCGATAGTTTTCCGGTTGCTCTAGCCTCAATTCGTTTTATAGTAGACACAATATACCTCGGCCCGTGTCTTTTACGTCCAATACACCTTTCCTTCCTACTGACACAGACAGACTCGTGGAAATATACCACAAGCCTATACTTAATATAGCAATCGCTAAATTAATATTTGCGTCCGCCATGTTTATTGGTCACGTGAACTGTCATTTGTGTTGGACCAAAATGAATCATAGTGTGACAGACACTGTTTCTCTTGTGTGCAATTCCATTGGATACAAAAAGTTTGGTCAAAAAATTTTCACCGTGGGACATCAGCTTTATTACTTTCTCTACTGGTAAGTAGGGGAAGTATTGTATTCCACCCAAAAATTCGATGTCGAGATTTCACCGGAAATATATGTTTTGAGGCCCCCTGAATCCAAAAAAAGCATTTTTAGAAAAAGGTCCGTGTGTGTGTGTCAGTCTGTCAGTCTGTGGACAGTATAATTCAAAAACGAAAAGTCGGTTAAAAACCAAAGTTGGTATTTAAGTTTAATGACTTTCAAGGATGTGACACGAAGATTTTGAAGAAAATAGCCCCAACCTAAACTACCCTTTACATGGAACATTTTTCGAAAATATTGATTTTCTTGAAAATGGCTCTAACGATTTTTATTAAAATGTCATATGTTTGAGATATTTTGATGACAAATGAAATGTATATCTTGAATTTTCTGGCTATAGCCCCTGTAGTCGTATTTACTCTGGACGACTTTTGCATAACTGGTAAACCGTTAGAGATAGGCCAAATTATACTATACAAAAATGTAGATCATGCTAAAATACACAATTTATGTCTCAATAAATTTTCTTGTAGGGTGAACCATTTCGGAGATATTCCTTATTATGTTTGTGAGTTTCGGAAAACTTAGAACTTTCGTGAAATGGATCATCGCTGTTCATTTTTTTTATGTGTCAAGTGTGCAAAGACAACAGAATCT
>CM060962.1:305827200-306062200 GCA_030765045.1 Tenodera sinensis
TTCATGTTAGTTAAGATAAACATTCGTACAAATTATTTTATTGCTTATGTCCTTGTAGGTGCAAGGGGAATATTAGAATACAGAAGGCTTTGTGCGACAGTCAAATCTTTTTGACCTTTGAGATTCCGTTCTCTTTGCACGGTTAACATATAAAAAAATGAACAACGTTGTTGCATATCGCTAAAGTTCTAAGTTTTCCGAAACTTACACATATAACAAAGAATATCTCCAAAATGGTTCACCCTACAAGAAAATTTATTGAGGCATAAATTGTGTATTTTACCAAGATCTGCATCTTTTGTATAGTATAATTTGGTCTATCTCTAACGGTTTACGAGTTATGCAAAAGTCGTCCAGAGTAAATACGACTACAGGAATTATAACGGGAAAATTCAAGATATACATTTCATTTTTCATAAAAATATCTCAAACACGTGTCATTTTAATCAAAATCGTAAGAGCCATTTTCAAGAAAATCAAAATTTTCGAAAAATTTTCCATGTAAAGGGTAGTTTAGGGTGGGGTTATTTTCTACAAAATCTTCGCGTCACATCCTTGAGCGAGATTAAACTTAAATACCAACTTTGGTTTTTAACCTAATTTTCGTTTTTGAGCTATGCTGTCCACAAACTGACAGACTGACACAGACAGACACACACACGGACCTTTTTCTAAAAATGCTTTTTTGGATTCAGGGGGCCTCAAAACATGTATTTGCGGTGAAATCTCGACATCGAATTTTTGGGTGGAATACAGTACTTCCCGTACTTACCAGTAGAGAAAGTAAAAATTAAAAGGTAGAATTTAAAAACATTACAGAAGATAGGTTGGCAATGCTAGGTTTGCAGAAATGGTCTTGTTGCACATTTGCTTGTAGATATAATGGGAACAGGAATAAAGAACAACGGAGGCATGAAACGGCAACGCGCTTCTACCCCATAAGGCCCCAGGTAGCCGAATCTCTGTGAGCCTTTCCCATTGGGGATAGTACCCTGAGTGGCATTATATGTCGTCCCTACTGCTTCACGGGGCATTTTACCAACCTTCTCAGCAAGGGCATAGAATCAATGGATGTGGGTGATGTGTTGCATACCCTGCCACTTTTCCTTACTTAACGTTTCCTATTATCCATATATTAATCCAATTGACTTTATTGTAGCTGAGGAGTATTTTCGGAACAACAATCTGCTATGAATTAGTATTGTTAGAGATCACGCCAGGCATTGAAACAGAGCGGCTGATGGTTCTACTTGCTTTACGCTAATCATGCCAAACGATGTGCGCACGCAGTGGATGTGACTCAGAGAAGTGCTTCTCGCTTGTTAATGTTAATGAGGCTTAAAGCTAAGTTTTTAGTATTTTATTTGGCAGTGAAGGTTAATTTTATATGTTTAACTTCTTCTGTATGTATCAGAGTACAACAAGCAGGATTCTGAAGAGAGGTGTAAGAGAGGAATACGCCAGGAAACCGAAGGTAGGGTATGCATATTGTTCATTTGCTTCCGCATGGTTCAGTAAGAGGAAAACACATATTATAGAGACCACGCTGCATTTGCTTTAAATCTACTGCTCCGAATACGGAATTTGACTGTTCGTTATCAACAAAATGAGAATGTAGAAATAAATAAATATATAGAAAACAAAATGTTAAATATAAGGGGAAGTTATAGATACAAGCAACTTCCAGAGGTAGAAATATATTAGATAAGGTAGTATATTTCTTCATTTTTTTGTTTTGTTTTTCAGTCATTTAATGTTTATGCTTTTTGTAGGTTAAAGTGTATTGTTTATGAGTATAACTAAATTACTTAGTATTTGGTACAAATGATTTGCCAGTCGTTTACGTTTAACTCTGGCGGAGGACGCGCCGGCCGTCGCCCGGTCTGATGCCACCCCGGAGTACTCCGGCCGATCTATGAATCCACTGTATAACTAATTCGCAGAGCAGAGGCCCGCAAAATAGGAACACTACACTGCACAACAGTACGTGGGTTCAGAGAGTGGGGGAAATAGATGGAGCGGCTTTCAAGCAATGTAAATACCTACAGTGAAACGAGTACGTGAAGCTATTTTTCAGTGTGAAGAAAGAGGTTCATCAGAAATGCAAGACCTTTTATTTTATTTCACTGTTGTTAGTTTGGAGAAAAGAACTCTTCACAGACACACGCGCGCGCGCACGCACACACACACACACACACACACACACACACACACACACACACACACACACATTTATATAAGGTGTCCCCCCAAAAAAAGGACGGACAACGTTTAGTATGTTGTGTGGGACGGCAAACTGATCGGCTTTCAAACAGGAAACGCTGTCCGGAAATGCACGGTTTGGACGCTGTAGCGCATCGAAGTGTGAGATGGATGTATGTTCATATTTCGTCAATAAACCCAACATCGAGCTGTCTACATTACAAACGGACTTCGAACTGTGTACCTCCTACGTCATTGTAGAGTTTATATCGGCGGTGGTGAGCCTCGTGCACCTCCAATACGTACGGTTGTCTTTGAAGATTTTCAATCACTCCGTGGGCTCGAGCCATAAGGTCCTCCGCTGACGTTACACGAGTGTCATATTCTTCATACAACTCCACAGACAACAGTCGAGAAGTGCCAGATCTGGTGACCGTGCTAGCCATGGAACTGGTTCCCCTTTACCAGTCCATCGATCTGAATAAACGAAGTTGAGGTGATTCCGCACACTTGCATCAAAGTGTGCTGAAGCTCATGTCAGTCGTTCCCACAACTGTGTATTGGTACATGTCGCACTGGTGTTAAAACATTACTGTACTGGAAACTACACAAGTAACGCAGTGGGAAGCGCACCAAGGACTCCATGGGGCATGTAGCGCATGCGCAGGAATGTTATTAGACTCAGGTCGTTCATCCCAGTACACAGATGGCTGAAGGGTTACTTAGCTTTTGTAATAAGATACTGAAACCATTTGTATGAGACTCAGACCTCGGCACGCTTTTCACAAATGTTACTCTGTACTCGCAGGTCTGCAACTTTCTGTTGCAATTCTGGTCTAAGTTTCATCATGTCTGCTGTGAAAACATTCGCAAACAGGCTGAAGTACTCGTATTTTCCAATGCTTTGGCAACCTATTAATCGGTTTTCGTGGAATTCTCGTTTAAGCTTTTCCTGCGTATTAACCAAGAAACCTGCTGTTCCAGGAAATAGGATATTGCATTATGCAAGTTGAAAACAACACACATAGTACTTTGTTCTACTAAACCAACTCACGTCAAAATAACACAAACATCCTCGTATCTACCAATAATTTCAGGAATTGACGATGTTTAAGTGAGTTGTATCTAATACTATGAACAATACCATTGACATCTATAATATGCTTCATGACGTTAAGTTTTCTCCACAAGGATCCTTGCTGTATTAGGCAGTGGAACGATTTAAACATTTTCACTATACCCACTTCTTTAAAATGCGATTTCAGTAATGCCACCATGCCTTTTTCCCAATCATGGTTAGTGCTGCACCAGTTGCAATTGTAACCAATTTATTCAAGTCTAATTTTCTATTTTGTATGAGAGTGAGTAAAGCTTGGGCAATATTTATTCCTCTAGTATTTCCTTTTAGAGGAACCACATCAAGCAGACATGCATTTGTAATTAAATCTTCGTTTATACCACGTATATAAGGCGGTATCAGTGTTATCAGCACTCATCAAGTGCAAAAGGAGAAGTTAACAACAGATTTATTTTTGAAGTCTATGGCGTTATCAGTGAGCCCAGACATGTTTTTCATTCTTCTTGTAAAGTGTTGGCAGATAATCTAAAATAAGAACAAATTAGAAACTAGAAGCTTCACTTATCTTAGTAATACTGCAAGTTCAATTGATAACTAGTTTCAAGTCACTTCCAACTCATTCTCAAAGCTTTCCAAACAAGTAACCATAGTTACCGACGCTCAACTCAAAAGATCTTTTTGTCGCCAACCTCTGAAAACAAAAACCTATACGGACAATATATTGGTGGTATTTCAAAATTCATAACGCGGTTCCTGTTTTTCAAAATGAATATCTTTTCCCAAACCATAAAATATATAGGTCCATTTAATTGTTTTAATAACTTAAGTTCTGCATTTATTTCATCATTAAATGATCAAAAATTGTCTGTCGCAACTGATATATCAATCTGTTTATATTTAATATTTCTAAAATGCTCCTTCATTCTGGTTTGTAAATGACAGATTTACCACTATAAACCCTATCACAATCCAAACAGCTAAATTCAGAAATGCCGGATTTTTTTATAATTTGTAATTTTATCCTTTTTAGAAAAATTTAGTAAATCTTGTATATTAAATTTATTGTGAGGGACCAAAGTTATTCCATATTCTTTGAAAATGTTGGTATATTTTTACTAGCCCAAGAGTCGTAAGTAAACTTTTTAAAAATACAATCATCTTTTATTTTGTTGAGGGCAGAAACTTCTTTAACAACTTTTTGATATTTAAATTTTTCTACCTTTTTATGTACACAATCTGTACGAAAACCATTAATTACTGCAGTGTTGATAATGCGTTTGTGTTCTGGTTTAAATTCTTCCTTATTAGGCAAGGTCAAGTAATCTCCTTACTGTTGGAGGAATCGGCGTGCTAACCCACGCCACCCCCAACCTGCACTCCTCCGTGGCCTTGGCTGCAGCTGGAGGACACAGCGGGCGGGCGATAAGGGTAACCTCTGCATAGAGGAGATGCCCTAGAGATTGTTCCTCATATTAAGGGGTATATTTATTAACCTATAAATTAAACTATTGAAAACAGCAAATTTGTGTGACTATAAACACATTATCAACACTGTGGTAATTAATGATTTCCATACACATTTTATGCATCAAACGGTAGAAAAATTTAAATATCAAAAGGCTGTTAAAGAAGTTTCTCCACTCAAGGAAATAAAAGATGATTGTTTACTTACCATGCTTGGGCTAATAAAAAATTACCAAAATTGTTAAAGAATATGGAATAAGTATCTTATAGACATACGCACGTTTTTTTGGGTTCTTTGCTGGTTTAGAGACTGCTGTTATACTCTTTGTTCTAGTAATACACGGTCCGCACCTGATTGCTTCCTCCCCTGAACTCGCAGGGGCTGCAACTGCCATCGCCACTTTGCGGATCACTGTCGTAATCACCATGTCTAAGAAGTTCCTCAGTTTTGATCTGCTATAATATAATCAGCTCCCCAACAATACTGCAACATTTACTGAAGGAGTAATTGTAAATGAAATAAAAATACGAGGCTCATAGATTAACATTTTTAAACCCGAAACGAAGTAAAAAGACATCTTCTTAAATAGGAAACTTTGTGGAACAACAAATAAAATAAGTGAGTTAAAATTTAATGTTCAGAAATTGCAACAATTACAATTCACAAATAATTAATTTTAAAGTCTCATAGGTCACGGGCAAAAAAGAACATTCAAATACCACTAATATAAAAACTTCCGAACTAAAAAATCTGATGTGATGCACTCACAGAATTTTCTTTACTCTTGTACTAACCATTGTTACAAACTCTTATTCCTATATCTTTTTCGTGTTAGTTGAGATAAACAGGGGGAATATGTTAATACAGTTGGCTTTGTGCTATAGTAAAATCTTTTAAAGCTTTGAGATCCCGTTCTCTTTGCACGCTTAAAAGAAGCTAAAAAAGTGAACAACGATGTTCCATTTCACTAGAGTTTTAAGTTTTCCGAAAATAACACAAAGAACAAGGAATATCTCCAAAATTGTTCAGTCTAGAACAAAAATTTCCGGACATAAACTGTGTGCTTTAGCAAGATCTACATTTTTGTATAGTAACATTTGGTCTATATCCTACGGTTTACCAGTTATGCAAAAGTCGTCCATAGTAAACACGACTACAGGTGCTATAGCCAAAGCAAGACAAGACAAGCAAAACAAGAAAACAAGCAAAGTCATTAAGAATAATTTACATACATGCGTATCTTTTTGGCAGCAAATATTTCGGGGAAGGCCAACGAACCACAAAAGGGTATACAAAGTTCATATGCACATGGGCTTGAAAATAATTTATTGCTGAGTAACAGGACAAAATTGAATTTAAAACATTGCTCAAACAGCTTCCTGCTAGTTGAGACTTCAGACTTCAGAGACTTTTCAACGGAAATTAAAAAGAAATGTTAAACTTGTCATGCAAGTATCTTAAACATATCACACTAGATGGATATGAAACTGGATTGATCGCAACGGAATGGCAATGCAAGTCATTCCACTCGTCTACTTGACCGGGTGGGGGCTAATGGCCGGTCCCCTTCAAAACAATGCTGTCTCTATCACTGCAAAGCGGCGTTTCTGGGCCTTTTTAACACAACGATCCCTTTTTTACTTTCTCTGCTAGCAAGTAGAGAAAGTATCGTATTCCACCCAAACATTCGATGTCGAGATTTCACCGGAAATATGTTTTGAGGACCCCTGAATTTAAAAAAAAAGGATTTTTAGAAAAAGGACCGTGTGTGTGTCTGTGTATGTGTGTATGTGTGTCTGTGTATGTGTGTCTTGTGTATGTGTGTCTGTGTATGTGTGTCTTGTGTATGTGTGTCTGTGTAAGTGTGTGTATGTGTGTGTGTCAGTCTGTGGACAACATAACTCAAAAACGAGAAGTCGGTTAAAAGCAAAGTTGGTATTTAAGTTTAAGTCTTTCAAGGATGAGACAGGAAGATTTTGAAGAAAATTGCTCCTCCCTAAACTACCCTTTACATGGAAAATTTTTTGAAAATTTTGATTTTCTTGAAAAAGGCTCTAACGATTTTAATTAAAATAACACGTTTGAGATATCTTCATGACAAATGAAATGTATATCTTGAATTTTCTGGCTATATCCCATGCAGCTCTATTTACTCTGGATGTGTTTTGCATAACTGGTAAACTGTAAGAGATAGACCAAATCTTACTATACAAAAAATGCAGATCTTGCTAAAACACACAATTCATGGCTTCGCTGTGCTCGCTTATAGGTTGGAAGGCCTTCTGTAAATCTTTTTGTACACTGAACCATTTAGGAGATATTCCTTGTTATTTATATCAGTTTCGGAAAGCTTGCTTTCGTCAAATGGAGCATTGTTATTCATTTTTATATGTTGACTGTTCAAAGAAGATAGAATTTGAAAGCGTTAAAAGAATTGACTATCGCTTAATGTACTCTAATATTCCCCTTGTACCTACAAGGAAATAAGCAATAAGATAATTTGTACAAATGTTTATCTTAACTAATATGAAGAAGATATAGGAATAAGAGTTTGTAAGAATGGTTAGTACAAGAGTAGAGAAAGTCATGTGAGTGCAACACATCAGATTTTTGAACTTAAGAAGTAGACCCCCACCCTAAGTACTAGCAGCAGGGTGAGCTAGATGGTCCTTCATGGCTAAGGCTAATGACGCAATAATAGTGGTTTCTTGCGGGTTTTATAACCCTTGATGGTGATTATAAGACTTATTATTGACCTATTACTTATGTTTTATACCACCTCTGTATATCTTCATCTTACATAATTTTGTTTTTGTGTCCTTTATCCTTGAGGCAGCCTCCTCATGGGGGAAGTAGTTAAATAAGTACATTTGCACCTACAAGCAAATTTGTAATGGAAGATTATCCTTGGTTCTCTCAACACAGAATTCTAAACACAAGAATACAAAGAGAAAATCACAGATTAAGTATCCACAGGAGAATTTCTTTAGCCTACTGTGATGCAGAAGACGTTCCTATTTGTTTTTGTTTTTTTCTCAGTTTACGGCATATTTATCAATTAAAAGTGCGTGCTTTTCAAATGGGAAGGAGTTTGTCCTTGAGCGCCTCCAGGCCGGCAACCAATCGGAGTACTGCTGTGTTGTCATATTGCTTTCCCCTTAAGTGGGGCTTGATGCGCGCCAAGAGAACAGTAGGACAGTGTGCGAGAGCGAGGGAAATATGAAAAGAGTAGGGGTAGTGAGCTTGCAACGCTGTGTCCGTAAACGTATCTCATTGGCTGCAGATGAGAACTCTTTCCATTTCAAAAGCACAGTACTTTCATCTTTGAGATGCTTGTGAGTGGGTCGTTTGTGAATATTAGCAACATTCTTAGCAAGTTTTGTAAGCTCATATCTTTCATGGTCAATGGCTTCACTAAACTTAGAGTTACGTAGCATTGTGTACATATTTTGAGATTTAAAAAAATCATATGTGATATTATTGGCAATTTAAATCAACATTTAAAATGTGCATCAAGATTCTGACCTCACTTAAAACCAAAATCGACAATCTTTATTACAAACACATACGATAAAGTGTCAATGTTGCTTATTGATACGGAAGCCCATAAATATGCTATTTTAGTTCATGATGAGGTGAATTTAGATATTATTCATGGATGAAAACCAAAAGTAACTTATTTATAACTCAAATTTAAAACAGATTTACAGATTACATTGCAGTGGATTGTTTTAGAAGTGATTTATTTTCATTTGTAGGAAATTAATGTTGACGACATTGCCTGTCATCAAATAAGGTTGTGGTTTTGTGTAGGATTAATTCAGACTTATATAAATGTTTACGTCAAATACCACTACTAGACATTTCTGGTCACCATAATGTGAACCTTAATGAACCGTTTTGGAATAATGTCATTAACGCTCAATCTGGAACTAGTCGTAGTATTAGGTAATGTGGATAAACCAGACAAATACTGCCACATATGTGGAAAACACTAGTTCTGTGACATTCCATACAAGCAAAGCACATTCTGATAATTACTGGGGAAAATGTAACATACATTATAATCAAAATAATATCAAAATAACCGGAAAACTGCAGGCTGTTACAGATGTTGAAGAGAAAATGACAAATGATATAATTAATTCAGACTTGGATTTCCTTGAATCAGTAAAAGAGAAATTAATAATCTATTTAACCGGTTGATGCAGTGAAGTCATTGAAGGGCAGAATGTCACCCGGAAAAGGAAATATTCCAGTTGAATTATTAAACCATGGAACAGATAGTTTACCCTCGAAAGATCTATCGTCCTACGCCGGGTTTGAACCCGCGACCTTCTAATGAACTTTTTGACCTTCTAAAAAATGGCTCAAACGATTTTGATTAAAATACCATGTTTAGAATATTTTCATGACAAATAAAATGTATGTATTCCATTTTCTGCTAAATATCCTCCATTCTGAATGAATTTTGGTATACTTTTGTGCAAAACATTCCTTCCTCAATTTTGTAATAGTTTTAACATTTTAAGTGCTCAGGCACTAATCATGTGATGAGAAAAATCGGATGTGTTGCAGTCACTTGACTTTCTCTACTCTTATACAGAAAACGTATTTAGTAAAATGCAAGGGTATAATAATTATTTAACGAGCCTTCTTAGCTTCCACTTCATTCCCTCTCTTTACCCCTTTCCAATGACAGCAGTATTCAGACTACTGGCTGGACATAGTTGTAGCCAATGCCACCTTGGCATGAAAACGGAGCATTGATTATTTCTGACGGTTCATTAAATCGTTACTGAACTGTTGCTTGATTCACAACATGCCGTATACATCAAAACTACACGTAGCCGGATTATTGGTGTAAGGCACCTGGCAACACAGTTAGACAAATTTCATTCCAAAGTAGAAACCGTATTATAATATAACGTAATAGACAAACACGTTTAGAGCTATTTCGATACGAATTTTAATTCCAGTATAAATATAAGGACAATTTGTAGAAAGATTACACATTTTTATATTTTTCAATATAACATTATAACGCTTTACAGCTTTTTGTAAATCTAAGGGCAAAGTTAAAGCTTTCCCTATACAGAATCGTTTAATTCAATAAAGGTTACTTATTTCAAGCAACATTTATAACTCAAGGACGGAGAGATGTGCGCCCCGCTGGCATACGATAAAGGTTAGCTGGACGCAGAGTATGAATGACGTCAGAAGTACAGCACTACCACCAAATGTGCATACAACTGCCACTAGAAGAAAGAGATGAAAACAACGTAACGTAGTACTCTGTAAACTAGGAAATCATTGTCTTGCAAGTGTATACAGACACAAGGTCAAGATGTAGTATAACGTGAATGTTTTGTTTCTTCTCACAGTGAGTTACACACGTGGAGTGATAGTGTTCATATGATACTTGTAGGTTGTGTTGTAGTGAGGAGGTAGTACTGTGTGAACTAGTGAATCATTGTCTTGCAAGTGTATACAGACACAAGGTCAAGGTGTAGTATAACGTGACTGTTTTGTTTCTTCTCACAGTGAGTTACACACGTGGAGTGATAGTGTTCATATGATACTTGTAGGTTGTGTTGTAGTGAGGAGGTAGTACTGTGTGAACTAGTGAATCATTGTCTTGCAAGTGTATACAGACACAAGGTCAAGGTGTAGTATAACGTGACTGTTTTGTTTCTTCTCACAGTGAGTTACACACGTGGAGTGATAGTGTTCATATGATACTTGTAGGTTGTGTTGTAGTGAGGAGGTAGTACTGTGTGAACTAGTGAATCATTGTCTTGCAAGTGTATACAGACACAAGGTCAAGGTGTAGTATAACGTGACTGTTTTGTTTCGTCTCACAGTGAGTAACAGACGTGGAGTGATAGTGTTCATATGATACTTGTAGGTTGTGTTGTAGTGAGGAGGTAGTACTGTGTGAACTAGTGAATCATTGTCTTGCAAGTGTATACAGACACAAGGTCAAGGTGTAGTATAACGTGACTGTTTTGTTTCTTCTCACAGTGAGTTACACACGTGGAGTGATAGTGTTCATATGATACTTGTAGGTTGTGTTGTAGTGAGGAGGTAGTACTGTGTGAACTAGTGAATCATTGTCTTGCAAGTGTATACAGACACAAGGTCAAGGTGTAGTATAACGTGACTGTTTTGTTTCTTCTCACAGTGAGTTACAGACGTGGAGTGATAGTGTTCATATGATACTTGTAGGTTGTGTTGTAGTGAGGAGGTAGTACTGTGTGAACTAGTGAATCATTGTCTTGCAAGTGTATACAGGCACAAGGTCAAGGTGTAGTATAACGTGACTGTTTTGTTTCTTCTCACAGTGAGTTACAGACGTGGAGTGATAGTGTTCATATGATACTTGTAGGTTGTGTTGTAGTGAGGAGGTAGTACTGTGTGAACTAGTGAATCATTGTCTTGCAAGTGTATACAGGCACAAGGTCAAGGTGTAGTATAACGTGACTGTTTTGTTTCTTCTCACAGTGAGTTACAGACGTGGAGTGATAGTGTTCATATGATACTTGTAGGTTGTGTTGTAGTGAGGAGGTAGTACTGTGTGAACTAGTGAATCATTGTCTTGCAAGTGTATACAGGCACAAGGTCAAGGTGTAGT
This sequence comes from Tenodera sinensis, assembly GCA_030765045.1. Taxonomy (NCBI): domain Eukaryota; kingdom Metazoa; phylum Arthropoda; class Insecta; order Mantodea; family Mantidae; genus Tenodera; species Tenodera sinensis. The sequence goes on from CM060962.1 coordinate 305,838,580, forward strand.
ATAACGTGACTGTTTTGTTTCTTCTCACAGTGAGTTACAGACGTGGAGTGATAGTGTTCATATGATACTTGTAGGTTGTGATACAGTGAGGAGGTAGTACTGTGTGAACTAGTGAATCATTGTCTTGCAAGTGTATACAGACACAAGGTCAAGGTGTAGTATAACGTGACTGTTTTGTTTCTTCTCACAGTGAGTTACAGACGTGGAGTGATAGTGTTCATATGATACTTGTAGGTTGTGTTGTAGTGAGGTGGTAGTACTGTGTGAACTAGTGAATCATTGTCTTGCAAGTGTATACAGACTCAAGGTCAAGGTGTAGTATAACGTGACTGTTTTGTTTCTTCTCACAGTGAGTTACACACGTGGAGTGATAGTGTTCATATGATACTTGTAGGTTGTGTTACAGTGAGGAGGTAGTACTGTGTGAACTAGTGAATCATTTTCTTGCAAGTGTATACAGACACAAGGTCAAGGTGTAGTATAACGTGACTGTTTTGTTTCTTCTCACAGTGAGTTACAGACGTGGAGTGATAGTGTTCATATGATACTTGTAGGTTGTGTTACAGTGAGGAGGTAGTACTGTGTGAACTAGTGAATCATTGTCTTGCAAGTGTATACAGACTCAAGGTCAAGGTGTAGTATAACCTGACTGTTTTGTTTCTTCTCACAGTGAGTTACAGACGTGGAGTGATAGTGTTCATATGATACTTGTAGGTTGTGTTACAGTGAGGAGGTAGTACTGTGTGAACTAGTGAATCATTGTCTTGCAAGTGTATACAGACACAAGGTCAAGGTGTAGTATAACGTGACTGTTTTGTTTCTTCTCACAGTGAGTTACAGACGTGGAGTGACAGTGTTCATATGATACTTGTAGGTTGTGTTACAGTGAGGAGGTAGTACTGTGTGAACTAGTGAATCATTGTCTTGCAAGTGTATACAGACACAAGGTCAAGGTGTAGTATAACGTGACTGTTTTGTTTCTTCTCACAGTGAGTTACAGACGTGGAGTGATAGTGTTCATATGATACTTGTAGGTTGTGTTACAGTGAGGAGGTAGTACTGTGTGAACTAGTGAATCATTGTCTTGCAAGTGTATACAGACACAAGGTCAAGGTGTAGTATAACGTGACTGTTTTGTTTCTTCTCACAGTGAGTTACAGACGTGGAGTGATAGTGTTCATATGATACTTGTAGGTTGTGTTGTAGTGAGGAGGTAGTACTGTGTGAACTAGTGAATCATTGTCTTGCAAGTGTATACAGACACAAGGTCAAGGTGTAGTATAACGTGACTGTTTTGTTTCTTCTCACAGTGAGTTACAGACGTGGAGTGATAGTGTTCATATGATGCTTGTAGGTTGTGTTGTAGTGAGGAGGTAGTACTGTGTGAACTAGTGAATCATTGTCTTGCAAGTGTATACAGACACAAGGTCAAGGTGTAGTATAACGTGACTGTTTTGTTTCTTCTCACAGTGAGTTACAGACGTGGAGTGATAGTGTTCATATGACACTTGTAGGTTGTGTTGTAGTGAGGAGGTAGTACTGTGTGAACTAGTGAACCATTGTCTTGCAAGTGTATACAGACACAAGGTCAAGGTGTAGTATAACGTGACTGTTTTGTTTCTTCTCACAGTGAGTTACAGACGTGGAGTGATAGTGTTCATATGATACTTGTAGGTTGTGTTACAGTGAGGAGGTAGTACTGTGTGAACTAGTGAATCATTGTCTTGCAAGTGTATACAGACACAAGGTCAAGGTGTAGTATAACGTGACTGTTTTGTTTCTTCTCACAGTGAGTTACAGACGTGGAGTGATAGTGTTCATATGATACTTGTAGGTTGTGTTGTAGTGAGGAGGTAGTACTGTGTGAACTAGTGAATCATTGTCTTGCAAGTGTATACAGACACAAGGTCAAGGTGTAGTATAACGTGACTGTTTTGTTTCTTCTCACAGTGAGTTACAGACGTGGAGTGATAGTGTTCATATGATACTTGTAGGTTGTGTTGTAGTGAGGAGGTAGTACTGTGTGAACTAGTGAATCATTGTCTTGCAAGTGTATACAGACACAAGGTCAAGGTGTAGTATAACGTGACTGTTTTGTTTCTTCTCACAGTGAGTTACAGACGTGGAGTGATAGTGTTCATATGATACTTGTAGGTTGTGTTGTAGTGAGGAGGTAGTACTGTGTGAACTAGTGAATCATTGTCTTGCAAGTGTATACAGACACAAGGTCAAGGTGTAGTATAACGTGACTGTTTTGTTTCTTCTCACAGTGAGTTACACACGTGGAGTGATAGTGTTCATATGATACTTGTAGGTTGTGTTGTAGTGAGGAGGTAGTACTGTGTGAACTAGTGAATCATTGTCTTGCAAGTGTATACAGACACAAGGTCAAGGTGTAGTATAACGTGACTGTTTTGTTTCTTCTCACAGTGAGTTACACACGTGGAGTGATAGTGTTCATATGATACTTGTAGGTTGTGTTGTAGTGAGGAGGTAGTACTGTGTGAACTAGTGAATCATTGTCTTGCAAGTGTATACAGACACAAGGTCAAGGTGTAGTATAACGTGACTGTTTTGTTTCTTCTCACAGTGAGTTACAGACGTGGAGTGATAGTGTTCATATGATACTTGTAGGTTGTGTTGTAGTGAGGAGGTAGTACTGTGTGAACTAGTGAATCATTGTCTTGCAAGTGTATACAGACACAAGGTCAAGGTGTAGTATAACGTGACTGTTTTGTTTCTTCTCACAGTGAGTTACAGACGTGGAGTGATAGTGTTCATATGATACTTGTAGGTTGTGTTACAGTGAGGAGGTAGTACTGTGTGAACTAGTGAATCATTGTCTTGCAAGTGTATACAGACACAAGGTCAAGGTGTAGTATAACGTGACTGTTTTGTTTCTTCTCACAGTGAGTTACAGACGTGGAGTGATAGTGTTCATATGATACTTGTAGGTTGTGTTACAGTGAGGAGGTAGTACTGTGTGAACTAGTGAATCATTGTCTTGCAAGTGTATCCAGACACAAGGTCAAGGTGTAGTATAACGTGACTGTTTTGTTTCTTCTCACAGTGAGTTACAGACGTGGAGTGATAGTGTTCATATGATACTTGTAGGTTGTGTTACAGTGAGGAGGTAGTACTGTGTGAACTAGTGAATCATTGTCTTGCAAGTGTATCCAGACACAAGGTCAAGGTGTAGTATAACGTGACTGTTTTGTTTCTTCTCACAGTGAGTTACACACGTGGAGTGATAGTGTTCATATGATACTTGTAGGTTGTGTTGTAGTGAGGAGGTAGTACTGTGTGAACTAGTGAATCATTGTCTTGCAAGTGTATACAGACACAAGGACAAGGTGTAGTATAACGTGACTGTTTTGTTTCTTCTCACAGTGAGTTACAGACGTGGAGTGATAGTGTTCATATGATACTTGTAGGTTGTGATACAGTGAGGAGGTAGTACTGTGTGAACTAGTGAATCATTGTCTTGCAAGTGTATACAGACACAAGGACAAGGTGTAGTATAACGTGACTGTTTTGTTTCTTCTCACAGTGAGCTACAGACGTGGAGTGATAGTGTTCATATGATACTTGTAGGTTGTGTTGTAGTGAGGAGGTAGTACTGTGTGAACTAGTGAATCATTGTCTTGCAAGTGTATACAGACACAAGGTCAAGGTGTAGTATAACGTGACTGTTGTGTTTCTTCTCACAGTGAGTTACAGACGTGGAGTGATAGTGTTCATATGATACTTGTAGGTTGTGTTGTAGTGAGGAGGTAGTACTGTGTGAACTAGTGAATCATTGCCTTGCAAGTGTATACAGACACAAGGTCAAGGTGTAGTATAACGTGACTGTTTTGTTTCTTCTCACAGTGAGTTACAGACGTGGAGTGATAGTGTTCATATGATACTTGTAGGTTGTGTTGTAGTGAGGAGGTAGTACTATGTGAACTAGTGAATCATTGTCTTGCAAGTGTATACAGACTCAAGGTCAAGGTGTAGTATAACGTGCCTGTTTTGTTTCTTCTCACAGTGAGTTACAGACGTGGAGTGATAGTGTTCATATGATACTTGTAGGTTGTGATACAGTGAGGAGGTAGTACTGTGTGAACTAGTGAATCATTGTCTTGCAAGTGTATACAGACACAAGGTCAAGGTGTAGTATAACGTGACTGTTTTGTTTCTTCTCACAGTGAGTTACACACGTGGAGTGATAGTGTTCATATGATACTTGTAGGTTGTGCTGTAGTGAGGAGGTAGTACTGTGTGAACTAGTGAATCATTGTCTTGCAAGTGTATACAGACACAAGGTCAAGGTGTAGTATAACGTGACTGTTTTGTTTCTTCTCACAGTGAGTTACACACGTGGAGTGATAGTGTTCATATGATACTTGTAGGTTGTGTTGTAGTGAGGAGGTAGTACTGTGTGAACTAGTGAATCATTGTCTTGCAAGTGTATACAGACACAAGGTCAAGGTGTAGTATAACGTGACTGTTTTGTTTCTTCTCACAGTGAGTTACAGACGTGGAGTGATAGTGTTCATATGATACTTGTAGGTTGTGTTGTAGTGAGGAGGTAGTACTGTGTGAACTAGTGAATCATTGTCTTGCAAGTGTATACAGACACAAGGTCAAGGTGTAGTATAACGTGACTGTTTTGTTTCTTCTCACAGTGAGTTACAGACGTGGAGTGATAGTGTTCATATGATACTTGTAGGTTGTGTTGTAGTGAGGAGGTAGTACTGTGTGAACTAGTGAATCATTGTCTTGCAAGTGTATACAGACACAAGGTCAAGGTGTAGTATAACGTGACTGTTTTGTTTCTTCTCACAGTGAGTTACACACGTGGAGTGATAGTGTTCATATGATACTTGTAGGTTGTGTTGTAGTGAGGAGGTAGTACTGTGTGAACTAGTGTATCATTGTCTTGCAAGTGTATACAGACACAAGGTCAAGGTGTAGTATAACGTGACTGTTTTGTTTCTTCTCACAGTGAGTTACAGACGTGGAGTGATAGTGTTCATATGATACTTGTAGGTTGTGTTACAGTGAGGAGGTAGTTTTGTGTGAACTAGTGAATCATTGTCTTGCAAGTGTATACAGACACAAGGTCAAGGTGTAGTATAACGTGACTGTTTTGTTTCTTGTCACAGTGAGTTACAGACGTGGAGTGATTGTGTTCATATGATACTTGTAGGTTGTGTTGTAGTGAGGAGGTAGAACTGTGTGAACTAGTGAATCATTGTCTTGCAAGTGTATACAGACACAAGGTCAAGGTGTAGTATAACGTGACTGTTTTGTTTCCTCTCGCAGTGAGTTACAGACGTGGAGTGATAGTGTTCATATGATACTTGTAGGTTGTGTTACAGTGAGGAGGTAGTACTGTGTGAACTAGTGAATCATTGTCTTGCAAGTGTATACAGACACAAGGTCAAGGTGTAGTATAACGTGACTGTTTTGTTTCTTCTCACAGTGAGTTACAGACGTGGAGTGATAGTGTTCATATGATACTTGTAGGTTGTGTTGTAGTGAGGAGGTAGAACTGTGTGAACTAGTGAATCATTCTCTTGTAAGTGTATACAGACACAAGGTCAAGGTGTAGTATAACGTGACTGTTTTGTTTCTTCTCACAGTGAGTTACAGACGTGGAGTGATAGTGTTCATATGATACTTGTAGGTTGTGTTACAGTGAGGAGGTAGTACTGTGTGAACTATTGAATCACTGTCTTGCAAGTGTATACAGACACAAGGTCAAGGTGTAGTATAACGTGACTGTTTTGTTTCTTCTCACAGTGAGTTACAGACGTGGAGTGATAGTGTTCATATGATACTTGTAGGTTGTGCTGTAGTGAGGAGGTAGTACTGTGTGAACTAGTGAATCATTGTCTTGCAAGTGTATACAGACACAAGGTCAAGGTGTAGTATAACGTGACTGTTTTGTTTCTTCTCACAGTGAGTTACACACGTGGAGTGATAGTGTTCATATGATACTTGTAGGTTGTGTTGTAGTGAGGAGGTAGTACTGTGTGAACTAGTGAATCATTGTCTTGCAAGTGTATATAGACGTAAGGTCAAGGTGTAGTATAACGTGACTGTTGCTATTGTAACTACAAATTCTCTGAAATCACATGAACTATCTGAAAATCGTCAGCTCATATCCAACAATTTTACAGTTGTTGCCCAAAGTTATTAAACAATTAGAAAAACCGGGTTTGGAAATGTCCAAGAGGATAAGCATAATAGAAGACTTCGGTAATTCAATTAATAAGATAGTTCTTGTTCCAGGTATGGAAAAGGTGAAATATAAATTCCAGAAAGTTGTAAACAAAAATAATGGTTATCAAGTTATGTGTGAAATTTTGAAAATGAGTAAGAAGGAAAACACGCCAGACGACAGAGTGGAATTCTTTACATTTGCAACTCTGACGTAGAAAGAAGTTATTCACTGTTTAAAAACTGCTTCAGTGATAGGCGTCGTAATTTCACATTTAATACTTTACGAATATACACTTTAACTCAGTGTAATGCACGACATTATAGTTATGAATAGCCGTATGTATGTATAAAGAATTCCAGAATGTCTAGTTCACATGATGCTTGTAGGTTGTGCTGCAGTGAGGCGGTTTTCATGGTCAAGCTGCAGTTGTTTACATGCGCGAGCGATATAAGTAAGGTCCATGTGCAGTATGCCTATAGAAAAACACACACCCTTCGGCCTTTGTAACGTTTTCCATAATAGCTATTAAGAACTTGAAGATAAATTTAAAAAAAAAAAATTAAAGTGTGGCTTTTCTACAAGCTCAGGCGTTTCTACCCACCGTCTCCACCTTTTCTTGTCCTCATTACACCGCCACGCTCCTAACCGCGTATTGCAACTGTCAGCGGTTCATTGGTTAGTAATTATTCCTCACTCCTCACCCCTCGTAAGACGATAAGACACTGAGAGGTGGTCTGAAGCAGTGCATTTTATTAAATTCGTTTTGTGTATAAACTATTTTCATAAACCTTCAATTGTCCTCTATTTCATGTTAATCGAGATAAAACTATGCATAAAATATGTTCCATTCTGCTGGTCGACCGTTTGGAAATTTTCGCAAAGTGGTGATCACTACTTCTTTTGGAAGCGAGTGCTATTCTAAATTTGTAATCTTGCAATCAACGCGGGATAATTGACCATAATTGGGTACTTTTGGCCCGGTAATTAAACGGCGCAGTATTCTGTATACGAAGTCCAGTGTCTAGAACATTTTGATGTTATTTCAATAATTGAGCGTTCAAGTATATTGTATTGTTAATATTTCATATTGTTTATATGCAGCTTATGTGTGCGCAGTTTGTTGCAACCCGAGCGCGGTCTTTAGGCGCTATGGGCTCCGGATAATCGATCACAGTGAAATACTTAGGTGTAAGACTGTAAGACACGAATTTTAGAAACAAACTCACTTTTCTCAACGTAGGTCTCGCCTTCTTCATTACTACTCCACCAAAGTTTCTATATTATACGTTGGCAAATCTTAAAATTCTTTTTGACAAATGAAACACAACTTTTTATCATGACTTGCTAAATCCTAAGAGTTGTTTCCCCTTTCTAATGTTCAGAACTGGCTATGACTGTACCTGCAGGACCGTTTGATTTCTTAACCTACTCAGTTCTTTTTACCCAACACTGAATTAGAGCACTTACATATGTATTGATTTCAATATATGGAAATTGTTTATTGCAATTATATATCTATATTATTGTCGTTTCCTTCCAAAACTATATATTAATGTTATCAGTCGATAATACCTTTATCACCTTATAGTGCAAATATAGTAGGATTTTGAATCTTCAGAAAGTAAACAGTCTGAAGAATAACAATTAGATGATGGCGATGGCAATGATGGTGATGATGTTAATGGTGGTGATGGTGATCATAATGGTGATGTTAATCTTGATGATGGGAATGGTGTTTAAAATTATTAAATTATTTTGCTGCTTAACGACGCTGTCAATTGCTAGTAACATATCAGCGTCACCGGTGTGTCGGAATTTTGTCGCGCTGGAGTTCATTTACATGCCAGTAAATTTACTGACATGGAGCTGTCGTTTTTAAGTACACTTAAAAACCATCGGTCTGGGCCGGACTTGAACCCGCGACCTTGGGATCAGCAGACCAGGGTCTAACCAACAGCCACCCAGACCGACGAGTGATGGTGGTGATGGTGAATTTGATGGTGACAATAAAGTAGAAGATGATGGTGATAGTGATGACGATGCTCATATGATTATGAAGTAGACGATGATGGTGATGGAGATGTTGCGGATGGTGATAGGGTGAGTGAGTTTTATTCAAGGCCCGTCGACGACCAGGTCATTAGGGTCCGACGGACGCTGATAAAGATGGGTATGGTGGTTGTGGTGATAATGAAGTGGATGATGGTTATAGTGATGATGGTGGTGATGATGAAGTAGACAGTGATGATGGTGATGGTGGTGGTGGTGATGGAGGTGATGATGGTGGTGGTCATGGTGGTGGTGATGGTGATGGTGGTGGTGATGATGTTGGTGGTGGTGGTGATGGTGGTGGCGGTGATGGTGGTGGTGATGGTGGTGGTGATGGTGGTGGTGATGGTGATAATGACGTAGGCGGTGAAGATGGTGATGGTGAGGATGGTGATGCTGATAGTGATGGTGATGATGAAGTAGACGGTGAAGATGGTGATGGTGAGGATGGTGATGGTGATGGTGGTGGTGATGGTGGTGGTGATGGTGATAATGACGTAGGCGGTGAAGATGGTGATGGTGAGGATGGTGATGCTGATAGTGATGGTGATGATGAAGTAGACGGTGAAGATGGTGATGGTGAGGATGGTGATGGTGATGGTGGTGGTGATGGTGGTGGTGGTGAGGATGGTGATGGTGGTGATGAAGAAGTAGACGGTGATGATGGTGATGGTGATGATGGTGATGATGAAGTAGACAGTGGTGTGGTGGTGATGATGAAGTAGATGGTGATGATGATGATGATGATGAAGTAGACAGTGATGGTGATGGTGGTGATGATGAAGTAGACGGTGATGATGGTGATGGAGTAGACAGTGATGGTGATGATGACGTAGATGGTGATGATGGTGATGAAGTAGACAGTGATGGTGATGGTGGTGGTGATGATGAAGTAGATGGTGATGATGATGAAGTAGACAGTGATGGTGATGGTGGTGATGATGAACTAGATGGTGATGATGGTGATGGTGATGAAGTAGACAGTGATGGTGGTGGTGGTGACGATGAAGTAGATGGTGATGATGGTGATGGTGATGAAGTAGACAGTGATGGTGATGGTGATGATGAAGTAGACGGAGATGATGGTGATGGTGATGGAGTAGACAGTGATGGTGATGGTGGTGATGGTGAAGTAGACGGTGATGATGTTGATGGTGATGGAGTAGACAGTGACGGTGATGATGACGTAGATGGTGATGATGGTGATGAAGTAGACAGTGATGGTGATGGTGGTGGTGATGATGAAGTAGATGGTGATGATGATGAAGTAGACAGTGATGGTGATGGTGGTGATGATGAACTAGATGGTGATGATGGTGATGGTGATGAAGTAGACAGTGATGGTGGTGGTGGTGACGATGAAGTAGATGGTGATGATGGTGATGGTGATGAAGTAGACAGTGATGGTGGTGGTGATGATGAAGTAGACGGTGATGATGGTGATGGTGATGATGGTGATGGTGAGGATGGTGATGGTGATGATGATGGTGATGATGGTGAGGATGGTGATGGTGATGTTGAAGAAGTAGACGGGGATGATGGTGATGGTGATGATGGTGATGGTGAGTATGGTGATGGTGATGAAGTAGACAGTGATGGTGATGGTGGTGATGATGAAATAGACGGTGATGATGGTGACGGTGATGGAGTAGACAGTGATGGATAGTGGTGGTGATGATGAAGTAGATGGTGATGATGGTGATGGTGTTGAAGTAGAGAGTGATGATGGTGGTGGTGGTGATGATGAAGTAGATGGTGATGATGGTGATGAAGTAGACAGTGATGGTGATGGTGGTGATGATGAAGTAGATGGTGATGATGGTGATGGTGATGAAGTAGACAGTGATGGTGGTGGTGGTGATGATGAAGTAGACAGTGATGATGGTGATGGTGATGACGTAGACAGTGATGGTGGTGATGATGAAGTAGACGGTGATGATGGTGATGGTGATGAAGTAGACAGTGATGGTGGTGGTGATGGTGATGGTGATGATGAAGCAGACGGTGATGGTGATGGTGAGGATGGTGATGATGATGGTGATGATGATGAAGTAGAAGGTGATGATAGTGATGGTGATGATAGTGGTGATAGTGATGGTGATGGTGATGATGAAGTAAATGATGATGGTGATGGTGAGGATTGTGATGATGATGAAGTAGACGGTAATGATGGTGATGGTGAGGATTGTGATGATGATGAAGTAGACGTTGATGATGGTGATGGTGAGGATTGTGATGATGATGAAGTAGACGGTGATGATGGTGATGGTGAGGATTGTGATGATGATGAAGTAGACGGTGATGATGGTGATAGTGAGGATTGTGATGATGAAGTAGACAGTAATGATGGTGATGGTGAGGATTGTGATGATGATGATGAAGTAGACGGTGATGATGGTGATGGTGAGGATTGTGATGGTGATGATGGTGGTAATAGAGTTGGTGGTAGTGATGATGGTGATGCTGATAGTCATGATGATGGTGATGATGGTGATTCTGATGGTGGTAGTGGTGATGGTGGTGGTGCTGATAGTGATGATGGTGATATTGAGGATGGTGATGCTGATAGTGATGGTGATGTTGTGATGATGGCGATAGTGATGGTGATGATGGTGGTAGTGGTGACGGTGGTGATGATGGTGGTGGTAATAGTGATGATGGTGGTGATGCTGATAGTGATAGTGATGGTGGTAGTGGTGATGGTGGTGATGCTGATAGTGATGGTGATGTGATGATAGTGATAGTGATGGTGATGATGGTGCTGGTGGTGATGATGAGGATGATGATGCTGATAGTGATGGTGATAGTGTTGATGGTGGTGATGTTGATAGTGATATTGAGGATGGTGATGCTGATAGTGATGTTGATGTGATGATGGTGGTAGTGTTGATTGTGGTGGTGATGGTGGTAGTGGTGATGGTGGTGATGCTGATAGTGATGATGGTGATATTGAGGATGGTGATGCTGATAGTGATGTTGATGTGATGATGGTGGTAGTGTTGGTGGTAGTGGTGATGGTGGTGATGCTGATAGTGATGATGGTGATATTGAGGATGGTGATGCTGATAGTGATGTTGATGTGATGATGATGGTAGTGATGGTGGTAGTGGTGATGGTGGTGATGATGAGGATGGTGATGCTGATAGTGATGGTGATAGTGGTGATGGTGGTGATGCTGATAGTAATATTGAGGATGGTGCTGCTGATAGTGATGTTGATGTGATGATGGTGGTAGTGATGGTGATGGTGGTGATAGTGATGGTGATAGTGGTGATAGTGATGGTGATAAAGATGATGGTGATACTGAGGATGGTGATGCTGATAGTGATGTTGATGTGATGATGGTGGTAGTGTTGGTGGTAGTGGTGATGGTGGTGATGCTGATAGTGATGATGGTGATATTGAGGATGGTGATGCTGATAGTGATGTTGATGTGATGATGGTGGTAGTGATGGTGGTAGTGGTGATGGTGGTGATGATGAGGATGGTGATGCTGATAGTGATGGTGGTAGTGGTGATGGTGGTGATGATGAGGATGGTGATGCTGATAGCGATGGTGATAGTGGTGATGATGGTGATGATGAGGATGGTGATGCTGATAGTGATGGTGGTAGTGGTGATGGTGGTGATGATGAGGATGGTGATGCTGATAGTGATGGTGGCAGTTGTGATGGTGGAGATAATGAGGTTGGTGATGCTGATAGTGATGGTGATAGTGGTGATGGTGGTGATGATGAGGATGGTGATGCTGATAGTGATGGTGGTAGTGGTGATGGTGGTGATGATTAGGATGGTGATGCTGATAGTGATGGTGGTAGTGGTGATGGTGGTGATGAGGATGGTGATGCTGATAGTGATGGTGATAGTGGTGATGGTGGTGATGATGAGGATGGTGATGCTGATAGTGATGGTGATAGTGGTGATGGTGGTGATGATGAGGATGGTGATGCTGATAGTGATGGTGGTAGTGGTGATGGTGGTGATGATGAGGATGGTGATGCTGATAGTGATGGTGGTGGTGGTGATGGTGATGATGAGGATGGTGATGCTGATAGTGATGGTGGTAGTGGTGATGGTGGTGATGATGAGGATGGTGGTGCTGATAGTGATGGTGGTAGTGGTGATGGTGGTGATGATGAGGATGGTGATGCTGATAGTGATGGTGGTAGTGGTGATGGTGGTGATGATGAGGATGGTGATGTTGATGTGATGTTGGTGGTGATGATGAGGATGGTGATGCTGATAGTGATGGTGATAGTGGTGATGGTGGTGATGCTGATGGTGATATTGAGGATGGTGATGCTGATAGTGATGTTGATGTGATGGTGGTAGTGTTAATTGTAGTGGTGATGGTGGTAGTGGTAATGGTGGTGATCCTGATAGTGATATTGAGGATGGTGATGCTGATAGTGATGTTGATGTGATGATGGTGGTAGTGATGGTGGTAGTGGTGATGGTGGTGATGATGAGGATGGTGATGCTGATAGTGATGGTGATAGTGGTGATGATGGTGATGCTGATAGTGATGTTGATGTGATGATGGTGGTAGTGTTGATTGTAGTGGTGATGGTGGTAGTGGTGATGGTGGTGATACTGATAGTGATGATGGTGATATTGAGGATGGTGATGCTGATAGTGATGTTAATGTGATGATGGTGGTAGTGATGGTGGTAGTGGTGGTGGTGATGATGAGGATGGTGATGCTGATAGTGGTGATGATGGTGATGCTGATAGTGATGATGAGGATGGTGATGCTGATAGTGATGGTGATAGTGGTGATGGTGGTGATGATGATAGTGATATTGAGGATGGTGATGCTGATAGTGATGGTGATAGTGGTGATGATAGTGATGCTGATAGTGATGATGAGGATGGTGATGCTGATAGTGATGGTGATAGTGGTGATGGTGGTGATGCTGATAGTGATGTTGATGTGATGATGGTGGTAGTGTTGATTGTAGTGGTGATGGTGGTAGTGGTGATGGTGGTGATACTGATAGTGATGATGGTGATATTGAGGATGGTGATGCTGATAGTGATGTTAATGTGATGATGGTGGTAGTGATGGTGGTAGTGGTGGTGGTGATGATGAGGATGGTGATGCTGATAGTGGTGATGATGGTGATGCTGATAGTGATGATGAGGATGGTGATGCTGATAGTGATGGTGATAGTGGTGATGGTGGTGATGATGATAGTGATATTGAGGATGGTGATGCTGATAGTGATGGTGATAGTGGTGATGATAGTGATGCTGATAGTGATGATGAGGATGGTGATGCTGATAGTGATGGTGATAGTGGTGATGGTGATGGTGATAGTGGTGATGGTGGTAATAATAATGAAGAAGAGGTAGCAAGGACAAGAGCAAAGGCGTGCATTTCATTTGTCAGTAGGATTAACACTGAGTCGTGTGTATGTAGTAGATGGAGATGGAGTCGCGATGTAACAGCAGGTGAGTCAAAGCTTCGACCTTGTGATCACGTTTGACTGCTTCTAACACAACTTTCCTTAAGCAGCATGTGGTTAACGGCCCCTGGTAAGCTGTGGCGAATCTCTCCCGGCAACGCAGCTCCAAACGTTACATAAACATCCACCCAGAAGATGCTCTTTTGTTTTCCTCGTACTTTCCCTGGCGCTTAGCAATCTCATTGTGTTCTATCCAACAATTGAGGAGCGTGTTTTCAAAACTCGATAGATGCACTTGCTCAGTTAAAGCAGGGGTCCATAGATGCAATTTTATGGTTTTGTTATCCAGAGTGTAGCAACATGAATTCTATGAAAGCATGTTGACATTGACCGCCATCTCACTGTTGCGATTCTTGGAATTCTCAATCATTTGTGCAAGCTTTGTACACTGCTGCATCGTTGGCAATAACTGCGAACTCAGGTTGTGCGCTTGGATTTCACATTCATTTCTGCAAGCCTTTTTTTTATTATTATTTATTTTCCATTTATATTCCGCCTTTAACTGTAGAGGTCATATCGGTGGCCTTGCCTATTGGCAAAGGTGTTACTCGTTTAACAGTGGGTTTTTCGGTCTTTAGGGGTTTTTATACGTTGAATTCACACACACATTCACACTTTCATTCATACTGCCAAACTCAGGGAAGGATGAGGAATAATCTTGGCTGGAGAAAAACTCCTACCCCCTACCAGGAATCGAACCCGGGACCCCTTGCACAGCATGCAGGTTCTTCGGCAAGCTTTGTTATACTTACATGGCATTTTTATTCTTAGTTGAGACACTGCACTGTACTATGCACAATGGACAGGAGCTCAGATTGTGAAACTGTACCAGTCGTAGAATGCGCTGGATGTAGGAATTGCAAAAACAAGGAAAGGAAATCAAAATGCAAGTCAAGGAAAGCTCATACTCGAGCAATTAAATGTTCACGTGGTCTCGAGTGCATTCCACGATATCCTAAAAGTAAAGGGCATAAGCATTGTGATGCAGCTGATTTGACTTATAATTATATAAGTGGATTTCACCAACACCTTTCCATGCTCAACAAAATAGATCAAGATAAATTCCTTATGAGATATATGAGTATTACATCTCCTAATGGCAGAGTGGTGAATAAAGAAGCTGTAAATAGAAAGCAGACTGTTAGCGTTAAATACAGTGTGAGAAGTAATGATGGCGGAGTATTGTCAGCACGCGCTGCAAGCTTCCAAGTAATCACAGGGGTGTCAAAAGTTAGATTATCTCTCCTGGCTAGAAAATGTCACTTATCTGGGAATGCGCCAAAGGAAACCAGAGGAGGTGACAGAACAGGAATATTACAGAAGGGCATTCCTGCTGCTATAAAGCAAGACATTAAGAAGTACAGATGTAGAGAAAGTCACTATGGAAGAGCAAAATCAATTAGATGATATTTACCTCCAGAACTTAATATCAGAAAAATGTGGACCAACTTTTGCAACGAAAGAAGGTTAAGAAATCTACCAGTCTGTTCATTGTCAAAATATAAAAACATATTTTACAACTTCTTCAGTCTTTCATTCCGTACACCACACACTGTCACATGCTCAACCTGCAAAATGGGACTGATGAAGATTAAGACAGAGGCAGATGTGGAAAAGAAAAACGAACTAAGAACCATGTACAGACTGCACAAGTACTAATAAAGGTTAAAGCTTACTTATTCATATTGTTTGAAAATTCTTTGTGTGTGTTCAATGTGTTATATAAATAAAACAAAATAACTGTGGAGTCATGGGGAACGAAGCTGCAGACTCACTTGCAAAGAAAGGCACAACAATAAAACAAAAATCTAAATTCAATTTCTCATATTCCTCAATAAAACGCTTGATCATTAAAAATTTTTCTCATTCATACCTACAAGAAATAGAAACAAATGCCAAAGATAATAAATGGATTACACTACTTTCCAACCCAGATATAATCCCCCAGAGACCAAGGAAAACAGCAGTTGCAGCCTTCCGACTATTGACAAATCACGACTGCTTGGCAAGTCATCTCTACAGAATAGGTATCTCAGCCTCACCAATATGTGTCCTGTGTAACGATCCAGCAGAAATGAACGAAGACCACTTGAAGACCTGTGAAGCATTAAGATCAGAAGAAACTACAGTTCAAAAGTATTGGAAAGCACGAATGCTAATGGCTTCATTGCCAGATGCAAGGCACTAGAAAACAACAACATAAAACAAAACATGTTGTTATTGTGAATGTAGCAGTACTTAGTTTCGAAGTTTATACCTAATAAAATAATCCTTATAAACATTAATATGTTGGTTGTATAGTACATTATGTATAATAAAAAGGTTAAAATAAATAAAAACAATAAATACGTAAATAAAAAGCAACAAAAGCAATAAATGACAAAAGTAACAAAACTTCACGTGTTAATTTCTCGCTCACGCAGAAAATTTGATCAGCATCTATCGATTTTTGAAAAACCTCTGCATTTTCAAACCTCAAATTTGCACTAGTTAAACTTTGCTGTTA
Source organism: Tenodera sinensis (assembly GCA_030765045.1). Classification (NCBI taxonomy): domain Eukaryota; kingdom Metazoa; phylum Arthropoda; class Insecta; order Mantodea; family Mantidae; genus Tenodera; species Tenodera sinensis. The sequence continues at coordinate 305,854,817 of CM060962.1, forward strand.
GTTTCTTTTCACATTCAATGAGACAGTATCAGGAAGGAGAATTGAATGATTAATATAGTTGCTGTGCTAACCAATTAGTATTGCCAATAAATAGAACAAAACGTTTTTCTCAGAAACGCATTTTGTGCATCTATCGAGTTTTGAAAAAAAACGTTCATCAATTTTTAAGGGGAGTTAGGGGTGAGATTTGGCCCATTTGGTAAAAAAAAATTGATCTTTAGATTTTTATGTTGAACAATTGTTCAATGTTTTGTCTATTAAAAAGTGCAATGATTTTGATGCCAGCGCCATTTTTAAAGATCTGGCGGCCATTTTTAAATAGAGGTGCATAGTGATGAAATGGCTGGTGGTTAGGCGTACGCACCCACCGAGACTGAATATCGACGGATCAGAAACTCAATCATGTAAATTATCCTTAATCTGCATCCACAAAATCACAAGTTGTCTCCAGAAGTGGTAACTACAATTCTATTTCCGGATCAGCGACTTGGTTTCACACGGAATAGCACGTATTCCGAGTTTTCTACATTGATCGTCAATTTTCTGAACAGTGCCTTCTTCATTGAGATTATCAGACCTGGGCACACTGGCAATAAGGGGATAAAGGGTAGCAGGCTTAGTGGCTATGGGGTGGAGACAGACAATGAGGACAAAAGTGGTGTTATTTGTAATTAGTTTCACTTCGCTGGAGTGACAAACCAATGAAAATGATATTTCGCCGACATCGAACTATCATACATTCAAATTATCGTACACCCCCATAATTATCGTACGGATTGACAACCCTGATGAAAAAGGATCACCCGCCACTGGTGTGTACACTACCTGGCTCGCCACAAGAGGGACGGCTTAGAAGGAGATGGTGAGTGTTCCTTTCTTTTTCTAATAAGCAAGTGCCAAGTTACACCTCGTCTACTATATGTGCTGTTTCCTTCCTTGTAGGGAATAGCACGTTCTTTATACTAGAATTAACGTAACTTGTGTATTCTGACAGTTCGCTCGGCATGCGTTACGCAAGTGGTAGAGGAGGGGCAGAACGGTCTGTTGTCATGACAACCAGCTTTAACCTTGAAGTAGCCAATAGGCTTTGTGGCAGCATTGCGTGGTCACGAAATCTATTGGCCACTTCAAGGTTAAACCTGGTTGCCATGACAACAGACCGCTCTGCCCCTCCCCTACCACGTGCGTAACGCATAGTGTCAAAATACACAAGTTACGTTAATTAAAATATAAATGCTCAGATATGCCAGTAAGGAAAGCTAGATCACTAATCCACGGTTCATCTTTCAATTTGGGGTTCTTTGATTGTGTAAAAATACAAAAATTAACAATTGTACGTAAATAAACAATTATACCGCTAGCAAAAGTTAAAGGCATGTGAACGCTGGCCAATGCTCAAGCAGAGCGCTGTTGCCAAGCGTAGTGCGTGTACCGGCAGAGGTTCTGTACATAAGGTTGTGTGAGATGCATGCACCACATTCGGCAGCGCTGGTAGGAGGGGCAAGCGTAGGATTCGCTGGAGTCCGCAGCACGCCCCGCCTCCATATGCCTTTAAGTGTTGCGAAGATTATAAATACACAATAAAAAGGAATAATCAACAGAAACATGCATGAACTTTACCTGCTGACTCATGAAATCCGATATTGTGTTTTTCAGAACAAAAAACCGCCGTAGCGTTTTAGATCCGCTTATCCACCCCACCTCTGTACAATACACGAAATCCTCACATTATCCTCCTAAATCTGGAAGCAATTTTCAAAAGAGTTTCTGCATAAGAGATTTTGGTATTATTTTATTCATAGTGTTGTCACTACATCCATCATATTTTTCATGTTTACCACTTCAGCAGAAAGTGATTCCTGGTGAACAGTCAATTTACATTCTTTTCGGACATCAAGTGGGGAAGGGGAGATTAGGGGAGGGTAAGACAGATCCGTGCGGCAAGTGGCACACACAGCATGCACGTGAACAGTGCAGGCGACGTTGAACGTTCTGTCTCAATTACAAGTGAATGGTAAAACAGGCTACCACTACAGCTGCAGAAACTTATACAAGAAATGTACAATACACAAAATGCACGCTGTTGATGAATTATTGTACTTTGAACCCCGTCCCCATAGAATATATAGCCAGAAAGAACTTTAAAAAAATTGCAGCTAATAATGTTACTGAAATTCGAGCCTTAGTTCAAAATACTATAAAGGACATTGAAAACAAGAATCACTGGCCTAACTGCATACGCCACGTTGAACTAGGAAACAAATATCCTGTCTTTGAAGATGTAATCGAAAAGAGCAAGCACCTGGTAATTAATCGATCTACAAAGCGAAGGTACACTTCACATAAACACTGTCAGCTGTGCAGTGTGTTCTCATTTAATGGCATAGGCCGCACATTCGGAAATGCTAGATTTCAACTCATCGTCAATTAATGTGAATGTCTTTTATTCTTCTCCCTATAGTTTGACGAGACAATCTAATATGTTTATACTGTTATAACTGTTTTGGGGACATTATTTCAGCGATTTTGGTTACACATTTTTCAACAGATTGCCCATCACTAAACGGCTTTAGTTATTTTGCAAGTTCCCAAGCAACAACATAACTAAATGATTCTGGAGACTTCCACGACCTTTGTCCATTGCTTCTTTCTTGTTTCCGGTACGACTTGGTTTTTTTTTTAAGAAATTAAAAACAATGCCGACGTTTCGCCAAAGAACTATGTTGGGCTTCTTCAGTGGGTGACTGCAAAAACTCCATCCAATTAGTCACCGCCTACTCTCAATTGCCTTGTTGTCCCGTCCCACTCGTAATCCTATTGGTTCCTTCTTCTCCAATAGGAAGTGTCCTGCTACTAGGGTCTTCCATGTCCTGCTGAGTGGTTTGCTTGTGTCACGGTTGTGTCACTGCTCTTTTCTTTAAATATTTCTATGCTTCCCTCACTATTCTATGAGAGAGATTGTCACAAATTGCTAAAATTTTTAAATTGTCAAAGTCAATGTGGTGACCGGTGTTCTGCGTTGGTAGATTTTTCTGGTTGAGAGAGTTTCATGTATTGCATGTTCCTTTTTTCTTGTATTGATAGATCTGCCTGTTTAACCTACGTACGATTCACCACAAGCACAGTTAATTTTATAAACACCCGGATTATTTTGCAGAGGGTTCTTATCTTTGACTGGTCTTATAATGGAACGCAGTTTTTTAACTGATGTGTACTGTGTGCCCAAGACAAGAAGGCAAGTCTTAGGAATGTGTAGCGTAATCATGTTGTGCTTCCCGCATGGTGTTTATGCTCAGTTTCCGAGTATGACAAGGATGCTAGGCTCGTTTAAAATACACAATGTTGTCACACAACTCACGTATAGCTAGAAATATGCACTCTCATACACTCATTTCCTAGTAAACAGGTCTGCTACCGGAGTAGATACACAGTTCAAGCCCCCTCTGCCCTTCATTCCCCTCTAGCCTTCTTGTCGTGGGCATACAGTATCTTGTTTGAATTTTGTGGTGCTGCAATGTTTTTGTAATTCTTTCCGTAACTCCTCGTACTTAATGTATGTAAGCTTTCTTCGCATCAGTCTTTTCGGGATTTTGATATTTCTCTATTTCCTTAATATCTCGGCTCAGATAGCCGTTAGCCTTTAGTACATCTTGGATATGTAAGTATACAGAAGTTCAGGCTACGAGAGATACAAACCGGAAGTAGCAGGTGGGGTAAGGGGATGGGGTGGGTGAGAGGGGAACAGGTCAAACGAAATGACCAAGTGAACAGGCAGTTCTGTATGCAGCACTAGAAACAAATGCTTCGTTTATAGCACATGATTGCCACATCTTTATTATGTTGTGTCCCGTGTTCGTATTGTTCAGAACCGAATAGTTGGAAGTTAAAGTGTGACAAACTGTGTTAACTGATGATTATTAGTTCACATTGTTGTGCTGTATGATTAGCGAAAATGGGAGCGACGTCTCCAGTGTTATAACGTGAAAAGAGTTCGTAAAGCCCGCCACAAAGTTGCAACACTGCATGCCGAAACACGTGACGTTCCACTCTGTATCGCTCATAGCCTGAACTTCTGTATTCCCAGAATTTGTTTTTGTTTTATAATCTGAGTAGGCCGTTCTCCAATGCTGTGGTCACCCTTTGTCTATACCTTCAGTTGTTTGTATCGCTCCAATGCTAAACTTGAGATAATTAACTGTCGTTCCTATAGGATTTCTAAGTTGGAAGTGGTCTTTGTGCCATATAATATACCTACATGTTACATGTTGCCATTGTAGGTACCAATAAAAAGTTTCGAACAAACAAAAACATCTCTCATTTTCTCCTTCTGCAGAACAGAACAACTTTTCCTCCCATTGTATGTGAAAAGAGCGCTTTCGTAGATTGTTTGGCAGTTTTGAGTGAGACATGTAGTATGATAGCAATAGTTAATCTGTCACTAATGAACCCACGTGGTGCTGGATACCGATGGGGAAGGGTGTAAGGGCAGAAGGACCTTGTAATCATGATTATCTGGCTACCTATGCTATAGTCCATCACTTCACAGCCGCAGCGGGTTCACTGAAGACGGAGTGCGGCAGAAGTGTGGCAACCTCGGAAAGACCTTGTCATGCTAAACGATATGGGATAGGTAAAAAACTTGCTTCAGAAAAAAAGAAACGCAGCCATTAAAACACAGAATTTCTGTCAGATTTCTATGAGGTGTTATCGTTTTCAAGCTGTCTCATATTTTCCTAAATCCCAACGGAAGATACGCACGAAAAAAGGTTAAACTGTTCGACTTCATTTTTCTCGGAAAAGCTCTTTTCTATGGCCATAGAATAGTAATGGATTCCTCCATGACCACGTGTTCTCAACTTGGAACGGTCTTTTAAGAAACATTCGGACTCAGTGCCTCCAAACATGGCGTTGTTGAAAGGTTTGAACAAGACCTTCTCATAATCACATCGTGTTCAATAGTACTTTATTGAATTCAGCGTAAGCTTTTAACCAGCATCACTGACGGAATTATTGCACACCATGTATATTTACTTTCTCTACTATGATAGCAAGCAGAGGAACTATTGCATTCCACCGAAAAATTCGATGTCGAGATTTCAAAAAAAACATATGTTTTGAGGCCCCCTGAATAGAAAAATGCATTTTAAAAAGGTCCGTGTTTGTGTGTGTGTGAGTGAGTGCGTGTATGTGTGTGTGAGTGTGCGTGTGTGAGTGTGTGTGTGTGTGTGTGTGAGTGTGTGTGTGTGTCTCTGGACAGCATAACTCAAAAACGAAAAGTCGATTAAAATCCAAAGTTGGTGTTTAAGTTTAACATCTTTTAAGGATGCAACACGAAGATTTTGAGGAATTTCTTCCACCCTAAACTACCCTTTACATGGAATTTATTTATTTGAATTTTTTATTTATTTGAACTTTATTTTGAATTTTCTGGCTATAGCCTATGTAGTCCTGTTTACTCTGGATGACCTTTGAATAACTGGTAAACCATAGGAGATAGATCAGATCTTAATGTACAAAAAAGTGTAGATCTTGGTAAAACACAATTTGTGTCCCAATAATTCTTTCTTGTAAACTGAACCATTTCGGAAATATTCCTTGTTATCTGTGTGAGCTTTGGAATACTTAAACTCTTGTCAAATGGAATATCATTATTTATTTTTTATATGTTAGCCGTGCAAGGATAATGAAATTCAAAAGCTTAAAAAGATTTCACTATCACTCAAAGCCTACTGTATTCCCATATTCCTCTTCATTTCTGTGTTTATCTCGACTAACATGAAGAAGATATAGGAATACGTGTTTGTAAGAATGTTTAGTAATACAAGAGTAGCGAAAGCCATGTGAGTGCAACACATCAGATTTTTGTTAGCTGTGATTCTTGACTAAAAGCCTGCTTCAAGATCATGTAATGTATGACGTACTTGTTGCGTGAACCAAGGTGCCAAATTGGTTTCTTTATAGAAGAATCCTTTGACTTGATACACTAGGTAATGGTAAATCATTATTTAAATCATGGAGCTTTTCAGTATACCCGATGTCAGCTTTTAAATGAATATAAGAGGATCACCATCCTGTAATATTTCTAAATTCAGTAGAAACCCACTCAAATCCTCCATAAACAAGGCTTTGGAACATATTTCACTGATATTGATTATTGGCGTCTTTATGCAGGAAGTCCCAAAATTAGACCGACAAATTTTGGGAGCTCATAGATAACATTATTTTCAACACTTTTTGTTGAGGAGAGTTTCACCTGCGGTGCTTCGTTTAAGCGCTAGACGAGTTAATGTCATAGATTCCTATTTACGGCAAAATCAACAATGCAAATTGCAAGACACAATCTTAATCCAAGAAACACACAAAAAACACATAAACAAAACACAAACATCTCATTGTTGACAGTTAATCACAGCTTTACTATTAAAAATTAGACCGACAAACTTTTAAACCAGAGAAATGGTTGGTGTGTCTGCGAGAGTACGGCAGAATAGAGCACGCCGATGCACTCTTTGTGTTAATCGCAATGGGCGTGCGTTCCAACATTTACTTTGAATAGTAAAGCTGTGATTAAATGTAAACAATGAGATATTCGTGTTTTATTTATGTGTTCTGTGTTTGTTTCTTGTATTAAGATTGTCTGCTTTACTAAGATAAGTGCAATATTAATTTGCATTGTTGATTTTGCCGTAAATAATTAAACTGTGTGGGAGGCAGTAATCTATGACATTAACTCGCCTAGCGGTTAAACGAAACACCACAGATAGGCAACAACCACCCCATCCCTGTCCAGGTCAGCTGTGCGTTAAAAAAAAAACTGATCTGTTGCACTCACATGACTTTCTCTACTCTTGTAGTAACCATTCTTTCAAACTCTTATCCCTATATCTTCGTGTTAGTTTGCGATAAATATTTACAGAAATTATATTATTGCTTATTTCCTTGTAGGTACAAGGGGAATATGGGAATACAGCAGGCTTTGAGCAATAGTCAAATCTTTTAAAGCTTTGAGATTCCGTTCTCTTTGACGGCTAAGATATAAAAAAAGTGAATCACGGTCTTCCATTTGGTAACAGTTATTTTACAAAACTCACGCAAATAGCAATGAATATCTCCGAAATAGTTCACTCCACTAAAACAGTTATTGGGGCATAAATTGTGTATTTTAAGAAGAGCTACATTTTTGTATAGTAAGATTTGTTCTCTTTGTTACGGTTTACCAGTTATGCAAACGTTATTCCGAGTAAACAGGACTACACAGTCCATAGTCAGAACATTCAAAATATATATTTGGTTTCCTGAAACCTATGGCATTTTAATCAAAATTGTTATAGCCATTTTCGAGAAGAACAAAATTTTCGAAACATTTTACATGTAAGGGATTTTCTTCAAAATCTTTGTGTCACATCCTAGAAAGTTATAAAACTTAAATACCAACTTTGGTTTATAACTGACTTTCCGTTATTGAGTTATGCTACTCATAGACTGACACACTCACTGACACAGAGACAGATAGACAGGCAGACAGGCAGATAGACACACACACATACACAGACACACACGGACCTTTTTCTAAAAATGCTCTTTTTGCATTCAGGGGGCCTCAGAATATATATTTCTCGTGAAATCTCGACATCGAACTTTTGGGTGGAATAAAATACTTCTCTACGTAGTAGAGAAATTAAACAAAAAAAAAAAAAAAAACAAAAAAAAAAAAAAAAATCTGATGTGTTGTACGCACATGACTTTCTCTACTCTTGTACTAACCATTGCAACAAACTGTTATTCCTATATCTCCATGTTAGTTAAGATAAACATTCGTACAAATTATCTTACTGCTTATGTCCTTGTAGGTGCAAGGGAGATATTAGAATACAGAAGGCTTTGTGCGACAGTCAAATCTTTTTTAGCTTTGAGATTCCGTTCTCTTTGCACGATTAACATATAAAAAAACGAACAACGTTGCTGCATTTCGCTAAAGTTCTAAGTTTTCCGAATCTCACACACATAATAAGGAATAGCTCCGAAATGGTTCACCCTACAAGAAAATTTATTGAGAGATAAATTGTGTATTTTAGCAAGATCTACATTTTTTGTATAGTATAATTTGGTCTATCTCTAACGGTTTACCAGTTATGCAAAAGTCGTCCAGAGTAAATACGACTACAGGGGCTATAGCCAGGAAATTCAAGATATACATTTCATTTGTCATCAAAATATCTCAAAAGTATGACATTTTAATCAAAATCGTTAGAGCCATTTTCAAGAAAATCAAAATTTTCGAAAAATTTTCCATGTAAAGGGTAGTTTAGAGTGGGGCTATTTTCTTCAAAATCTTCGTGTCACATCCTTGAAAGATATTAAACTTAAATACCAACTTTGGTTTTTAAACGACTTTTCGCTTTTGAGTTATGCTGTCCACAGACTGACAGACTGACACAGACAAACAGACACACACACGGACCTTTTTCTAAAAATGCTTTGTTTTGGATTCAGGGGGCCTCAAAACATATATTTCCGGTGAAATCTGGACATCGAATTTTTGGGTGGAATACAATACTCCCTACTTACCAGTAGAGAAAGTAAAAAAATATTGCCACATGGAATGCATAGATAGAGTCTATGGATCAGCTTTAATTGCTAGGTCAGGAGGAATAGAGATAGAAATTCGCAACTTGAATGTCGGAGGGATTAACATATATTAAAGTATTTATTGATCTATCAGTCTAAGTGGACAAATTTGCGTCAGTGGGCAAAGTGCCAGGAATCAGCATGCATAAAGCGACCAAAACAGAAGTTTGTTGTGCACCAGAGCACCTGATAAACAATCTACAGAAAGGTCACACAAATAAACTCCAGACATGTGAAAACTGTACTGCTTCGGCACCTCAGTGACATCATTATGATCATGCCCTCATGTATAAAATGCACATCTAAGCATGTCTTTGCATCACACTGACTGAACCTCATTATACAGATATGAATACAGAGTGACAATGCATTTCTGTCATGAAGTTTAGAATGCAAATTGTCATCCTTGGTTGCATAATCTGATGTACTCCTCAAAGTATTTGTATTATCTGAAGAACATACCCAGAAGTTAAATCATACCTGTAATTTATTACCTTCTCTACTATGTAAAGTAGATTAAGTATTGTGTTCTACCCAAAAATTCGATGTTTAAATTTGACGGGATATACCTATATGTTTTGAGGCCCCCTGAATCCAAAAATAGCATTTTTAGGAAAAGCTCCGTGTTTGAGTGTTTCTGTGTTTGTGAGTGTGTCTGTGTGTGTCTCTCTCTCTCCCTCTCTATCTATCTATCTCTCTCTCTCTCTCTCTCTCTCTCTCTCTCTCTCTCTCTCTCTGTGTGTGTGTGTGTGTGTGTGTGTGTGTGTGTGTGTATGTGCGCCTGTCAGTCTGTGGACAGCATAACTCAAAAATCTGATGTGTTGCACTCACATGACTTTCTCTACTCTTGTGCCAACCATTCTAACAAACTCTTATTCCTATATCTTCTTCATGATTCTGATCTCTTGCACTCACATGACTTTCTCTACTCTTGTACTAACCATTCTTACAAACTCTTATTCCTATATCTTCTTCACGATTCTGATCCCCTGCACTCACATGACTTTCTCTACTCTTGTACTAACCATTCTTACAAACTCTTATTCCTATATCTTCTTCATGATTCTGATCTCCTGCACTCACATGACTTTCTCTACTCTTGTACTAACCATTCTAACAAACTCTTATTCCTATATCTTCTTCATGATTCTGATCTCCTGCACTCACATGACTTTCTCTACTCTTGTACTAACCATTCTAACAAACTCTTATTCCTATATCTTCTTCATGATTCTGATCTCCTGCACTCACATGACTTTCTCTACTCTTGTACTAACCATTCTTACAAACTCTTATTCCTATATCTTCTTCATGATTCTGATCTCCTGCACTCACATGACTTTCTCTACTCTTGTACTAACCATTCTTACAAACTCTTATTCCTATATCTTCTTCATGATTCTGATCTCCTGCACTCACATGACTTTCTCTACTCTTGTACTAACCATTCTTACAAACTCTTATTCCTATATCTTCTTCATGATTCTGATCTCCTGCACTCACATGACTTTCTCTACTCTTGTACTAACCATTCTTACAAACTCTTATTCCTATATCTTCTTCATGATTCTGATCTCCTGCACTCACATGACTTTCTCTACTCTTGTACTAACCATTCTTACAAACTCTTATTCCTATATCTTCTTCATGATTCTGATCTCCTGCACTCACATGACTTTCTCTACTCTTGTACTAACCATTCTTACAAACTCTTATTACTATATCTTCTTCATGATTCTGATCTCCTGCACTCACATGACTTTCTCTACTCTTGTACTAACCATTCTTACAAACTCTTATTACTATATCTTCTTCATGATTCTGATCTCCTGCACTCACATGACTTTCTCTACTCTTGTACTAACCATTCTAACAAACTCTTATTCCTATATCTTCTTCATGATTCTGATCTCCTGCACTCACATGACTTTCTCTACTCTTGTACTAACCATTCTAACAAACTCTTATTCCTATATCTTCTTCATGATTCTGATCTCCTGCACTCACATGACTTTCTCTACTCTTGTACTAACCATTCTAACAAACTCTTATTCCTATATCTCCATGTTAGTTAAGGTAAACATTTGTACAAATTATCTTATTGCTTATGTCCTTGTAGGTACAAGGGGAATGTTAGAATACAGAAGGCTTTGTGTGACAGTCAAATCTTTTCGACCTTTGAGATTCCGTTCTCTTTGCACGATTAACATATAAAAAATGAACAACGTTGTTGCATTTCGCTAAAGTTCTAAGTTTTCCGAAACTCACACACATAATAAGGAATATCTCCGAAATGGTTCACCCTACAAGAAAATTCATTTAGACATAAATTGTGTATTTTATCAAGATGTATACGTTTTGTATGGTATGATTTGGTCTATCTCTAACGGTTTACCAGTTTTGCAAAAGTCGTCCAGAGTAAATACGACTACAGGGGCTATAGGCAGAAAATTCAAGATATACATTTCATTTGTCATAAAAATATCTCAAACATATGACATTTTAATCAAAATCGTTAGAGCCATTTTCAAGAAAATCAAAATTTTCGAAAAATTTTCCATGTAAAGGGTAGTTTAACGTGGGGCTGTTTTCTTCAAAATCTTCGTGTCACATCCTTGAAAGACATTAAACTTAAATACCAACTTTGGTTCTTAACCAACTTTTCGTTTTTGAGTTATGCTATCCACAGACTGACAGACTGACAGACTGACACACACACGGACCTTTTTCTAAAAATGCTTTTTTTTTGTTCAGGGGGCCTCAAAACATGTATTTCCGGTGAAATCTCGACATAGAATTTTTGGGTGGAATACAATACTTCCCCTACTTACCAGTAGAGAAAGTAAAAATGAAAACTCAGTTAAAAATCAAACTTGGTATTTAAGTTTAATTTCTTTTAGGGATGCGACACGAATATTTCAAAATAAATTGCTTCACCCCAAACTACCCTTTACATGAAAAATTATTCGAAAATGTTTATTTTCTTGAAGATGGCTCTAACGATTTTGATTAAAATGTCATATATTTGAGATATTTTTATGACAAATGAAATGTATACATTGAAGTTTCTGGCTATAGCTCATGTAGACTTGTTTACTCTGGATGACTTTTGAATAACTGATAAATCGTAAGAGATACATCAAATCTTACTGTACAGAAAATGTAGATCTTGATAAAATACACAATTTATGTCCAAATAAAGTTTTTGTAGAGTGAACTATTTCGGGGATATTCATTGTTATTTGCGTGAGTTTTGGAGAACTTATACTTGTGTCAAATGCAACATCGTTATTCGTTTTTTTATATGTCAGCCGTGCAAAGAGAACGCAATTTGAAATCTTTAAAACATTTGACTATCACTCAAAGCCTACTGTATTCCCATATTCCCCTTGTACCTGCAAGTAAATAAGCAATGATTTGTACAAATGTTTATCTCAACTAACACGAAGAAGATATAGGAATAAGAGTTTGTTAGAATGGTTAGTACAAGAGTAGAGAAAGTCATGTGAGTCCAACACATCAGATTTTTCTTTTTTTTAGAATTTGTTGATCGTCCGCTGACTTTCCTGGCGTAGCTGTTGTTGTTTGCACTTGTTTTTGTTAAGCAATAGTTTCTTATGGTGATGTAACTCGCTTGATGTACTTGCACGCGCTGTCGAACACACAACGTCATTCTTACAATCAAAATATGTCTTCCTTCTACTCCCAAACGCAATTCTTGGTCTGCTGTTTCAAAATGAATCTCATCTACAATATCAAGAGAATGACGGAATGTTCTTGATGAGTTAGGAACTCTGTAAACAGTATGACAGTATTGTAAATCATAACTGGATAAATTCCTATATTGGAATCCGTTATCTCCATGTCCGATTATTTATTTATCGAGAATGACATCCGTGATCGCTTTCTCTTCTGATCTGATAACCGCATTTTGCCTGAAATATGCCATCTTAAGGGGAGTTGAATGCTCTATGTTGCCAATGTTCATTGATGACCCATTATCTAGGAAACTATTCAAGATAATTAGCTGAATTTTTCAAGGCAAGTTTACAGCTGACCGATGAAACAGAATAATTTTTTATTTATGTTACGTAAGGATATAACTTTTACCTTCTCTACTACGTATAGTAAGGTACCGGAAGTGTTGTATTCCACCAAAAATTCGATGTCGAGATTTCACCGGAAATATATGTTTTGAGGCACTCTGAATCCAAAAAAAAAAAGCATTTTTAGAAAAAGTTCAGCGCGCGTCTGTGTGTGTGCGTGTGTATGTGTGTGTGTGTATGTGTATGTGTGTGTTTTAGTCTATGGACAGCATTACTCAAAAACGAACAGTCGTTTAAAAACCAAAGTTGGTATTTAAGTTTAATGTCTTTCAAGGATGCAACTCGAAGATTTTGAAGAAAATTCCTCCACCGTAAACTACTCTTTACATCGAAAACTTTGATTTCCTTGAAAATAGCTCTAACCATTTTGATCAAAATGGTGTTTAAGATATTTGTATGACAAATGTAATGTATATTTTGAATTTTCTGGCTATAGCCCATGTAGTGGTGTTACTCTGCATGACTTTAGTATAACTGGTAAACCGTAAGAGATAGGCAAGCTCTTACTATACAAAAATGTAGATGTTGCTAAAACACAATTTATGTCCAAATACATTTTTTGTACGGTGAACCGTTTCGGAGATATTCCTTGTTCTTTGTGTCAGTTTCAGAAAACTTAAACTTTCTGCAAATGCAACATCGATGTTCATTTTTTATATTTTAAGCGCGTAAGGAGAACGGAATCTCAAAGCTTTAAAATATTTGACTATCGTACAAAGCCTAATCGATTTTAATATTCCCCTTGTACCTACAAGGAAATAAGCAATAAGATAATTTGTACAAATGTTTATCTCAACTAACATGGAGATATAGGAATAAGAGTTTGTAAGAATGGTTAGTACAAGAGTAGAGAAAGTCATGTGAGTGCAGGAGATCAGAATCATGAAGAAGATATAGGAATAAGAGTTTGTAGGGATGGTTAGTACAAGAGTAGAGAAAGTCATGTGAGTGCAGGAGATCAGAATCATGAAGAAGATATAGGAATAAGAGTTTGTAGGGATGGTTAGTACAAGAGTAGAGAAAGTCATGTGAGTACAACACATCACATTTTTACCATTGTGTGCTACATTTCCATAATATATTCTGGCAACTCTACCTTATCATCTACTGCTAGCCTACTATCTATGGTTAAAGTTGCAGTTGGAAAACGAACGGACGAACTTTTTACTCTGAATATGAATTTTAGCTCTTCCAGTGGTATTATATTTAGTTTCACAAAAAGTAAAATAGTGTCATTATCATTATCATATCATTACAATATCCTATTATGCACAATCACTGACGTATGAAAGCGTATTATGCTCTTTCCTGTAAACAAAAGAACTTGGGAAATAAAATCCTGGAAAACAAGGCGCAGAATATTACTTTCACAACTGATAAAGAAATACTTGTCTACTGATAAGACGCGTTATCTTAATTAATGCGAAAGTGGATGTAATAGAATTTCCACATTACATCATTACTCACGTAAATAAACCGCATTCATAACACTGTGTAATCAACATGAATGCTTAACCGACATTTTAAGGGAAACGCACATTTCGATGACAGTTGAATCTACGCAAATGTAGTCAATTACAATGTTCATCTATGTGACCTTTTAAAACATTCGGTTTCTAAAATTTTGTGCAATGCAACCCAAGCGTAAAATAACATTGCACCAAATTTCTTAATACCTTGCAATCTAAAGTATGAATTGGCAGAAAATATGGCAAAGCGTAACACAGGTCTATTGCATCGAATACCCCTTAGCAGAGTAGAGAAACCCGTGTGAATGTAGCAGGTTGCATTCCTATTTCAAACATATAGAAAATTGTAGGTATAAGTGTGAGTAGAGAAAGAAATGTGTTGCGTAAAAGAAAAGTGCGTAGAAAACTCGTGTGAATGTAATAGGTTGCATTTCTATTTCAAACATATAGAAAATTGTACGTATAAGTGTGAGTAGAGAAAGAAATGTTTGTGTGTTCTGTAATAGAAAAGTTACTAGAGAAAGCAATGTGAATGTAATATGCTGCATCTCTATTTCAGTTAGAAAATAGCATGAACTTTTTGAAGGGCAAGTAGAGAAGGTCATGTGAATGTGTTGCGTAAAAGAAAAGCAAGTAGAAAAAAATGTGAATGAAATACGTTGCATTTCTATTTCAAACATATAGAAAATTGTACGTATAAGTGTGACTAGAGAAAGAAATTATTGTATGTTCTGTAATAGAAAAGTGACTATAGAAAGCAATGTGAATGTAATATGCTGCATCTCTATTTCAGTTAGAAAATAGCATGAACTTTTTGAAGGGCAAGTAGAGAAGGTCATGTGAATGTGTTACGTAAAAGAAAAGCAAGTAGAAAAAAAAAATGTGAATGAAATACGTTGCATTTCTACTTCGACATTGTATGAATTGTATGTTGAAGATCGAGTAGAGAAGAATATGTGAATGTGTTACATTAAAGAAGAGCAGAGAAAACTGTATGAATATAATAGATTCAATTTCTATTTCATTTACAGAAAATTGGCATGTTGAAAGGGAAGTAGAGGGCACGTGAATGTTAAAGTCAAGGAAAAGCGAGTAGAGAAATCTATGTGAATGTAGTACGTTGCATAATAAAATGGAAACCTTCACTCTGGAAGGACACTTTGCCAATTTTCGTCGCATTGGATTGCTGAATGCGTTTTGTACACTTCGCATAAGTGATAAACGTATAAGTGATAAAGGTTACAAAAAAAATGTTATCTCGTTAACCCCTAACAGATCAAATTGTTTTGCCACTTATGTCCGACTTCCTCTAATCCGTAAACCGGTTTTCAGGGGCACCTTGAAGCAAGTGAATCGAATAGCGGCGCCCGTTAACATAATGATAACGATGTTAATGTTGTAATGGACTGACAAAGCCCAAGGTCGTCGGTTCG
Organism: Tenodera sinensis; assembly: GCA_030765045.1. Lineage (NCBI taxonomy): Eukaryota > Metazoa > Arthropoda > Insecta > Mantodea > Mantidae > Tenodera > Tenodera sinensis. The sequence continues at coordinate 305,870,453 of CM060962.1, forward strand.
TGTTCCAGCGATTGCAATCAATCGTAACTAAGGCAAAGGACGGGGAGGGCCAACGTAAAATAATCGGTGTCATTGCACGCGTGGAGAAGACGACGTTTCCTTCTTCTTTTCTTCTTCTTTTTAAAACAACGCTACAGCTGTAATCATAAATATATATTTTGATAATATGTATTTGATAATTGTTGGTATAATATAACAATAACAAAATATGCTATTAAACTCTTTTACACATTCGGATAAAAACTGTATGGCTTGGGAGCAACACTAATGGATTAAAACACTATTTCAAATAACTTTTGAGCATCAACCAATCCCGAGATATTCGTTGTTATTGGTTGTAATTTTTCAGTACATTTTTGAAGTGTTGTCACCTTAATATAAAATTGTTTCTCGTGATGTCCGAAGTGGCGGATTTCAAAGTCGATTTTTAAACGTTTTGTCCATGGTTCAGTCTGCATAGCTCTTATACCCACTAGTGTAACAATATCACTCCTGCAAACGTTTAATCGAAGCATGAAAGAGAAAAATAGGTTTTTGTACCTTAAAGAAGCTGATAAAGTCAGGCCGACTGAGATGTCTCCGTGGTAACGTGTGAGAGTCACATTCGGGAGGCTGTGGGTTCGATTCCCGTGGACCACCTTCCTTACCCACGGGTTTTTCAGGGGTTTCCCGCATCACTAGGAGAATCATAGCAAGGATATCTACACTTCTCTCAAATTTCCTGGTCTTTAATTTCATTTCCAATAGGCTTTTCAGGGTTATCTGTTTTCTTCGTAGCGAGGGTGGCGCCTCTCCTTGACTTGTGACAGTTCTGTAAATACGGTTCTCGGTGCCGAGGTGGCGTTGTGGTCGTCTATTCTGAGGGTGGCTACTAGTCGCACCCAGTCGAAACCCGCTCCGTTTGCGAACCTAGCGCTGGGATGAAGAAGTACTGGTACCCATAGGGACCCGCCCTCGGCGTGTCTCCTTGTGGCTCGCTGCCGCCCGTTGGATAATATCATCTCATCCTTCCACCCGGGGTCTGACGTATAAAATCCCAGGGATAGTATGGAATCCACTCAGGTATATAATCAAATAATCAAACAAGCAAGCAAGAATGCTTTGTAAAATAAATGTAAAAATCTTATGTGTTGCACTCACATGACTTCTTCGTGTTAGTTGAGACAAACATTTGTAGAAACTATCGTATTGCTTATTTCCTTGCAGGTACAAAGGGAATATGGGAATTCAGTAGGCTTTGTGCGATAGTCAAATCTTTTAAAGCTTTGAGATTCCGTTCTCTTTGCACACGTAACATATAAAAATTAAAACAACAATGTTGCATTTGACGAAAGTTTGTTTTCCGAAGCGGACACAAATAACAAGGAATATCTCCGAAATGGTTCACTCTAGAAAAAAAAATATTTGGACATGAATTTTCTTGGTATTTTAGCAAGATTTACATTTTTGTATGTTAAGATTTGGTCTATCTCTTACGATTTACGAGTTATTTAAAAGTCATCCAGAGTAAACAAGACTATATAGGCTATAGCCAGAAAGTTCAAAATATATATTTCATCTGTCATAAGAAATATCTTAAGACTGTCATTTTAACTTAAATCGTTAGAGCATTTACAAGAAAATCAAAATTTTGGATGTAAAGGATAATTTAGGGTGGAGGAATTTTCTTCAAAATCTTCGTGTCGCATCCTTGAAAAACATTAAAGTTAAAGAGCAACTTTTGTTTTTAACAGATTTTTCGGTTGAGATATGTTGCCCACAGACTGTCAGACACACATACACACACACGCGCGCGCACACACACACACACACACACACACACACACAGACACACACACACGCACGCACACACACACACACAGACACACACACACACACACGCACACACAGGCACGCACGCACGCACACACACGCCTTTTTCTCAAAATGCCTCTTTTGGGTCCAGGAGGCCTCAAAACATATATTTCCGGTGAAACTTCGAAATCGAATTTTGGGTAGAATACTTCCTCTACTTAGTAGTAGAGAAAGGAAAAGGGGAAAAAGAAAAAAAAAAAAAAAAAAATTTCCACAAATGTTCGTAAATTAAAAAATTAAATTATGCTGTTGTTTAACGACGTTGTCAATTGCCATGATCACATCAGCGTCGCCGATGTGCCGGAATTTTGTCGCACAGGAGTTCTTTTATATGCCAGTAAATCTATTGACATGGAGCTGTCGTTTTTAAGCACACTTAAAAGCAGTCGGTCTTGGCCGGATTTGAACCCACGACCTTGGCATCAGTAGGCAGTATCTAATCAACTGAGCTATCCAGATCAACACAAATGTTCGTATCGATTAATATGAAGTAGATATAAGAATAGGTATTTCCTGTTCAACAAGAATAGTTGAAAGTCTAGAGAAAGTTATGTGAGGCTAAGACAGCAGATTTCTTTTTGTTTTCCTTTTTATAATGAAACCAATTCTCTGCTGGCCATAGTTAACACAGTAGAGCATAACTATGTCTGGTTATTTTGTACTTATTTATGTTACGTGCTCTTTTAATAATTCTTTATTCATATGTTACTTCTTTTGAAAGTTTCGTTGAGTACTTTCGTCATGACGAGAATTCCCGAGTGACCCTTAACCCATATGATGCAAATATATTTTGTTTTTAGTTAACGTCTCGTGTTATCTTCGTGGTAATCAAAAGCTTGTCATGTTTGTCTCTGACGACATTGGCAGGCGTTTCTGAAATCCATCCGTTCGGAAAATGGTTGATGAGGTAACCCAAGGAAACAGGTTCGCTGTGTGCACCGCGTTAAAGAGTGGGTTCAGAAATCGTGGACCCTGATTCACAATGCTTAACAGTTTACATATTAACCCTCCAGTGCTCGCTAGGGGCCTGAGAGACCACTGCATTTATTTAAACGTGCTCGTTTTTGAGCGAAAAGACCTATGCAAACGCCTGACTAGGACGTCTAATATTGCACCTTACTCGACTGTTTGGTGCAGCGACAAACTTATCCATTTATTTCTTTAACTGCAGGAATGTCTAATCGGCAGGTAAACAAACTACGCGCCTCGTTAGTTGTGCAATATTGCTGTTATTGCAAGTAGTATATTACTACTTCTCACAGACAGGAGTATGATCTACAAAATACCAAGGATATGGTACAAGTGCATCATCTACCTGGTGATGTTCATGTCTTATACACGTGTATGACAACTTGCATTAATCAGATGATTGCAATTCTGAAGATAAACTGAAAATGACATCTTTAGATTCAGAAACTGTTGATGAAGAAGAGGATGAAAGCAAGAATCCGATAATAGCATATATTTTACAGATAACATGTCTGTCAGAAATATTTTTATTATTATTATTATTATTATTATTATTATTATTATTATTATTATTATTATTATTATTATTATTATTATTATTATTATTATTATTATTATTATTATTATTATTATTATTATTATTATTATTATTATTATTATTATTATTATTATTATTATTATTATTATTATTATTATTATTATTATTATTATTATTATTATTATTATTATTATTATTATTATTATTATCATTATTGTTGTTGTTGTTATTATTATTATTATTATTATTATTATTATTATTATTATTATTATTATTATTATTATTATTATTATTATTATTATTATTATTATTATTATTATTATTATTATTATTATTATTATTATTATTATTATTATTATTATTATTATTATTATTATTATTATTATTATTATTAGTATTGTTGTTGTTATTGTTGTTGACAGTACATTTCAAATCACAAGTTGTATACCCGAACATCACAATTTATTATACTTCCATGTAGTGTAGTACAAATTATAATGTATAGCTTACTCATACTACGTTTGTCTATCTTTGAACTATCTAGTCAAATAATGCTAGTAGAAACCATTTATATTTAACCTAAATGAAGTTAAACATGGGAACGTAGGAAAAATACAATTAAACATAATAGATTCAAGCACATAAACACAGCAAGGATCTACTATACCCCACGCGACTAATGGTGTGCCTATCGGAGGGTTAACAATTTACAAATAAGGAAAACGTTACAATATTTTTCACTCTTTTGCAATAAAAGTTTAACTTGTAAACACACAACTACAAATAAACAGTTGACGAGCGTGAATATGCATATTTCTATCGTATCATTATTACGGAGTGTGTTTCATTAATCTGAAAGACATGATATAAAACTATTTGTTTGTAGTATATTGTTTATGTTGAACACATGTGATTTGGTAGGACGTTTCCTGTATATTCTTTATTACGTTGTAAATACATTGCGTTAATTGTCCTAAGAGTGAACGCGAAAGACATTAAGCTTAAATACCAACTTTGGTTTTTACCCTATTTTTCGTTTTTAAGTCATGCTGTCCACAGACACACACACACACACACACACACACACACACACACACACACACACACACACACACACACAAGGACTTTTTACAAAAATGCTGTTTTTGGATTCAGGGGGCCTCAAAACATATTTCCGGTGAAATCTCGACATCGAATTTTTGGTTGAAATGGCAATACTCCTTGTATTTACTACACGTAGTAGAGAAAGTGAAATGTTTTGGACAGAGAATATGTTTGGTATACGCGCACTTCACCTTGAAACTGAATAGTAATTCATGGCGTTAGAGTGGGGGGGGGGGGGGAGTGGGGGGTCACGTTTATCCCACAACATAATCTGTGTTGAGATTCTGATAGCGGCTGCTTGTCTATTGCATAATTACATTTAATTTCTGATGATAATAATTGATCCCAAGGCAATTCTTTCGCGAATGAGCAAAGGAAACCAAAGATCAAATGGAGATTAAAAGCTCTTTCACACTAGCCACGTGTAGGACAATGATTGCAAACATAGCCCAAAGTGAAAAACTCAATGTTACTGAATGCCATTTAAAACTCGATTTTCCAGTCCCTGTTCAGTTTTTCTAACCATGGAAAATTTCAGTACCACATTAATTTCCATTAATTGACCTTACAGTTGGTTAAACCATGAAGCCGGTTACTCATGTACTTGCAGCATTTTCAGTCACTACTAGGCTATGTTATTTCATGTGTATTTTAGACATCCTTGATGTGTTGCACTCACATGACTTTGTCTACTCTTGTACTATCCATTATTACACGCTCTTGTTCCTGTATCTAATTCGTGTTAGTTGAGATAAACATTTGTACAAATTATCTTATTGTTTACTTCCTTGTAGGTACAAGGGGTATAGGAGAATACAGTAGGCTTTGAGCGATAGTCAAATCTTTTAAAGCTTTCAAATTTTGTTCTTTTTGCAAGACTAACAAGCCAGAAAATTCAAAACATACATTTTATTTGTCATAAAAAATCTTACATATGACATTTTAATCAAAATGGTTAGAGCACTTTTCGAAAAAATCAAACTTTTTTATGTAAAGGATAGTTTAGGCTGGAGGAATTTTCATCAAAATCTTCGTGTTGCATCCTTCAGAGAGACTGAACATAAATAATAACTTTGGTTTCTAACCAACTTATTGTTTTTGAGTTGTGCTGTCCACACACTGACACACACACACACACACACACACACACACACACACACACACACACACACACACACACAGTTTCGGAAGCAGAAGAGGCGATGTCCAAACTTCTATAACGGACACTTGATTTTATATATGCTTAATGCATATGTACAGACAGAGAAGGGTTTGACCACTCACAGTCGACACAATCAAAAGATAATCATTTAGTAAAAATTAATGTCAAATCAAATTTTTGGGTGGAATGCAATAGTTCCTCTACTTACTATACGTAGTAGAGAAAGAACAAAAAGCCAGTTAAATACCAAGGTTGTTATTAGATGCTATTTAAGCTCAGCATCTTGCAAGCATAGGACAGAAATATTTTAAAATATCCCCCATCCAAAAGCACCCTTCTTATGAACAATTTTTAAAAATTGTTGACTTGCTTGAAAAAAAGAGACCTCTAACGATTTTGTTTGAATCACCATATCCTTTAAGGGCTCGGATTTTTATTACCTAAAGGTTATTGGTATACACAATCATTTATGCTGTAAAAATTACCAAAATATGTCATAAAATCCTGAAATGTGACCTAAAAATTAAAAGGCAAAAGCCAAAAGAAGAAAAAACCTTTCAATACAGCTGAAATAATTCATCTGTGCATTCTTTTAACCTTCGTTTTCAGCAGAGCGGCTCTGGATAACGAGATGCAGTTTCAGATGGTCAAAGTTGAAAGACCTTCGTTTGTCAGCAAATAGAACCTTGTACTTGGAGAAACTTTCACATGATGTAATCGGGACAAACTTGATATAAGGAAAATCATTTGCAGAGAGTTCTGGTTCATTTTCATCGACTTCTGCTTCTTTGTAACAAATAAACTCACCAATTTTACACAGTACTGTCTGTGCAGTATTTCTTTCAAGTACACGACGTAATTTTTTCCTAACTTTCTCAGCTACTTCACCTGTACATTCTATAACTGAGTTTCACAGTGTTTAATGCATCACATAATTTCACACCCACAGTTTCAAGGCGAGTGATGAATTTTAATATTACAGAGAAATTTGATTTTACAAAGGTTGTTTAAAAAAATTGTCCGATATTGCAACGGAAGTTGGGATTGGTCAACACGAGAGTAAAATTTGCTATAAACATATGTCTGGAAACAAACACCCGTTGAGTTATGAGTCATTTTAGAACCGTGTGCAATGTATGTACATTTTCAATACTTTGGCATACATCAATGCCTTTAAATGTCCCCATAGTCAGAAATCTAATGGATTCAGTTCCAGCGAACGGAGAGACCATGCTACAGGACCTCCTCGACCAATCCATCGTCCAATAAATGTTTGGTTTAAGTATCAGGATTGCTTTAGTCCCAATGTGTGGGTAGGTATTGTGGGTGACAGACTCCTAGAAGCATACATCTTACCCAACAGATTAACAGGTGCTGTGTATCATCGACTCCTGCGTGATGAGTTATTCGTGCTTTTGGAGGAGTTGTGTTTGTGGAAATACAACGCATGTTGTTTATGTACGCATCCTGCGACAATACTTAAACGAAACATTTAATGGAGGATGGATTGGTGGAGGAGGTCTAGTAGCATGTCCCCTCGTTCACAAGACCTCAGTCCATTAGGTTTCTGGCTATGGCGATACTTAAAGACATTGTTGTATGCCAAACGTATCGAAAATGTGCATACATTATACATTGTTATAAAGTGGCTCATATCTCAACAAGTATTTCTTTCCAGACATATGTTTATACGAACATTTATTCTAGCTTTGACCAATCCCAACTCCTGTTACAATATCACACATTTTTTTAAACATCCTGTATAGGCTAAGTATCTTGATGAATGAAAATAACTATATTTTTTATTGAAGAAGAATCACTTTCGTCAAAGTTATTGAAAATCTTCTCAGTCTCACTGTGGTTTATGCAATAGCAGTTTTCAGCACCAAGCAAAGTCCCTCAACATGTTACAAAAGTCTGACGTGGGAAGGGAAAACGTTATGAAATGACGTTCACAAAAGCATCTTAAGTGGTAATACTACGTCAAATTGGACTAAAACTATACCATTATTCGCATATTTCTCAAAATATATCCCAACACTAAAATGTGCTCAAATATGCATTTGCAGACCAATAAACTTTGATTCATTGTTTCACAAAAATATTGGAAAAAGATTTAAATTAATTTAGACATGGAGAATGATGACATGATAAAAATATGACATGTCATAAAACTCTGAGTTCCAGTTATGACAAATGAAATGTGTAGCTTGAATTTTCTGGGGATAGCCTCTCATCATTTTGAATGACTTGCACAACTGGTAAACGGGAAAATATAGATAAAATGTTCCTTGACAAAAAGGTAGGTACTATTAAACCACACATCGTATTTTTTGTGCAGATATATCCATTTTTAAGATATTCTATGTGAGTCAATAAATGATTTTCTGAAAAAGGAAATCGTTACTCTGTTTACCCCCCCCCCCTTCCCCCAACTATGCAAAGTTAACAGAATTTGAAAACCATCGCGTAGCGAACAACTCTTTATATATAAGAGTGTACACACACACACACACACACACACACACACACACACACACACACACACACACACACACATATATATCTTCTCTTTCTTTACCTGATTACCTTTCCCTTATGAAGGACTTACACCCCCTAGGACTTACAAGCCAGTGCCTAGAGTAAGACGTCTATCCTGCAGCACATTTTGCTATAAATGTGTTTTTGGCTACAGGGGTCTCAAAACATGTTTCCAGTGAAATATCGACATTGAATTTTCATATCGAAAGCAATACTTCCCCTACTTACTATACCTAGTAGAGAAAGTAAACAAAAGAGTAAAGAGTGAGTAGAAAAAGCCATGTGGATGCTACACATTAGATTTGTTTCTGTATTATGTTCTTACTTTTTCTTGCACTTAATGATGTCCCCCAAAAGTGACCGTCTTGTGTTTTTCCTTTCATTTATTGGGAATATGGTTGATTCAGTTCTGGTCATTAAAGGTATTTCGTTTGCAATAGTAAAAATTTGATGTGTTACACTCACATGACTTTCTCTACTCTTGTACTAACCATTCTTACAAACTCTTATTTCTATATCTTCTTCGTGTTAAGATAAACATTTTTATAACTTATCTTATTGCTTATTTCCTTGTAGGTACAAGGGGAATATTAGAATACGGTAGGCTTTGTGCGATAGTCAAATGTTTTAAAGCTTTGGGATTCTGTTGCCTTTGCTCACTTAACATATAAAAAATGAACAACGATGATCCTTTTCACGAAAGTTGATAAGTTTTCCGAAACTCACACACATAATAAGGAATATCTCCGAAATGGTTTACCCTACAAGAAAATTTATTGAGACATAAATTGTGTATTTTAGCAAGATCTACATTTTTTGTGCAGTATGATTTGGTCTATCTCTAACGGTTTACCAGTTATGCAAAAGTTGTCCAGAGTAAATACGACTACAGGGGCTATAGTCAGAAAATTCAATATATACATTTCATTTGTCATCAAAATATCTCAAACATATGACATTTTAATCAAAATCGTTAGAGCCATTTTCAAGAAAATCAAAATTTTCGAAAAATTTTCTATGTAAAGGGTAGTTTAGGGTGGGGCTATTTTCTTGAAAATCTTCCTGTCACATCCTTAAAAGACATTAAACTTAAATACCAACTTTTGTTTTTAACCGAATTTTCGCTTTTGAGTCATGCTGTCCACAGACTGACAGACTGACACACAGACACACATACACGGACCTTTTTCTAAAAATGCTTTTTTTGGATTCAGGGGGCCTCAAAACATGTATTTCCGGTGAAATCTGGACATAGAATTTTTGGGTGGAATACAATACTTCCCCAACTTACCAGTAGAGAAAGTAAAAATGTTAAAGTCGTGTCGTATTTCCCGCCAAGTACTATTTTTTTACAAGGACAAGTTTTATCAGATAGAGAAACGCGCAGTAAAGCGATTAATACATATTTCATTATTAGCGATGTGTGAAAGTTCAGAGTTCAGCTGGCTCTACAATTGGGGCAAGCGTGCTTCTGAGGCTTATCCCTGCTAACATGCGAGTCTGCGATTGGCTAACGCAATCTCAACGTGTTGTTCATAATATGCGTTACTTATGTGTTTAACCCTACACTGGCTTCTGTTTATAGCTGTTCAACACACCATCCTTACGAATGGCTATTACAAGCATAAGAATTCTTAAAGATAGATGTAGGTAATATTATTCAAAAATTGCCATTTTTACTTTCTCTACTACGTATAGTAAGTAGAGGAAGTATTGTATTACACCCAAAAATTCGAAATATATGTTTTGAGGTCCCCTGAATACAAAAAGACATACATTTTTAGAATAAAGATCCGTGTGTGTGTTTGTGTGCTGTCAGTCTGTGGACAGCACAACTCAAAAACAAAAAGTCGGTTAAAAACCAAAGTTGGTATTTAAGTTTGGTTTCAAAGATGCGACACGAAAATATTGAAGAAAATTCCTCCACCCTAAACCACACTTCAGATGGAAAATGTTTCAAAAGTTTTGATTTTGATTAAAATGTCATATGTTTGACATATTTTTATGACAAATGAAATTGGTATCTTGAATTTCCTGGCCATAGCCCATGTAGTCGTATTTACTCTGGATGAATTTTGCATAACTGGTAAACCGTAAAAGAAACACCAAATCTTACTGTACCTTGCTAAAACACAATTTATGACTGAATAAATGTTTTTGTAGAGTGACTCATTTCGGAGATATTCCTTGTTATTTGTGTTACTTCTGTCAGATAGAATATCGCTATTTATTGTTTTATATGTTAACCGTCCAAAGAGAATGGAATCTCAAAGCTTTAAAACATTTGACTATTGCTCGAAATCTACACTATTGCAATATTCTCCTTGTACCTACAAGGAAATAAGCAATAAGATAATTTCTGCAAATGTTTATCTCAACTAACACGAAGAAGATATAGTAATAAGAGTTTCTAAGAATGGTTAGTACAAGAATAAAGAAATTCATGTGAGTGCAACACATCAGATCTTTTTTTCATTAAAAATACTTTACAGTAGTGGTATTGCATTGCTGACGTTTCACACTGTCATCTCTCTAAGTGTTACAAATAATTTAAATAACAATGACCGTTAATGTGCCACGCCCGCTTTTCACTCCCTCTTTAAAACACTTTGCTGGTTTTGTATTACTTGTTGGGTATTGTTTGTGTGCCTGTGAACAAGGTGGAAAAATGCGTTTATTGAGGTAGCTTTGTTTTGTAGTGTTTACTTTTGAAACATCTTTGCAACAATGAAAATCAGGTAAATCTTTAACTCAACTTTTCTATTTTTTACATTTTTTCGTCCTGAAGGTGTATTTTATCCAAATGATATATACAGTTATCAAGTTTGGTAGTTTCATAGCAAATATCCTATTGCATATATCTGTGGAACAGAATTTCAATAAATATTTTAGTTTAACGTGCATGAGACTTTACTCGAATGGATATTCAAGAATTATGATAATGTAACAATATATTATTTTTTATCTCAAAGACGATAATGCGTATAACAATTCTGTTCCAGAGATTTTTGTGTTGTATACTAAAGATAACTCATAAAAATTTCAATGAAATATCTCACGTACTTTTTGAGAAAATGCACCTTATTGTATTTTAAATAGCAAAAGCATAATACAACTTAAATACATCAAAACGTTCTGAGAAAATCACACAGTCTGTGTACAAAACATAGTAATTACCATATCAAAGTCTGATTTCTAACGTAGGTGATATTCTTTTATTTACGCCCCCTGCACCCCCCCCCCTCCCCCCCCTCCCCCCCCCCCCCCCCCCCCCCAAGCAACTGGTTTCAAGTGACTCAAACTCTAACCTAAAGCGGTTCCAGGCAATTTTTCAGGTGACTCATCTCTCAAGCAGGGTTTAAGCTAGTAAGCTAGAAAATAAAACAATGATGCAAGAATGCACAAATCAAAATGTCATAAGGCTTGTGCAAAGTTCCGCTAGTAAACAATTTCATAAATTATAATATTAATGAGGATTTTAAAAATGAAATATGTGTGGGTGTATTGAATTGAAGACAACAGTAATCACCCAAGTGTGATATTATTTTTTAAATAACCTTTACACGCATAGATCCACACATGCCATATACCTGGACTACATTTAACTGTTAGTATTGATTTAATATAGCTTGCATTACATAGATGTATCACATCAGAATACTTGTTCTGTTTACCCTCATCGTGTGGAGGGCTTGCAATACCTAGGACTTAGAAGCCAGTGTCTAGGGTCAGATGCCTGTCAGGGAGCACAGGAACCTATGGACGAGACAGAGTGAACACCTGGAAGTGAGTGGTCAGCATGAGAGTGACGACTTACAAGCCAGTGTCTAGGGTCAGACGTCTGTCGGGGAGCACAGGAACCTATGGACTGGACAGAGTGAACACCTGGAAGTGAGTGGTCAGTATGAGAGTGAGGACTTACAAGCCAGAGTCTAGAGTCAGACGCCTGTCGGGGAGCACAGGAACCTATGGACCGGACAGAGTGAACACCTGGAAGTGAGTGGTCAGTATGAGAGTGAGGACTTACAAGCCAGTGTCTAGGGTCAGACGTCTGTCGGGGAGCACAGGAACCTATGGACTGGACAGAGTGAACACCTGGAAGTGAGTGGTCAGTATGAGAGTGAGGACTTACAGTTCGTTCGGTTTATGTTGAAACATGGGAATTAGAGAGAGAACGCACTACTGCCCGCGCTCTTGTGGGTACTCCATGACTGCCTAATCCCATTTCGCATCGGTTCCATGCAACATGCAACGGTGCGATTGACTGCCTGACTATAGCGCAGCTTTCAGAGAGCAGCGCTTTAATAACTGCTGTTAGCGTCAGTGTAGAGATCCCGTCCAAGAAGGGTTCCTTGGAGGGTACCGGTAAGCTGGAAAGATCTTCGGCTTCATGGATATCGGATGCTGGATCACATCCGCAGTCTTCACATGCATCTTCCAATTCAGAGTAACTGTCTTCTAAAATTATGTTGAAACTGTCCAATATGTCGTCCATTAATTCGTCTTTTTCCCCAGTACATTTCTTCTACGCGCTTCACATGCTCACAGACAGCTTTGCAATTTTCGGGTAAGAAATGCGATGTGTACGACCTATAAATTGTACTACGAATAGCCGCCTTTGTAAATGAAGCGGCTGTTGTGCTTGTTGGTTGTCTGTTTGGTTGTTTCCTTCCCCATTTTCGTCTGCTTTCTTCTTTTCTTGCAAAATTCTGTATATTGAAGTGCGAGATACACCAGTAGCTGCAGCGGTTCTTTTCATGACCTGTGTCACGGATATTGTTGGTTTACCCGATGTTAACGCCTCTAGTTCATCAGTAAAACACTTATGTACCAAACATACAACTTCCCGTGCATCAGATTGAAGAGGTTTCCCCTTTCTTCCAACACCAGCTTGGAACAATACGATTGTCAACACAATGAGCAGGACTAAACGCATCACCAGCATTTCCATATTTCACTCTCAATATTAAGGGCTATATGTACATAAGCAGCCCGTACACTCGTCAAAACACCTATCACCGACGGACGCAGACTAGGCAGTCGCAGATAGCCGTGGCGATGTGTTGTCATCCCTCCCCTATCACAGGGAGGGGTAGCGCTAAGTAGGTCATGTTCCAACTTAAACCAGACGGACTGTACAAGCCAGTGTCTAGGGTCAGACGTCTGTCGGGAAGCACAGGGACTTCTGGACCAGACATAGTGAACACCTGGAAGTGGGTGGTCAGTATGAGACTGAGGACTTACAAGCCACTGTCTAGAGTCAGACGTCTGTCGGGGAGCACAGGAACCTATGTGCCAGACAGAGTGAACACCTGGAAGTGAGTGGTCAGTATGAGAGTGAGGGCTTACAAGCCAGTGTCTAGGGTCAGACGTCTGTCGGGGAGCACAGGAACCTCTGTGCCAGACAGAGTGAACACCTGGAAGTGAGTGGTCAGTATGAGAGTGAGGACTTACAAGCCAGTGCCTAGAGTCAGACGTCTGTCGGGGAGCACAGGAACCTATGTGCCAGACAGAGTGAACAACTGGAAGTGAGTGGTCAGTATGAGAGTGAGGACTTACAAGCCAGTGCCTAGGGTTAGACATCTGTCGGAGAGCACAGGAACCTATGTGCCAGACAGAGTGAACACCTGGAAGTGAGTGGTCAGTATGAGAGTGAGGACTTACAAGCCAGTGTCTAGAGTCAGACGCCTGTCGGGGAGCACAGGAACCTATGAACCGGACAGAGTGAACACCTGGAAGTGGGTGGTCAGTATGAGAGTGAGGACTTACAAGCCAGTGTCTAGAGTCAGACGCCTGTCGGGGAGCACAGGAACCTATGGACCGGACAGAGTGAACACCTGGAAGTGGGTGGTCAGTATGAGAGTGAGGACGTACAAGTCAGTGTCTAAGTTCAGACGTCTGTCGGGGAGCACAGGAACCTATGGACCAGACAGAGAACACCTGGAAGTGGGTGGTCAGTATGAGAGTGAGGACTTATAAGTCAGTGTCTAACTTCAGACGTCTGTCGGGGAGCACAGGAACCTACTGACCAGACAGAGAATACCTGGAAGTGGGTGGTCAGTATGAGAGTGAGGACTTACAAGCCAGTGCCTAGAGTCAGACGTCTGTCGGGGAGCACAGGAACCTATGGTCGAGACAGAGTGAACACCTGGAAGTGGGTGGTCAGTATGAGAGTGAGGACTTACAAGCCAGTGCCTAGAGTCAGACGTCTGTCGGGGAGCACAGGAACCTATGGACCAGACAGAGTGAAGACCCGGAAGTATGTGGTCAGCCAAAATGAGAATGAGGAAGGTATGAAATGCAGGCGGAAGGGATGGTTGGAAAGGTGATGATGGAGCAGTTGCTGGAATGAGGGACGGGATGAACCGGAGAACCTGAAGAAAAGGCACCCAGATGCCGCTTCGTCAACACGCGGGTCCTTGGAATCGAACCCGAGCAGCCTTATTGAGCGGCAAAGGGTCTCACTAGTGTTATCCAAGTTTCTTATGTGCTCGGGCACATTTAACTCGCGGGCGCCATCACAACCACCGTCAGGAAAAGTATCCTTCTTTTGAGAGGAAAAACGGAAAGCACTAATTAGGGAAATAATGAGTACAGCTTTAAATGTACAAAAACATACTTCATGACTGTGTAGTGGCAAGATATTCAGCATGAAATAGTTCTGTCTTGAAATTTGAATTAATATTACAAGTGGTTGAAGTAAACATTTTCTTATGAAGGGCGCCATAATAATACATCATGGACACTGCGTTGGACAGCCCTAGTCTAACGGATCGGCCATGGCCCCGCCTAAATCAGAATACTTCGGTTTTTATGCATCCTCTAAACACTGAATGTCTTTTGAAAATCAAAGTTATGGCGGCATGTGCTTGTTATACACGGAATTCAAATTATTTATTAATCAGGGTAGGTATAACTTGGTAAATCAATTAGGTCCACATTTATGATCTGAACCAGGAGAACCTAAATCGAGTTAGATATAAAGAAATGGAGCGAGTTGACTGCACGGAATCGTGTGAGGCTGCTTTTGGGAGGCCGTGGATTCTATTTCCATGACCGACATTTCTGACCAGTGGGTTTTTTCGAGGATTTCCCCGTGTCACCAGGCGAATGATGGTAAGGATGAATTTCCTGTCCTTTCATTTCAGTAATCATTTCATTCATTGTTCAACCCGTTGATTGTTTCAGGGTCAGCGAAGGTTTTAGGTGCAGCTTGGCAGGGATGATATGTGCACAGGAACTGTAAGTGGGATCCGGGTAGGGGGCGACATATGGGTGTGTTAGACCCCGCGCGCAGGTCCCCTAAGTTGGCCCTGGAAGACCTAAGTATTTAGAAGTAGTCAAACTTGAGAAACCTTATGGACCTTTGTCAATGTCTGTACTGTTAGTCTGAATCTGGCCGCCTGGTGTCTCCTCTCACCTCATGCTTCCTCCCGGGGGTGCCTCTTTGGGGGCATAGCACAATAAACCTGACTCCAGTACCGAAACCCCTCCATATTTTGTCCTATTCCTATTCCTTGATATAAAGAATTATTTTATAATAATAGTTTGCGTTCCTGTGTATATTAAATAAAACTACTTTGAAGTTTTCGTGCTTGTTGTGAATGTTAATGCTACGCTTGCCTGTCGATGAGGCCAAATAGTTCTTTCTCGTGTTATCGCACAAATTACACACAAATATTGGCATTTCGCCAGAATACTGCACTCTCCACCAATTATATAACACTTTCCATTTTTTCACTGTATATCTATTTTAGTATTAGGTTATTTTTATGGCCATTTTAGATTCCCTGTACTAGAACTTTGTTGTCTTTCTTTCCTTAAACAAATCACTTGTTAAAAAGCACATACATACAGTGCGTACATTTGACAAGAATTAGTGAACCACGCAGACCAGTTCAGAAGAGAGCACCACTACCTGGGAGGGAACGCAGCATATTGTTGCTCTGAAGTGCTCTTCATTCTGGATGATTCTTGCATAACTGCTAAGGATAAAGCGTAAGAATACACAAAATCTTACTACCCAAAGAATGTAGGTCTCGTTAAAGTACACAATTCATGTGCAATATATTTTTTTATTGGATTAATCATTTGTAAGATATTGCTTGTTGTTGGTTTGAATATTTAAACGTTTATACAGAGAGACCCAAAAACATGAGAACCGCTGCGCGGTGTTTTTCCACTGCGCACACAGAAACACGATAACGCAGCTGTTGTACACAAGGTCACGCGGTTGACTTGTTTATCTCTGTTCTGAAAGTGCAGTATTGAGCTGACGTGTGGTTGAATCGTTACACCGTGCTTTATTTTGTCCTGTACTTAGTTACAAAGTGTACTATGGCTCATCTACTGCACAGCATGTATTTATGATTCGTATTTGTTAACACAGTCAGCTCGCCAAGTGAAAGTGTGATTTGCAGAAAGATATCCAGGTGATCTGAGATTTCTGTCTCTGTGGTGACTTAAAACATAAAGTGTACAAGATAAACCCACACACCCTGGAAGAATCAAACAAAACATCCACCAGGAAATTGCCAGCATTTCTCAACGTGAACTACGGCGAGTGATGGATAGTTTCCTAAAGAAGTACAAAAATGTATGGACAACGACGGTGGCCAGATTCAGCAATAACATTGGTAAGTAAAGCCTTTAAAAGTAGTTTTAAAAATGCTGTATGGCTTCATCCATGTTGTTCCATGGCAGCGGCACTCGGGACGAACGTCGAGGACGCGTACAGACAAAACACAGCGCAGTCGGTTCACAGTCTTTTGGATCACCCGTTACCTTCCTCAAATACAAAGACACTATTTGTTTCCGTCTTTCTTTTTCTTTTTCCCTCTTGGCCATGTAAAGAGAACTGAATTTCAAGGCAATTACATACCGACCAGCTCTTAAAACATTTGACTATCGCCCGAACCTGCTGTATTACCATTTCATCTGTCCATCAGTCACGGTAGCGATTCCGGCAAGTTAGGTGATGGTTTATTATGCGTTAGTCCCCGGAAGGAAGGATGAGATGAGAGTACCCTACAGGTAGGCAGAACGTATCATGGGCGGAACTATGACAACGGTGGCTCCCTAATAGATGTAGGCAGTTCTTCAGCCAGATGGAGCTCCAAGTCGCTACAGACAGCCCACCACCAGCCATGTCCGTTGATCAATCAGTTCCCCTGGAAGGGCGGCCGGCTGACCACAGTGCCTCCTCTCAGACGAGCACCGTATTTCCAAAGCGCAAATTCTAGCGTAAAGCAATGCACCGCTAGCCCTTACGACCTGGAAAGACCGGATAGAGGGAGTGAAATTAAAGGAAGTGAAACGGGAGATATAAGGTAAATACCCTTTCCAGTATTCGCCAAAGTGATCCGTGAAAACCGCGGAAAAACCCAAAGTGAAGAACCTCGGTCGCGGGAATCGAACCCGCGACCTCCCGAACGCGGGCCACAGACGTTACCGCCTGAGATATGCTGCTCGGTGTATTCCCATTGTACCTACAAAAATATATAGTAAAATCATATCTCGACTAACACGAAGTGGATACAGGAATAACAATAGTTTGTACAAACATTGAGAAAGTTATTTGAATAGCACTCACGATGTAGTTTTATTTTCCCAACGGCCAGCAGGCAGTTCTAAAGCAATATATTCACGAGGATTGAAAGGTAAGTGATAAATGGTGTCCAGTTAGGTTACTTATAAAGTTTCATGAATATCTTGTTGTAGTTACAAACTGGTTTCTATATTGTTGCATTTATTGCGTGCAACTGCAGTGATCATATCGGCGGCTTCTCAAACCGTGTTAAATCCAATAGAATAGATTTTCTTACCTCTATCAAAAAAAAAAAAAAGAAAAAAAAAGAAAAACAACAATCAGCATATTCGTTTCTGTACGTATTCAAACAAGTAACCTATCACGCACTCCTCGTTATTAATAATAATAATAATAATAATAATAATAATAATAATAATAATAATAATAATAATAATAATAATAATAATAATAATAATAATAATAATAATAATAATAATAATAATAATAATAATAATAATAATAATAATAATAATAATAATGATAATAATGATAATAATGATAATAATGATAATAATAATAATAATAATAATAATAATAATAATAATAATAATAATAATAATAATAATAATAATAATAATAATAATAATAATAATAATAATAATAATAATAATAATAATAATAATAATAATAATAATAATAATAATAATAATAATAATAATAATAATAATAATAATAATAATAATATATAGGAAAGGTTACTATCTACTTCAGGGTTCTTTAATTATGTATCTTGGGCAACTTTAATTGATTCAGAATTTTTGGGATCAAATGTATTCACTACATTCCAGACTGCTCCCACATATTCGGTCTAATAGAAAACTGCACATAGCCATATTCCCCAGCGCGTTATAATAGGTTCTGTAGGTTCTGCTGGAAGTGGGACATTTGCTGTTATTGTTTTGAAAGCTTGTTTTCTATATGATGCTTTGACAAATACTTTCTTTACAGAAGATACCAGCTTATCTACAAGTGGGAAATTTGCACAAATTATTTCTGCAACCCGATGTAAACCATGTACAAGACAAGTCAAATGTATCATATTTGAAAATATAACTTTCAGAGCAGTGCCAGCTTTCATCATGAAACCCGCAGCATCAGTTACAAACAGTTACACGCTCGTACTGAATACCATCAGGCTATAGGAAGTTCAACGAAGCAATAAGAACTTTGGATGTGGAAAAGCTATTCGTACTCGTAGCATCAAGTTGTTCTATCTCAAGGAGAAATGGGGAGGTTGGTTCGTTTTTATGGAGAGATGCAACAGTAACATTTGCAAAAACCGACCTTCACTGTCCTACGTTTCGTCGACTGATACCCACACAAAATATCTCCCATCTGTTCTCTAATATTTTTACTTTCTCTACTGGTAAGTAGGGGAAGTATTGTATTCCACCCAAAAATTCGATGTCGAGATTACACCGTAAATATGTTTTGAGGCCCCCTAAATCCAAAAAAAAAAAAAAAAAAAAAAAGCATTTATAGAAAAAGGTCCGTGTGTGTGTCTGTGTGTCAGTCTGTGGACAGCATAACTCAGAAACGAAAATTAGGTTAAAAACCAAAGTTGGTATTTAAGTTTAATGTCGTTCAAGAATGTGACACGAAGATTTTGAAGAAAATAGCCCCAACCTAAACTACCCTTTACATGGAACATTTTTCCAAAAATTTTGATTTTGTTGAAAATGGCTCTAGCGATCTTGATTAAAATGCCATATGTTTGAGATATTTTTATGATAAATGAAATGTATATCTTGAATTTTCTGGTTATAGCCCCTGTAGTCGTATTTATTCTGGACGACTTTTGCATAACTGGTAAACCGTTAGAGATAGACCAAATCATACTATACAAAAAATGTAGATCTTGGTAAAATGCACAATTTATGTCTCAATAAATTTTCTTGTAGGTGAACCATTTCGGAGATATTCCTTGTTATATGTGTGAGTTTCGGAAAACTTAGAACTTTAGCGAAATGCAACAACGTTGTTCATTTTTTTATATGTTAATTGTGCAAAGAGAACGGAATCTCAAAAGTCAAAAAGATTTGACTGTCGCACAAAGCCTTCTGTATTCTAATATCTCCCTTACACCCACAAGGAAATAAGCAATAAGATAATTTGTACGAATGTTTATCTTTAACATGGAAATATAGGAATAAGAGTTTGGAAGAATGTTTAGTACAAGAGTAGAGAAAGTCATGTGAGTGCAACACATCAGATTTTTAATTGTGAGATTGTAACAGCGCTTCACATAATATTTGCAAAGAGTAGATTGCTCTGGCACTTTACTCTTAGTATACTGCTGAATGAAATTTCTGAGTGTGAGATTGGCGAGTTTCCACAATGGAACGTCTGAGGCTAAACATGCTTCACACAAATCAAAGGAGAACCGTGAAAAATTACTGTTTGAAAATTCACTTAACAGTTTTTGAACAGGGAATATTTTTGTGGATTTACGTTTGATGTTGTTTTTGTGTTTGTTAGTATTCAGATGTTGAACTACTAGAAAACGTTTTGCACAATTAACCGTTTTTTCACACGTTCCACCATACAAAATTCTACCATCTGTAGTTATCAAATCTGTCTCGAACTAGCGTTGATATCCCTGTAACTTACCTTTGGCACTCACTTTTACTTTCTTGATTCTATGAAAATAAAAACTTTATACAAGCTCCACTCAACGGACCTAAATTATCAACTCACAAATGATGAAATGAGGAATTATTGTGATTTGTGAACCTACTGTGAAATTTCGGAAGTGAATTTCTAAAACAAACTATGACGTAACACTTGAATATTCTGAAATGCATTCCTTTAATACGATACAGTTTATTACAAATCAAATGCAATTAAAAAATTAAGTGAAAACTAAATTAATATTAATACTATGTCTATAAACAACAGTTGAACATAATTTTTATACTGCTAGAATGATGATATAAAAGAGATAAGGCGGGGATTTCCCGATATGGCATAGCTAAATACGTTGTGGGGTTGAGTTACAAGTTTCTATCAGTGTTGCCAAGTTTCAAGGCCGATTCGTATTTGTATGTGCAGCATATGCAGCATAAGTTGAAAAATACAGAAATATTATGCACTTTAACAAGACGTGCAAAATATGCCATTATATGTACATTAAAATCTTATTTAAATTGTTAGAAATTTAGTAATTCACTCAGATGCCAACTGAGCATACTTTCTGGCAACAGAGAAAATATATGCATTTTCATATAATTGCTATGTCTAGTGATCTTGTTTACACTGAAGAGATTCAGGTAGCCATCCTGAATGTGTTTGTGTTTCCCAAATGTGGAAGTTTGTATGTTTTGCTTCCCTGTGTCATCATGCACTGCTGCAAAAACAGGAAAACAACATGAGAATGCCAGTGAAGTCAATTAATTCTTGTAGTGATCTTGGCCTTTTCTGATACTGCCAAAAATTGGATTGCATTTAGAAAAAAGCCAACGCCCAAAACATTTAAATCTGGGCTGTTACGTGGCTGCCGCTTGAAGACAATATTCCATCCATTTTTTTCTCGCTGCTGTAATAATTTCAGTATCTTGGTCAGAACAATGTGGTTTTGTGTTGTCCTGTTGAATTGTCAGTAGTGTCTTCTTCCAACGTGCAGGAAACTGTTGTTGGATAGTTGAGAAAAGTAGATCTCCAATGCCATTTTGTGTCACAGATGTCTTAGAGCTGATGACGGGAGTTCCACGTGGTCGGTTGTTGCTGTTTCCTTTTGCCTCGATGACATCAATGAATGGCAAATGCCTATTCGTCCCTTAAACCATTGCTGTTTGTGTGAATCCCAGCTAGTTCTTGTAACTGCTGCCATAAACATAATCTTGGGCATGAATCGTTTGCTTTTGCATTGACGATTTGGAGGCTCCTCGTCAAGCATGAAATAATATTAACATTTTTAAGTTTGCATTATTACGATTTTTTATGAAAACCTGTTGACTATATCAAAATTTCCTACCTTTAGTTTGTTACAAAAGTAATAACAGATACAATTTTAAAAAATCAACTCTGTTGTTCAACACCTATTGGAGGAGATAGATTTCCATTATACCCATTAAAATTGATATAAATTAATTAATATATCAACAATATGATTAAACATTGGAAAGAAATTTGGTACACACATTTCTTTAGTTACTGAAAATGCATGTGCAAAGAATTAAGCCTCTAACTTCAACACTTCAGAAAATCACCTCTTTCACTTCAGTGTACCCTTAATATAAAATTAAATGTATAGCTTGAATTTTTGAGAACGGCCTTTGAAGTCTTCGTTCTAAATGATTTTCGAATATACGTTTTAGCGCCTTCAAAGGAGGCAAGGCGATGTTTGAAAAACAATATCACCCCAACTCAAACTAAAGGAAGTGTAAAGGGCACAGACATGGAGGGGGGCACCTCGCTCACTTCCATCTACACAGATCTATTGTGGCTACCACTCCCTAGGAGGCAGGGATGAAATGCGGGAACCGAAGGTACCAAACAGGGCCACACTTTACCGGTAGAGAAAGTAAAAACGAAAAATGGTTAAATTCCGAACTTGAATTAAACGTGAGCATCTTCTAAGGCTGCAACATGAAGATTTTCAACAAAATCCATCTAGATAACCCTTAACATTGAGCATTTTTCGAAAATTATAACCTTCACAAAAATGGCTATAAAGATTAAAATGCCGCACGTTTAAGATATTCCTCACATAAGTGAAGTGTAGGTAAATTCTGGATTTTCTTGAGAAACCTCTAAGATCGTCTGCATCTGGCAATATCTTACTACACAAAGCACCGTTAAAGCAATACCATTTATGTCAAACAAATGTGTTTGTGGAGATAACGTTTACGAGCTACTCCGTTTTATTTACAAATATGTTCACTTTTGTGAAATAGGAAGTCGTTACTCACTTTTTTACGTTCTGGCCATAAGAAGATAATGGAATATCAGACATCACATAGACTCAAACTCTTAAAACAGTTGACTATTGCTTAACGCCTACTGTATCCCAATTGTATCTAAAAGAAAATTAGTAATAAGTTAATTCCTGCAATTAGTATGAGGTAGACAGATGAATAAGCGTTGCTACGATTAGTTTGTACAAGATTAGCAAAAGTATGTGAGAACAAAACATCAGGTTTGTGTGTGTGTGTGTGTGTGTGTGTGTGTGTGTGTGTGTGTGTGTGTGTGTGTGTGTGTGTGTGTGCGTGCGCGCGCGCGTGTATGTGTGTGCAAATCACTATCTTTGAGATGTTCGTTGTTGCTGGTTTGAATTTTCCAAGAAGTGGTTTTCCGTTTTGTGTTGTCCTGCCCATGCATAGAGCATGGAATATCAAAGCCATCACACAGCAACCAGCTCTTAAAGGATTTGAGTATCGCTTAAAGCCAATTGTATTCTCCCATTCTCATTATACTAAACTAATACTAAATTTGCAGCGCCATAGCCTGATTCCGGGCCAAGAGTCACCGCCCAACCGCTGGTCACGCCTGGGACATGAGTGGGGTGCAATTGTGGAGGATGGGACATGGCTAGCACCGCGAATCTCTCCTGGGCGGTTAATTCTGTATTCACAGCCTGAAGCCGCTATTTTTCCTTCAAGTAGCTCCTCAACCGGTTTCTGAGGGATCTCTCGAGGCTCAGTGCACCCCGAACCAGGTCTTCCAGCGGCAGAAAATCCTACGCCGGCATCGAGAATCGAACTTGGGCAACCTTATTCCCATTGTACCTATAACATGTGTAGCAAAATTATTTCTACAAACTTTTATCTCGATTCATATTAAGGGATAGAGGAATTAGCGTTTTTTAAGAGAATGTCCTGCAAGAGTAAGCAGAGAAGGTCATGTGAGTGCAACGCACCAGATATCTTTTTTCTGTGATCCTTATAATCCTGTGTGTTTTCTCTATCAAATTATGGGGTCGAAGGTTATATTACAAACCCGTCATGCATCTGAGACTTTTCATGCAGAAATAAATCTATTGTGGATGTCAGTTTGTTATGCGTGGAATTGCTTATTTATTATTATTATTATTATTATTATTATTATTATTATTATTATTATTATTATTATTATTATTATTATTATTATTATTATTATTATTATTATTATTATTATTATTATTATTATTATTATTATTATTATTATTATTATTATTATTATTATTATTATTATTATTATTATTATTATTATTATTATTATTATTATTATTATTATTATTATTATTATTATTATTATTATTATTATTATTATTATTATTATTATTATTATTATTATTATTATTATTATTATTATTATTATTATTATTATTATTATTATTATTATTATTATTATTATTATTATTATTATTATTATTATTATTATTATTATTATTATTATTATTATTATTATTATTATTATTATTATTATTATTATTATTATTATTATTATTATTATTATTATTATTAGTGACTGCAGTTGCATTAAGTTGTTCATAATCATATCTCATATTACACAGCAGATGGTATTTCACATTTCCAGGACTATCGGAACCCACTGTTTTGTTAAGGCACGAAATGCACGTTTACCAGCCGCTACTGTTAGTATCTTGGAGGTCCAAATTTCGCGCGGACATTGAAACGCGCATGCGCACAGACTCCCGGCATGCCTTGCGCGTAAAACGACGCCATTTGCATTCGCTGTTGAAAAGTGACGTTCACAGTGTCGCCTCAAAATATTTAAGGGGAGGCATCTGTGAAAATGACTAAAATCCACAATTTTCATTATAATGATGTGAAAAAATGTATACATGTGTGCCAAAGCATATTGTGCTGCAATTTTAGTGTAGTATAAGAAATGCTTCATATAAAATATTGATTGTTATAAACAAAGATTCTTTCACAGACTGGACTTCTTTATAGCTGTGATCCTTTCCCTTACGCAGAAGTAGCTCCACAACCCACATTGAATTCAACAATACCTGAAGTCACTGCAATTAGCACTTTCTTTTTAAAACCAAAAATTCCTGTATAAAATTCAGAAAAAAGAAACACAACCACATGGCTATCACGTGTACACAGAGAAAAATTATGCCATACTTTAGCACTATTTTACAGGGATGAATGTTTGCAGAAAATCTAACATGGCGTCCCTGCTTACATCCACATATAAACTTCAAAATTGTGCGCAATTTTTACGCAAAGGGAGAATGCAATATATTTCAGGAACCATACTCACCCGCACAAGAGCATTTAAATCATGACGTAACAACCTTTTAAATGGCAATGCGGTATAAGTGACGGTAAATTCTGAAAGTAGAACGTGCAGACATAATTATAAGGCAAAAAATCTGATGTTTTGCACTCACATGACTTTCTCTACTCTTGTACTAACCATTCTTACAAACTTGTATTACTATATCTTCTTCGTGTTAGTCGAGATAAACATTTGTAGAAATTATCTTACTGCCTCCGCCTCCGTAGCGCAGTTGGTAGCGCGCCTGCTTCTGGCGCGGAGGACCCGGGTTCGATCCCCGGTACCAGGACGGGGATTTTATCCCTCTGGGAGGTCTGGTACGGGGTGCACTCAGCCTCGTTAGGTCCTGGGGGACCAACTGAGGAGCTACTTGACGGAGAAGTAGTGGCCCCAGGTCGAGAAGACCGCATAACTGACCGGGAGGGCTCGGGGCGCTGACCACGTTCCACCCTCCAATACTGCACCTCACCAATGACGCCTGTAGTGGACAGAGGTGGGGGACGCAGCGGCTGGGCGGTAGGCCTTGGCCCCTAGTGGGCTGTCGCGCCGGGGTTTAGTTTTAGTTTTAATGTTCTTGTACAAGGGAAATATGGTAGGCTTTGAGCGATAGTCAAATCTTTTAAAGCTTTCAAATTATGTTCTCTTTGCACGGTTAACATATGCAAAAATGAATAACGATGTTCCATTGGACAGATAGACTTTGGTTTTTAACCGACTTTTCGTTTTTGAGCTACGCTGTCCACAGACAGAGAGAGAGACACGCGCGTGCGCACACACACATGCGCGCGAGGACACGGACCTTTTACTAAAAATAATTTTTTGGATTCAGGGGACCTCAAAACATATTTTCGGTGAAATCTCGACATCGAATTTTCGGGTGGAATACAATACTTCTACGTAGTAAAGAAAGTAGAAACGAAAAATCTGATTTTTCATCATGTTCTTTCAAATTTGACCGATGCTGCCCGTAACAGTCGATTTACCCGCCGACTGTGAAATATGTGAGTGATTCTGGTTTGGACAGTTAGGAACATTTCAGCAGCGGCCCAACGCGATGAGTGACAGGAAAATGCCTAAGTGGGTGACAGCCTTCAAGGCCGGACGGGATAATGCGATATGGCCGGTCATCAACGAACCAGAAGATTTGGTCAATGAAAGCATCCATGAACATCGGCGATTGACAATTTGTATTGGTCATCAAACGACCGGTTATCCTCACAGGCGGCAGACTTCTGTGACGTCGGCATACGAAAACCTGTAGAATGTTACGGTAAATGTTTAACCAAATATGGCAACTTTCTAGAAAACTAGAGAAAGATGTAATCAGTTACATAAAACAGTCGTTTTGCAACTATCTGTGATGGTTTGAAGCATTGTTGTTCTTGGTCTAATGTGCAGGATTTTGATGCATCAATTTTTACTTTCTCTACTGTTAACTAGGGGAAGTATTGTATTGCACCCAAAAATTCGATGTCGAGATTTCATCGGAAATGCATGTTTTGAGAACCCCTGAATCCAAAAAAAGCATTTTTAGAAAAAGGTCCGTGTGTGTCTGTGTGTCAGTCTGTGTGTCCGTCAGTCTGTCAATCTGTGGACAGCATAACTCAAAAACGAAAAGTCGGTCAAAACCCAAAGTTGGTATTTAAGTTTAATGTCTGTCAAGGATGTGGCAGGAAGATTTTGAAGAAAATAGCCCCACCTTAAACTATCCTTTATATGGAAAATTTTTCAAACATTTTTATTTTCTTGAAAATGGCTGTAACGATTTTGATTAAAAAGTCATATGTCTGAGATATTTTTATGAAAAATGAAATGTATATTTTGAATTTTCTGGCTATAGCCAACCAAAGTTGGTATTTAAGTTTAATGTCTCTCAAGGATGCGACACGAAGATTTTGAAGAAAATAGCCCCACCCTAAACTACCCTTTACATGGAAAATTTTTCGAAAGTTTTGATTTTCTTGAAAATGGCTCTAACGATATTGATTAAAATGTCATATGTCTGAGATATTTTTATGAAAAATGAAATGTATATTTTGAATTCTCTGGCTATAGCCCTTGTAGTCGCAGTTACTTTGGACGACTTTTGCATAACTGGTAAACCGTTATAGATAGACCAAATCATACTATACAAAAAATGTAGATCTTGCTAAAATACACAATGTATTTCTGAATAAATTTTCTTGTAGCGTGAACCATTTCGGAGATATTCCTTGTTCTGTGTGCATGTGATTTTCGGAAAACATAACTTTCGTGAAATATAACATCGTTGTTCATTTTGTTTGTATGTTAAGTGTGCAAAGAGAACGGAATCTCAAAGCTTTAAAAGATTTGACTATCGCAGAAAGCCTACTGCATTCTATTATTCCCCTTGTACCTACAAGGAAATAAGCAATAAGATAATTTGTACAAATATTTATGTCCACTAACACGAAGAAGATATAGGAGTAAGAGTTTGTAAGAATGGTTAGTACAAGAGCAGAGAAAGTCATGTGAGTGCAACACATCAGATTTTTTCTTAGTCAATATAAATTATATATGTTCCCATCTGGTACAATTTTCCTCAATTCTGGGCATTCCAGTAGTGTTCTCCATTTAAAATCTCGTCAGCATTGCACATCTTACATATCTTGTCACTTATAAAACCAAACCTATGCAGATGTTCCGCCAAAGTCATGTCCAGTGGCTAATCTGCTTCTTCCCTTTGGGACATTTTTTATCTCTTTCATGCCTGGTGTGTATTATAAGATACATAGGCTTTTTTTCCTATTTGTACTAGTTTTAATTTTTTTCCCCTAATATTTTCTTGTTATACTGTCTGTCACGAATTAAAGATACATATTTGAGACGTTTTGAATTGTAAAAAATTAATTTTTTTACAATTTATATTGTAGTGTTTTTTTTATAAGAAAAGAAGCAAAATTCATGCAACCGCAGTCAAATGTTACGTCGTTATCATCCACGTGTGCCATCACACCGATTGTTTTACGTGGGCCCTCCCCGTCCTTTACCACAGGCACATTTGACTGCGGTTGCCGAGACTCGAACTCACGACCTCAGCCTTTGAGTGCATGGCCAGTGCACTACGTGTTGCGTTAACGATCATGGCTATTCAAGCCAGCAGGCTGAAGGTCTCCCAGACCGCCTAATCTAAACCGGTTTCGAATTAGAGGAAGAACGGCATATGTAGCAAAATAATTCAGGCATGAAAGGGTTATGTTTGGGACCATTTCTTTTATGTTGGAGTAATTTTGATTGGAAATTTCCTTTTGAATATTATGTTGGTATTTTGGTTGTGTACTAATTTTGACATTGTTTAGTTTCACATCTAATCCACAAGACTGTATAGGTTTTGAGTGCAACACTGCAGCCTGTTTGACTAGAAAGTGTGCAGACTCATTACCAATCGCTCCCACATGTGCTAGTATAAGATTCATATGCACTGTCATGTCGTTCAATTACTTCAATGGCAGAGACTGAGTGTGTGAGAACAAGTAGTTTATTTTCTTTTATATCAGTGCTATAGTATATCCGTTCTCATGCATTTAAAACGCCGGACGTTACTTTACAAATTGCCCTGGTGTTATAATACTACGGTGTGCTCTAGAGGTGACTTTTCTCATTCTTCAACAAGATCAAACTCGTTTTTATGGTTCGCCACAAAGTGAGCTTGCGTAGATCGACCTCGCGATCCCCCAGATGTGACGTACGACACGTCACTGCTACGTAACCTGCACAACTTGATTCTAAGCAATACCGCAAGTTCCTCAACCCACAGAGATGAATCACCAGCACGACAACATCAACAGAAGCGCCAAAAACATTGGCTTTTGGAAGAAACACAAGCATCGAATTGAAGTTATGTAAACTTTCAGCCATACTGAAACAATACAAGGTTTCTAAAAAGTTGCTGTATGTATGTGTGTCTTTCAGCGTACACACCTCTAAACAACAGAATTAAAAAATCTGATGTGTTGCACTCACATGACTTTCTCTACTCTTGAACTAACCATTTCTTGTTAGTTGAGACAAACATTTGTACAAATTATCTTATTGCTTATTCCCTTGTAGGTGCAAAGGGAAAGTTAGAATATAGTAGACTTTGTGCGATTGTCAAATGTTTGAGATTCTGTTGTCTTTGCACACTTGACATATAAAAAAATGAACAGCGATGATCCATTTCACGAAAGTTCTAAGTTTTCCGAAACTCACACACATAACAAGGAATATCTCCGAAATGGTTCACCCTACTAGAAAATTTATTGGGATATAAATTGTGTATTTTAGCAAGATCTACATTTTTTGTATAGTATGATTTGGTCTATCTCTAACGGTTTATCAGTTATGCAAAAGTCATCCAGAGTAAATACGACTACAGGGGCAATAGCCAGAAAATTCAAGATATACATTTCATTTGTCATCAAAATATCTCAAACATATGACATTTTAATCAAATTCGTTAGAGCCATTTTCAAGAAAATCAAAATTTTCGAAAAATTTTCCATGTAAAGAGTAGTTTAGCGCATCCTTGAAAGACATTAAACTTAAATACCAACTTTGGTTTTTAATTGACTTTTCGTTTTTGAGTTATGCTGTCCATAGACTGACACACAGACACACAGACTGACACACAGACACACACAGGGACCTTTTTCTAAAAATACTTTTTTGGATTCACCGGGGCCTCAAAATAGTTATTCCGGTGAAATCTCGACATCGAATTTTTGGGTGGAATACAATACTTCCCCTACTTACCAGTAGAGAAAGTAAAAATCGGACGTGTACAATTCACATGACTAACTCTACTCATTCTTCACTAAACTATTCTTACAAATGCTCATGATTCCATCTGCTAAATGTCAACCGAGACACATTTGTAGATATGGTTTTATTACATATTTCCAACCAGAATATGGGAATATAGTAGACTAAAATGATGACACTTTTAAGAAGTGCTCGATATATGATGGCTTTCAAATTTGGTTCTCTTTGCATGATCAAGAGATAAAGAAGCAATAACGATTTCCTATATGAGAAAAATATTTATGTTTGAAAATTCAAACTAATAACAAGAAGTATCTCGGAAATGGCCCACTACACAAAAAAGTGTTTTATATAAATCAGGGCTGTTCAACAACCGAGCACACGTTATCCCCCCCCCCCACCCCTCCACTGTCCAAGGCAAGCAGAACCAGAGCTGCTAATCAGAGGCGGATGTCGCGGAGTATATACAGTAGCACGTGCAATTCAATGACAGGACGAATATTTTTGTTTTCGAGATGAAGACGATAAAGTTAAGTGCTTGATTTGTAAGACTGTTAGTTACACATTTATCTCATTTTCCTTGCTTACGTTCCGTGTTCACGATAAATGGAAAAATACAACGAACTTTTGAAGCAATTGTACAACAAATTGTCTTCACAATTTGAAGACCTAAACATATTTCAAACTAAGATGCAATTATTTTGCACTTTTGAAGTTTCCATGTAGTGAGACATCACACGAGCTACAAAATATGAAACTGCTTGCATTGCAGAATTCCACGACCGTGAGAAAGAAGGGTGGGAATTATTTAGGTCTCTGTCCTGTTGTGAGTATCCGAGATTACGTTTGTTTGCATCTAAAGCGCGTCTCACCCTTAAAAGACAGTACACGTTAAATGGAGCGCAGTGTTGCAACATGTACTAGTTGGGAATCTTTCTCCGCGCGCGACCCCGAGGTGGCCGAGTCCTGCACTTAGTCCTTCAATTGCTGCTTGACGAGACGGGCACTTTTAACTTTGGTATCCCTGCATGCCTTTGTTACTGTGTGACCTAAATTTACAAATGACTCGTCTGTATAAACAATTGAATTCCCCTGGTCCCTAAACCTTTTACGTCTTTTAGATATTTATGTCGCCATCTGATGATATCGATATCGTCTCTTTCTATTAATATGCACTTGTTACCCTTTCTTTCATATTCGAACCCCAAATCAGAGTGGCCCTTGAGAAATTTGGTAGGGTCTCATCACTGTTGAACTGTGACAAAATTATATTCAGCGTGGGTGGAATATTTGCAAACAGTAAAGAATGAACAATTCGCCGCACTCCACCTTGCACTATTCAATCATATTGCGTTAACCTAGCGTTTTGTGTAGTCCCGCCCCTTTTTGCTTTCTTTTTCGATGGCGTTCTTAGAAGTCCTTTCATTACTTCCTTTTTAATCCTATACACTACTGCTTCTGAACACTCAACAGCCTTAGCTGTTTCTTTTACTGCCTTAAACGCATTTTACTTCAAAAATAATCTAACACATTCATAATTATTTGGCGTTCCTTACTTCTTTATTTACCAACATATCGTCCCTTCCTAGCTTCACCCTCCATAACTACAAATATTTACAAAAATATTAAACAAATAACGCAATAACAGCTCACAGTTACACACACGGCTTCTTTCGAACTAATGTTAGTGCTGCTCCTTATACTATCTTCTGTGTCAGGCCTGACGCTGAATAGATGAATACCTTTTGTTTACCTTACTGGATAAAAGAAAGAGGTTACTGCCTTTTGGTTTATTTTAAAAACTTTCTCCAACCTTCCTCAACATTTGTTCTCGCTGGTTCCCTGATGTAAACTCAATAACAAAAAAGTTTCACACTGCGTAACTTTTGCAGTGCACATATATAAAATTTTCCGAAAACATTTAATTTAAAAACTTATAACACTTAACTGGGTAAACATAGAGAATTCAAAGTAGGTAGGTAGTAGCACTATAGTTTACTCTACCTAAGAAAAAAATATAGATGCATTCTAGCAGTTAGTTTGTTAGTTAGTGCTTGATGAGTGTAGAAACAGCAAATATCGGACTTCTATTGAAAAAAACGTTTTCTGAAAAAAATTGGACCTATAGAAATGTATAATGACTCTGAAAAGGATATAACCTGATAGAGAAAAAAATTCTGCATAGGATAATGTGTTCAAACCTGAAATTTATAACAAATGAATATTTATACCATGCTATTAGGAATCTGGCAACAGAGCGAGGGTAGAAAAGGACGCGGCCAATGGCAACTTGTATGCGCTAGATAGAGACAGAGATGTCCCATTTAACTCCATACTGTCTTCTAAGAGTGAAACGTTATATAGTTTAATGGTAGTCTTTGGCTACACTTATATCTGCGAACAAAAATTTTCATAAATGAACTACATTTCAAGTGAGTATCGCAGCAAGATAAGTGACAATCACCTTGCTTATCTTTTGAGACTGTGCACTTCATCTTTGCACCAAATATTGACGACGTAAATCTTGCCAAAAAGTAATCCTCAGAAACATCATGTGAGTTAATCAGGAGTAGAATATGAATGTGTACACCTTTTATTTCCTGGGCCGCCACTGCAACTCATGAGTAATTCTGCCCCAGTGGGTGCAAGGAGTTGGTTTCAACCTCCCTTAATTTGCCTCGGTTAAGCACCGCTGTTATAAATAGTTTGCCTTGATGAAATCTACATTTTTATCTTAATAAAATTTTCTTTATGTCTTACGGTTTGACTATTATGCAAAAGTAAACCAGAGTAAAGAGGAATACACAGGCTGTCCCCATAAGATTCAAGATATACATACATACACCGGTCATGAAATGTCAAATTCTTTTCATGTAAAGCTTGCTTGATTTTGGGGGAATTTCTTTGAAAATCTACGTGCCACATCCTTAGAAGATGCTGATATGAAATATCAACCTTTTCTTTTCATTAATACATTCATATATCCTTCCTTAATCGTGCTTCAACGTGAAATTCATACACTTTTCTTTGACTGAAATAGAAATGCCACACATATTCATACAGTTTTTTTTTTTTCACACTTCTTTCTCTACTCCCTCTTCTACAAAAATTCATACAATTTTCTATATGATTGACATAGAAATGCAACGTCTTACACTCACAGAGCTTTCCCTACTTGCTTTTCTTCCTGTGATATTTGAGATTGTTCAACAGTGCTTTTGCTGGAGTTTTTATTTCTTTATTTTGTTTATTTTGTGTTCTTTATGGTATCCAGTGAAAGACTAAAAGTTATAGGGATAAAATTATCAAACCACGGGCAAGGATATTTGAACTAAACCTAAACACCGGCGCGACAGCCCACGAGGAGCCAAGGCCTACCGCCCAGCCGCTGCGTCCCCCACCTCTACCCACTACAGGCGTCATTGGTGAGGTGCAGTATTGGAGGTTGGGACGTGGTCAGCGCCCCGCGCCCTCCCGGCCAGTTATGCGGTCATCAAGCTACTTCTCCATCAAGTAGCTCCTCAATTGGTACCCGCGGGACCTAACGAGGCTGAGTGCACCCCGTGCCAGACCTCTCAGAAGGAATAAAATCCCCATGCTGGTACCGGGGATCGAACCCGGGTCCTCCGCGCCAGAGGCAAGCGCGCTACCAACTGCGCTACGGAGGCGGTCCGGATATTTGAACTAGTAGATTATAAAAATGGATCGGAACAATTGAGCAATAAACTGACATCACTGTGAGAATGCTGTTTTGTTTACTGTTTTCTTATAAAGGTCTCCCTTGCTGTGTATTTAATGAATACCATTGAAGCTTTAATTTACATTCCCTAAACATCTTCTCACAAATACACATTATACATTTCGCTAACCTGGGCACTGATCAAGTTTTTCCTTTAGATTTAACCCCTTCAAAGGCGTGTTCTGCACTAACCTATAAGGTATAGCTACCAATCATGGTAAGAGGTCTGCATGGCAAACTAAATGCACTCACTACCTCTTTCTGTTTTAACCAATACGTTAGCATAAACAGTTATTTGTATTTTTATTCTTTGTTTTGGTTATTGCTTAGGATTATTTAGCAACAGGAGTAGTATATCCTTGCACCGTAGGCTAATACAACCAATGAAATGGCAAATACCTCGTATCTTATATATTTAAACGAGCAATATATACCTATTCCGCGCAACTTGAAAGCGGTTCTAACGATTTCGATCAAATTTTGTATTCAGACAGAGTTTTGGTTTTTAAGTTTATCTACATAGATGTCATTCCTGAAAAAAACGTGATTTTACCTGTAACTGTCACAATTACTCTAAACATTACTTTTGCCATAATTTCTTTGTTAAGGGGTCAATTTCAACAAACAAGCCAGGATACTAAAGGTCTTGTCAAGAGCTTTCAGGGAATCTGAAGAAAGTTGACTTAATTATCCTAGTCTACGCGTAATAGTCACAATTACTCTAAACATTACTTTGGCCTCTGCCAATGGGCCAATTTCAACAAACAAGCCAGGATATTAAAGGTCTTGTCAAGAGCTTTCAGGGAACCTAGAGAAAGTTGACTCAATTATCCTAGTCTACGCGTAATAGTCACAATTACTTTAAACATTACTTTGGCCATAATTCCTCTGTTAATGGGCCATTTTAAAAAAAACAAGTCAGGATATTAAAGGTCACGGGAACGGCTCCAACAATTAGGATGGAAATTTATATTTTGTTAACATTTTACTTTTCAAGTTTATCTAAATAATTCTCTCCCCCCCCCCCAGAAAAAAAAAGCACGATTAAAAAATAGGAAAAGAAAAGAAAAGCTCGGTCGCCCAGTAATGTGACGTAGAGGCGAAGTGCAGTGAGATTTCCTTTGACGTCCTGTGTACATGCGCCTGTGATTCTGTTGAAAGGTAAATAGTCACTAACCACTGCGAAGCAAAGAATGAACACCACAGGAATCCCAGAGTGAACATGTCTTAATACTGAGCTATAAGGGAACAGGTTTAACCTGATGCCGTCCATTTGTCCCTACACAAAGCAATTGCATTTCAAACAAGTTAACAAATCATGTCACACCTCGCCATTGTACCGTCTATCATTAAAATGAAAGGCATTAATAGCAAGAAAAGAAGTGCCACGTGTAGTGATTAATTGAATGCAGCTAGCTGCAGGGATGTTGGTCAGGTTCATGGCGACTAGCAGGGTCGCACTCCATTGATGAAGTGCACTTCACCAAATCTAATACAGGGGTGTCCAACCTACTCTCTTTGGAGAACCTTGCGCAATGAGCGGCAATGCCTCACTCCACTCCTCAGTAGGAGGGACAGACAGTCAGTATCCAGTGACGGACACAAACAGGTAACTCCAAGGCAGTTTCTAAGTCATACCTTGAATTTACTGGGAATGTTCTCAGCAAAACTCTTCATTCTGGATCATTTTTGTATAAATGGTAAACAGTAAGAGACAAAAAAAAAAAAAAAAAAAAAAAAAAAAAAAAAAAATGTGGATCTCTTTAAAACAAACAATTTATATCAAATACTTTGTTTTTCATTTGAGTGTGCTATTTTCGAGATATTCCTTCATTATTTGTTTGAATTCACCAATACTTAAACATTTTTACTTTCTCCACTACGCATACTAAAGTAGAGGAAATATTGTATTCCACCCAACAATTCGATGTCGACATTTTAATGGAAATATATGATTTTAGACCCCCTAAATCAAAAAAGCATTTTTAGAAAAACGTCCCTGTATGTATGTGTGTATGTGTGTGAGTGTGTGTATGTATGTCTGTATATGTGTATGTGTGTGTATGTGTGTGTGTGTGTGTGTGTGTGTGTGTGTGTGTGTGTGTGTGTGTGTGTGTGTGTGTGTGTCTGTCAGTCTGTGGACACTATAACTCAGAACCGAAAAGTCGCTTGAAAACTAAAGTTGGTATTGAAGTTTAATGTTTTTCAAGGATGCAACACGAAGATTTTGAACATAATACGCTCACCCTAAACTGCCCTTTACCTGGAAAGTTTTTCGACAATTTTCATATTCTCGAAAATGGCTCTCACGATTTTGAGTAAAACGCTATGTTTGAGATACTTTTATAACAAATGAAATATTTATCTTGAATTTTTTGGGTTATAGCCTATGCACTCGAGTATACTCTGGATGACTTTTGTATATTGGTAAACCGTAAGAAATTCACCAAATCTTACTGTTGAAAAATGTAGATCTCGCTAAAATACACCATTTATGTTCAAATTAACCCTGCTGTAGAGTGAACCATTTGGGAAATACCTATGCCTTGTTATTTGTGTCAGTTTTGGAGAACTTATACTTCTGTCAAATATAATATCGTTATTCTTTTTTATATGTTAAGCGTGCAAATAGAACGGAATCTCAAAGCTTTAAAATATTTGACTATCGCTCAAAGCCTACTGTATTCTAATAATTCCCTTGTACCTACAATGAAATAAGTAATAAGATAATTTGTACAAATGTGTACCCTAGCTTACATGAAGAAGATATAGGAATAAGAGTTTGTAAGAATGGTTAGTACAAGAATAGAGAAAGTCATGTGAGTGCAACACATCCGATTTTTAAGTTTGCTTTGCAGGATAAAAAAGAACTGAGTTTTTGTCCCCTTTTTGTTGTTGTTGTAGTGTTTAACGCCCGCTTTTACTACTACGGCACCGCAGGCGGTGACACTGATGATACATGAAGATGGAGCACCGGTGGAATGAGATGGCGGGGGAAACCGGAGTACCCGGAGAAAACCCGCCCTGACGCCGCTTCGTCCACCACGAATACCACATGCGGGTCCCTGGGATCGAACCCGGGCCGCCTAGGTGGTAGGCGAGCGCGCTAACCGCTCGGCCACGGCGCCGCCTTGTCCCCTTTTTCCCCACATCGTGAACTACTTGAACTGCTTCTGTCAAAGGCATTCCTACTGATTCGAGTTTCTTTATGGAATCACAGAGGTAACAAGGAAGCGTAATTAAACCATTTGCACAAACGTCTGTCTCGAGTAATCTGAACTACATGATGAATAAGGTTTTTGAGAATATTTTGTATTAGGGTGAGCATAGAAAGTCTTGTCAATGCCTTGCAAAGGTCTGTGTGTCTGCCCTGGTACAGCCTAACTCACAATCAAAACAACCATTAAATAAAATCTCATGTGCTGAACTCACATGACTTTCTCTAATCTTGTACAAACCATTCTTCCAGTATCTTCTTCGTGTTAGTTGAAATAAACATTTGCACACATTATCTTGTTGTTTACTTCCTTGTAGGTGCAAGGGGAATTTTAGAATACAGTAGGCTTTGTGCGATAGTCAAATGTTTGAGATTCTGTTGTCTTTGCACACTTGACATATAAAAAAAATGAACAGCGATGACCCATTTCCGAAACCCACACACATAACAAGGAATATCTCCGAAATGGTTCACCCTACAAGAAAATTTATTGAGATATAAATTGTGTATTTTAGCAAGATCTACATTTTTGGTACAGTATAATTTGGTCTATCTCTAACAGTTTACGAGTTATGCAAAAGTCGTCCAGAGTAAATACGACTACAGGGGCAATAGCCAGAAAATTCAAGATATACATTTCATTTGTCATCAAAATATCTCAAACATATGGCATTTTAATCAAAATCGTTAGAGCCATTTTCAAGAAAATCAAAATTTTCGAAAAATCTTCCATGTAAAGGGTAGTTTAGGGTGGGGCTATTTTCTTCAAAATCTTCTTTTCACATCCTTGAAAGACATTAAACTTAAATACCAACTTTGGTTTTTAACCGACTTTTCGCTTTTGAGTTATGCTGTCCACAGACTGACAGACTGACAGACTGACACACACACACACACACACACACACACACACACACACACACACACACACACACACACACACACACACACACACACACACACACACACACAACCACGGGCCTTTTAATGAAACTTTATTTTTTAGGTTCAGGTCACCTCAAAACGTTTACCTATTCCTGGTAAAATCTGAATAAAGAAATTTTGGGTAAAATACAATGCTACCATTGCCTAATGCGATGCATGTGCTTAATAGTATATAAACTTCCTTTTGTGTTGAAATTCCATGTTGCAGATACAAGTATCCTACCCATCGAGGTGGAACCGCGGTAAACTGAGCCATAGGTTTTTCGTGGTTTCCCCGCCAAAGTTGCGATCATTTTTCTACCATGACTTTTCAGATCCTTATCCCCTTCAAAGTCATCTGGTCCAGGTTTGTAGGACCAGGCGACGGTGTACTGCAAGTTACGGCTGGGCGGTGTATGTGTACTTCCGAAAGGTTACTTCCCTCGCGTCAGGACTCGCCTCTGAGTGAGGTCCACGAGGGATGGTTAGTGTCTAGCGGGCGATGTCGTGCTCGGCACGGCCTCTCCTGTATCCTGCCGTCCAAGATGATGTCCACCATTCTTCCGTTCACGGCACTATGCGTCAGGTGATTGGATGGCTCCGACGGTCCCCCCATGTCACACGCCAAGTCGGTTCTCG
Organism: Tenodera sinensis; assembly: GCA_030765045.1. Taxonomy (NCBI): domain Eukaryota; kingdom Metazoa; phylum Arthropoda; class Insecta; order Mantodea; family Mantidae; genus Tenodera; species Tenodera sinensis. The sequence continues at coordinate 305,908,723 of CM060962.1, forward strand.
CGTGTTGCTCGTTTGCTTGTGCGCTTCCCTGCTGATCGTCCTCCACGTCATATCCTGGTTGGTTACATACCCGACACACTCCTCCAGGGGATCCTCGACGACGTCCCTGAACTGCCCCTTTGTCTTCCCCGAGACGTACACTTTCGTTATCTGAAACGGGCGCAACTGTCGCCTCGGCCACTAGGTGCTCCCTCCCCGGCTCCGCGCTATTCCGTCTGCCCCTGGCATCCAGTACTTTGACGCTCTCGTCAACTCTTACTACCAGGGCGCCAAGACGTTCCCCGTCGTCCTCCACGACGTCCACATGCTGGTAGAGGTCTTCCACCTTTTCGCCGAGTTCTTCCACGTCTTCCGTCACGCCAGTCAGTTCGCCGAGTTGTTCCACGTCTTCCCTCACATCAACCAGTTCGCCGAGTACTTTCGCGCCTTCCGTCACGACGACGAGTCCCCCGTCAATCTTCGCCAATAGCTCCGTCTTCATCTCTTTCAGCTCGGCAGCGAGGTTGTCGTTTGCCGTCTTCATCTCTGCTTTCAGCTCTTCTAAAAAGCTCACCAATGTAGCCTCCATCATCGTCATATCCCGCTTCTGACACCAGTGTGACTTTTTTGGTGGGTGTAAAGTAAAGACGACAGATGTAGTCTAGATAAAGAAACACTTTTATTTCCGTAAACAGTAACTTTTCACACTCGTTGCAACAGCAAGAAGGTCTTTACCGATTCACCAACGGCACGGCTCCGAATTCGTAACACAACTGTCCCTTCTCCGTCGGCACGACTCCTCAACGCTTCGCATACGTCTCTTCTTTCCGTCGGCACGACTACTCAACGCTTCACATACGTCTGTCCTTTCTTTTCTGTCGCACTTTACCGCTATTTATATCTCCCAGGCACTATTCTGGAAAGTTCAGTTATTGCGGTGAAATACAAAGCAGAAGATTCCCGAAGTCTCTATCCTTTTCTCTCTTTCGGCAAGCGCCCCAACAATGCGGCCATTCTCTGTCTCTTTCCTTCGGCTCCTTTGCGGTAGTGCCGACAATAATGCGATCGGTGACACTGCTGTTGTCGGCAATTAGATGCGGCGGGCGCGGTGACAATAATAATAATAATAATAATAATAATAATAATAATAATAATAATAATAATAATAATAATAATAATAATAATAATAATAATAATAATAATAATAATAATAATAATAATAATAATAATAATAATAATAATAATAATAATAATAATAATAATAATAATAATAATAATAATAATAATAATAATAATAATAATAATAATAATAATAATAATAATAATAATAATAATAATAATAATAATAATAATAATAATAATAATAATAATAATAATAATAATAATAATAATAATAATAATAATAATAATGCATATGATATGATGTTACCTGTAAAATATTGTACATACTGTCACACAGTTGTAAGTAATTCTGAGCTATAACTAGGGCCCGGAAGTTGTTGACCTAAAAATTCTCTAAACATTAACAATTTCTTTCATAATACTAAATTGATAACTGTTATAGACAAATGATGAATATATAGTTCGAATAACCACATTTTAAAATCAACTTTCTTAGTAAATAATGCAATAATTATTATTATTGCTACTAAATAGTTAATTCAAAATTCATCAGGTCATTTTCAATTTTATAAAATTTGAAAAATAAGTTACTGTACCCATTAGCCAAAACATACGTTACTTAGCGTTGCAGTACACCACCATGGTCATCTTCAAGTTATCCAAAGTAAAGGAACGGCGGTTGTCAGGTAAAACTGTTTTATACTTTGAGAAACTTCTCTCCACTTCCACACATGTTACAGGTGCATATTTGAAAAACACTGTGTCACTGCCTGTTAAGTCCTTTTCAACAATATCAGTTCTGGAGTTTTCTCCTCACAAGATATCGGCAATCTGACAAACTGTTTGGTATTCTTTATTTTTGCCCAACAGAGATTTTAGTTTCTGTCTAATTTCGTCCCCAATCTCAGCTTTTACATTTTGTATCTTCTCTTCCTCAATCCTCACTAACTCAATCGACTTATCCAATGTCATGCCACTTTCTTCAAGGCGGGTTATGGTTTCCGTAAAAAATGCAAAATTTGATTTAATGAAAGCTAATTTACCTTGGATTTGAGTATCAGAAAACAGATCCTGTGCGCTCTCACTTGCCTTAGAATCTGCCCTAACAAAGCTATGCACCACTTCTGTCACTATTTGAAAATTGTCACATGCAGTGCCGGAGGCAAAGCTATATTAGGGGCTTTGACCTTGAAATACATAGTTCGGGTTGGTGCTTTCAAAAATATTTTCTTTATTGTTGAAATTAATGTATCTTCCTCTGGAAATGTTGATCTGACCTGTTTCGCAATTCGATGAAAGGCATGGGCCAAACACGTAACATGCAGCATCTTAGTGAAAATGATTGGATCGCCTTTACCATGTAAGGGGCCCCGTCTGTTAGGAGAAGGGGGAGCACATTGTCATGTTGTATTCCACTAGGCCACAATAAACACATGGATTTATCGAACAGTTTGCATATCTGACTGGTTAACCTCTGAGGTCAGAAGGAACATTTGTCCGGCACTAGTAGCTTCCAGCATAGCTATCACTACATTACCTACATAACGCCCTTCTGAATCGGTTGTCTCATCAATTGATACATAAATTCTTTTTCCCCATTCACACATTCATGTATTCGGTGTAACGTGTCTTCATAGCATTTTTGTAGGCAACTTTTAGGCAAAGTTGATTCATCTGGAATTTTATGACCAGTGTAACGTTCAAGAAAATCTCCTAATTTGGAATTACTTAATTTTCCTAGCGGAATATTTGCACTAACAAACACTCCACATAATTCTTTATAAAAGTAAGATGACTTGTTACTTGATGTTGAAGCAGCTTCTTTTAACAGTAACTGAGACACTTGTCTTTTTTTTCCACATTTTGAGAAGCTCGCAAATGTTTTTCCCGCCCAAATGTTGTTATACGGTGAACCGTTTGTCTGCAGCAACTTTAATTTCGCACACTTTACAGAGCAATACAGTTCCATCAGTAGAGAATATGCTTCCGCCAAACTCTCAAACATACTGTTTCAAACGGGATGCAGTTGACTGTTTTTGTTTCAGCATCTCAATTGCACAGCACAACAAATTTATACACCTCACAAACAACTCTCTTACCGCGACACTTCTAGCTCCTGAAGTCCTGACTCATGCAATCCACACACATTGCATGATGCAATCGGCGATTCCTCGAATTGATGGGTAAAAAATTCATCAGCGCTGTTAGAACGCTGACCTGTGTGACCACAGATTATTTTAAAATGCCCAATAAATTCGTGAAAAAGAAAGAAAATGACCGGAAAATGCATCTAAATGTTAAAAAAGTACTTTATTATAAAAATGTGGGAAAATACGTATTTTGATGACCTAAAAAAAACACATATCTCTAACGTATTTGTTCCAGAATGCACTTAATGTCCAATAAGCATCATCTGTGACTACTAAGAAAGAAGATGCCTTTTCATCAAAATCCGGGCTCTAGTTATCAGTAATCTTCTCTCTGCCCCTTGTTATACGCAAAGAAACAGATACGCAGTTCGGCTTCGAACTGTGTATCTCCAACGTCTTTGCAGAGCCTATATCGGCGGTGCACATGACCCATTAAGTGCAGTTGTCTTTGAAGATTTTCAATGGCTCCGTGGACTCGAGCTATAAGGTCTTCCGCTGTCGTTACAGGAGTGTCATACTCTTTACACAACTCCACAGCAAATAGTCAAGAAGTGTCAGATCTGTTAACCGTTCCATCGATTTGGATATGCTACGTTGAGGTGATTCCACACATTTACATCAAAGTGTGCTGGAGCTCAAGTCGGCCATTTCAGTAGCTGTGTACTGGTACATGTCGCACTGCTGTTAAAACGTTAGTGTACTCCTCTCTTGAATTGTTATACGCATAATCAGGTTCAACTGTATACACTAGTATATAACCGCTCAGGTGGCTTTTATCGTCTTCATCAGTTTTTAAATCTAAAGATCTCGTTTTCAGTTTATCCTCAGAACTGGAATCAACTGATTCATACAAGTTGTCATGTATGTGTAAGGCATAATCATCAAAAGGTAGGCAATGCATTTGTTCCAAATACTTGCGATTTTATAGATCATAGTCCTGTTTATGAGAAGTAATATCCTACTATTTGGAATGGCAAAAAATGTTGCATAACTAGCGAGGAAAACAAACAGCAATATCTAATGAGAGTAGCCACCTAGGTACTAGATGACCTGGGTGGCATGTGACTGCAGATTAATCATTCTTACAGCTAAACAAATAAACAGATGAGGTTGTGTCTGGAGTAATCAATCAAGCAAGGTGAAGTGGCAGATGCCCAGGCCTAGTCAGGCAATTGCATAGCTGCGTTTGTTCACAAATTATAACCTATAAATAAGCCTAGACGTCTCTCAGGCTTCTGACCAAAGAAAGGAAAACCTCCATAAATAAAAATCTGATGTGTTGCACTCACATGACTTTCTCTACTCTTGTACTAACTATTCTTACAAACTCTTATTCCTGTATCTTCTTCGTGTTAGTTGAGATAAACATTTGTACAAATTATCTTATTGCTTATTTCCATGTAGGTACAAGGGAAATATGGGAATACAGTAGGCTTTGAGCGATACTCAAATGTTTTAAAGCATTGAAATGCCGTTCTCTTTGCACGGCTAAAATAAGAAACAAATTAATACAATGTTCCATTAAACGAAAATATGAAGTATTCCAAAACTCACACAAATATCAAGGAATACCTCCAAAATGGTTCAATCTATAACAAAATGTATTCGGACACAAACTGTCTGTTTTAGCAAGATCCATATTTTTTGTATAGTAAGATTTGGTCTATGTCTTACACCTTATCAGTTATGCAAAAGTCACCAAGAGTAAAGAGGACTACAGGAGCTATAGCCAGAAAATTCAAAATATACATTTCATTTGTCATGCAAATATATCAAACATATGGCATTTTAATCAAAATTGTTATAGCCATTTTTGAAAAACTCAAAATGTTCGAAACATTTGCCATGTAAAGGGTAGTTTTGGGTATAGTAATCCTCTTCAAAATCTTCCTGTCGTATCCTTGAAAAACATTAAGCTTAAATACCAACTTTGGTTTTTAACCGAATTTTCGTTTTTGAATGATGATGTCCAAAGACATACAGACATACTGACCCACTGACACATACATTGACAAACACATACACAAACGGAGCTTTTTCTAAAAATCAACTCCATTTGCCCTTGAGCGAGACTAAGGACGTTTGATCTCTAAGCTAAGCTGCAACCCAGGTCAGTGTGATCATGACCCCTACATAACAAGGTCAGAGTCAATCCGGTCACTCAGCGATGACACTGCAACTCCCCTCCCGTCTTAACGAGTATTTTCTCTACTCGATACTGACACTTCACCACAAATACATGTTTTGAGACACCCTGAATTAAAAAATCACGTGTTTATTTCCTGTAATACTTAGATTATGTAGAGCAAGTATTGTATTCCACAAAAAAAATCTGATGTGTTGCACTCACATGACTTTCTCTACTCTTGAACTAACCATTCTTACAAACTCGTATGCCTATATCTTCTTCATGATTCTCATCTCTTGCACTCACATGACTTTCTCTACTCTTGAACTAACCATTCTTACAAACTCGTATGCCTATATCTTCTTCATGATTCTCATCTCTTGCACTCACATGACTTTCTCTACTCTTGAACTAACCATTCTTACAAACTCTTATTCCTATATCTTCTTCATGATTCTGATCTCCTGCACTCACATGACTTTCTCTACTCTTGTACTAACCATTCTTACAAACTCTTATTCCTATATCTTCTTCATGATTCTGATCTCCTGCACTCATATGACTTTCTCTACTCTTGTACTAACCGTTCTTACAAACTCTTATTCCTATATCTTCTTCATGATTCTGATCTCCTGCACTCACATGACTTTCTCTACTCTTGAACTAACAATTCTTACAAACTCTTATTCCTTTATCTTCTTCATGATTCTGATCTCCTGCACTCATATGACTTTCTCTACTCTTGAACTAACCATTCTTACAAACTCTTATTCCTATATCTTCTTCATGATTCTGATCTCCTGCACTCACATGACTTTCTCTACTCTTGTACTAACCATTCTTACAAACTCTTATTCCTATATCTTCTTCATGATTCTGATCTCCTGCACTCATATGACTTTCTCTACTCTTGTACTAACCGTTCTTACAAACTCTTATTCCTATATCTTCTTCATGATTCTGATCTCCTGCACTCACATGACTTTCTCTACTCTTGAACTAACCATTCTTACAAACTCTTATTCCTATATCTTCTTCATGATTCTGATCTCCTGCACTCATATGACTTTCTCTACTCTTGTACTAACCGTTCTTACAAACTCTTATTCCTATATCTTCTTCATGATTCTGATCTCCTGCACTCACATGACTTTCTCTACTCTTGAACTAACAATTCTTACAAACTCTTATTCCTTTATCTTCTTCATGATTCTGATCTCCTGCACTCATATGACTTTCTCTACTCTTGAACTAACCATTCTTACAAACTCTTATTCCTATATCTTCTTCATGATTCTGATCTCCTGCACTCACATGACTTTCTCTACTCTTGTACTAACCATTCTTACAAACTCTTATTCCTATATCTTCTTCTTGTTAGTTGAGATAAACATTTGTACAAATTATCTTATTGCTTATTTCCTTGTAGGTACAAGGGGAATATGGGAATACAGTAGGCTTTGTGCGATAGTCAAATCTTTTAAAGCTTTGAGATTCCCTTGTCGGTCTGGGTGGCTCAGTTGGTTAGACGCTGGTCTACTGTTCCCAAAGGTCGCGGGTTCAAATCCGGTCCAGGCCGATGGTTTTTAAGTGTGCTTAAAAACGACAGATCCATGTCAGTAGATTTACTGGCATGTAAAAGAACTCCTACGGGACAAAATTCCGGCACACCGGTGACGCTGATGTGATCCTGGCAATTGACAGCGTCGTTAAACAACAAAATAATTTAATTTTAATTCTTTGCACACTTAACATACAAAAAAAAAAAAAAACAAAAAAAAAAAAAAAAAAAAACATGAACAACGATGTTCCATTTCACGAAAGTTATGTTTTCCGAAACTCTCACACATAACAAGGAATATCTCCGAAATGTTTCACTCTACAAACTTATTCAGACATAATTTCTGTATTTTAGGAAGATTCACACTTTTTGTATAGTAAGATTTGGTCTATCTCTTACGGTTTACCAGTTATTCAAAAGTCATTCAGAGTAAACAGGACTACATAGACTATAACCATACAATTCAAAGTACACATTCCATTTGTCATAAAAAATCTTAAGCCCGGGTTCAATCCCAGGCAACCGCATGTGGGATTTGTGATGCACAAAGCGGCGCTGGGACGGGTTTCCTCCGGGTGCTCCGGTTTCTCCCGCCATCACATTCCACCGGTGCTTCATCTTTATTCCATGTATCATCAGTGTCACCGTCTGCGGTGTTCTAGTTGTAAAAGCGGACGTTAAACACTACAAAAAAGAATATCTTAAACTTATGGCATTTTAATCAAATCGTTAGATCTATTTTTGAGAAAATCAAAATTTTTGGAAATTCTTTCCATATAAAGGGTAGTTTAAGGTAGTTTAGGAGTTTTCTTAAAGTGTTTGGTGTCGCATCCTTAAAAGTTATTTAACTGAAGTACCAACTTTGGTTTTTAACCGAATTTTCGTTTTTGAGTTATACTGTCCACAGACTGACAGACACCGAAACACATACACACGCGCGCTTTTTATAAAAATTCCTTTTTTTTTTATTCAGGGAGCCCCAAAACATGTTTCCGATTAAATTTCGACATCGATTTTTTTTGGTGGAATACAATACTTCCTCCACTTACTATAAGTATTGGAGAAAGTAAAAAGATCGTTATTTCATCAGAAATAGAAAAAAGGTCCCTGCGTGTGTGTGGTTTTGTGTGTGTGTATGTATGTATGTGTGTGTGTATGTATGTATGTGTGTGTGTATGTGTGTATGTATGTGTGTGTGTATGTGTGTGTGTATGTGTGTGTATGTGTGTGTATGTGTGTGTATGTATGTGTGTGTGTGTATGTATGTGTGTGTGTATGTATGTGTGTGTGGTTTTGTGTGTGTGTATGTATGTATGTGTGTGTATGTGTGTGTATGTGTGTGTGTATGTGTGTGTGTATGTATGTGTGTGTGTGTGTGTGTGTGTGTGTGTGTGTGTGTGTGTGTGTGTGTGTGTGCGCTGTCATACGAACAAGTTGGCATGGTAGCTCAGTGGTTAAAAAGTCGCGCGTGAAATGGAAGACTCATGGCTCAAATCCCGGCCATGGTGCTGAATTTCTCAGCCCTGATTCTAACTCTCAAACATTGCCCACACACGGCTTGTATTTTTAAAACCATCATTAAGTTGGTTGGCATAAGATATCAATTACCATACAAAACTTTATTACACAGAAAAATATTAGATTTGCCTAAAGTATATAGTTTGTGAAATATATTTTTTGTGGAGTGAACTATTTGTAGATATTTTTTGTTATTGGTTGAATTGAGCATACTTAAAGTTTTCTCAAACAGCAAATCGTTCTTTTGTGTGTCCCAGTCAAGCAAAGAAAATGGAATTTCTAAGTCATCACACAGTGATCAACTAACAAAATATTTAAATAACACCTATTCCCATTGTACTTACAAGGAAATATATAATTAAACAATTTCTACAAGTTGTTGTTGTAGTGTTTAACGCCCACTTTTACTACTACGGCACCGCAGGCGGTGACACTGATGATACATGGAATGAAGATGGAGCACCGGTGGAATGAGATGGCGAGGGAAACCGGAGCACCCGGAGAAAACCCGCCCTGACGCCGCTTCGTCCACCACGAATACCACATGCGGGTCCCTGGGATCAAACCCGGGCCACCTAGGTGGTAGGCGAGCGCGCTAACCACTCGGCTTCGGCGCCGCCAATTTCTACAACGTTTACCATGATTAACACCATGAAGGTAGTTGGATAAGCGTTTATAAAAGAGTTAGTAGAGAAAGTCATGTGAGTAAAGAAATCAGATTTTTAGAGAAAGATCCTTGGATGTGTCTGTCTGTGAACGGCATAACTAAAAATCGGTTAAATGCTAAACGTGGTGTTTTAAGTTCAGCCTCTACCAAAGATGCAACACAAAGTCAACTCAAAACCACCCTTTACAACGACCGAGGGGGATCGATTAGCGATTAGTATTGAGCGGAGTACATGGGCAGCTTCCGGATTCTCTGCTCCATAGCGCAGCCCGATGTCGTTGGCCTTCTCTTATGAAAGCGACGCGCATTGTCACAGCCAGAGGACCGTCACCGCTGGTACATCTGGAGTTCTGGGATGGAGCGGATTACCGTGCTGCCTTGACATACGGGCTCTCTGTAGCCGAGGTGTCCGCCCTACTCCCTGCCGGCAGGTGCTCCCAGGTGAGGCTAGCCGAGGTGTCCGCCCTACTGCCTGCCGACAGGTGCTCCCAGGTGAGGCTAGCCGAGGTGTCCGCCCTACTCCCTGCCGACAGGTGCTCCTAGGTGAGGCTAGCCGAGGTGTCCGCCCTACTGCCTGCCGACAGGTGCTCCCAGGTGAGGCTAGCCGAGGTGTCCGCCCTACTCCCTGCCGACAGGTGCTCCCAGGTGAGGCTAGCCGAGGTGTCCGCCCTACTCCCTGCCGACAGGTGCTCCCAGGTGAGGCTAGCCGAGGTGTCCGCCCTACTCCCTGCCGACAGGTGCTCCCAGGTGAGGCTAGCCGAGGTGTCCGCCCTACTCCCTGCCGGCAGGTGCTCCTAGGTGAGGCTAGCCGAGGTGTCCGCCCTACTCCCTGCCGACGTTGTTGCCAGTACGGTCACACCGCCGACGCCTGCACCGACGCCCCACCCTCCCAGTACTGTGGCGCTGGCACCATCACCACACTCAGCACCAGCGTGCCACGTGCAATTGCACCGGCCACTTCACGGGCCAGGCGACGTGCCCCAGGAATCCACGCGGTCAGCCGCCTGCAGCTCACAATCGGCCCCCACAACAACCAGTCTCCGACTCCCAGACCATCACCATCAACACCAACCGTCAAACCGCCGACCAACAAGACGCCGTAGACAACACACATTACACCTCCGTACTCCACAACACCGCCGCCCTGCAGAAACTACAGGAAACACTTCAGACTCTCACCGACCGGGTTGCAGCATCGGAGGCAGCCCTTACTCACGCTCTCGCGGACGTCCAGGACACCACCCATAACCTACAACGTTACCAACTTCAGTTCACCAAGACAACAATAGCATCCGTGACCACTTCAACAAGCAGCTGGAGAAAGTGGTCACCTATGTAAACGACTCATGCATACATAAGGTCCACAAGTCCCTAGAAGGGATTCTGCAAGGAGACACGACAGTAATGGAGACCAGACTCAGCCACATTGAAGACATTCTCACACTCCCCAGACTTCCCCTTCCTTCCACCGTTCCACACATGTGCTCTACAAGTCACTGGTCGATGTCAAGGCATCCGCCATGATACTCCACCTGCCCAAACCCAATATGGCCCATCTATTAACATGCACTCACGATTATCCTGTTTGCTTCGGCGGTACCGGACACCACACCACTTCTGTATCTGTATCACCACACAATTACCTTGTTATAGTATATTGTCACCGCGCCCGCCGCATTTAATTGCCCACAACAGCAGTGTCACCCATCGCATTATTGTCGGCACTACCGCAAAGGAGCCGAAGGAAAGAGACAGAGAATGGCCGCATTGTTGGGGCGCTTGCCGAAAGAGAGAAAAGGATAGAAGCTTCTGGAATCTTCCGCTTTGTACTCCAGCGCAATAATTGAACTTTCCAGAATAGTGCCTGGGAGATATAAATAGCGGTAAAGTGTGAGAAGAGGCAGTCAGACGTATGTGAAGCGTTGAGTAGTCGTGCCGACGGAGACGGACAGACGATGTGAAGAGTTGTGCCGACGGAGAAGGGACAGTTCTTTGTGTTACGAATTCGGAGCCGTGCTGTTGGAGAATCGGAAAAGACTTTCTTGCTGTTGCAACGAGTGTACAAGTTACTGTTTACGGAAATAAAAGTGTTTGTTTATCTCGACTACATCTGTCTTCTTTACTTTACAAACCACCAAAAGTCACAATATAGTAATGTTAATAAAAACATTTAAAAAAAGGAAGCCCTGGCGCCAACGTCTGTGACCCGCATTTGGGAGGTTGTGGGTTTGATTCTAGTGGCTGATATTTCCAAGCTTGGTTTTTTTTTTCTGGGCTTTTCCGGGTCACTCAAGAGAATGCCTGGAAGGATATTTACCTTACATCCCACCGTTTCACTTCCCTTCATTTCATTCTCTCTGTTCGGTCTTTCCTGGTTGTAAGAGTCAGCGGCGTCGTCGATGAGCTGCGCTAAGGTAGTGCTTTCTCTTTAGAAATACGGTGCTCGACTGAGAAGAGATACTGTGGTCGGTCGGCCATCTTTCCAGGGAGACTGATGGACCTGGCTGAATGGCTGTTGGTGGGCTCTCTGTGGCAAACTGGAATTCCGTGAGGCTGAAGAACTTGTCTGCACTTGTTAGGGATACATCGTACTAGTGGTTCCGCTTGTAATAAGTTCTGGCCACCTGTAGGGTACTTTCACCTCATCCTTCCTCGCGGGGTCTGACGCACAATAAACCATCGGCTGATGTTCCGGAATCTCGTGACAGAGAGACAGACCCTTTACATGGAAAGTTTTTCGAAAATGTCGAGTCATTAAAGTTTTCTCTAACAATCTTTTCTTTGTGTGTGTGTGTGTGTGTGTGTGTGTGTGTGTGTGTGTGTGTGTGTGTGTGTGTGTGTGTGTGTGTGTGTGTGTGTGTGTGTGTGTTTGTGTAAGGTACTTGATGAGAATATGGTCATGCAGATATGTCCAATTTGCTCCCCTGATGGTAATTGTTAAGTTCTCCAAGAGATGGCACCAGCATGTCAAATCACGAGGTATGTAGTCCGCTTAGACAGCGCCTCTTGCGGGATAATTTCAAAACCCAGCCGATCGAACAAATACATTTGAGTTTTGCCAACAGACCGAAGAGCAGTTATAATCCTAGTGTTGGTAAGTTTATTTATTTCCTTGCACGTAATTAGTGATTATTGTTCATGCACCGGGTATTACAGTTTATTCTATTGTCTTTCCTCACATCTAATGATTCTTTCAAATGTCTTCTAAGTAACTGATAAATGAACTATTTTTTCGAGAGGTGCTGCGGTCAGACAATATGGCCAATCGACTGTAAAAAAGAACATAGAGAAGTCTCACCTGCAAAATAAAAAGCATCATGTGATATGAAAAAGGACCACACTAAAGAAAATCCTTCAAAATACTTCATCGTGCACAAGGACATGACAAGGACAGTTGGTTTTGTGGAATTGATAAAGTGTTCGATATACGCATGCGTACAGTTTGTGACGTTTACATTCATGAGAAATGTGTTGCTATTACTGAACACGTATTCATATGTCCTACATGTGACCATAAGTAATATTTCTCTGTTTGTCATGCTGCAACTTTGATAGTTTAATAATTGTTCCAACTCTGTATGTGCATGATAATTTATTTGTAACTCATGTCACAGTAATTTCTAAGTAGACCAGTATTAATCAAATAATTATATGTAAAATAATGCTACTTCACTTAATCTCAGATCAGAATAAAATAAATCAGTTTTGCCTACAATAATACATTCTTATTTAAGTTGGCCATATTACCTTCACATGGGCATATTACATGCAGAACGCAACGTTCTTAAAATTTTGAAATTAAAAATAGTAGGGTTTAAAGTAAGTCATTGCATATTTTTATGCATAGTCAATTAGACATAGTATATGTTGAATTATATACTTTTATTTTAGTGAGTACAGCAACCACGAAAATAAAAATTCAAATTAAGGTGGCCATATTTGGATCACCTACGTTATGATTGGAATTTGCACCCCATTTTAAAATGTACCTACACTGTTCTTAGTAAAGGTATATAAATCTGTTGTAAACTCAAATGGGAACTGTGTTTTTTTTAATACTGCCAGCATATACTTAAAATATTGAACATTTTACACTCATGTTCAAGATAAAAAAGTTGGTAATTTTTTATGCAGTATCTGTGTTTTGCATTTTACTCTGGCGCGGAGGACCCGGGTTCCATCCCCGGTACCAGCATGGGGATTTTATCCCCTCTGGGAGGTCTGGCACGGGATGCACTCAGCCTGGTTAGTCCCGGGGGGACCAAATGATGAAAAAGTAGCGGTCCCAGGTTGTGAAGACCTGACAGGAAGGGATCGGGACGCTGATCACCTACCACCCTCCAGCACTACACCCCACCAATGATACCTGTAGTGGGTCGAGGTGGGGGACGCAGCGGCTGGGCGGTAAGGCTTAGCTCTTCATGGGCTGTTGTGCTGGGGCTTAGCTTAGTTTATCTGTGTTTTGCTGTACAACAAAGAGAAAATGACCTTGTTTCTATTTGTAGCATGTTGAAAGCAATGTGGTAGCGTTTCATAATAACCCCAAATTGTGTGCATAAAAGTGTTAGCGTTTTTTAGTAAAAGTGAAGAATAGTCAGGTGTATCAGTTCTAAAAAGCTAAGGTAGGATTCCGAGATAGGGTGCTTTCAAGAAACGCGAGTTTCACGGCAATAAACATTCAAAAAAGAGTAGCATTAGGTTGGACAGATACAGATAAAGAAAGCTCCTCAGAATGCTGAAACATCACTAAACAATTCAAAGATTATAATAGAAAGTTACGAAAAACAGGTTTCTGAAGAAGATGGCATAAATAAAAGAAAGACATTGAAACAATGATCAGTACGGTGTAGCGTGCTTCTGACTGAACAAAAGTGAAAAAGTATAATATTTTAGCACGTTTTAGGCATTTCAAAGTTTAGTAGCTTTTTCTGAAAATTTGTAACCTCAGCTACATTTCCCCCAAAATCTCAAGAACCATTTGTAGTAGAGTATTAAAATGTTTAGGGTGTTACAACATACATGAATATACTTAATCTTTTGTAGTGAAACAATGTTAACTATAATTAAAGCTAATTTGCAAAAATTACAAAAATAATTCAAAATGTTAATCGTGTAGGTTACATTTTCTCCAAACTACTGACCGTAATGCTATGATTTTAGTAAACTAAGATCCCCCAGGAGGAAGGGATGAAGTGAGGGAACCGAAGGTGCCACACAGGGTCGCAGCTAGACAGGCCACAGAGATGCGCAGAAGTCCCTAACAAGTGCTGAGATCTTTCATCCCATAAGCCGAGCACCCAACATCCTGCGAATCCAATGTTGTACAAGCGTCCCCACCCACGAGAGGACAGCGACCACACAAAGCCACCTAGCACCGAGAACAGCAGTTACAATACACAAGCGTCCCCAGGAATGGAATGAAGGGAATTAATGGAAAGGAAATCGTGGTATCAAATTAAGCATACCAGCATTCGCTTAAGTGACAAGGGGAAACCACAGAAAAACCCAAGTCAGAGTGCCGATCGCCGGGGATCGAACGCGGGATCTTCATAAGAGAGATAGCACACGTTACCGCGGCGCCACCTCGCTAGGTAATGTCCAGAAAAAGTCAACATTCGACAAATGAAACACATAATATGAGCAACACTATCTCTTGCACTGATGTTTAGAACTATCTGGTAATATGGGGTCCTGGTTCATCTTCAAGATTAAGAAAAACCTGATCTCTTGCACTCACATGACTTTCTCTACTCTTGTACTAACCATTCTTACAAACCCATATTCCTATATCTTCTTCGTGTTGGTTGTGATAAACATTTTAACAAATCATGTTATTGCTTATTCCCTTGTAGGTGCAAGGGGAATGTGGGAATACAGTAAACTTTGAGAAATAGTCAGATCTTTTAAAGCTTCAAATTCCGTTCTCTTTGCACGCATAACATGTAAAAAAATGAGTAACGATGTTCCATTTGACAGACGTATAAGTTCTCCAAAATTCACACAAATAACAAGGAATAACTCCGAAATGGTTCACTGTACAAAAAAATTTATTCAGACGTAAAATGTGTGTTTTAGCAACATCTACATTTTTGTATACTAAGATTTTGTCTATCTCTAACGGTTTACCAGTTATTCAAAAGTATTTCAGAGTAAATAGGACTACATAGGCTATAGCCTGAAAATTCAAGATATACGTATCTTTTGTCATACAAATATCTTAAACATATGGCATTTTAATCAAAATCGTTTGAGCCATTTTGAAGAAAATAAAAATTTTCGAAAAATTTTCCATGTGAAGGGTTATTTAGGGTGCAGGAATATTCTTCAGCATCTTCGTGTCGCATCCTTGAAAGACATTAAACTTAAATACGAATTTGAGTTTTTAACTGTCTTTTAGTTTTTGAGTTATGCTGTCCACAGATTGACACACACACACACACACACACACACACACACACACACACACACACACACACACGGACCTTTTTCTAAAAATGCTTTTTTTGGATTGAGAGGTCTTCAAAACATATATTTCCTGTGAAATCTCGACATCTAATTTCTGGGTGGAATACAACACTTCCTCTACCTACATAGTACAGCAAGTAAACATTCAAGAAATATAGATCAGATGCGCAAGTGAAGGAACAGCTGTACCAAACAAATTCTTGTCAATCACCCAAAGCCACAGGCGCAGGATATTTCTTTAAAACCTCCGCCAAAGCCACAAAATAGAATACCGAAAAGTAACTGTCACAATGATTTACTTCCTTAATTTTATAATTATGCCAATATGATTAATATCGCTCACCGTGAAATTTTCAAGTCTTAAATGATTAATGTTTTTTGTCTTATCTGATCGAACTTCAATATGTAATTAGTAATTGTACATATTTAGCTCTGGAACCGCTGTTTTACAGCATGTTCATTAATATGTTAACATCACGTTTTACATATTCAACATGTACGTGTTTTCATGTTTAGCATGCTTTACACCGTCTAAATATGTTTACAATGTATTTCACACGTTTCACAAGTTTCACTAGTTTCCACACTGTTAGAGTTTACCGACTACCCCATGTATTAAAGATATTCTATTTTTACTTTCTCTACCACGTACTCACACAGTAAGTAGAGGATCTACTGTATTCTACACAAATATTCATCAGAAATACATGTTTGGAGATTCCATTAATAAAAGACAAGCATTTTTACTTTATCTACTAATAAGTATTGTATTCCTCCCAAAAGTTCGATGTCGAGATTTCACAGGAAATACAAGTTTTGAGGCCCCCTGAATCCAAGAAAAGCACTTTCAGAAAAAGGTCCATGTGTGTCTGTCTGTCACTGTCTCTCTACCACTCAAAAACTAAAAGTCAGTTAAAAACCCGAATTGGTATTTAAGTTTAATGTGTTTCAAGAATGAGACACGAAGATTTTGAAGAATATAGCCCCACCCTAAACTACCCTATACATTTTGACTTTCTGAAAATGGCTCTAACGAGTTTGATTAAAATCTCATATGTTTTAGATTTTTTATGACAAAGTGTTTATCTTGAATTTTCTCTCTATAGGCCCTACTCTGGAAGACCTTTGCATAACTGGTAAATCGTAAGAGATAGACCAAGTCTTAGTATACAAAGAATGTTGATCTTGCTAAAATATAATTTACGTCTAAATAAAGCTTTTGTACAATGAACCATTTCGGAGATATTCTTTGTTATTTGTGTGAAATTTGGAGAACATACTTCTGTTAAATGGAACGTCGTTATTCATTTTTACTTTCCCTACTGCGTTTAGTAAGGTAGAGGAAGTATTGTATTCGGCCCAAAAGTTCGATGTCGAGATTTAGCCGAAATATATGTTTTGAGGCCCCCTGAATAAAAAAAAAAAAGCATTTTAAAGAACAGGTCCATGTGTGTTTAAGTGTGGCTGTGTGTCTGTCACTCTGTGGACAGCATAACTCAGAAACGAAAACTCGGTTAAAAACGAAAGTTGATATTTAAGTTTAATGTCTTACAAGAATACGGCACGAAGATTTTAAAACAGAAAAAACAAATTGTTCCACCTTACACTACCCTTTACATGCAAAAGTTTTTGAAAATTTCTATTTTCTTGAAAATGGCCCTAACGATTTTGATTAAAATTCCATATGTTTGAGATATTTCTATGACAAATGAAATGTTTATCTTGAATTTGCTGTCTGTAGACCATGTAGTTGTATTTACTCTGGAAAACCTTTGCATAACTGGTAAATCGTAACAGATAGACCAAATCTTACTCTACAAAAAATGTAGATCTTGGTGAAACACAATTTATTGCTGAATACTTTTTTTGTAGAGTGAACCATTTGGGAGATATTCCTTGTCATTTGTGTGAGTTTTGGAGAAAACTTATAGTTCTGTGAAATGGAACATCGTTGTTCATTTTTTATATGTTAAGCGTGGGAATAGAACCGGATCTCAAAGCTTTAGAAGATTTGAGTATCGCTCAAAGCGTACTGCATTCCCATATACACCTTGTACCTACGAGGATGTCCTAAAACATATGAAATCTCAGTATTCAGTGTTTGAGTGGAATACAATATTTTCCAGTTGAGAAAGCAGCGTACTTTCGTAAGAATATTTAGCAGGAATATAAAATTGTAGATAAACGTGACTCTACCAGGTATTAAATGTCGTTTCAAACTGTACTGTCTATCTAAAAGCTGCAACTTGTGACAGAAATTATAGGTCGTGAAATAGTTTAAAATATAGGGGCCTCTTCAGTTGCAAACTGCGTAATTTAACTCATTACTTGTATATATTGTAATGAGTTTTATCTATTAAAATTGATTGACGTTAAAAAAAACATAAATGCCGGTAGAATATATGCAAGAGTAAGTTACTGCCAGCGTAACTGGTTTTAATGAAGGCTATTATACACTTCTCTTCTCAGCTGCATTTGCGGTTGAAGAAAGGAGGAGAAATGTATTAAGCAGGTGAGCTAGGACCTTATATAAGTAAGGCAATGTTTTTCTTTACATTTTCTTCATTGGCAGCTAAAATAAAGTTTGAAGGTCGAGCTCAAGTTCTTTTGTGACCTTACATAACTTGAATCACCTGAGGCTAGTACTTTGTTATGTAAGTACGAAAGCCTCTGTCAGAGTTTTCAAAATTCGTTGGGTAAAATATCAAAAGTTGACATGCCGCTGCCCGTTAAAGCAGAAGACAAGACCACGTGTCACGTGCACAATACAGTTGAAGCAGGAACTTCAGGAAAGGTCGTTCACCAAGGTTTGTTGGTTCTTTACTGGAAAAACTAACTAACCTCTTTCAACTTATGTTGTTTTGCATTTGTTTCTAAGGAATAACACCTTGTTTTGTACATGCTCCACGTGTCAGGCCTTGAGCTATTATGCTGTTATAATCGAGCCAATCAAACGGTAAAAAATCTGATCTTTTGCACTCACATGACTTTCTCTACTCTTGTACTAACCATTCTTACAAACTCATTCCTGTATCTTCTTCATGATTCTGATCTCCTGCACTCACATGACTTTCTCTACTCTTGTACTAACCATTCTTACAAACTCTTATTCCTGTATCTTCTTCATGATTCTGATCTCCTGCACTCACATGACTTTTTCTACTCTTGTACTAACCATTCTTACAAACTCTTATTCCTATATCTTCTTCATGATTCTGATCTCTTGCACTCACATGACTTTCTCTACTCTTGTACTACCATTCTTACAAACTCTTATTCCTATATCTTCTTCATGATTCTGATCTCCTGCACTCACATGACTTTCTCTACTCTTGTACTAACCATTCTTACAAACTCTTATTCCTATATCTTCTTCATGATTCTGATCTCCTGCACTCACATGACTTTTTCTACTCTTGTACTAACCATTCTTACAAACTCTTATTCCTATATCTTCTTCATGATTCTGATCTCCTGCACTCACATGACTTTCTCTACTCTTGTACTAACCATTCTTACAAACTCTTATTCCTATATCTTCTTCATGATTCTGATCTCCTGCACTCACATGACTTTCTCTACTCTTGTACTAACCATTCTTACAAACTCTTATTCCTATATCTTCTTCATGATTCTGATCTCCTGCACTCACATGACTTTCTCTACTCTTGTACTAACCATTCTTACAAACTCTTATTCCTATATCTTCTTCATGATTCTGATCTCCTGCACTCACATGACTTTCTCTACTCTTGTACTAACCATTCTTACAAGCTCTTATTCCTATATCTTCTTCATGATTCTGATCTCCTGCACTCACATGACTTTCTCTACTCTTGTACTAACCATTCTTACAAACTCTTATTCCTATATCTTTTTCATGATTCTGATCTCCTGCACTCACATGACTTTCTCTACTCTTGTACTAACCATTCTTACAAACTCTTATTCCTATATCTTCTTCATGATTCTGATCTCCTGCACTCACATGACTTTCTCTACTCTTGTACTAACCATTCTTACAAACTCTTATTCCTATATCTTCTTCATGATTCTGATCTCCTGCACTCACATGACTTTCTCTACTCTTGTACTTACCATTCTTACAAACTCTTATTCCTATATCTTCTTCATGATTCTGATCTCCTGCACTCACATGACTTTCTCTACTCTTGTACTTACCATTCTTACAAACTCTTATCCCTATATCTTCTTCATGATTCTGATCTCTTGCACTCACATGACTTTCTCTACTCTTGAACTAACCATTCTTACAAACTCTTATTCCTATATCTTCTTCATGATTCTGATCTCTTGCACTCAGATGACTTTCTCTACTCTTGTACTAACCATTCTTACAAACTCTTATTCCTATATCTTCTTCATGATTCTGATCTCCTGCACTCACATGACTTTCTCTACTCTTGTACTAACCATTCTTACAAACTCTTATTCCTATATGTTCTTCATGATTCTGATCTGCTGCACTCACATGACTTTCTGTACTCTTGTACTAACCATTCTAACAAACTCTTATTCCTATATCTTCTTCATGATTCTGATCTGCTGCACTCACATGACTTTCTCTGCTCTTGTACTAACCATTCTTACAAACTCTTATTCCTATATCATCTTCATGATTCTGATCTCCTGCACTCACATAACTGTCTACTCTTGTACTTACCATTCTTATAAACTCCTATTCCTATATCTTCTTCATGATTCTGATCTCCTGCACTCACATGACTTTCTCTACTCTTGTACTAACCATTCTTACAAATTCTTATTCCTATATCTTCTTCGTGTTAGTTGAGAGAAACATTTGCAGAAATTCTAATTATTTCCTTGTAGGTACAAAGAGAATATTACAATAAAGTAGGCTTTGAGCGATATTCAAATATTTTCAAGCTTTGAGATCCCGTTCTCTTTGCACACTTAACATGTAAAAATGAGCAACGATGTTCCATTTCACGAACGTTTTAAGTTTTCTGACACTCACGCAAATACGAAGGAATATTTCCCAAATGGTTCGTTCTACAAAAATGCATTTAGACATAAACTGTGTTCTAGCAAGATCTACATTTTTGTACAGTAAGATTTGGTCTATCTCTTGCGGCTTACGGTTATTCAAAAGTCATCTAGAATAAATAGATCTATATGGGCTATAGCCAGAAAATTCAAAATCTACCTTTCATTTGTCATAATGATATCTCAAACATATGGCATTTTAATGAAAATGCCGTTAGAGAAATTTTCACGGGTATAAAAATGTTTGATGCAAAGCGTAGTTTAGGATGGAGGAATTTTCTTCAAGATCTTCGTGTTGTATCCTTGAAAGATATCATACTTGAATACAAACTTTGGTTTTTAACCAACTTTTCGTTTTTGGCTTATGCTGTCTAAAGATTTACACACACACACCTTTTTCTAAAAATACCTTTTTTTTTATTCAGGGGATCTCAAAACATACATTTCAGGTGTAATCTCGGCATCGAATTTTTGGGTGGAATACAATACTTCCTTCGACTTACCAGTAGAGAAAGTAAAAAACGTTTTAATACTGCATTCCATTATCTTCTCTACTCACTTCGTGTATTTTATTTATCTGTTACAAACTAAACTTGAAAAACGTTATTAATTTCCCTACCATTGCATAGAAAGTAGAGAAGTTATTGCGTTCCGCTCAAAAAGTAAACTTCCTCATTTCCTGGAAATGACCGCCTCCGTAGCGCAGTTGGTAGCGCGCTTGTGTCTGGCCTGGAGGACTCGGGTTCGATCACTGGTACCAGCATGGGGATTTTATGCTCCTCTGGGAGGTCTGGCGCGGGGTGTACTCAGCCTCGTTAGTCCTGCGGGGACCAATTGAGGAGTTACTTGATGGAAAAGTAGCGGCCCCAGGTTACGAAGGCCGCATAACTGGCCGGGAGAGATCTGGTCGCTGACTACATCCCACCCTCCAGTACTGCACCCCACCAATGACGCCTATAGTGGACCGAGATGGTGGGCGCAGCGGCTAGGCGGTAAGACTTGGTTTTTCATGGGCTGTTGTACCGGGGTTTAGCTTTTTTCTTATTGCCCGAAAATGCACGTTTTGCACTTCCTGATTCCCCAGCGCCCAAACAGAAATTTTAGACAAAATTCGATATGTATTTCGGTGTGTGTGTGGTATGTGAGTCTGTATATGCGTGTGTGTCTGTGTGTGTGTGTGTGTGTGTGTGTGTGTGTGTGTGTGTGTGTGTGTGTGTGTGTGTGTGTGCCCGCGAGTGTGTATTTACATGAAAGTAATTGGTTACATATGGCCAAAGTTATACCCAAATCACTTTGTGCGTTATAAAGCTACTTTTTATACCATACAGAGTGGAAGGTATTGCTTCGGCCGGAATATCCTGCCTGATATCTGCAGGTGTAAGAAATTAAAAGTATAAGTTTTGTTTCGGTAGGTTTAATCGTTTTATAAAAGCTACGCTTTTTTGGCAATGTAAATGGCAACACTGTGCTGTTCACACACACGCCTGCATTCCAGCATTCCAGAACAGGTCGTACAGGTTCTCCTGTACGGTATGTCTATTTGCACAGCACCTAGCCGCTTAATGCGACTGTATCTTTGCAGTAAAAGGGGTGCTTATAATCGTTCTAGCTTTTGTGTCTGTGGGCATGGCTTCTTCCTGCATACCTAAGTTTGGATGCAGGAAGGGGGCAGGAATAGGTGTTGGGGTGAATAAGTATTAGAAAATGGGAGAGGCGTTACCGTTACCCAAGGGCGTCCTTAGGCAGGCGCTAACTTTTCCTTCTACGTGGTGTTCTGTGGTCGTATTGACCAGCTGATTGGTGTGGGAGTTAAGTTTGGAGTGCATGGTTCGGGATCGATCCCTTACCAAGTCCATGATGTAGGGTAGTCCGGAGTGGTTGTGAAGGGTGTAAGACGGGAATCTACGCCCGGATCATATATTGTTCTTAACGCCCTATTCTGCACAGTCTGCAGCTTGCGCATGGTGGAGGGTGCCGCCGATCCCCAGGCTTCGCAACCATAAAAGATCAGTGGCGGGATAATTGCCCGGTAAATGCGTAGTTTTAGGTGATTGGGCATGGTGAATGGGAGGATAGGGTAGAGCTGTCTGAGCGCAGAGTGGCCGAGTCGGCCTTTGCGCGGACGTGTGGAGCGTATGTTAGCCTGCGGTCGAGGAGAACGCCTAAGTATTTGGCGGAGGTTAACCATGGGATATTTCTCCGCCTGAGCCGAAGTGACCGTTCCGGCCGCCAATGTCGAACCGTACCAAGGAGGAGTGCGGAGTTTTTCCTCGGACTAATAGCCATTCTCCACTTCTCACTCCAGCGGCCAACGGCATTGAGTTGTCGTTGAAGGGGAGGGAGGCCATATCTCACATTCTTGTTTTGTGCCATGATGAGGACATCGTCCGCATATTGGCATGTCGCAGTATGATGTTCCGTGGGGAAGTCGGACATGTATGCTGCGAAGAGTAGCGGGGAGAATACACTACCCTCTGGGACTCCTGCCCCTATACTTCTTACTGTTGACAGTCTTCCTTCCTTCCATCCATCCATCCATCCATCCATCCATCCAACCATCCGTCCGTCCGTCCGTCAGTCCGTCCGTCCGTCCGTCCGTCCCTCCGTCCCTCCGTCCCTCCGCCCCTCCGCCCCTCCGCCCCTCCGCCCCTCCGCCCCTCCGCCCCTCCGCCCCTCCGCCCCTCCGCCCCTCCGCCATTCCGCCCCACCGCCCCTCCGCCCCTCCGCCCCTCCGCCCCTCCGCCCCTCCGCCCCTCCGCCCCTCCGCCCACCCCGCCCCCCGCCCCCCCCCGCCCGCGCCCCCCGCCCCCCCGCCCCCCGCCCCCCGCCCCCCCGCCCCCCCGCCCCCCGCCCCCCCGCCCCCCCGTCCCTCCGTCCCTCCGTCCCTCCGTCCCTCCGTCCCTCCGTCCCTCCGTCCCTCCGTCCCTCCGTCCCTCCGTCCCTCCGTCCCTCCGTCCCTCCGTCCCTCCGTCCCTCCGTCCCTCCGTCCCTCCGTCCCTCCGTCCCTCCGTCCCTCCGCCCCTCCGCCCCTCCGCCCCTCCGCCCCTCCGCCCCTCCGCCCACCCCGCCCCCCGCCCCCCGCCCCCCCGCCCCCCGCCCCCCCGCCCCCCGCCCCCCCCGCCCCCCCCGCCCCCCGCCCCCCCGCCCCCCCGTCCCTCCGTCCCTCCGTCCCTCCGTCCCTCCGTCCCTCCGTCCCTCCGTCCCTCCGTCCCTCCGTCCCTCCGTCCCTCCGTCCCTCCGTCCCTCCGTCCCTCCGCCCCTCCGCCCCTCCGCCCCTCCGCCCACCCCGCCCCCCGCCCCCCCCGCCCGCGCCCCCCCGCCCCCCCGCCCCCCGCCCCCCCGCCCCCCGCCCCCCGCCCCCCCGCCCCCCCGCCCCCCCGTCCCTCCGTCCCTCCGTCCCTCCGTCCCTCCGTCCCTCCGTCCCTCCGTCCCTCCGTCCCTCCGTCCCTCCGTCCCTCCGTCCCTCCGTCCCTCCGTCCCTCCGTCCCTCCGTCCCTCCGTCCCTCCGTCCCTCCGTCCCTCCGTCCCTCCGTCCCTCCGTCCCTCCGTCCCTCCGTCCCTCCGTCCCTCCGTCCCTCCGTCCCTCCGTCCCTCCGTCCCTCCGTCCCTCCGTCCCTCCGTCCCTCCGTCCCTCCGTCCCTCCGTCCCTCCGTCCCTCCGTCCCTCCGTCCCTCCGTCCCTCCGTCCCTCCGTCCCTCCGTCCCTCCGTCCCTCCGTCCCTCCGTCCCTCCGTCCCTCCGTCCCTCCGTCCCTCCGTCCCTCCGTCCCTCCGTCCCTCCGTCCCTCCGTCCCTCCGTCCCTCCGTCCCTCCGTCCCTCCGTCCCTCCGTCCCTCCGTCCCTCCGTCCCTCCGTCCCTCCGTCCCTCCGTCCCTCCGTCCCTCCGTCCCTCCGTCCCTCCGTCCCTCCGTCCCTCCGTCCCTCCGTCCCTCCGTCCCTCCGTCCCTCCGTCCCTCCGTCCCTCCGTCCCTCCGTCCCTCCGTCCCTCCGTCCCTCCGTCCCTCCGTCCCTCCGTCCCTCCGTCCCTCCGTCCCTCCGTCCCTCCGTCCCTCCGTCCCTCCGTCCCTCCGTCCCTCCGTCCCTCCGTCCCTCCGTCCCTCCGTCCCTCCGTCCCTCCGTCCCTCCGTCCCTCCGTCCCTCCGTCCCTCCGTCCCTCCGTCCCTCCGTCCCTCCGTCCCTCCGTCCCTCCGTCCCTCCGTCCCTCCGTCCCTCCGTCCCTCCGTCCCTCCGTCCCTCCGTCCCTCCGTCCCTCCGTCCCTCCGTCCCTCCGTCCCTCCGTCCCTCCGTCCCTCCGTCCCTCCGTCCCTCCGTCCCTCCGTCCCTCCGTCCCTCCGTCCCTCCGTCCCTCCGTCCCTCCGTCCCTCCGTCCCTCCGTCCCTCCGTCCCTCCGTCCCTCCGTCCCTCCGTCCCTCCGTCCCTCCGTCCCTCCGTCCCTCCGTCCCTCCGTCCCTCCGTCCCTCCGTCCCTCCGTCCCTCCGTCCCTCCGTCCCTCCGTCCCTCCGTCCATCCGTCCATCCGTCCATCCGTCCATCCGTCCATCCGTCCATCCGTCCATCCGTCCATCCGTCCATCCGTCCATCCGTCCATCCGTCCATCCGTCCATCCGTCCATCCGTCCATCCGTCCATCCGTCCATCCGTCCATCCGTCCATCCGTCCATCCGTCCATCCGTCCATCCGTCCATCCGTCCATCCGTCCATCCGTCCATCCGTCCATCCGTCCATCCGTCCATCCGTCCATCCGTCCATCCGTCCATCCGTCCATCCGTCCATCCGTCCATCCGTCCATCCGTCCATCCGTCCATCCGTCCATCCGTCCATCCGTCCATCCGTCCATCCGTCCATCCGTCCATCCGTCCATCCGTCCATCCGTCCATCCGTCCATCCGTCCATCCGTCCATCCGTCCATCCGTCCATCCGTCCATCCGTCCATCCGTCCATCCGTCCATCCGTCCATCCGTCCATCCGTCCATCCGTCCATCCGTCCATCCGTCCATCCGTCCATCCGTCCATCCGTCCATCCGTCCATCCGTCCATCCGTCCATCCGTCCATCCGTCCATCCGTCCATCCGTCCATCCGTCCATCCGTCCATCCGTCCATCCGTCCATCCGTCCATCCGTCCATCCGTCCATCCGTCCATCCGTCCATCCGTCCATCCGTCCATCCGTCCATCCGTCCATCCGTCCATCCGTCCATCCGTCCATCCGTCCATCCGTCCATCCGTCCATCCGTCCATCCGTCCATCCGTCCATCCGTCCATCCGTCCATCCGTCCATCCGTCCATCCGTCCATCCGTCCATCCGTCCATCCGTCCATCCGTCCATCCGTCCATCCGTCCATCCGTCCATCCGTCCATCCGTCCATCCGTCCATCCGTCCATCCGTCCATCCGTCCATCCGTCCATCCGTCCATCCGTCCATCCGTCCATCCGTCCATCCGTCCGTCCGTCCCTATCTGTCTGTCTCTCCGTCTGTCTGTCTAGCAATTTAGCTATTTAGTTGTTATTTAGCTGTTTATTAGTTAACCATTTCCAATATATTCTTTGTCATTGGTTTCAACTTTAAAATTCTTATACCTTTCTCAAATGGGAAATCATTCGAAATGGAGATTTTACTTTAACTGCGTGGTGAGTTCGCTTGAATGCGAAGAAAAACATTTATAGGTACAGCTTAGTGCACGCACGCTCGTGTGTGTGTGTGTGTGTGTGTGTGTGTGTGTGTGTGTGTGTATGAACAGCGCGTGTCTTTGTGAACAACATTACTCAAAAACAAAAAGTCGTTTGAACACCTAATTTGGTATTAGCCTCTTACAAATATCTGGCACATTTTTTCAAGAAAATCCCCCCCCCCTCAAACTAAGCTTAACATGGAACAGTTTTGGAAATTTCGGTGGTGCCGAAGGATTTTGATTGAATTCCCTGTGTTTAACATATTTTCATGACAAATAAAATATATTGCATATCTTGATTCTTTAGGAATGGCCTCAAAAGTTCTCTTCATTCTGAACGACTTCAGCACAACTGGTAAACTGCAAGAGGTAGGGAAATATATCACTGCACAGAAAATGTAGATCTTCTTAAAACACACAGTGAACTAAATACTTTGTGTTGTGAATATTGTCCATTCGGAGATATTCCTGGTTAGTTTTTAGTCTTTTAATTCTTATTCAAGTGGGAAATTGTTATGCGATTACATGAAGTAAAGAGCTTTAGTATATTTTGGTGAAAAATGAACAGATAAAGGCTTCTTGTATCACATCTTTATATATATTTTAAAACTCATAAGCAGGGCCCGGATGATTATGATCTATAAATATCAGAAATATGCAAGCATTTATGACCGAAAAAATTAGAAAATATGACGATAAATATGCCTTTAGCATTCATTGGGGTGTATTTTAAAAATCTTGTAAAATTTAATGCTGTTTAAATTAACATTATATTGAAAATCTACTTTAAAAATCTAGCACACTCAATGATAAATAAATAGTATTGGTTTTTTGTTTAATTTTGAACTTAATTGCTTTATCCAGAGCTAACTCTTAGTTCTGCACAGAATGAAATTATTGTCACATTTGGAAGGGCGCTGAGAAAGAATTCCAGTAGCAAATTGCATACAGCTTACGCTCCAAATTGGCGGAAACGTACATTTGTAAGAAAGATAATTGTAAGAAATATTACAGACAAGAAATAGATGTGAGAAATCGGTCTTTGGGACGACTGCAATCACACATTTCTTTCTTTGATTATTTCATTTTAAATTTACTCAGTGTCCCAATTTTGGGACCAAATTAAGTAGAATGCTCTGTAGTTTTGATTACATATCACTAGATGTGCAGATGTATATGTTTTATTCCTAATTGTTAATTTTATTGTCGGCATGTTTTTGAGATTTTGTTGTAATGAACATGATAATGGAGTATACATCAAATGAACGACTCTTTCTTGTAAAGTAATACTGAATTACAGGTACTCAAAGGGCATACCAGAGAGAGTTTGGTGCTCGGCGTCCTGTGTGCATTTGGGCCTGTGAAAATGCCAATGCTTGGAGCTTGGTGCTCAATATCCCCACAGACAATAGTGGGACTAGTTGTGTTTAATTGTAGTTTACCGACGGACTTTCATGGAGTTTTATGAGTAACTAAACGATGCAAAGTTGAGTCAAGGATATCTTCAGCAGGACTACGCAAAATGCCATAAATCAAATGAATGCATGACACTAATTGCAAGTTTCTTTGGCGACTGGGTAATTTCCAGGAGCCTGTGGCCACCGGGATCTCCGGACTTCTTTCTATGGGTTGCTGAGAAGACTGTTTGTGTCACTCGATCTGAAGCACAACGTTACACACAAGATTCAAGCTATTGACAACAGAGTCCTCCAACGAGTGGCCTCTATCATGGAACTACGTGTTGAGTCCTGCCTTATGCAGGATGGAGGACATCTTCAACGTTTGCTATACAAGTAAATGATCTCCGAAAATTCCCCTGCATTTCAGCTATAATAAGCTGTCGTTAGCATAACTCGTTTTGAAACTATTAAAGAAATGAATGTCAGTTCTTCATAAATCACCGTTTATTTTCCATGGAAAAGAACACAAACAAAAACTACATGTCTTAAACGTCCAGGCCCTGCTCATAAATAATAGCTGTTATTCACTCAACTCTTCTTCTTATATTTACATAAAGAGCACACAAACTATTCTTGTTCTTCTTCTTCCCTCAGGCATTAGCCATTTCTGTCCATATCTTGTTCGTGCCATCTTTTGTTTGGCCCTCCAACAATAGGGATTGGTTTCTAATCATTAAAATGGAATGGCAATCGCGCTCTGTTCATTCTTTTAATATGACTCATCCACTTAGCTTCATATTGTTTATTTTTTCATTCAGATTGCATATATCTAATTGCTCAATATATTGCATATAAGTACCTTTTATTATTATTATTATTATTATTATTATTATTATTATTATTATTATTATTATTATTATTATTATTATTATTATTATTATTATTATTATTATTATTATTATTATTATTATTATTATTATTATTATTATTATTATTATTATTATTATTATTATTATTACTATTATTATTATTATTATTATTATTATTATTATTATTATTATTATTATTATTATTATTATTATTATTATTATTATTATTATTATTATTATTATTATTATTATTATTATTATTATTATTATTATTATTATTATTATTATTATTATTATTATTATTATTATTGGTGTTGTTATTGTTGTGGTCTTATATCCTGCCAATGCTCGTTTCGTTTACTTCGAATCTCCTTTTCTTTTTCTCTGCAATAATCTGTGCTTCACTCCGATACTGCATCCTTTCTTGCTTTGTTTGCATGCATCGTTTTATAGTGCCATTAAAATGGTTAAAAACTTTCACTTTTTAATTGATCAATTTGTTTTTATATATATATATTACATCGTAAATAGTTAAATTCGACCATCTCTTGTTCAATCCACAAACCCTTGTTTCTACCAGAAAGCCTTTATTGCTAAAACAGGAAACCGGCTAGCGTCTACCCGGACAGAAACCTATGACGTCAACACGCAAAACTTATCCCACGCTACTACTTTGTTATATAAGGTACCGGAGAATGTGGAAATCCTCAGACCACAAATCGCCCGTGTTTCTCGTGGTCATACAACGAGTGCAAATTCAAATAAACCACATATCAACCCGCTTTGAACTATTCGACTATAACTTTAGCCTTGTATTTAAAACGATAAGCGTAATGAAACCATTTCTGCAGGTTTCCACTATATTAACATGGAGACGATAAAGAATGTAACACATTGGATTATGGAATGAATCTAAGAAAACCTCATTGGTATACTTCATCTTTTCTGATACCTACATATCCGCAAGACCAATTCATTCCTCAGGCTTGGGCAAAAGTAGCTCATAGCTAATAGTAATCGTTGACACCATTTGGGATATAATTGGAGAGTATAAAGAAAGAGGAGCATACCGTTTGTTGTGACAAGAATCAGTAAGAAGTAATTCCTATAGTTGAAGCTCGTTATTCCTTGCGTTAAGCGACACTGGGAGTGAAATTTGAAAGTTCCACATTTCTTGATAGATTTTTCTGAAATTTTTACTGCGTTTGTATTTATATGAGAATAGGAGGACACCAAATTTCATTAAAATTCGATAATTCGTTTATGACATATAAATTACTTTATGAATTTAATAGGCACATTTTCAAAATAGAGCTCGCGTCTATTGACTTTTCAAAATTCATTTATATTGGCAGAACTGATACTCTAAAACATGGGTAACAATTGTATGAAGAGATATTTCAAATACGTTTGCTGATTATGCTGTACATATTTTTTTAATAACAAAGAAAATTTAATCTTCAAAATTATTGATTTTTTTCATACAAAAAAATGTTTCTGGAATTCATGTTAATGATAACATCAATATTGAATCATAGTTTTGTTTAGCTGCTATTTATGAATACTTTTGGAAATTTTCATTGAATTTCAAGCAAAACTCAGGCGCGACCTTCTTTTGGAATGTGCAGAAATGTAGTTTTGAGAAAAACAGGCTTTTATATAGGAGCATCCTGTGTACGTTAAGGGAAGAGCGCTATTTGAAAGGGCCGTAATGACCACATGGAGTGGGGGATATGAAAAATGTTAGCTGATCCAGATGCACAGGTGTTCCAGGAACAGTTTAAGGTAAAAAAACAATTTTCAATTTTTTTGACAATTTTGACCAAAATTTCACTCCCAGTGTCCCTTAATAACTCAAACTGTATTCAAACGATTCAAGGCTTTGTTCATTTTAACACATGCTCAACTATATTTCGCGAAGAAAGCTGCCAAAATTGCTCTGAACTGATACGGAGGAAGGAAAGTTGCAAATGTGAGATATAAAAACATAACTTATGGCTGAGGATTTCTTAAGCGCTAATGCCAAAACGAACGGAAATTAGGTTGCTCTGTAACTGGATTTTAGACAGTTCCATCGGAGCTTCCACCCCTACCCCCACCCCCTGTACAGTCTGTACGTATATGCATTGCACCTTGTCCTACTGTCTTCAAGTGCCGATTCCGCGTCGCTTTCTCTGGCCACAGTAACAGGTTTATATGCAGAAATACAATATGCCGAAATAACGCAAAGAGAAAATACAGCAATATATTAAAGAATTTGGTTCCCAGTATTTTATTATTAGTGGTGATATAATAGAACGCAGACTCTGTCATTCAGAAATAGGAAGGAACAAACGCTTTTAAAATGTACAGCATTGTCGTAGTAAATGACGTTGCCAACAGGTGCATTTGGTGGGTTCAAATGAACCGGGTGAAATTATGCCCTCTACCTCATATGCAAGCACACAATCTGACCCTTTTTGGAGATTTATGTCACATGATTTTTTTTTCTAGGTCATCAGTGCCCTTAAAAATTCATGGCAATAGCCAGAGATAAATTTGAATCAAACATAAAATCACTAGTAACAAAGAAAATATACACATAAACGTAAAAAACAGATGCCACATGATGATACGGGCTAATATCCCATTTAACAAGTTAACACAGCCAATATTTTACAAGTTTCATGGAAAAATACGCAAAAAGAACCGTACCAAATGCAAGAACAATACGGAAGGGGTATTTAAAATGTACATATGGAAAGGTTCTGTTGCTGATAATCCAATTTGCGACCTAAAGTGTAATTTTTAACGATATTAGGAATATCTTGCTGCAAATTGTAAGAGACTCAGCTTTAGCAACTTCAAGATGTGCATGGTGATTAACTCCAATAG
The DNA here is from genome assembly GCA_030765045.1 of Tenodera sinensis. Taxonomy (NCBI): domain Eukaryota; kingdom Metazoa; phylum Arthropoda; class Insecta; order Mantodea; family Mantidae; genus Tenodera; species Tenodera sinensis. The sequence goes on from CM060962.1 coordinate 305,940,148, forward strand.
TTGCATGCACAGGAACAACTAACAATAAAAATGTACTCTTGTTGGATTTTGTGTCATTAAAGATACGAGCTATAATGTTGAAAATGCATAGCATGCATATTAAAATGTATAACTGCATTGTATATTAAAACGATTATTCTGTTCATGCTGTACCAAAATTGTATTCTAAATAGATATCGCAAAAATACAATAAATATTGCATATTGCATGTAGTATACATTGTTTGCACCGTTCTTTTTGTAGTGTTTAACGCCCGCTTTTACTACTACGGCACCGCAGGCGGTGACACTGATGATACAGGGAATGAAGATGGAGCACCGGGGAATGAGATGGCGGGGGAAACCGGAGAACGCGGAGGAAACCCGCCCTAGTGCCGCCTCGTCCACCACAAATCCCACATACGGTTGCCTGGGATCGAACCCGGCCCGCTTTCGTGAGTTTTGTTTACAGTGTGTATATTGCATGCGGTAATAGGAAATGTGTAAACATAGGCAGTATAAGATCCACAGTCGATAGCATTGCCATGCTGTAGTTGTTTATTCACCCGACTGTACGCTTGTAGTGGTCACGTGATCACGCCACCTTCCATCTCTGTGACTCACAGCCACGACTGTTTACAATTTGTGCGACGGATCTGATGCTTTGTGTGTAGACAACTTGAAGCAAACACCTTGCAGATATGTTTACTGTGTACGACAAATGAGGGAGGACCTGCTACTCTTAGATTTGATTCCACTTCAAGGAAATACGAATTTAAATTAGAGGTATTGCACATAACTTGTAAGAAAATTAAATCATTCGTTGAGAGTTAAGCAATTTTACTTGTACTAAACGTTCTACTTAATTTAGCACATTTACTGTGTAACAACATTATCTTTTAACTGTGTAGCCTTATCTCACATTCTTTAGGTTTTAACTAAGCGTTATCCAGATCGCAATGAAAGCATTTCCATTAATCTCTTTACTCATACAATCAATTTTTAAAATGCTCTTATTCGCTACGTAACACAATTAAGTACTTTAATAAATATATCATAAATATCAAGAAAGCAAACAGATTTTAGTTATGATTTTAAGGGTACTGAAGGTAACTTAACGTCATTGCCTTTAATTCCTATTATATGGCATATGTTTTTTCTTATTTCGACCTTGTTTATAGTCGCCTAACTGCATGGTCATAATGCCACTGTGCACAAAGTATTTACATAATGACTGTGTTAATATAATGATACATTCAGTTACAATGTTCGTTAAGTCTTAAAAGCTAAATATTTATAACATTGGTTGGCAAGTTTACTATACAGTGAAATATTAACAAAAGTACTGTCTTAAAACAATAGTGATATACTAATATTACAACAATTGACATACTGAAATGTCTTTTTGGAACTGTAATATGGTGTTGATCATTTTAGAATCACTGAAGCGTTTGCTGTAATGTTCTTCTTCGTCCACCATCTTGTGTATCTGGAACATTTAGTGACGATAAATGTACAGAGGTTAAAGCAGCCTGACAGGTATCCCATATGGGGGCCGGATCCTTGGATATGATGTGTGAGTCCGTGGTTCTGCAATGGCCAATTCTTAGTCAAGTTATAACCACTTGTTTTTGACGTTTCAGTCGATTCAGAGGAAGTCTTCATATTCCGTTAGTCATTATGTTATGCAGTTTATTGTTTGAGTTGCTGTACCACTGGTTCTTCCACCTTCTTCTGATATTACTTTTAATGGTGACAATGTAATCGTGGTATGTTATGCACGCAATTGTTTCATCTGGAGGTAAGCTGGTTGCTTTACAGGCTGCTACATCTGCTCGTTCGTTGTCGTCTATTTGTCTATGGGAGAGTATCCATAGTATGATAATTTTTTACTTTCTCTACTGGTAAGTAGGGGAAGTATTGTATTCCACCCAAAAATTCGATGTCGATATTTCACCGTAAATACATGCTTTGAGGTCCCCTGAATCCAAAAAAAGCATTTTTAGAAAAAGGTCCGTGTGTGTGTGTGTGTGTGTGTGTGTGTGTGTGTGTGTGTGTGTGTGTGTGTGTGTGTGTGTGTGTGTGTGTGTGTGTGTGTGTGTGCCAGTCTGTCAGTCTGTCAGTCTGTGGACAGCATAACTCAAAAACGGAAAGTCGGTTAAAAACCAAAGTTGGTATTTGAGTTTAATATCTTTCAAGGATGTGACACGAAGATTTTGAAGAAAATAGCCCCACCCTAAACTACCCTTTACATGGAAAAATTTTCGAAAATTTTGATTTTCTTGAAAATGGCTCTAACGATTTTTATTAAAATGTCATATGTTTGAGATATTTTGATGACAAATGAAATTTGTACCTTGAATTTTCTGGCTATAGCCCTGTAGTCGTATTTACTCTGGACGACTTTTGCATAACTGGTAAACCGTTAGAGATAGACCAAATCATACTATACAAAAAATGTAGATCTTGCTAAAATACACAATTTATGTCCCAATAAATTTTCTTGTAGGGTGAACCATTTCGGAGATATTCCTTGTTATGTGTGTGAGTTTCGGAAAACTTAGAACTTTCGTGAAATGGATCATCGCTGTTCATTTTTTTATGTGTCAAGTGTGCAAAGACAACAGAATTTCAAACATTTGACTATCCCACAAAGTCTACTATATTCCAACATTCCCCTTGTACCTACAACGAAATAAGCAATAAGATAATTTGTACAAATGTTTGTCTCAACTAACAATAAAGAAGATATAGGAATAAGAGTTTGTAAGAATGGTTAGTACAAGAGTAGAGAAAGTCATGTGAGTGCAACACATCAGATTTTTACCTGAAGTGATAGTTTCATTGGATCAGGATTGTATTTCTTGAACCAGTGCATTTCTTGTTTGTTTATCCATAATGGACAGGATTGCAGTCATTGAGTCTGCCATGATCAAAAAGGATTTGGGATTTTCTGATTCTAACATAAATTACAGACTTTCTTTTATGGCGAATAACTCGCCAGATAATTTGTGTAAACTGTTTGTCTTGTGGCTAAATTAACAATTTACTCACGTTATCTGAAACATTTGGACAAGTTTATGAGTTGGTGTTCTTTGCTTCACTTTCACTTTCTCTACCACCGATACAAAATTGTAAAGTTTAGATTATAGAGAAACAAGAGTTTTTAAATTCCCTGGATGAAACAATTTAAAACCATGCTACTACGTCTATAAGAATTGTCATTAAATTATAATCGCCGTATTATAACAGTCACGTCACTACATCTACGCGTGTATGACAGCCAATCACCGTCAGTATCACCTAACACCCCTTCCAACCCCCCCCCCCCTCCCAGCTATAACATAACATTTACACTGCTGTCGGATTTATTTATATTGCTGGTACAAAGAGCCTCAAAGAAAATCTCACTGCACCTCTAGTGTATGTCACATTAATTATCGTTATACGGAGCCTTGTCTATTTCATTGCTTGCTTTAGCCCACGGTACAAAGATCTGCCACACCTCCTGGAAGTTACACCAGTAAGCATGACGTAAAAACAATATATATATATATATATATGCGCTCTAGATCGTATTCGTTAAAAGAGAAAGAGGTAGAGTGCATTTGGTTTGTCATGGGGACCTCTTATCATGACTGGTAGAAATATCGTATCGGCTAGTGCTGGACACGTATTTGAAGGGGTTAAAATCTAAGGGGAAAACTTGATGAGTTCCCAGGTTAGCGGTGAAGCCAACGCCTCAAAAATACCGATACAAGATCCATCGATGGTTTTCCCACGGGGTGTAATGTATTGTAACAAATGGAGAAAACACCAGTTACTGCTATTCACACTTTATTGCCTTTTAGTCAGTTAGCGTAGTGCTAACGTTACACTTAGATTACTTTTGTCCAAGCTCAGAGCAACAGAACAACTGCCGAATCACAAATAAGAACTGTCAGATTGAACTGCTAGTCGGCACGACTCCTCAACGCTTCGTATACGTCTTTTTCCTCCCTCCCCGGTGCTTGGCAGCGACTTCTATATGTCCTTAGACAGAGGGAAAGTTCTGGAGGTAGAATATTCGGGAGTGCCTGTGGCGGAACGGTCCAGAAACCGCACCGCCATGTAATAGCTATTGTCTCGTACGCTCCTATTGTTGTCGGCGGCCTGTGGCGGAACGGTCCAGAAACCGCACCGCCATGTAACAGCTATTGTCTCGTACGCTCCTATTGTTGTCGGCAATTAGATGCGGCGGACGCAGTGACAGTATTGTACATCTCAGCTTAAGAATCGCGCTAACATTATTACATTTATAGTTGTGAACAGAGAGTAATTCGCGATTTGTTTTGTTTCTTTTATGTGTACTCTTCAATTGTGAATATTTCAACATGATTTGTACACTTGGTTACTTGCTGTTAAAGCAAATGTAGGTTAAGATTTGCGCAGATTCTGGGACAAAGGTATGTACACAGGCATTGTACATCCAACTTCACTCCTATGGTGTTTTAGCAATGGAAATCAAATTAGACTGTTGTATGATCTACAAACTCAACGTAAGAAGTTTTCAAGCATCAAAATGTCTCTAAAAAGCAATATGCAATTACCAATTAAAGAAGATCCTCAAAAGCCCACACTCGGTATTACGACGAGCGTTAAAAACTGTATAAGGCATTTCAACATCAAGGTTCATGAAAGTGAATCCTGGCTGTGTTGAAATACTTAAAGAAAATGTTTTCTTGATCCTTTTTTTTTTTTTTTTCGAAAGAAAAGTTGGTTTGGAACTCCAGCGGTTATGGAGATTTGAATACTATTTATAAGGCAGCCAAAACCCACAACTATTGCCACATAATACGCCAAATGCAGCTGGAAATATTTGGGACAAACCCAGGAATAGAATTTTAATTGAGTAATCAGTAGACAGCAGGAGTGTGGGACCTAATACGGCGATTGCAGTTGACTATACAGACGGCATACAGTGTGACATACGTCTCACCCCAAACCACCCCTTCCCCTTCGTCGTACAGTTCCGTGCATCGGAAGTCCACCATTCCGAGTGTGCTCAGCTTACATACCGAAAAGCTGCACGTGTCAAGCGATTCGTATGCAGTGCCTAACACAACTCGCTTACGAACTGCAATAAAAAATGATTTAGTTGAGAAGTTCGGGCCTGATATATTTTTTCGAAAAAGAGAAGGCATTGTATGTGCCTTATGTAATTTTACGTTATTACGGGCTAAGAACTACTATTTTGAAAGACACTATAATAGTAAAGTACATAAAGAAAATGTACGCAAGTCATACAAGAACCAGTCTAGTTCAAATAGTCGGTCACAATTCAGTAAAGATTTATGTGACATAATGAATTAACTCAACTGGAAAGGTCTAGCCTACAGATGTCCAAGGGTATTAAATTAATCAAGAAAGTATCGGAAACAACAAGTTACCCCAAGGACCCTGTCCTGAAAAGGTAAACGACAAATTCTATGGCGTAATACAAAATAAAATCTTGTATGTTGCACTCACATGACTTTCTCTGCTCTTGTACTAACCATTCTTACAAACTCTTATTCCTATATCTTCTTCATGGTTCTCATCTCCTGCACTCACATGACTTTCTCTACTCTTGTACTAACCATTCTTACAAACTCTTATTCCTATATCTTCTTCATGATTCTCATCTCCTGCAATCACATGACTTTCTCTACTCTTGTACTAACCATTCTTACAAACTCTTATTCCTATATCTTCTTCATCATTCTGATCTCCTGCACTCACATTACTTTCTCTACTCTTGTACTAACCATTCTTACAAACTCTTATTCCTATATCTTCTTCATCATTCTGATCTCCTGCACTCACATTACTTTCTCTACTCTTGTACTAACCATTCTTACAAACTCTTATTCCTATATCTTCTTCATCATTCTGATCTCCTGCACTCACATTACTTTCTCTACTCTTGTACTAACCATTCTTACAAACTCTTATTCCTATATCTTCTTCATGATTCTGATCTCCTGCACTCACATGACTTTCTCTACTCTTGTACTAACCATTCTTACAAACTCTTATTCCTATATCTTCCTCGTGTTAGTTGAGATAAACGTTTGTACAAATTATCTTATTGCATATTTCCTTGTAGGTGCAAGGGGAATGTTAGAATACAGTAGGCTTTCTGCGATAGTGAAATGTTTTAAAGCTTTGAGATCCCGTTCTCTTTGCACACTTAGCATATAAAAATGAACAACGATGTTCCATTTCACGAAAGTTTTAAGTTTTCCCGAAACTGACACAAATAACAAGGAATATCTCCGAAATGGTTCACGCTACACAAGAATTTACCCGTACATAAATTGTGAGTTTTAGCGAGATCTACATGTTTTGTAGAGTAAGATTTTGTCTATCTCTTATGGTTTACGAGTTATTCAAAAGTCATCCAGAGTAAACAGGACTACATAGACTATAGCCAGAAAATTCAAAATATGCATTTCATTTGTCAACAAAATACCTCAAACATATGACATTTTAATCAAAATCGTTACAGCCATTTTGAAGAAAATCAAATTTTCGAAAAATATTCCATGTAAAGGGTAGTTTAGGGTGGGGTTATTTTCTTCAAAATGTTTGTGTCGTATCCTTGAAAGACATTAAACTTAAATACTAGCTTTGGTTTTTAACCTACTTTTCGTATTTGAGTTATGCTGTCCACAGACTGACAGACACACAGACACACACATGGACCTTTTTCTAAAAATGCTCTTTTGGATTCAGGGGGTCTCAAAACATATATTTCCGGTGAAATCTCGACATCGAATTTTTGGGTGGAACACTATACTTCCTTCTCCTTACCAGCAGAGAAAGTAAAAGTGCTATGCAGTGTTGAACAGTTAATTTATCTACAATGATAAGTAGAAGGAAGTATTGTATTCCACCCAAAAATTCGATGTCGAAATGTCAGCGGGAATATATATTTTGACACCCCCTCAATCCAAAAAAAAAGCATTTTAGGAAAAGGTCTATGTGTGTCTCTGTCTGTGTGTTTGTCACAGATAGACCAAAGCATACTATACAAAGAACGTAGATCTTGCTAAAATGCTCAATTTATGTCTAAATAAATTTTCTTGCAAGGTGAACCATTTCGGAGATATTCTTTGTTATGTGTGTGAGTTTCGGAAAACTCAAATTTTTGGTGAAATGGAACATCGTTGTTCATTTTTTTAAATGTTAAGTTTGGAAAGGGAACGCAATCTCAATGTTTTAAAAGATTTGACAATCGCTCAAACCCTGCTATATTCTAATGTTCCCCTTGTACCTACAAGGAAATAAGCTATAAGGTAATTTGTACAAATGTTTATCTTAACTAACACGAAGAAGATATAGGAATAAGAGTTTGTAAGAATGGTTAGTTCAAGAGTAGAGAAAGTCATGTGAGTGCAGGAGATCAGAATCATGAAGAAGATATAGGAATAAGAGTTTGTAAGAATGGTTAGTTCAAGAGTAGAGAAAGTCATGTGAGTGCAACACATCAGATTTTTTCACTTGCACTACATTAACCTCGTGCTATGTCGTAAAAGGCTTTTCGCAATAGAAACATATTCTAACTGATAAACTCAGAAGTTTCTACGCTAAGAATCTGAGTACCTAGGGGTACATAGTTGTGCGTTGTAATTCCTTCTAATTATGATGAAAAATATATGTATTTCGTGATGCAACTTATTTTTGCGGAGCTTGTTACATTAAGCAAATATCTCTCCTAAGGTTTCTTTCACCTTTTTCTTCGGAACTGCTGCAGTTTATTGTGTGCAAATACAAGGGGAGTTGGTCTGTAGGCTCACTGAGTCACTTATGAACTACCTTCAGTAAAGAAAGGAAATAGGGGGGAGCTTAAAGGACATCGCCGACATAGCATGAGTTGGGTTTGTACGTGCGAATTGTAGGATTATTCATATACTCAGGACTGTACACACTGTGATGTGCTTTCTTGTGAGGCCATTAATGCTCGTCACGGAACAGTCCAGGCACACGTGAGGTGAATAAATAGGACAGAATTTCAATTCTTCATTTTGTACTCTCTGTATGTTTTCTAGGAAAACAAGCACATGCTTTTCATTATCACAATGAGGTTAAAGGATCTTGAAACAAAAGCAATTATATTGTAGACTTGAATAAGTTATAAATGTATGACGCCTCTCTGAAAGAACACTTGCAACTTCACCTATGTTCGGAATTACTTAATTTCAAGTGTGAGTGCTGTCATGAGCCATGGAATTAAGAAACAAATTTCTGATGCCTTTTTTGTTTTATTAATATTAGATGGAACTCCTTGCATGAATAGTGAAGAACAACTCTGTAGCATTCGTTATATAAATGTTGATAGGAATTCTGAAGAGATGTTTATTTGATTTACAGATGTAAGTTCTGAAACAAAAGTAGATTTTCTTTTGAAGCATGATATTGTCGAATATTTCAGACAGTGACAAAAGATGAAAACTCCGAAGGGCAATCCTGTTTAGGCTGGGTCATATTTTAATGAATTTAACAATATTGCATAGGTTACATACCCGTGTCTGATACTCGGGCTACGCCACTGTTCCTAAGGAGACGCATTGCCGTGCGAAAGAAACAGCCTTGTCTTCGGAATGCGGAATTCACTTTCCACAGATTGTTTCGCTTTAAATGTTCATGAAGAATACAGTGAATGCTGACAACCCCAACACTGACTTCCTCTCTTATCATTTCAAATGTGACGTGTCAATTTTGCTCCATCCAAGCTCCTCACTCGTTGACTAATTTGTTGTTTTCTTCTTCACAGCTTCCCCAAGCCGAAGAGAGCAAGGGTTGTCTTTCCAAATCTCTGACACATCTTCAAATGATTGAATACTCGTGCTATAGTATCAAGTGAACAACTACCAAATGTTCACGACGTTTTTTCCTCATTCGCCTATAGTGTGTAAAGATATAGAACATAATGTTTTTTTTAGAAATACTCAGGTATTTTACCAGCTATTGGCCTAAAAGAATCTAGCTCAATAGACTGCACTACAGGGTTCTTCATTTAAAACCTAACGGGTGTATGGCATCTCGCCCGTGAGCAATTAGGTGAGCTTTGCTCCTATATAAATTGCGCGGAAGGAAGAGCTAAAACAAAATATTAGAAATGAAACATTACAGTGTCCCAACTTAATCAGAATGTGTTCTCCCGATATAATGCTTGCTTAGCCGAGGGTGGTCGACATTTATAGCATCTTCTATAAGGTTATACAGGCTTTAGGTGCGCAGTTTATGTAGGAGCAAAGCCGGCTGTGGCACATCCAATAGCGCACAGGCGAAATGCCATGCGCCCGTTAGGTTTTAAATGAACAAGCCTGTATTATGACTATGCAAATTTAAACTTCCACACTATTTTGATAGACTAGGTATAGGGATAGGACAGACACGGAGGGGGTTTCGTACTGAAACAGTGCTTATTGCACCAATATCCCCAAGGAGGCACCCCCTGAAGGAAGGTTGAGGTGAGAGCAGATACCGAGCTGCCGGATCCAGAGTAGTGACAGAGACATTGACAGAGGTCCCTCAGATTCACCAAATGTGACGACTCCTCGAAGTCTTCCGGTTCCTCCCAGAGGGACCCAATACCCTTATATGCCGCCCTCCTACCCATATCTCACGTACAACGAGGGACGAAAAGAGTTGCTGTGTGCATATTATCCCTGCCAAGCTGCACCTAACGCCTTCGCTGACATTTGCGTCCCTGAAATAATCAACGATGAATGAAATAATTAATTAACTGAAATGAAAGGACAGGAAATTCGGAGAATGTAATAATTTCTTCCCAGCATTCGCCTGGTGACCTGGAAAAAAACCCAGGAAAAGCGCATAGGTTGGGAAGGTCGGCCACGGGAATCGAACCCGTGACCTCCCGAATGTGAGCCTCACAGATTACCGTGGTACCCCATCGCTCGATTTAATAGTCTAACGTCCATTGCTGTGTTAGCTACATTTTTGTACTCATTATAGTCCAATAATGTAGAGACTGGTTAGAATACTCTCCGGGCGCCCCTGGGATTATATCTGTTTGAGTGTTCACATCAGATTGTTCCTTTCCCTACCACGTATATAGCAGATAGACAAGGTATTGCTTTCCACACATAAATTCAGTACCTACCGAGATTTCACAAGAAATGCATGTTTTGGGACTCCCTGTATAAAAGCATTTTTAGAAATAAAAGCTCCCTGTGTGGATGTCTGTAAGTATGCATGTGTATGTGAGTGTGTATATGTGTGTATGTGTGTATAACTGCGTGTATGTATGTGTATATGTGTGCATGAATCTGTGTATGTGTGTATGCATATGTATGTATATGTGTGTATGTATATGTGTGTATGTGTTTTTTGTTATTTTATTGATATCATCAGCATGCCCATTACAGAGTAGTACTACATGCATTGTTTACATCGTTTATCATCACATATTGCATGTCTTAAATACCTAGTTTATTAATATGCTTATTTCTAAAGTTCTATACCTCACGTATCTTTCTATTTTAATAATAGTATACACACCATTTACAAGTTAAAGTGATGAATATTTTTACATAATTCTCTCAAATGTTACTTAACACGTTTAATTATAAATTCTTGAGTTCTTGTATATTATGTATTTTCATGGTTTAATAAGAGTATTAACATATTACAAATTAACTGTATGACAAGTGTTGACTTACGAGCCGCTGGGTCGTAGGCTCCTTCATCTTTATGTTTATCTGCAATGAGTATAGATGTTTCTTGCCTTGAAAGTTTACATTCGTATGTTAAATGATGTGCTATTTGTTGTGCACTATTGCACTGACATTTAGGATCATGTATTAAGTGAAATTTGTACAAGTAAGCGTTGGTTTTCCCGTGCTTCAATACGAAAGCTGTGATATTTGCTGTGATAGGTAATCTTTTCTTGAGCCTATCTTTTATTGGTGGGAAGAAAGATTTGCAGTGGGCTCCTTTATTTGTGCTTGCCATTTATTCTGGCACTGTTGGTATCCTTTCTCTTGTAATTCGGTTTTAATTGTAAATCTGGAAATTTTACAGTATGCTATTGGTAGTTCTTCACCGCACGCAGCTGTTTTTTTTAACATTTTATCGGCCCCTTCATTTTCAGTATTAGATACCTGAGCTTTAACCCATCGGAAACAATTGCCCATTGGTTCCTCTTGAGATATTTTAGCATTCGTAGTGTATCCTTCGTAAGGGAGTTAGTTATGTTTCCTGTTGCTCTTCAATACTGCCAGCCCTACCTCGTTATCTGAATATATAGCCGAAGTTTTTTCCTGATTGGGTATGTTCGTGTAGAGCTTTCAGAATAAGTAGCCGTTCCGCCTGGTTGTTCGAGCATGTTTCCAAGCCTGTACTTCAACTGCTGGGTCGGTGTGTTGTTTTGGACAATAACTGCTGTGGCTCCAAACTTTTCTCCCGATTTGTTGCCATCGGTGTAGATGTTGAATTTGTAATCTGCATCATCCTCAACGTCCTCGATATAAGACCTTTCCCAAGGATGATTCAAATCACTTGATGTCAGGGGTGCATCATATTTGTTCTCTTCATGCGTATATTTGTAAAGAGCTACTTTACCCCGGATTGTTATATCCATTGCTTGAATGGCTGCTATGATGCAGAAAGTGTCATACGAAATGGTTCTAAACGCTTTAGAAATTTTAATGCTAATTAATCTTTGGACTCTCTGTTATTTCCTCAAGTTCTTCTGACGTTGTAAAGCAGATTCCCATACCAGAGCTCCATGCGCCAGAGTTGGGTCAATCGCTCCTTTGTATATGGTGTATAATGCTTTACTTCTTAGTCCCCAGTTAAACCTTGCGGATTTGGATTAGGAACGTATTAATCATAGAGTTGCCTATTCTGAATGTAATTATTTTCTAATCAGTACAACTCTCTTCCTGTCCACAAGTGCACTCCCCTATGTCTCTAGGTAGTGTATTATTGACAATAGTCAGGTCAACCCAGCTTCTGCCATTTTGTGTTTCAAATATTGATACTCCGTTATATTAATTTAGAATGTGTAGATTAAAATAGAAAATTATTATCCGGGCTTGTGGGCCGTGGTCTAGTGGAAAATCTCCTTACAGTTGTTTCGTTCGAAGCTGCGTCGAGCATCCTCAGTGGTATGATCGTAGTACTGTACTATTCTCGGCGACGACTGATACGGAGCCGTTTGCTTTCACAGGTTTTATACGCTTAGGTTGTGTAGGCATATGACCTTGCTTATTGGCTCGGCTGCTGCGAGGGATGGTTAAAGTGTGGGCTGCTTCCATTATCTATGATTGTTGTTGATGGAGTGGCATTTCCTGTTATTCCACTAGACCACGGCCCACAAGACGGGATAATCATTTTCAACGGCCGTGAAAGCTTGCGCAATTTCATCAATATGTAGGTATAACTAACAGTAAACTCTCCCAGATTTCTGTCTCTTTCATTAGTTATAATATCATACCACAACTAGTTTCTAGCATTACTAACTATTGAGATTACTAGTCCGTGGCCTTTAGTGTGCTACATATTTTTTGGATTTTTTTTAAATGTCATTTTCTATTTCTGACTGCCCTTCGCAGTGCATACCTGCACCAAAGAATGTTTTTCCCCTGTGCATAATTTGCATCACAGTGCAGTCCTTGTCTAATGGTGGTGACAACAATGTCCTTGTTGTTTATTACTATTACTGCTGATCTTTTACCTTGCTTAACAGCCGTAAATATTCTTAATATGAATGGTATACTTGTCAGTTTATTATTAATTAAGTAGGCTCCTGTATAGAAGTCGTATCAGCACTCGTTCAATCACTAGCTGCATTAAATTATTATTTGTCGCTGTCCTGAGTGCTTTAGATTAACTTGAATGCACTGGAGGTTGTAATTATCCAAATCATTAATCGGTATTCTATTGATATTGTATTACATCTCCTTGGTGGCATGGGCAGCTCAAATGCAATGCATTTATTCATTCATATTTATTGTACTTGTAATTAGCACAGTTGTTGCATTTGTAATTCTCTTTACTAACTTCAAATCCTTTAGCATGTCATTTCCTGCGCAGTTAGAACACGTTTGCTGTCCTTTGCAGTCTGGGCTTGGTGAAAATATTTGCAACAGTGAAAACAGCGCCAAACCTTAATATAGTCATCCCAATAACACATGTTCCATCCAAGTTCAATCTTTTCTTTCCGTACATTACATCTGGCTTCAATAATAAGGCTATTATTCTTCCTTGTGTCTTCAAACATGAATTTTGCCACGATTTCTTTCTCATATTTTTTCAATAATTCTTCATTTTATGTGCTTGACGCAGGGTTATTCCTTCAGGTGCATTAAAAATAATTAATCTGGGATTTCGTTTCTTTGGGATGGTCGTCTCAAGGTTTTCGCCGCAATTCTCATTGAGCTGGTGCAGAATACTTCCAATTCCTTATTCTTTGGTTCAATGAGGACATTACCGTTCTTCAGTGATTTCCGAGAATTGATGCCTGCTTTCGTTTCTATTGGATTTAGCTTCGTCTTCATTAGCGTTTTACTATATTCTACCCTCTGCTTATCTCTGCTCTTAACAAAAAGTTTGTGTATATGTATGTGTGTATGAATGTGTATGTATGTGTTTGTGTTCGCGTTTGTGTTCGTATGTAAGTATGCATATGTGTGTATATGTGTATCTGTGCATGTATAGGTGTACGTATTAATGTGTATATGTGTCTATGAATATGTATGCATGTGTTTGTGTTTGCGTTTGTGCTTTTAAGTGTGTATAGATGTGTGTATATGTGTATGTGTACTACCCGACAAAGCGTTGAGGCGTATTGACCTTGGTGGTCGAGCGCTACCATCGTTTCTTATCTTGTTTATTAGAAGAGCGAAATATCAGCAACTTGGAGTATAGACAGTGATGAAACACAGATGATCTTTTGCACCTGTCGATATATGAGACGTTGCTGTACTGGAGATATGATTTCACCTGAATAGAGTGTACGCATACCGTCTAGCCATGTTTATGCGATAAGCTGGCGTAAACATCTGGGCAGTTTCACATTCTTTCCGATACGGTTCATGGCTTTGCCAGGTAATATATTGTAACAAATGAGAAAACACCAGTTACTGCTGTTCACACTTTACTGCCTTCTAGTCAGTTAGCATAGTGCTACGGTTACACTTAGATCACTTTTATACAAACTCAGAGCAACAGAACAACTGTCGAATCGAATCACAAATAAGAACTGTTAGATTTGAACTCGCACTGAACTGCTACTCGGCAAGATTCACTGAACGCTTCGTATACGTCTTTTTCTCCTCCAATACTTCACTACAAGCAAGAGTGGAACAACTTCTGCTACTTCACTTCTGCTCTCTGATCTACTCTCTACTCTGTGTCTCTACTGCTCCCTGGGCACGAGCGGGTGCTTCATATAGCTCTTACAAAGGAAATGTTCTGGAAGTAGAATGATCGGGAGAGGCAGTGAGAGAACAGTCCAGACACCGCACTAGTACACAATAGCTGTTGTTCCCGGAGCGTCTATTGTCCAGCTGGCACTGGTCTTTCAGGCAGGTACACGCCTCCGGCCTGTTCTTACTGACGGGCGGAGATCAGACCCCGACCGGTATACTTACCAGCCGCGTCCGGGCTTAAGGTCGGCGTGACAATATGTATGTCTATGCGTGTATGTACGTATGTGTGTATTTCTATATAGTCATTTGTTGAACAACATGATCCATTGCCAGGCAATATTCCAGGTTTGAGTAATGCTGTATGATAGTTATATAGAATACTAATTAATCCAATGAAAATGTTTACAGTTTGTTGAAATCGACGCTATTAACAAACTTGATGAAGGAATTCAAATGTTTATCAGTGACGCCGTTTTAATCGTTGTCTCTCTTTGGTTAGTGTTTCACATTCCAAAATCAGATGTGTGACGTCTGCTATCAGGCACAAGGGACTGTCAGCTGAGCCAAATATGTGAAGATAAGCCCTCGTCGTGAACCCCGATCATCTTGAGGCGGTGTTGAACACTCTCTGTAAACATGGCGTCCATTCTCCTTGACATAAATTCAGCTCTGTTCTTTGTGTTTCAGCTATAAATGTTGATAGTGGTATTTTGTTAAATACTGGATCCAGATCATTGCTAGGGAGTCCGCCTTCTCTATGCCAATGTGGGCTTTGAGCCAACCGAATTGTATTGTTAAATTCTTGCTCTGGGGTTGGTAAAACTTCTCAACTATTGCCGTATGATTGGAGTTTTTCTTGAGGGCAGTTAAGGTAATCCGAGTTCCATTAAGGTATCATTATATTTCTATAATGGTTTCAATTTCTTGAAGAGCCTTGAAAATTGCTACCTGTTCAGCTTGATTATTTAACCACCTGCTGTCGAGTTGGAATCTACATTCCTTTTATTATTCTGTATTGCTACTCCGATTCCCACCCTGCCATCGATTTTGCTGTCTCTTGGGTACGTGATCAGTTTATTTATTTCAGGAATAATTCGGGCTCTTGCTGGATGTGATCAATCCTTGACAGGAAGTCGTAAATCGTATTTTGCTTTACTTCTTGCATTATGTTTCAATTCATACACTTGAATTTTTCTTCTAAATTAATGTTTATTGGCGGTGTTCCAACCATTACACATGAAGCTTCATATGATATAGTCCTATAGGCCTTTGCTATTTTTATGTCTATAAGTCGTAGTCTTTCCAGTAACTTGATATACCTTATTTTTCTTATTGCTGCTTTCGATACAGGCGCACCATAAGTAAATAAGGGGATCAGTGTTCCTTCATAAATTGTTTTCAGTGATTTATGTCCAAGTCCCCAACGTGATTTTGCTGACTGTCCCAGCTTGAGAATAAGAGTGTTAGATTTTTGAGCTACATTTTCTATGTTTACCAAATATTATTTTGCTGTAGAAATATATCCCAAATATTTAATTTCTTTAACTGTTTCCAAAGTTTTGTTCGTTAAGATATAAATTTACATATTCGTATTTGTGATTTCTTGTGATTAGCATAGCCTTTGATTTACATTCGTTAAACTGAATTATGTTGTTTTTGGCCCATTTTTCAATATTTGCTTGATCACAGTTCATATATACTTCTGCTTCAGTCGATGTTATTTCCATAGAACACCAAGATCGTCAACGAAGGCAATAACCGTGCAATGTCTGGAGAAGTTTAAGTTGAGGAGAAAGTTATGCACTATGTTCCAGAGGCCTGGGCCGCAGCACAGAACTTTGTGGGCATCCTTTTGTCACAGCTCTTTCTGTTTTGCATGAATTCACTTGCAGTATAGCTTCCCTGTCTTTGAAACAGCTTTTACTCAAATTATACAACTTGATGCAAATTACAAAGAATACTAGGCCACCAGGCAGCGTCGAATGCTCCCCTCACGTCTAGGCTCACAAGAACCACAGTATTCTTTTAGTTCAAATTATTTTATATAAAAAATGTTAACTGCTATTGCCGCATTGATGTGACATGAATCCGTATTGATTATCATTCAGAGGATTAGTGGAGAATAAATGATGATTTATTCTATCAAATAGAATCTTTTCCAGCAATTTTCCAGCTACATTGAGTAGACTAATAGGCCGAAATTTCGAAATATCATTGCTTCTCTCCTTTCCTGGTTTCATAGTTGGAATGATTATCGAACTTTTCCACAGTTTAGGGAATATTCCTTTACTAAGACACTAATTGTGTATTTCTGTTAAGAACATGGGAAATAGTTGGAAAGTTTTGGGGATTATATAGGAAGTTAAACCATCTTCAGCAGGAGTCTTTTTGGGATTGATTTCTTAGCGGGGGCACTGACCACGTCCCACCCTCCAGTACTGCACCCTACTCATGACGCCTGTAGTGGGCAGAGGTGGAGTACGCAGAGGCCGGCTGGTAGGCCTTGGCCACGAAGGGCTGTTGCGCTAGAGGTTGTCGTCATTATTGTTGTTTTTATTATTATTATTATTATTATTATTATTATTATTATTATTATTATTATTATTATTATTATTATTATTATTATTATTATTATTATTATTATTATTATTATTATTATTATTATTTATTATTATTATTATTATTATTATTATTATTATTATTATTATTATTATTATTATTATTATTATTATTATTATTATTATTATTATTATTATTAATATTATTATTATTATTATTATTATTATTATTATTATTATTATTATTATTATTATTATTATTATTATTATTATTATTATTATTATTATTATTATTATTATTATTATTATTATTTTAGTGTTGTAAAAATTTCCTCAGTTATGGAGTTTTCATGGTGAGGTGTTAAAATTGGCTCAGCTACTAGGTGCCTCGTTCTTTTGTGGTGCGCACTGTTGTTGCCTTCGCTATCCTCAGGGGTGAAGTGTTCGATCACATGTTGTAAAGTGCTCTCCATATCTGTGGTGTATTCTCCACTCACTTTCAGAAGAGTTGTTAATTTGAGTCGTCTGTTTGGGAACAGATTAGTTCCATGATTCGGTCATTGCCTGACTTAATAATTTCATGTGATAAAATCGTTTCCCTTCGTGATAGAGGTCCCAAATTTCGTGTCGTAGGAGTTCGCTTTCGGTCTTTGATATCTTGTCCTTAGAGTCACCGTGTTTTTTCTAAGGATCGATAGCTCAGATGTCCACCAAGGTCCTGAGGTTCTCTCTTCAGTTCCCTAAAAGCACCACCACAAGCGTTTGTAACACATGAAGTCAATTTATTAATTACACTTTCTGTACTATTGTGTTGTTGAGCTATGTGTATGTGAATGTATATGTGTACGTTTGTATGTGTGTGTGTGCATGCGGCATAACTCGAAAACGTACAGTTAGTTAAATATCAAACTTGGTACACGTTTAAGTTCGAATCTTTCAAGGATGCCACACAAACATGTACAAGAAAGTCTCGCAACTCCAAACTACCGTTTGCATTGAACCTTTCTCAAAACATTTGATTTTCTCAAAAGCTCTATATATTTATATTCAATTTCTAATTTTTTAACAAATGAAATGTGTATTTTAATTTATCTAGGAATAGCCTGGAAGTTCTGAATTACTATTCCATAACTGATAAACCGTAAGATTAAACAAAATCTTGCTGCATAAAGACGTAGATCTCTTAAAGGGCAATATTTATATCAAATACATTTTTGAGGATAATCAGTTTCGAGATATTCCGTGAATACTTGAATTTGCGAATACATATGTTTTTTCCCAAACAGGAAGTTATTATTCGTTCCCTTTTTTACACGCTTTATATTAGGTTCACCTATGTATGTATGTATGTATGTAACGGAATCTTTCAACGTAGTTTTCACCAACTTAGAGTCGTCTGATTGGCTTGGAAATTTGGACACGTGTCAAGGACCGATGACAATACAATAATATCATAACCTTGTCCTAAGGCCATCAGGATAAAAAATTAATTAGCCCAATTTGCCAATATAACGGACTCTTTCGGCGTAATTTTCAACAACTTACAGTCGTCTGACTTGAAGATTTCCACACGTGTCAGCATAAGCAGGTTAAAAAGTGATTCGGCCAAATTTATCAATGTAACATAATTCTCACCAACTTTAGTCAGCTGATTGACTTGAAAATTTGCGAACATGACAAGGAACGATGACAATACAATGACATCATGACTTTGTCCTGATATCCTGACCAGGATCATCAGGATAAAAAAGTAACTTGGTTAAATTTATCAATATATCATTTTCACCAATTCAGAGTCGTCTGATTGACTTGAAAATTTGGACACATGTCTAGGACTGATGACAATACAATAATATCATGACTTTGTCTTAATGTTCTGAGAAGCACTATTAGGATAAAAAGTGACTTGGGTATATTTAACAATGTAACGTGATTTTCACAAAATTGAGACGTCTGCTTGACTTGAAAACTTGCACACCAGTCAAGGACCGATGACATTGCAATAATAGCATGACTTTGTCCTGATGTCCTGACCAGGATCATTTGGATAAAAATGTGACTTAGCTAAATTTATCAGTGTAACCTAATTTTCACCAACTTAGATTCGTCTGATTGACTTGCAAGTTTGCACACATGTCAAGGGTCGAAGACTATACCATATCTTGAATTTCTCTTAATCTACTGACCAGGATCTTCAGGATAAAAATAACCAGGTTGAATGACAATGCAAAGGAATCTTTCGATGTAATTTTCTCCAAGTTCGAGTCTTCTGATTGACTTATAAATTTGCACATGTGTTAAGCAACATAAGCATTCACAGGATAATTTGTCATTTAGCTAATCTAATACAGAATAAAATGAGCTAGAAACTTCTTGCAATGCTATATAACCATTAACAGGATAATTTGACTTTCAGATAATCTTATACAAAATAAAATGAGCTCAAAATTACACAGCTACCTAAGCATTAACAGGGTAATTTGTCATTCATGTAATCTTATACAGAATAAAATAACCTAGAAACTACTTACAAAGCTACATAAACATTAATAGGATAATTTGTCATTTAGGTAATCTTGTACAGAATAAAATAACTTTAAACATAGGTACCCTTTAGCAGTAATTTTAAAAGCATAGTAACTGTCAACTTCTTTCTTAAGATCATTAGAAAGAGCACGAAATATTCTGATGGTTTGATAATACACACCCTTCTGGAAACAAGAAAGTTTTACACTGGGTTGATGAGATGTTACTCATTTGTTTAGTGTTTATCTCATGAATATCATTGTTTGTTATAAATGTGGATCGATTGCATATAAAGAATTTGGGATCGGGAATGTATACAGGCAAGGTAAGGTTAATATTTTCAGTCTTCTAAAAGATCTTTACAGAACGTCTGCTATGGGTGTTGGAAATAATACTTATAACTTTCTTTGGCATGAGGAATATTCGTTTGCTCTCTACTGAATTGCCCCAAAATAGAATTCCATATTCAATTCTATAGTTAGCATAGTAAACCAATCTGAGTGTGTCTCTAAAACTCACGTTTGCCAGTGCTCGGATAGCATAACAGACAGAGCTGAGTTTCGGTAAGATATACTTAATGTGAGCCTTCCAGTCCATATATCTATCCACTGGAAGGCTCAAAAATAATAATGGCGTTAGTAGGTAACCAAGGTGAAGGACACTAACGTTTGTGTTGAGCGCACGGCACTCGTCAAGAAGGCGCCGGTACTAGAAGGTCTTGTGCTGAGGTGGTTGTGATGGTGGTGAGGTCGCCACTGTGCTCCCAGTGCCTGCAGGTGGATGGTGATGCTGCGAGACCTGCTGACGGAGGTTGTGATGGTAGTGAGGTCGCCACTGTGCTCCCAGTGCCTGCAGATGGATGGTGATGCTGCAAGACGTGCTGACGGAGGTTGTCACGATGGTGAGGTCCCCACTGAGCTCCCAGTGTCTGCAGGTGGATGGTGATGCTGCAAGACGTGCTGACGGAGGTTGTGATGGTGGTGAGATCGCCACTGAGCTCCCACTGCCTGCAGGTGAATGGTGATGCTGCAAGGCGTGCTGACGGAGATTGTGATGGTGTTGAGATCGCCACTGAGCTCGCAGTGCCTGCAGGGGGATGGTGATGCTGCAAGGCGTTCTGACGGAGGTTGTGGTGGTGGTGAGGTCGCCACTGAGCTCCCAGTGCCTGCAGGTGAATGGTGATGCCGCAAGCCGTGCTGACGGAGCTTATGGTGGTGGTGAGGTCGCCACTGTGCTCCCAGTGTCTGCAGGTGGATGGTGATGCTGCAAGACGTGCTGACGGAGGTTGTGATGGTGGTGAGATCGCCACTGAGCTCCCAGTGCCTGCAGGTGGATGGTGATGCTGCAAGACGTGCTGACGGAGGTTGTGGTGGTGGTGAGGTCGCCACTGAGCTCCCAGTGCCTGCAGGTGAATGGTGATGCTGCAAGACGTGCTGACGGAGGTTGTGGTGGTGGTGACGGTGCCACTGAGCTCCCAGTGCCTGCAGGTGGATGGTGAGGCTGCAAGACGTGCTGGCGTAGGTTGTGATGTTAGTGAGATCGCTGCTGTGCTCCCAGTGCCTGCAGGTGGATGGTGATGCTGCAAGACGTGCTGACGGAGGTTGTGGTGGTGGTGAGGACGCCACTGAGCTCCCAGTGCCTGCAGGTGGATGGTGATGCTGCAAGCCGTGCTGACGGTGGCGGTGGCGGTGGTGAGGTCGTCACTGTGCTCCCAGTGCCTGCAGGTGGATTGTGATGCTGCAAGGCGTTCTGACGGAGGCTGTGATGGTGGTGAGATCGCCACTGAGCTCCCACTGCCTGCAGGTGAATGGTGATGCTGCAAGGCGTGCTGACGGAGATTGTGATGGTGTTGAGATCGCCACTGAGCTCGCAGTGCCTGCAGGGGGATGGTGATGCTGCAAGGCGTTCTGACGGAGGTTGTGGTGGTGGTGAGGTCGCCACTGAGCTCCCAGTGCCTGCAGGTGAATGGTGATGCCGCAAGCCGTGCTGACGGAGCTTATGGTGGTGGTGAGGTCGCCACTGTGCTCCCTGTGTCTGCAGGTGGATGGTGATCCTGCAAGACGTGCTGACGGAGGTTGTGATGGTGGTGAGGTCGCCACTGAGCTCCCAGTGTCTGCAGGTGGATGGTGATGCTGCAAGCCGCGCTGACGGAGGTGGTGGTGGCGGTGTTGAGGTCGTCACTGTGCTCCCAGTGCCTGCAGGTGGATGGTGATGCAAGGCGTGCTGACGCAGGTTGTGATGGTGGTGAGATCGCCACTGAGCTCCCAGTGCCTGCAGGTGGATGGTGATGCTGCAAGACGTGCTGACGGAGGTTGTGGTGGTGTTGAGGTTGCCACTGAGCTTCCAGTGCCTGCAGGTGGATGGTGATGCTGCAAGACGTGCTGACGTAGGTTGTGGTGATGGTGAGGTCGCCACTGAGCTCCCAGTGCCTGCAGGTGGATGGTGATGCTGCAAGACGTGCTGACGGAGGTTGTGGTGGTGGTGACGGTGCCACTGAGCTCCCAGTGCCTGCAGGTGGATGGTGATGCTGCAAGACGTGCTGACGGAGGTTGTGATGGTGGTGAGGTTGCCACTGAGCACCGAGTGCCTGCAGGTGGATGGTGATGCTGCAAGCCATGCTGACGGAGGTTGTTATGGTGGTGAGGTCTTCACTGTGCTCTCAGTGCCTGCAGGTGGATGGTGATGCTGCAAGACGTGCTGACGGAGGTTGTGGTGATGGTGGTGAGGTCGCCACTGTGCTCCCAGTGCCTGCAGGTGGATTGTGATGCTGCAAGACGTGCTGACGTAGGTTGTCTGCAGTGAGCGCCACTTGCAGGTCCTGGAGTTTGTCTACGATGAACGCAGTGATCTCTTCCAGGGCGGCTAAAGCGGCAGCGATGTTCAGAAGCTCCGCATTGAGATCTAGAATGGCGTCACGTGTCGCCGCTCTAGTTGATGGACTTGTTGACAGTGCGGTGGCTGGAGTTGGTGATCCCGGCTTTATGAAAGGGCTGTTAGCGCTCTGCTGAGGTCAGTCGATACTAGTACACGAGGCCTCATCTTATAATTATTATAATTAATAATTCTCTATAGTAGGTATTTATAATTAACATATTTGTTGTTTGTTATTTAGTAGTAGTTGTAGTTTTGTGAAAATGATGTTGGTATGTGTGAAATTTTATACATTTCTTTTATTTTGTTGTAGTGAGGCGATAAATTTGTTTACTTTTATCCTTATTTTATATATTTTTATCCTACGAATTGTTATATATTTATAAAAAGGTTATTTTTATTCTTACAAGCTTTATTGCATTATGACTCTATAGAATGCATTGTTGCTGTTTAGTAGCATTTGTATTTTGTGGGAGTGATTATGTGTGAAATGTTATAATTTGTGTTGTTTTTTGTATTGAGGAGAAGAAAAATTTTTGTAAAGATATTTCTTCCATATTTTATTTATTTCTTTTCCTTTACTTTATAGTTTGTTACATATATTAACTGTATTTGTAATTTTTATTTTTATACATTTATCTATAAGGTATGTTGTGTGTATGAATGTTTGGACTAAATAAACCTTAAAATTCTGGCACATTAGCCCTGTTTTAAATAGTTAGGTGCTAGGGTTATTATACAGACTTTTATTTTAGTTTATTTTTGGGCCTCTCCTCTTCCCTATGTGGAGGATTAAATTAGTCGCCGGACTACAACGTTTTACGACTCCTTGCCACAAAATGGTAGCGCCCTGGTTAGGTCTCCTGGGGATTATAACCCCAGAGAGCGCACCCTTGTGCGTCACCGGCTTCCCACCTAGGCGGTCCGGGTTCGATCCCAGGGATGCGCATGTGGTATTCATGGTGGACGAAGCGGCGTCTGGGCGGGTTTTCTCCGGGTTCTCCGGTTTCCCCCGCCATCTCATTCCACCGGTGCTCCATCTTCATTCCAGTGTCACCGCCTGTGGTGCCGTAGTAGTAAAAGCGGGCGTTAAACACTACACACACGGGTTTCCCTTTCTAAAATATTTATTTATTCATCCATTCAGCAATAAGCTAGTACACAGTAATGTATAATATGCATCATGAGAATTTGTAATGATTAGGCCCTTCATACCCCACCGTCCTTGGTGCACATAAATACAACTTCTGTTCCACACGTGCGAGGATCACTTGAATGATCATTACGAACAGATACACATTTCAACAGCTTTCTCTTTACTTTCTCTACGAACACAAAATATTATTGAACAAAAAACGTACATCTCCTCAAAGCACACAATTTATGTGTAGTATATTTCTTGTGGAGATGATATTCGAGATATAGAATGCAATACATTCTCTAAGTACTATACACATGGTGGGGACAGCAAAAAAGAAAACTCATGTGTTGCACTCACATGACTTTCTCTACTCTTGTACTAACCATTCTTACAAACTCTTATTCCTGTATCTTCTTCATGATTCTGATCTCCTGCACTCACATGACTTTCTCTACTCTTGTACTAACCATTCTTACAAACACTTATTCCTATATCTTCTCCATGATTCTCATCTCCTGCACTCACATGACTTTCTCTACTCTTGTACTAAGCATTCTTACAAACTCTTATTCCTATATCTTCTTCATGATTCTGATCTCCTGCACTCACATGACTTTCTCTACTCTTGTACTAAGCATTCTTACAAACTCTTATTCCTATATCTTCTTCATGATTCTGATCTCCTGCACTCACATGACTTTCTCTACTCTTGTACTAAGCATTCCTACAAACTCTTATTCCTGTATCTTCTTCATGATTCTGATCTCCTGCACTCACATGACTTTCTCTACTCTTGTACTAACCATTCTTACAAACTCGTATTCCTATATCTTCTTCATGATTCTGATCTCCTGTACTCACATGACTTTCTCTACTCTTGTACTAACCATTCTTACAAACTCGTATTCCTATATCTTCTTCATGATTCTGATCTCCTGTACTCACATGACTTTCTCTACTCTTGTACTAACCATTCTTACAAACTCGTATTCCTATATCTTCTTCATGATTCTGATCTCCTGCACTCACATGACTTTCTCTACTCTTGTACTAACCATTCCTACAAACTCTTATTCCTATATCTTCTTCATGATTCTGATCTCCTGCACTCACATGACTTTCTCTACTCTTGTACTAACCATTCTTACAAACTCGTATTGCTATATCTTCTTCATGATTCTGATCTCCTGCACTCACATGACTTTCTCTACTCTTGTACTAACCATTCTTACAAACTCGTATTCCTATATCTTCTTCATGATTCTGATCTCCTGCACTCACATGACTTTCTCTACTCTTGTACTAACCATTCCTACAAACTCTTATTCCTATATCTTCTTCATGATTCTGATCTCCTACACTCACATGACTTTCTCTACTCTTGTACTAACCATTCTTACAAACTCTCATTCCTATATCTTTCTCGTGTTAGTAGGGATAAACATTTGTATAAATTATCTTATTGCTTAGTTCCCTCTAGATACAAGGGGAATATGGGAATACAGTAGGATTTGAGTGATAGTCAAATCTTTTAAAGCTTTCAAATTCCGGTCTCTTTGCACGGTTAACATATAAAAATGAATATTAGACGAAAGTTTGTTTTCCAAAATTCACACAAATAACAAGGAATATTTCCAAAATGGTTCACTCTACAAAAAAAAAAAAAAAAAAAAAAAAAAAAAAATATTTGGACACAAATTGTGTTTTTTACCAAGATTTACTTTTTTGTGCAGTAAGATTTGGTCTATCTCTTACGGTTTATCATTTATGCAAAAGTCATCAAGACTAAACAGGACTACATAGGCTATAGCCAGAGAATTCAAAATAATCATTTCATTTGTCATACAAATATCTTAAGCGTATGTCATTTTAATCAAAATCGTTAGTCATTTTCAAGAAAATTAAAATTTTCGAAAAATTTACCATGTAAAGGGCAGTTTAGGATGGGGCTATTTTCTTCAAAATCTTCGTGTCGCATCCTTAAAAGACATTAAACTTAAATACCAACTTTGGTTTTTAAGCAACTTTTCGTCTTTGAGTTATGCTGTTCACAGATAAGACAGAAGCACACAGGTGCATGTGGACATAATTTTTTTTTCGATTCAGGACACCTGGGAATATGTAGAGAGATATATTTTAGACGTGGCGAGTGGCCTTGCTAGGACCTGCTTGAGTGACGTCATGCACATTGATTTTGGGTTTAACGTCTCTGTTTATTTCCTTGAAATAAACATAACACTGCCGATAATGCGAGCGGGCACTGTTCTTAATCAGGATGGTTACTGTATGGAAGTCGAAGAGATAGTAACGTGACACCCCTATGGTCTTATAAATACAAAAGAGAACTCGACCATAAGCCGCTGATCAACTATCGGCCATTCGCCACGTCTAAAAGTACCTCTGTATATCCAGCGCATCTCGGTGTCGTATTTTTGGGTGGAATGTTGTATCATTTCTACTTACTGTGCCAGAGAATGCAACAGGGCGGAGGTGATAAAAATGAGATTTCGATAAATGTTGAGCACGATCGTGGCCGTGATTGGTTGAAATGGAACATTACTTTAAACCTGATTAGTCATTATACTCCATTTGAGGCATGAATGAAATAGTCTCTATTACCTAGAAGTACAGGAATAAGCTTTTGTAAGAATAGCTTTTAAAAGAGAGAGTAGAGAAAAGCGTGTGAATGGAATATATGAGGTACTTGGGGGGGGGGGGGTCTCCCGTATGAGTAACTTCTTTTTAACTTTTGGTTGCATCATTCCTCCTGGCATTGTTTCCACAGTTTAGGAAGAGTAGATTGTATTGCGTTCAGAGAGCTCACAAGTATCAATAAAGGCCCTTGAACATTGAACATATCAGTGGAAATCTATAGTATGCCTCAAAAGGTTACTGGAAAACTAAAGGAACAGAAAGTGTAGACAGAATAGAGTAACTTTGGACCAGGAACCCTTGTTCTCAAACATGACCCCGAGTCAGCACCAATAATAATACTATTAAGCGCTAATACACTTTATTATGCACAGTGTTCAGTGTAAAAGGTTACAAAAATGTCCTCCACCACATTGAATACAGACATGGCACCGTCGAATAAAGCCTTGACGCACTCGCTGTTATACTCCAGCCATGTGCAAAAGTTCACCAGATACCACAACTATTCTAGCTACTAGTGTTTCTGGATCGTCCACTGGTGTCTGACGCATCACAGCTTTGATAATCAAGTGACGTTAAGTTCGGGGAACGGGGTGGCCATGCAAGTGGTCCTCCTCTTCCGATCCAACGCTCTATTTGCGATCTAGGAAGCGCTGCATGTTGACATCGAAATGTGGTGGCTCTCCATCCAGTTGCATCGATGCAGCAAGTGGTACATCTTCTAACAACTCCGTAAGAACTTGTTCCAAGTAGATCAAGTATCTTGGCCCATTCAAAAGTTGTATTACAACTTAACAGTATTATCATTGGTACTGACTCGGGGTCATGTTTGGGAACTTGGGTTCCTGGTCCAAAGTTACTCTATTCTGTCTACTCTTTCTGTTCCTTTAGTTTTTCAGTAAACTTTTGAAGCATCCTGTATATAGACACAAAAAACAAAGTAGGGACAATTTATAAGACTAACACAATGTATATTTACAAATAAAAAACTTTGTTTTAAACTTTCACTAGGTTTTTCCTGCCGCGCCTCATCACTATTTAGTTATATAATTAGAAGTGCATAACATGAATTGTCAGTTCAATATACATAAATTTAAATAAATTTTGAGCAGGCACCAAATGCAATTAACAATGATTTGTCATTTAAGAAGGTAGAAACAACTTACAAAGCTACACAGGCATTACCAGTATAATTTGTCATTCACATAATCTTCTAGAAAACGAAACAATTTTGAACATAGGTACACTTTAGCAGCAATTTTAAAAGCATTGAAATTGTCAACTTTATCCTTGGAAGAGCATTAAATATTCTGATGGTTTCATAGTATACCTACAGCTTTTTGGAAGCAAGAAAGTTTTGCACTGGGATGATGTTGCTCTTTTGTCTAGTGTTTATCTCATGTTAGTTATAAATGTGGATCGATTGCACATGAAGAATTTTAGGATCGAGAATATATAGGCTACAGGCAGAGTAAGGTTAACACCTTCAGTCTTCCATTTGCGGTAATGTTACAGAAAACAGAATTATGGCATGAGAATTGAGAAGCCCATATGTTTCGAAATGATGCCTTCCTTGAAAAACCACTAGGGAGAGAAAAAAATGTCATGTGATGACCGTCGCGTGACCTTTTTTTTTCAGGAAGCAACTTAATAATTTGGAAAAACCACGGAGAGACCTTGGTAAAAAGTGTTCCTTGTCATAACGGAACGCTACATAGGTTCAAAACATATAACTTTACAGGAAATTGTTCATTTCTCAGAGATATCATATGTATATTAAATGGGTAAAAATGTTTTCAAAGAAAAAAAATAGAAACGTTTCCCATGTAAAATGTAATCTGGACTTGTGGGACATTCCTTAAAGTGTTGGTGTCAAATCTCTAAGACTTGCTCAACCTGAATTCCCACTTTCTAAAATTAGATTGTCAACAATATGAGATATACGCAATGTCGTATTTCATATAAATATTACATATCGTAATTTAACCGAAAATGGTTGATAATTCCTGGATGCCTAAGAGACATTTTAGGACAACTATGTGTTTGTGTGTCTGTGTCTGTATGAGCACCATAACCGAAAACTAATTTCAGATGAATACCAAACTTGATATTTAATTTCGGCATCTTCCAAGAATATGGAACAAAGGTCTTCCAAAAAGTTCCCTAACCCAAAATAACCTTTACATGGAGATTTTTCAAAGCTTTTCGTTCTCCTCCAAAACGGCTGTAATGATTTTGATTAAAACAACATACATTTGAGACATTTACTGACTAATAAAATATGTATCTTGAATTTCCTAGACTGTGTGTGAAGTCCTCTTCATTCGGAAGCAACCTAATTAGAGAACATTACGACATACATAAAAAATCGTACTCTACTAAATTGTTACAGATCTTTAAAATTCATAACTTTTTATTGCATTAGCCATTTCCAAGGTATATATTGTTTTTGGCTTAAATTTAGCAATAGTTCGTGGATTTAAAATTGAGTCGCTATCCAGTTCTTTCTCGCGAAGTCAAAAAGGGGGGAATTTCAAGGCCACATAGGTGATAGATGATTAGAACCATTACAAATATTGGTAACATTGACTCGTGTAGGTCAGTTTTCCAATACTTAAAATATTAACTGTACCTAGTTTGTATTCATACATCAGACTATATTATGCGAAGCAAAATATTAATAATTTTATCACAAATGAAGATATTCTTTTTTAATTATGTCCTCGAACGTAATGTTATATTGGACGGCGAAAGCTGAAATGGGTGAAATGATGCTCAAATGAGTCCGAGGTCGATGGAACTTTTAGTTACTCAGGAGAAGAGAAAACCTCGGAGAAAAAACTTACCAGGATAACTTACCCTAAGCGAGATTCGAACTCGCGACCTCTTGAACGTGAGGCAGACACGCTAGCCCTCACGCTACCGAGGCGAGAATCACAACACTAGAAACAAAACAAATTTAAGAGTTATTGAATATAAAACATGCCGTGGCCGAGCGGTTAGCGCGCTCGCCTACCACCTAGGCGGCCCGGATTCGATCCCAGGGACCCACATGTGTGGACGAAGTGGCGTCAGGGCGTGTTTTCTCCGGGTGCTCCGATTTCCTCGGCCACTCATTCCACCAATTGCTCCATTATCAACTTTGCAATTCTGTTTGTTGGCACAAATAAATAATAATTATATAAGGGTAATTTTGTATTAATTAATGTAATATGATGCAACCATGTATACTTTGTTGAATTAATAGTGAATAAATTTGAGTTTGAATCATGAATTTGAATTTTAAAGTCATGTGAATGTAACGCATAAGATTTTATAGGTAATTAATGACCATTGTATTGTTTCCCATGATGTCATACAAAGAGCATGGAATTTCAAAAGCAGGGTATAGTGACTCAGTTAACTAAAATTTGGCTATCAACTGAACTCCTGCATTCCTCTCATATCTATAACGAAATGTAACTGGAATTTGAATTCTCTATATTTTATAGGTATGAAGTCAACACACTACACACTTAAGAATGTGTGTATATGTGTGTATGTGCGTGTGTGTGTTTGTGTGTGCGTGTGTCTATGTGTGTGCGTGTGTCTATGTGTGTGCGTGCGTGTATGTATGTCTGTGCGTGTGTGTATGTATGTGTGTGCGTGCGTGCGTGCGTGTGTGTATGTATGTGCGTGCGTGTGTGTATGTATGTGTGTGCGTGCGTGTGTGTATGTATGTGTGTGCGTGAGTGCGTGAGTGCGTGTATGTATGTGTGTGCGTGCGTGCGTGTGTGTATATGTGTGCGTGCGTGTGTGTATGTGTATGCGTGCGTACGGGGACATGCGTACGTGTGTGTATGTGTGTGCGTGCGTGTGTGTGCGTGCGTGTGTGTATATGTGTGCGTGTGTGTATGTAAGAAAAATTTCCGAAATGGTTCACTCTACAAAAAAAAAAAAAAAATTGTTTGGACACAGATTGTGTGTTTTAGTGAGATCTACTTTTTTTTTTAAATAGTAGGAGTTTGTCTATCTCTTACAGTTTACGAGTTATTGAAAAGTCGTTCAGAGTAAACAGGACTACATAGGCTATAGCCAGAAAATTCAAAGTATAGATTTCATTTGTCATAAAAATATCTTTAAACATATAGCATTTTAATCAAAATCGTTAGAGCCACTTTCAAGAAAATTAAAATTTTCGAAACATTTTCCATCCAAAAAGTAGTTACGTTGGAAGAATTTTCTTCAAAATCTCCGTGTCGCATCCTTGAAAGACATTAAACTGAGATACCTAATTTGGTTTTTAACCGACTTTTCGTTTTTGAGCTATGCTGTCCACAGACTGACAGACACACACACACACACACACACACACACACACACACACACACACATACACACACATACACACGCTTTTTTGTACTCAGGGGCCTCAAAACATATTTTTCCGGTGAAATCTCGACATCGAATTTCTGGGTAGAACACAATACTTCCTCTACTTACTAGTAGAGAAAGTAAAAACGCTAAAGGTTTATTCAGGGAATATCAAAATGTGTATTTGCAGTCAAATATCGATCTCATGTTTTTAGTAGAGTTCAGTACTTCCTCCCTATAGAGTAGGGCAGGCCTGGACGACTCGTGGTTTACCTTGAGCGACCTTCAGTTTTTTACGTGCCAAGCATACAGTTGTCAGTACAAGGCCATGAGTGAACTGCGGTCAGTGAGTGTCAGTTTCCCAACATTGGGGTAGGGTATGTAACTTAGGGGGACACCTAGCGCACAGTGTTCTATGTGAGACCAACTGCAGTCACCACTCCCTAGTAGGAAGGGATAAACCGAAGGAACCACAGGAGACTACAGGTCACACAGACATTCTGAAGTCCGTAAGTATTCTAGGCTGGAAGACCCGTCCCAGAGTTAAAGCTGCCCACAGACAGAGATGAACGACCCGCCAACAAAGCAGCCCGCTAGTGTCCATTCTTGCTTGGGGAAGCATGTACTCGGCTCCACCATATACCATGAAAGCTAGAAGCACATCTGTAACATGAGAACGTGCAATAAAAAGGAAATGGTGGCAGATGAGGGACCACCTAACTTTTACTTACTGGCCAGGAAAATTCACGAAATACCCAAGATCAGTTTGCACGATCGGTGGGTATCGAACTGGAGACCTCTCAAATGCAAGGCCCTCACGGTACTGATTAGAGTAACTAACTAGTGGAGAAATTAATGTAATACATAGGAAAATTCTCTTAAAATGCCGTTTGGTTTCAGGGGACCTTCACTCATTCATTTATAATGAATCTCGATAGCGAAATTTTGGATGGAATGTAATAAAGTTAAAGGTGCATATGAAGGAGGGGCCCCCAAAACCAGGGCAGAACACTGCAAGTAGGTCAATGTGGCCATTTGTGTTTTAAATGTGGCTAATGGAAGGCAGTTGAAAGAGGGAGGGACCGGAAGGGCCACCGTATCTGAAATACAACATGCACAAGCGTAGATGGGGTCTCTAACGTTTCAATATTGAACGCATCCGACATCGTTGAAGCCCGCTCATAAGCTCCAGCCCCCGAAGGTAACTTAAGGGTAGCTGTATGTAAAACTTTTCAGAAATGTCGTTTTTTTAAACTTTTAATTAAAAATACTTTAGTATTGGGATTGTATTTTTGAAGTTTGACGGCTTCTTTTATCACTCAAAGTATTAAACAATAAACAATTTTACTGTGCCACGCCCCCCTTTTTACTTCTTCTTTTGAAGAGTTTGCCATTTTTGTATTTGTTGCTCTTTTGGTTGTCATTTTCTTGAGAGTATTGTTCGGACGCTTTTAGAAGGCTGTGAACAAGTGACGAAATATTTGATTGAGGTTCCTTTGTTTTGAAGTTGTTTACTTTTGAAACACCTCAGTACCAATGAAAAGCAGACTAACTATTTAACTCCACTTTTCTAAAGTTTACGTTTTTTCATCTTCAAGGTACATTTTCTCTAAAACTAGTTATCATATTTGGCTCATTGATAGCAAAAGTTCTTCTGTACAATCTCTGTAACGAAACTTCAAGAACTATTTTAGTTAAACGATGGCGAGATTCTCTTCTAATGGATTTTTGAGAATTATGTCAAAGTAGCAGTATAGATATTATCTTTATCTTAAAACAATTATACATACAAAAATTCTGTTCCACAGCATAATGTGAAGTATATTCGAGATAACTCATAGGTGTTTTTATAAAAGTACCTGGGCGACCGAGCTTCGCTCGACTTTTTTCGCCTCTGTTTTTGTGAAATCTTTTTTTTTTTTTTTTTTTTTTTTTTTTTTTTTTTTTTTGTGGGAGAAGGTACTTATTTAGATAAACCTGAAAGGCAAAACGTTAACTAAATAATATTTTTTTCGTAGAGAAAACACTGAGAATGTAATATGCAGCATTTCTATTTCAAACATGAAGAAAATTGTATGACTTATTTGTAGAAGAGTGAGCAGAGAAAGAGATGTGAATGTGTTACCTAACAGTGAGTAGAGAAAACTCTCTCAATGTAATATGCAGCATTTCTATTTCAAACACAGAAAATTGTATGACTTACTTCTAGAAGAGTGAGTAGAGAGACAGTTATGAATGTGTTACCCAAAAGTAAGTATAGAAAACAGTTGAATGTAATACGTAGCATTTCTATTTCAAACATGCACGAAATTGTATGACTGATTTGAGGAAGACTGAGAAGAGAAACATGTGAATGTGGTACCTAAAAGTGAGATGAGAAAACAGTGTTAATGTAATAGAATTTATATTTCAAACATACTGAACATGGTATGACTTATTTTAAAAGTGGGAATAAAAAAGATTTTTGGTGTAAAATCACCTTCTATGGAAAATTATTTATAGAAGAGTGAGTAGAGAAAGAGATGTGAATGTGTTACCTAAAAGTACTTAAGTAGAGAAGCCGCTGTGAATGTAATATGCAGCATCTCTATTTCAAACATACCGAAAATTGTATGACTTATTTGTAGAAGAGTGAGTAGAGAAGGAGAAGTGAATGTGTTACGTAAAAGTGAGAGGAGAAAACTGTGAATGTAATAGCATTTCTATTTCAAACATACAGAACATGACTTATTTTAAAGGTGGGGATAAAAATGTTTTCTTTTTGGTATAAAATCACGTTTTTATGCAAAAATTATATATAAGAGTGAGTAGAGAAAGAGATGTGAATGTGTTACTTAAAGTGAGTAGAGAAAACACTGCGAATGTAATATGCATGTATACAAAAATTTAAGCAAATCTTTATAGCCGTTTCTGAAATACCGGGAATATATATACAAGAATTGCACTGCAGAAGTGGGAATAAAAAAGGTTATTTTCTATGTAAAATCGCGTTTTTTTCGGGAATCACACCTATATAGAGGAACTTAAAAAACAAAACCCTATCTGCATATAAAATTTTATGGAAATCGTTAGAGCCGTTTCCAAGTTACGCGGAATATATTTATATACAAGAATTGCTCGTTTAAATATATAAGATATGTGAAACACTTTCAGAAAATTCACCGCATATTTTTAGATAACCAAAAGCATAACACAAGGCAAATACATCATAAACTTCCGAAGACATGGCGAGTGCAGGAAAGTTGCGCAGTGGTTTGTGGTCAAGTTTACACAGGTACGTATTTGTAAGAAGACAGTGGGAGAGCCAGGTTAAGTATCTCTCCGACTTCCATGTAGTAAACATCGCGGGGATGTGTACAGTGCTCACTTCCATTATCAGCAGTCTCTAGTATGTGAAACCAAGACTCACCATCAATTTGCATGACGTCACTCGCGCCGATCCTGGTAACATTTGCCCTCGTTTCATCACGAATGGCAAGACTACTTTTGCATTTTGTATAATGTTTAATGTGCGATTATTCATTACGCCATGTATCTCATTTTAATATTAGACGTCATTACAAATAAAAACAAGAATACATATCAATTAATATGGCAAGATTTTAAAACATATAATTATTGTTACTTATTATTTACTGTAATATAATCATTAGATTAGAATCAAGATTTTAAAACATATAATTATTGTTACTTATTATTCACTGTAATATAATCATTATCATTACGCTCTACATTAATTAATATTTGCAGGATGAAATAATCATACTACTCGTGCTATTGCATTTTTCAACATTATTACTAATTTTATTGTGGTGTAGGACACACTGGAAAGCAGAGCGTTGAGGAACTGAAATCCAGTTCTCCAAAAGACTCGATAAAAATCTGATATGTTACACTCACATGACTTTCTCTACTCGTGTACCAACCATTCTTACAAACTCTTATTCCTATATCTTCTTCATGATTCTGATCTCCTGCACTCACATGACTTTCTCTACTCGTGTACTAACCATTCTTACAAACTCTTATTCCTATATCTTCTTCATGATTCTCATCTCCTGCACTCACATGACTTTCTCTACTCGTGTACTAACCATTCTTACAAACTCTTATTACTATATCTTCTTCGTGTTAGTTAAGATAAACATCTGCACAAATTATCTTATTGCTTATTTCCTTGTAGGGAATACAGTAGTCTTTGAGCGATAGTCAAATCATTTAAAGCCTTGAGATCCCGTTCTGTTTGTACGCTTGATGTATAAACAAATGAACAACGATGTTGCATTTCACGAAAATTCAAGTTTTCCGAAACTGACATAAATAACAAGGAATATCTCCGAAATGATTCACTCTACAAAAAATTTATTTGCACGTAGATTCTGTGTTTTGGCAAGCTCTACATTTTGTATAATAAGATTTGGTATATCTCTTACAGTTTACGAGTTATTCCAGAAAATTCAAAATTTACATTTCATTTGTCATAAAAATGTCTTAAAAATGTCATTTTAATCAAAATCGTTTGAACCATTTTCAAGAAAATAAAAATATTTGCAAAATTTTCCACGTAAAAGGTAGTTCAGGTTGGAGGAATTTTCTTCAAGATCTTCATGTCGTATCCTTGAAAGACCTTAAACTTAAACACCAACTTTGGTTCTAACTGACTTTTGGTTTTTGAGTTACACATACACACACACATACACACACATACACACACACACCGAGCACGCGCTCGGGGGCCTTTTTCTAAATATTCTTTCATTTTTATTCAGGGGGTCTCAAAACATTTCCGGTGAAATCTCGACATCGAATTTTTTTGTGGAATACAATACTTCCTCTGCTTTACTATACGTAGTAGAGAAAGTAAAAATAAACCACTCAACAATCTGTTAGGACTGGATTTCAAAATTGAATCATGTGAAAAGCAGATCCAGGTCTAAAGTTGGTATTTAAGTTCAATGTCTTTCTAGGATACGACAGGATGATTTTGAAGAAGATTGCTCCACCCTAAACTACCCTTTACATGGGCAAACTTTTCGAAAATTTTTATTTTCTTGAAAATGACTTAACAATTTTGATTAAAATGACATAAGTTTAAGACATTTTTATGAAAAGTGAAATGTATATTTTGAATGTTTTTGGCCATAGCCTCTGTAGTCCTGTTTACTCTTGATGACTTTTGCATAACTGGTAAACCGTAAGAGATTGACAAAATCTTAGTAAACAAAAATGTAGATCTTGCTGAAGCTCACAATTTATGTACAGATACATTTTTTTGTAGAGTGAACCATTTTGGAGATATTCCTCGTTATTTGTGTCAGTTTTGGAGAACCTATACTTCTGTCAAATGGAACATCGCTATTCATTTGTTATATGTTAACTGTGCAAATAGAACGGAATTTGAAAACTTAAAAACATTTGATTATAGCTCAAAGCCTACTGCATTCCCATATTCTCCTTGCACGTGCAAGAAAACGAGCAATAAGATAATTTCTGCAAATGTTTATCTCAAGTAACACGAAGAAGATATAGGAATATAAGTTCATAGGAATGGTTAGCACAAGAGTAGAGAAAGTCATGTGAGTGCAACATATCAGATTTTTCTATTACAATGTGCCGTGTGGAATACAACGGTGTAATGAGGGTTAATGTATTTGAACATCCCTTGTTCCGTAATGTGATGTGGGAGCAGTTGCTACTCTCCACCTCTTTTCCTTATTGACACGCCTGGGTAAGAGACAGAGGAAAGTGATAATATATATTATGTTGCCCGTGGTGCAGACACGAGACACCAAAGTGTCTTGCATGACGACCTCGAAAACACGAACATTATGCTGGTCCTTGAGTGCATCTCTTCAACAGGGACAGCAACATATGTTTTTACTTTATGTAATGCATTCTCAGTTAATTGGCCATTGAAAACCTGATTTTAGCTTAGATTAGAAACACTTCCTCAATTTTACATTAACATATCCATACCACAAAAAAGTGCTTCATAGTTATTTCTCATTTCAACATTCTTGCATCGTAATGTATATAAATAATGCTGAAATTCCCTGAATAAACCGTTAAATTTCTAGCTAATTGCACATTTCGTGCTCAAGAACGTGCAAAACAATATCTTTCTAACACGCCAACTTACTGTTTAAAACTCTGATCTGTTCCACACAAAACTTTTTCTACCCATTATTCAACTAAAGATAGAGTGTCTCAAAAATTTATTAATACTTTGAATGTCTATAAAATCAACATGCACATAGAGACAAGTTTAACGGCGAATTAAAAAATAAAAATCTGATGTTGCACTCACTTGACTTTCTCTACTCTTGTACTAACCATTCTTACAAACTCTTATTCCTATATCTTCTTCGTGTTAGCTGAGATAAACATTTGTACAAATTATCTTATTGCTAATTTCCTTGTAGGTGCAAGGGGAATGTGGGAGTACAGTAAACTTTGAGCGATAGTCAAATATTTTAAATCCTTCAAATTCCTTTCTCTTTGCACGGCTAACATTTAACAAATGAATAACGATGCTACATTTTACAGAAGTAGAAGTTATCCAAAACTCACGCAAATAACAAGGAATATTTCCGAAATGTTTCACCCTACACACAAAACAAAACAAAAAAAAAAAAAAAAAAAAAAAAATTTGGACGTAAATTGTGTGTTTTAGCAAGATCTACATCTTTTGTGTAGTAAGATTCGGCTATCTGTTATGTTTGACCAGTTACGCAAAAGTCATCCAGAGTAAGTAGGACTACAACCAGACAATTCAGGATATACATTTCATTTGCCATAAAAATATCTCAAACATATGGCACTTTAATCAACATCGTTAGGGCCATTTTCAAAAAAATCAAAATTTTCGAAAAAGTTTCCATGTAAAGGGTAGTTTGGGGTGGAGGAAAGATATTAAGCTTAAATACCAAATTTGGATTTTAACCGACTTTTCGCTTTTGAGTTATGCTGTCCAATGACTGACACACACACACACACACACACACACACACACACACACATGCACGCACATACACACACGGACATTTTTCTAAAATGCTTTTTTGGATTCAGGGGGCCTCAGACCATATAGTTCCGCTGAAATCTCGACATCGAATTTTTGGATGGATTACAATACTTCCTCTACTTAGCAGCAGAAAAAGTGAAAATGTAATTGCAGAATCATGTTGGTAAATGTTGATATCGATGTTTCTCATTGTCCAGACAAAGGTGATAACACGAACCAGTGGATTCGCAAACGTCACAAAACAATTCGTTTGGAATTTCGTGACATTGTCTTTCGATTTCCAACTTCAGTGCATCAGTTATTGATTTTGTGTGATAAATTCTGTTCTTGAGATATGCCAATAAAAGGAAGTCCATTGGTGTGAGGTCTAGGGAACGCGCAGTGTGTGTCCAATCCATGTGTTTACATCGCGATGGCAGTGGGGTGGTGCTCCATCTTGCTGAAAGTAAATGGCGTGGACCGACGAACTCCTGCAGCAAGGTTAGGTTAGATGCCCAACACACTGTTGCCCCTGGTAAGTTTAACTGTTACATTACGGCTTATAGGACACTAATAGGTACAATTATGCTATGTTGTTACATTAGTCACACCTGAAAAACAAATTGGGTAGCCATTATTTCATTGCATTTTTCTTGTGTAACTGTAGCCTTTAAACTTGTCTGTCTGTTTATAAATAATGATTTTACAGACATTCACAGAGTTAGTACATCCTTTGAGACACCCTATTCTTTAAAATGCCTATTGTTGTAATTACGTAGCGTTAGGGATGGGATATTCACACCATCGATACCTCTATAGGTACTCTCGATACTCGGTGGTATCGAAATAAGTGTAATATCTACTTTGAGATAAACCGTCGGTAACTTTTCGATACTTTTAAACGTTAAGTTTTGCATTATTGGAAGTTGTCGCGTCGAGAGGTGACGTTGTTGCCTCGCACGAGTCCCCGTACAGTTACTGGACTAGCTCTTGAGAGGCCTTTACTGTGACTGAATGAACGCAGCATTTTGTAGACTCTTGTGTCTAAATAAAAACTTGCAGAACAATGGGGAAGGAGTAGAACTACGCGTAAGCGAGAGATTTGGCTCAGTCTGTGGCCCGCGGGTTCGCTTCCCGTGGCCGATCTTACTGACCTTGCGATTTTTCAGGGTTTTCCCTGGACACTAAGGAGAATGCTGGAAATAATATTTACCTTACATCCACCGTTTCAATTACTTTCATTTCATTCTCTCTATCCGGTCTTTCCAGGCTGTAAGAGTCAGGTGGACTACCCTACGCTGATGCTTGCACTCTGGAAATAGATGCTCGGCTGAGGGGAGGCGCTCTGGCTGGACGGCCGCCCTTCCAGGGAGACTGATTGATCCGCCGGACCTGGCTGGTGGTGGGCTTGATCTCCGTCGGGCTGTAGAACTTGCCCGCACGTTAGGAACCCACCATAGTTGTATTTCCGCCTGTCATGCGTTACAGCCACCTGTAGGATACTCTCATCTCATCGTTCCTCCCGGGGTCTGACTCACAATAAGCTGATGTGGTGGAATCCCTACCCTGAGAGACAGACAGACAGACAGACAGACCTACTCGTGTAACATGTAGTGCTAACTGAGTTGTGAATGAAACTGATTCAGCTGACGCAGTGAAGCACATTTCTAAAATAGTGGACATGGTGACTCATACTTTGCGATTACATCTTCCCAGTGACCGAAATGTATGAATCCAATGAAACAAATTAAGATACATAATACAGGGAATGAAAATATTTGTTCCTTAATTCCACCTGTTAGAGTTTGTTTCGCAACTCAAACTCGAGTCACTACCTCCCTTACAGGTGACAGGTTCGGTTACCGGCGTCGCCGTGGGGATTTGCTCCTCTGGGAGACCTGGTTCGGGTGCACTAAGTCTCGTTAAGTCCCTGAGGGGCCAATTGAGGAGCTACTTGATTGAGAAGTAGTGGCCCCTGAGACCACATAACCAACTGGGAGGAAATGAGACGCTGACCACGTCCCACCCTCTAGTATTGCATCCCACTCATGCTGCTTGTGATGGGCAGAGGTGGGGGATGCAGCGGCCGGGTGGTAGGTCTCGACCCGGAAAGGCTGTTGCGTCTTGGGGTTAGTTATTGTTTGTTAATAAGGTATAACAATGATATTGAATAAAATGAGTGGAGTGTGAAAGTATTTTGTAGTGGACAACACTAATAATATCAAGGCACTGTGTAAAACATGAAGAGGAAAAAAAAAAAAAAACACTTTCGCGTGGTGATAAGTCACACAGCACATGAAATTTAGAACATCATCTTATATTCACACGCTGAGTAAAATTTACAGAACCTCAACTAAAACACTTGATATGTTGAACTCACATGACTTTCTCTACTCTTGCACAAAATATTCATACAAACACCTATTCCTCTATCTATTTCATTTTAATCGGGATAAACGTCTGCAGAAATTATCTTGTTGCTTATTTTCTTATAGGTACAAGGGGAATAAGAGGACTTCAAGCGACAGTCAAATGTTTTAAGAGCGGTCGTTATATAATGACCTGGAGTTTCCGTTCTGTATGCATGGCCAAGAAATAAAAATGAATAACGACCTCCTATTTGAGAATGTCTACAAGTAGTGTGTAATTCTGGCAAGTCATCAAGAGTTAACAGGGTTACAAGAACTGTAGCCAGAGAATTCAAAACACACGTTTAATTTCCATAAAATATCTTAAACTTGTGGAATTTTAATCAAAATCGGTAGAGCCAATTTTAGAGAAAATTAAAATTTTCCATACAAAGAGTAGTTCAGGATGGAGGAACTTTCTTGAAAATCTGCGTGTCGCATTCTTGAAAGATATTAAACTTAAATACCAACTCTGGGTTTTAATCGACGTTTCGTTTTTAAGTTATGCTGTTCACAGACATACACAGACACACACACACACACACACACACACACACACACACACACACACACACACACACACACACACACACACACACACACACACACACAAACACAAACACACACACACCTTTCCCTAAAAATGCTTTTTATTTATTCAGGAGACCTCAAAACATATACTTCCGGTGAAATCTCGACCTCTACTACTATACGTAATAGAGAACGTACAGAGGTATGTTTTGATCCAATGATTTAATAACAACTTGCGGAAGGGGACTTAGCATCTCCACCCAATTTTTGTGCCTAAGCCACTAACGGGGCACCCCCGAGAGGATGGATGAGACGAATGGATCCTAAGGGCGGCCGGAACGTTACTACGGTAGAGCAGAGTACAGGGTCCCTACCTTTCCCCAGTCAGAAGCTCACCGGCGGAGGCTGCCTTAGCTCCCTTCCCCCGCTCGGGTTTGTACCACTTCCTGGAGGCCCGGAAACCAGTAACTCGCCTGCCAATCCGGAGGACGGGAGTTCCAGAGAGCGTTTGTTCCCCTTGCCGTGCTGCTAACGCGACGCTCACCGATGTTTACAACCCTGAAAGAAACCTAACGAGATGAAGGGTGAAATGAAATGATTAATGGAGGGACAGGAAATTCGGAGGATATGGAAATTCTTCCCAGCATTCGCCTGCCGACTCGGGGAAACCTTCAAAAATATCCATGGGTCAGGAAGATCGGCCACGAGGATCGGACTCACGACCTCCCGAAGGTGGATTGCAGACGCTACCCACAGAGCCATCCCTCTCAATTATGTGTGTTTTAGACGTGGCAAATGACCTTGCTAGGATCTGCGCGAGTGGCGTCATGCAAATTGATGGAGGGGATAACTCTGTTTCTTTCCTTGAAATAAACAACACACTGCTGATAATGCGAGCGGGCACTATACTTAATCACGTACTGTTCCATTGTTTACTGCACGGAAGTTTGAGATATAATAATCTATGTCTTATAAAATTATAGAAGTGAACTGGTAACTCAGTGAGCATGCTATCGTATCATGCAAGTATCAAACGTAGCATTTGTGCTTAAAAAATAATACTGAGAAAGAGTAACATCCTACTATTACCACTTTATACGAAAAAACATTTTTTACTTTAACTTCAAGTACCTGGGCGACCGAGCTTCGCTCGACGCGTTTCCTCTCTGTTTTTGATTAGAGAGAGATGTGAATGTGTTACCTAAAAGTGAGTAGAGACAACAGTATGAATATAATATGTAGCATTTCTATTTCAGACATACGGAAGATTGTGTGGCTTCTTTGTAGAAGAGTGAGTAGAGAAAGAGATGTGAATGTATTACCTTAAAGTGAGAGGAGAAAGCAGTGTGAATGTAATAGCATTTCTATTTCAAACATACGGAAGATTGTATGGCTTCTTTGTAGAAGAGTGAGTAGAGAAAGAGAAAGAGATGTGAATGTATTACCTTAAAGTGAGAAGAGAAAGCAGTCTGAATGTAATAGCATTTCTATTTCAAACATACAGAATATGGTATGACTTATTTTAAAAGTGGGTGTAAAAATGATTTTTGGTGTAAAATCAAGTTTTTATGGAAAACTGTTTATAGGAGAGTGAGTAGAGAAAGAGATGTGAATATGTTACCTAAAAGTACTTAAGTAGGGAAACCACTGTGAATGTAATATGCAGCATCTCTATTTCAAACATACAGAAAAGTGTATGATTTGTAGAAGAATACGTAGAGAATGAGATGTGAATGTGTTGCCTAAAAGTGCGAGGAGAAAACAGTGTGAATGTAATAGCATTTATATTTCAAACATACAGAACATGGCATGACTTATTTTAAAACTGGGGATAAAAATGTTTTGTGTGTGTGTTTGTTTAAAATCACGTTTTTTATGGAAAATTGTTTATAGAGGAGTGTGTAGAGAAAGAGATGTGAATGTGTTACCTAAAAGTGAGTCTAGAATACACTGTGCATATAATATGCATGTATAGAAAAATTTAACCAAATCTTTAGTCGTTTCTGAAACACCGGGAATATATATACAAGAATTG
The DNA here is from genome assembly GCA_030765045.1 of Tenodera sinensis. Lineage (NCBI taxonomy): Eukaryota > Metazoa > Arthropoda > Insecta > Mantodea > Mantidae > Tenodera > Tenodera sinensis. Next base: position 305,982,627 of record CM060962.1, read on the forward strand.
CACTGTAAAAGCGGGAATAAAAAATATTATTTTTGATGTAAAATCGCGTTTTTTTCGGGAATTACACATATATAGCTGAACTTAAAAAGCAAAACCCTATCTGAATACAAAATTTGATGAAAATCGTTAGAGCCGTTTCCAAGTTACCCGGAATAAATGCATTTATATACAAGAATTGCTCGTTTAAATATATAAGATTTCCAAACATGCTGGACACGAATGATGCAATTTTCCATTCGGCTGGATTTACTCATAAGTGTCTTCGTAGTCCCTCTGTGACACCTTCTGCATTTTTGTGCACACCTTTTGTACCACTTCACCTGGTAATTTTCATTTCAAAACCTCCTCCAGTGAGCAAAAGCTCTGGTAAATTCTTGGAAGCAATTCTAATATTTTAAAAGTAGAGAGAATTCTTAAGCAGAACAATGAATTTAATGTGATAGTAACTGATTAGCTGGCACTGCCCATGGTTGAGGATTTAAACCACAACATTTAGACTTAGGTTGCACTTGTCCAACAGCTTTGCGTTTCTTTGTTACTGTGTGTGTGTGTGTGTGTGTGTGTGTGTGTGTGTGTGTGTGTGTGTGTGTGTGTGTGTGTGTGTGTGTGTGTGTGTGTGTGTGTGTGTGTGTGTGTGTGTGTGTTCTATCTCTTACGATTTACCAATTATACAAATGTGGCTGCGGGAAGGCTATTGATAATAAGGAGGAGAGCCTTCAAATTGTTTCATAAAGACCTGAAGGACCCGACCTTCAACTTCTCGTGGTGCAGCTGTTAGTGGTCACACTTCGATGAACAAAACGGAAGGGCTACTCACCAAAAAGCACTGGTCAGCAAGGTGAGCTGATAACCGAACTGTTATTTCTTACTTTCCATTATTCCAATTACATCTTTATTCTTTTCTATCTAGCCTCTCTTGCCTAAACTCTGGTTCTTTTTCAGACCCTACTCTATTAATGCAGAGCACTCGAGGCCAAAGGGATATGTTCCACTTCTCCAATTTTCCATTTCTCTTATAAAAATCTGATGTGTTGCACTTGCATGACTTTCTCTACTCCTGTACTAACCATTCTTACAAACTCTTATTCCTATATCTTCTTTCTTGTCAGTTGAGATAAACATTTGTACAAATTATCTTATTGCTTATTTCCTTGTAGGTGCAAGGGGAATGTTAGAATACAGTAGGCTTTGTGCGATAGTCAAATGTTTGAGATTCTCTTGTCTTTTCACACTTAACATATAAAAAAGATGAACAACGATGATCCATTTCACGAAAGTTCTAAGTTTTCCGAAACTCACACACATAACAAGGAATATCTCCGAAATGGTTACCCTACAAGAAAATTTATTGAGACATAAATTGTGTATTTTAGCAAGATCTACATTTTTTGTGCAGTATAATTTGGTCTATCTCTAACGGTTTACGAGTTATGCACAAGTCGTCCAGAGTAAATACGACTACAGGGGCTATAGCCAGAAAATTCAAGATATACATTTCATTTGTCATTAAAATATCTCAAACATATGACATTTTAATCAAAATCGTTAGAGCCATTTTCAAGAAAATCAAAATTTTCGAAAAATTTTCCATATAAAGGGTAGTTTAGGGTGGGGCTATTTTCTTCGAAATCTTAGTGTCGCATCCTTGAAAGACATTAAACTTAAATACCAACTTTGGTTTTTAACCGACTTTTCGTTTTTGAGTTATGCTGTCCTCAGACTGACAGACTGACACACAGACACACACACTGGGACCTTTTTCTAAAAATGCTTTTTTTGGATTCAGGGGGCCTCAAAACATGTATTTCCGGTGAAATCTCGACATCGAATTTTTGGGTGGAATACAATACTTCCCCTACTTACCAGTAGAGAAAGTGAAAATGTACTATTGCTGACCTATCACAGCATATAGAAATGTCCTAATGGCTGAAGAAGGAGTGGTTGGTGGTTGCCTATGGCACCTCCAGATAGATTCCATGTACCCGTTCACCAACGATAAGTGTGATCCTTCCACAATACCAAGGTTAAGATGGAATGATTGCCTGGCTACTTGTAAATATAAGGTGTCCATAGGAAGCAGTTGGAATCAGCTCAAATACAGTTGAACCTGTTTTATGCGTAACTCAGTTCTACGTAATTCGCAGTTATACGTATTAAATTTCACTGAAATAAACTGATTTTTGTGTAATTTCAATGAGCATAAGGCATACGTTATCTTAAAAGAAACTCGAGGCGTATTTTCCTTATTTCTGTTGACAAAGACCCAACCTCAGCGGGCGACTTTCAGCGCAACAATGTCGTAGCAATAAACTAGAAGTATCTGGTGTTTACTGTTGAACAGCGGTTTTGTCTTTCAGTTCTCAGTTGTTTTTAATCAGTCATGGCGAACAGAGGAAGGAAATGGTGCACACTACATCAGAAGGTATAATTCATAGAGAGGTGAAACTTAATCCACACAAAACCAAAATTGCTCAGATTTAGAAATTGCTTATACCACGCTACGTTACAGTCAACAGTAACAAAATGATGTGTATACACTTAATACAAGAAAAGTGAAACAAGCCAAATTAACTGATTTCTTTCAAGGAGGACCAAGTTCAAAATAATGTTTTCATGTTTACTAACTTTTACGTCTATAGGCCCGCTGTATAGTTCTTTTAAAGTAAATTATTGTTTTAAAAAACTAAAACAGACACGCTTTTATGACAAAGCGAACTAAAAAGAAGAAAATAATTTTTAAGCATGAAGAGTTTGTTCTATAGCGACATAAAGACAACTAGTTCATTATAATTCAAAATTTTGTAATACGTTCAAGATAAAAGCTCATTTATATTAACAAAATAATAAATTTTATTGTAAAAAGCGTGGAGTGCTTTTTAGATATTTTGTCATATCTTTACTTTTATAAATAGCTACCAGTAAACTATTTATAACATTTAATGACAGACACTCCACCGTGTATAGTAAGTGTGTGTAACGGAGGGGGACACCTCGACTCACTGCGACCCCGACATGTATGTATTGCGGGCTAGCACTACCCCAGGGGAGGAGATGAGGCTAAGTGAGACCGTAGGCTTATCAGAGAGCGGAGCCAGCAGAGCCAGCGAAGCCCAGAGGCGCATAGAAGACTCCAAAAGTTACCGAAGTGTTTCCTCTACCCACGGAGAGGGCGACGAGGCGGCCCTTGCGGCCCGGGCAGCAACTTCTAGGAAGGGCCAGGGAAGAGGTTCCAGAGCGCAAGCAACTATGCCATCTGTCCGCAATCGTCAGATCGTACCGCGCTACCAATCAAGCCTCACAAGAGAGGGAAATGAGAAATGAAGGAACAGTAGGTAATCCATGGAGAAGACTAACGCAAGCCAGCATTCGCCTAAGTGACATGCTGGAACCACGGAAAAACCCGCGTCAGTGTGCGCGACCATGGGAATCGAACCCACGACCTGCCAAATGCGGAGCACAGACATTACCGCCTCAGTCATCTCGCTCGGTACGTAGGGGAACTGTTGTATTCGACCAAAAAATTCGAAGTCGAGATTTTTCGGAAACATGTTTCAAGGACCCCGAATAAAAAAAGCATTTTTAGAAAAATGTCCGTCTGTGTGTGTCTGTGTGTATGTGTGTCTGTGTGTGTCTCTGTGTGTGTCTCTGTGTGTCTGTGTGTGTCTGTGTGTGTCTGTGTGTGTCTGTGTGTGTCTGTGTGTGTCTGTGTGTGTCTGTGTGTGTGTCTTTGTGTGTCTCTGTGTGTCTGTGTGTGTCTGTGTGTGTCTGTGTGTGTCTGTATGTGTGTCTGTGTGTATGTGTGTGTCTGTGTGTGTCTGTGTGTGTCTGTATGTGTGTCTGTGTGTGTCTGTGTATGTCTGTGTGTGTCTGTGTGTATGTGTGTCTCTGTGTGTCTGTGTGTGTCTGTGTGTGTCTGTGTGTGTCTGTATGTGTGTCTGTGTGTGTCTCTGTGTGTGTCTCTGTGTGTGTCTGTGTGTCTGTGTGTCTGTGTGTGTCTGTGTGTGTCTGTGTGTGTCTGTGTGTGTGTCTTTGTGTGTCTCTGTGTGTCTGTGTGTGTCTGTGTGTGTCTGTGTGTGTCTGTATGTGTGTCTGTGTGTGTGTCTGTGTGTGTCTGTGTGTGTGTCTGTGTGTCTGTGTGTGTCTGTGTGTGTCTGTGTGTGTCTGTATGTGTGTCTGTGTGTGTCTCTGTGTGTGTCTCTGTGTGTGTCTCTGTGTGTCTGTGTGTGTCTCTGTGTGTGTCTCTGTGTGTCTGTGTGTGTCTGTGTGTGTGTCTGTGTGTGTGTCTTTGTGTGTGCCTGTGTGTGCCTGTGTGTGTCTGTGTGTGTCTGTGTGTGTCTGTGTGTGTGCCTGTGTGTGTCTGTGTGTGTCTGTGTGTGTCTGCGTGTCTGTGTGTGTGTGTCTGTGTGTGTCTGTGTGTGTGTGGGCGTGTGCGCACAGCATAACTCAAAAACGAAAATTCGGTTAAATGCCAAACTTGTTATTGAACTTCTACATCTTCCAAGGATGCGCCACAAAGATTTTAAAGAAAATACTTCACTCCAGGCCAGCCTTTATCTATTATCTGCATGAAAGACTTTCCAGAAAATCTCCCCACCCCATACTACTCTTTACATCAGGGCTTCTCGAAGCTTCAAATCTCACCGGGTGCAATCCAAGGTGCAGAGGGTCCTTGCATCGGGGCGACTCGGTTAACCTCGGCTCAACTCGCGCACTGGAGGCCACGCCGGAAGCACGTGATTTTGTTTACATCAGAGGGAACTGTGTTTTGGACTGGATAATATGTGCAGTAGCTTACCAACAATTGACAGCAAGACCGTTATGTCTGCTAAAGGGTAACCCTCTTAGGCTGCTCTCTTCATTCTCAAAAAGTGCTTCAAATTTAACAGATGTACGTTACAGCATAGATTTCACATTTCTCATATAGATACTAAGGCTACCATGGCTTAATATTGTGTCACCGAGTGCGGCGCACAACAAAGGATAATCGGGATAAGTTATTTCACACCGCATTCCAGGCTGGTGAGCAAACGAAAGCACTCAAGATCATTCTGCCTCGCGCGGCTGTTTGTGTATACGTGACTAACAACAATGAGCGCGGCGAATAACAAAGGATTGCTGGAACCTTCGAGGGGTACCCAGAGCCCGGAGTGTTTGTAGAACTCGAGAAATGTTCATATTACGTAATCCTTGCTGTGTAAGGAGGTGAGGAAACAGCAGAGGATGGAGTTACAGTGGTGAGTCCGTCAGTGTGTCAGGAGTCGAAGACACCTGTGTGCGTGTGTGTGTGTGTGTGTGTGTGTGTGTGTGTGTGTGTGTGTGTGTGTGTGTGTGTGTGTGTTTAACACTTGTCCAGAAAGAACAGTTTCGAGATTACAAAAGGAGAAAGTTGCATTAAAAATAATTTCCTAGCCCCGGCAGGTCTTGAACCCGCAGTCTCCAGTTTAGGTGACGAGGGCTGCTCTAGGTTCCGTGATTATTAATGTATATCTTCAATAGTATTCGTCGCTTTTATCACCAATTTTATTCGTGAATTTTCACTTCTCTAGAACATGAACCTTTGAGTGCAAGGAGAGAGAATGGCAATAAAATAAGTGTTTTGTTTGTTAACAGCTGTGTCAGTTCCCAGGATCATTGCAGCGTCACCGGTATGCCGGGATTTTGTCCCGCAGGAGCTTTTACACTATTGACACATTCAAGTACACTAAAAGGCAAATGTGTTGGGTAGATTTGTACCGGTGATCTGGGATTGGTAGGCCAGCGCTAAACGAGAGAGAAAGAGAGAGAGAGAGAGAGAAAAAAAAATCAGATTGAAATCACATAAGTGCTGAGGCTTTCACGGCCGGCATTATCAACTATGTTAAGTAGATTTTCCGGGCTTGTGGGCCGTGGTCGAGTTGGATTGCCTTCCTCCGACGTTTCGCTGAAAACTGCGTCCAGCATCTTCAGGGTGATCTGATTATTGAACTCCCTAGTGTAATGATTGAAATCACAGTTTTCATGCCTATACACTAGCAATGTGTTACAGGTATAGCTAAAATAATTGGGTATAATTGTGCGGAATTACATTTATAAAGTCTTGCATATGCATTATGTATTAGCAACTGTCAAGAATGTTTAGTACCTAGTTTACAAAAGGTGAAATTTGGATGATAAAAAAAAGTACAGCCCCCGACGGGACTCGAACCCGCAATCTTCGGATTAGAAGTCCGACGCCTTATCCATTAGGCCACGAGGGCTTGAAGAAAATTTGAGATTTTTAGGTATTTTGAATATTACCAACAGTGTAATAACACTACATTTCCATTTCTCTTAATGCATAGATAACCTTAGGGCATTTATCATTTGTGAAATATTCCTTGAAAAGTGTCTTTTTTAACGATTAAGTTCACATTGCACATTTATATTTATTAGCTCAATAAGTTCCATTGCCAAACGAGAATGTCTTTCAGGAGGCCATGGCTTGTTTACACTTAATTAACGTTATTTTCTGTGAAGTATGTTTAATCCTCACGTTTTACGTGTATTGTGACTATCATTTTAATAATGCTGCATCTTCAGTGAAGGATAACATAAAATGTGTGCAGACTCTGTGGAAATCCATACAGAAGTGTTAAAATTCAAGTAAGTAAAGTTCATTCAACTATGTAGGTTAAAAACCTTACAACTGCAGTAGTAATCATCCTGTAAACACTCATTGACAAACAGTTTCAAATGCCATCATTTCTTTTTCCAAATATAGTCCAAAAGCGATATTACTTAACCTAACCTTCCAATAAAACTATAAGAAGTAATTTATCTAACAGCATTCCTGGTGACTTACATAACCTTGTTTCTGAAGTACAAATTTTTGGTTAAATCAATTTCTTTCCTTGCTGGACCCAAACATCCTACAACAAAATATTACAAAATTCGCCACGAACACTAAATAAGTCAAAGTTTACCATGAATCTTTAACCCTAGATGACGTTTCAAACGGAAGAGAGAAAGCAGAAAAGCAAACTATATTATGGTTTGGACCAGAATGACATACGTAACATCAGACGAAAGGTAATTCATCATGAACACAGTGGATAGGGGTTCTTGTTCAGTATCCAATTAAGATGTAGATTCGTATTTTAAAGATATTTTTCGATACTAAACAATTTGATATCCCTGCACACATCCACAGCTAATACAGATAATGCAAATACTAACTTAATGTTTGGAAATTACAGCTAAAGGAATAAATATTGTAGCATCCAAAGTTAAACCAAAAACTGCTCCTGGAGCAGACAAGGTGACTGTGCGAGTGTTAAATCAAAAGAGAGTTTTAGCTTTACTAGACACGGCAATGCCACGGTTATAGTTATGTGGTCCCAAAGGAGTTAACAAGCGCTCAACTATTTCAGTTTATTAAGCTGGAAATGAAACCGGTTTAAGCAGCTAGAGACCTATTACAATTTTCTCCATAAGAATTATTGAACGTGTTTTAATAAGAAATTACGTCATCTTACATCCATCTTTCGGGGCCAGCGTGGCTTTGCTTCAACGCCTGGCACTTATAATGATACCTCCATCACTAACATGTCTTGATACAGTTAAGGGCAAATGGTCTGATTGCAAAAAAATTTTTTTTTTAAAGATGTGACCAAAAATGTTGATTTTGTTGAACTTGAACACTTTACACAATCTCTAGCAGAAACTCAAATGAGCCTAGGTTCCATTGAATTTCAAGTACCTCTTCTGAGAGTTGTTGGAAAAACCCCGGAGAAGAAATTCTCCAGACAACTCACCATAACCGAGATTTGCACTAAGGACCTCCTGGATGTGAGGCGGACACACTACCTCTAGCTTTGATTGATAGGCCCGGAAACTTGAAAAATGTGGTTATTATCTTTTAATTTAAGAATGTTATACCGGTAGAAACAATGAGAGGTAAAGAAAAACTATTGACGTTTATAAACGAATTCCTCACGATGGTCTAGGTTCTCTGATACTCTATAATTTGCCACTGCATGTAACGATAAAGGATTTGGCTCATAATGAATGAACTGAGGAATATGGGCTCCAATTAAGCCCTAATTTACCTTAACTATCAGTTTAACTTTGCTGATGATGTCAATCAATCCCTTCATTAACACAAACTAATTCTTTGAATGTTTCACTTGTAAAATCTTTGATTGAAAATGAAGAATGTATACAATAAGTGTCTGTTAATTTCAATGATGCAATCATAGTTGATGTAAAACTTATCATTTCTACTTCCAGACCTGCGAGAAGACCGCAGGAGATGTATTGAATACTTCAGGATGATGAGGAGATCATTTCCGAACTAAACCTGCTCCTGGCACCAGATATAAACAACATGAATTACACGATTCGTCCACCAAAGTGCACTGAGGAACCATTTGCACTCTTCTTGAGGTTACATTACATTTTAATAGTGCTTAACGTAGTAGGTACTTTTAGAATTTAGTATAGTTCTCATTAAAAGTTTTTAAAAACGTATTTAAATAAAATAACTTGGTATTAAACAGTGCTACTCTTTAATAGCAAGTTACTTATGAAATGGCAGACAAAGCTCTATGAGGGAACTGAAACGACACTGTTTAGAAATCACTTCTTGGTGTCTCGGATGACTGAGACATGAGTGAAACAAGCTGCACATGTGTTGTAGGAAATATCGGAGCGAGTTACAGATTCTGGACTTAGCCGACTGTACTATTTTAATTTCCAAGCCACACAGAAATTCTCAAATTTCCTTTTTCGTCTCTATTTTCAAGTATAGTGCAAGTGTCCTTAGAGCTTCCTCAGCAGCCTGAAGAAGGTTACATGACCCACCTCATTGGCCTTAGTGCGTTTATAGTCTTACATAATTATTAGATTATGATATCAATGAAGTGTTTATGTGAAGGTGCCTTACTTGATGAGGAAGCATCTGACTGTGTAACATTTTCTGTGTTGTTATTAATGTGAAATAGCAGAAAGTTGCTGTCTGTTGCCCAGGAATGAGCTCCATCCAGCCGCCATGTCTTTGACTGTCCAGATTTAGTTCTCTTGTTACTTGTGGACTTACGACAGCAAACTTAGCCATCTTCACCACATAAAATATATAATTTTCCATATTGATTTCACGTATTTATTGTTATTTCCAACAGATTCCTGGCGACCAGAGGCACATGCAGCTACAGTGTGGAGGAGACAACGGTTCCAAGTCTCGTGTATGACGTATGTTGAGTTAATGAAACAAATGTCATTGTTAACAGAGCAGCTCTGGCTGATGTGGAATCATCCTCTCTGTATATAGACATAGCACTAATCTGCTTCAAAATGTAAACTTGTAAATAATGATATCTAAATAAAATGTGCGTAATGTGATTACTTATTTCAACTGAATAGCCATTTTATTTCCTACTTCCTCCCAAATCATCTTTATTTTGGACGAATTTTGTGTAACTTTGTTTAAGGGAACACTGAAATCATACTTGAGCCCCTTTGGTGAAAAACGTTAATTTTTGTATCTTGATTGCAAAAAGTGGACCATACCCTAAAGAATATATCTGCCAAGTTTTAATCCCCTAGGAAGGGAAGAACATATCTTTTGGATGTCTTTCTTTTAAATTTTGGATTCCTTTTAAATGGGCATGCCCACACCTTCCATTTCAAATTCATTTTTCTGGGAAACATTCCTCGTATTCAGAATCTACCTTCTCCCACAGAAATCTAGTTAGAGATCTAAATATTGGTCCAAGGTAGTTCAGAATATCGGTACAAATGTGTGTTTGGAATTTTGAAATTGATTATAGTTTATTTAAAAAATAGACATTTTTTGAGAAAAGCTATTCATTATATGACAATTTACAACCTTTAACTTGTTGAAAAGGCCATAAGCGATATAATTTTAAAAAATCAACTTTGTAGTTCAACACCTATTAGAGGAGATTTTGATTATACCCAATACAATTTATATAAATTAATTTATATATCAATAATATGACTAGATATTGGAATGAAATTTGGTACATATATTTCTTTAATTGCTGGAAATGCCTGTGCAAAAGAACAAGTCTCTAACTTCTAGGCATTAGAAAACCACGTCTTGTCTACTACGGTGTACCCTTAATAAGGAGGTACATCATGAGAAACAGACGAACATCATATCTGCTGCAGAAAGATATAGACCGCTTTAAAACAAACATTTCATTTCTAATAAATTACATGTGGCATCAGCCATTTCCGAGATATTCGTTATTCTTGGGTTTAGTTTTCAACATTTTGTTGTTCTCTAAAAGTGCCGACGATATTCATTTGTTTCCGTCATTGTCATGGAAACCGTTTGACTTTCAAGGCAAACATACAGATACTGACCAGCTATTGATTAGGTTTCTCCTGTGCCCTTGTACCTACAAAGAAATGTGTAATGAACTATTTTTTCAAAGATGTATTTCGAGTAGCAGGAACGAAAATTTGATGCCAGCACTCACATGACTTCCGCTACTCACTCTTTTAAAAAATATCGTTAAAAGCCGCTATTCCTGTACCTTGTAGACATTAATACAAGTGGTCTTGTAACATATTTCCACATTCAGAATAGGGAATGCAGTAGGCTTAAGCCATAGTCAATTCTTTTAGGAGTTGGTCGCCATTTGATTGCTTGATTTGATTGCTCAAGCACTAATACGCACTCACACAAACACACAGCTTTGTCTAAGTATGTATTTCCATATTCAGTGTTCCCATACATTTATTTTCGAGGACATCCTGGTATCAATGTTTCGGTTGAATAGAATACAACACGTTGTAGAGAAAGTAAGAGTTCATGACTTACTCATTTGAGAAAAGTGTAAGTATTGGAAAAGTACTTGAAATAAAAGTAACAGAGAATATCTCCGAAATGGTTCGCTCCATGAAAAATGGATTTGACATAAGGTGTGTGCTTTAAGGAGATCTTCATGTTTTGTGCAGTGAGATTTTGTATAAGTACGTCTTAAGGTTTAGTTACGCAAAAGTCATTCAGAATGAACAGGATTTCTGAGAATACTCGCAGGAAATTCAAGATAAGCGTTTCATTTGCCATAAAAATACCTTAAACATATGATATTTTGATGGAGATCACTATAGTCAGTTTTGAGAAAGTCAAAATTTTGTAAAAACGCTCCATGTAAAGTGTAGTCTAGGATGGAAAGATTTTCTTGAAAATGTTCGTGTCGCATGTTTGGAAATTTTGTGTTTAACCGACTTTGCGTTTTTGACTCCTGTTCTCGCACGCACGCACGCACGCACATAGCCTTTCCTTTTACAATCCCTACTACGTATAGTAAGTGGAGGAAGTATTGCATTCCACCCAAAAATTCGATGTCGAGAAATATATGTTTTGAGATCCCCTGAATCCAAGAAATGGAATTTTTACAAGAAGGTCTGTGTGTGAGTGTGTATGTGTGTGTGAGTGTGTGTGTGTGTATGTGTGTGTGTGAGTGTGTGTGTGTGTATGTGTGTGTGTGAGTGTGTATGTGTGTGTGAGTGTGTGTGTGTGTATGTGTGTGTGTGAGTGTGTGTGTGTGTGTGTGTGTGTGTGTGTGTGTGTGTGTGTGTATGTGTGAGAGAGTGTGTGTGTGAGTGTGTGTGTGTCTGTGTGTATGTGTGTGTGTCTGCCAGCCTGTGGACAGCATAACTCAAAAACGGAAAGTTGGTTAAAAACCGAAGTTGGTATTTAAGTTTAATGTCTTTCAAGGATGCGACACGAAGATTTTAAAGATAATTGCTCCACCCTAAACTAGCATTTACATGGAAGATTTTTCGAAAAATTTTGATTTTCTTGAAATGGCTGTAACGATTTTGATTAAATTGCCTTATTTTTGAGACATTTTTATGAGAAATAAAATGCGCATCTAGAATTTTCTGGCTATAGCCTATGTAGTCCTGTTTAGTCTGGATAACTTATGAATGACTCGTAAACTGTAAGAGATAGACAAAATCTTAGTCTACAAAAATGTAAATCTCGCTAAAACACACAATTTGTGTGCAAATAAATTTTTTTTTGTAGAGTGAACCATTTCGGAAATATTGCTTGTTATGCGTGTCAGTCTTGGAAAACTTGGAAACTTTCGTGAAATGGAACATCGTTGTACAAGGAGAACGTGATCTCGAAGTTTTAAAATATTTGACTATCGCTCAAAGCCTACTGTATTCCCATATTCACCTTGCACGCACAAAGAAATAAGCAATAGCAAATTTCTGTAAATGTTTGTCTCAGCTAACACGAAGAAGATATAGGAATAAGGGTTTGTAAGAAAGGTTAGTACACAAGAGTAGAGAAAGTCATGTGAGTGCAACACATCAGATTTGTTCAGTATCTGTCAACATCGTTTCAAAGGTAATATGTTCCATCAACTCATGAATTTGAGGGCCAATGACAACAACTTCTTTAATTTTTGCGTTAGTAATGAAATTGCATCAAATATTGACAACACCGACCAACATTGTACATTGCTTTCACAAAGTTCTTCATAAAACCCCATTTCAGATTCAGCGTAGGTAACAGCTGTCTATGTGAACAAGGGGTTCATGTGACACGTTTCTTTCAGCAAGATTGAAGCTTTCTCTCAACTGCCAATGCTTGAATACATAACGATCTTTCTTTGCCCTACTGTCCCAGTGACACAGACACCAGCAATGTTTTCTATAACCAGTTTGCATCCGTAGAAGTAATCCAAGACTTCGAGATCACCGCAGATTTTCCGTTTGTGATTCGAATAGCCAGTGTATTTCAGAAGCAGTCTCATGTTATCCTAGGTTACCTTTAATTGAACTGAATGGGCCTCTGGTATGAAAGATTTCTTGTTTCCCTTATGCAAGGGAACAGCTTTGAGTCTGGTTTTTGAGCAATCTATACAAATGCACCATTCTTCTGGATTATGAACCATCACAGATTCCTTAAGCTATATATCTATCTATGTCATTACAATATACAATAATCTCTGTCATTGCGAAAAGTGGATAGACTAAGCTGTCGTTTATGGAATGATATACTGACTTTTGGTTGTTTTACTTTCTTTACTACTAAGAAAAGGAAGTATTGTATTCCACCCAAAACTTCAAAGTTGAGATTTCACAGGAAATATATATGTTTTGGGGCCCCCTGAATACAAAAGAAAAAGCATTTTTAGAAAAAGGTTCGCGTGTGTGTCTGTCAGACTGTGGACAGCATAACTCAAAAACCAAAAGTCGGTTAAAAACCAAACTTGGTATTTAAGTTTGATGTCCTTCAAGGATACAACACGTAGATTTTGAAGAAAATTACTCCACCTTAAACTACCTTTACATGGAAAGTGTTTCGAAAATTTTAATTTTGTTGAAACTGGCTGAAACGACTTCGATTTTTTTTTTATTTATTTTTTTTATTATATATTTTTTTAAACAATTTATTGCCTTTTAGAAAGTAATACATTGCTACTGTCAACACAATAATGAATCTCTTATTGCATAACAAAAGATAATAAATAATAAATTGGTTGGTAACAGGTAGTATGTTATAGTTATCTAAGGGAATATAATATTATTACATATATTTTTTTTTTTTTTTTTTTTTTTAATGTCCATCTGATACTACGGTCGAACACTGTAAGTTGTAGCCATGTGCAGAGTAGAGCTATGAAAGTAGCAGGTCAACATCCATTCCAAGATAGGAATGTTCTGGACGTGCCATTCTGAAGAAACTCTGCAAGCCAGCTGTGGATGTATGGGGTGGTCAGCCGGTAATAAAGATATCCCATTATCAGCCAACCTAAGAGAGATCGTTTACCAGTAGTAGGGATGTCCAGGAAGAGCACCATTCTGTCCAGATCATTGGGGTTGTCGCTGTGGTAAACTCTGCGAATGATTGCGGACATCCACGTCCATATGTCACGCCGACAGGTCAACAACCGATGCCGCAGCGTGTCCATATTGCCACACTGAGAACACCATGGCGTGGACGAAATGTTGTGCTGATATTTCTTTGCCTCGATAGGAATGACGTCGTTCACTACTTTGTATGCTACGGTCTTGCAATCCGAGGGAATCTGGGGCAGATGAAAATTGGCCCATATTCTAGCCCACTGCCTATTTGGATATTTGGACATGATGGATGGCGTAAGTGCATTACTTTCTAGGAGATGATGGTAAAGAGCCTTAGTGGACAACGAGTCCAGGTCACTTAAAATCTCTGCCGGCAGTTTCGTGAGATAGCTTTTTAGTCTCCTAAAAATGGGATGTTGTAATTTGGCAGAAATCACTGCAACAGAGTTCGGGACATCGGTTGAGATCGTAGATCGCAGAGAGGTTTTTAGAAATAACGCCTTGCATTTGTAGCTGACGGCGATGAGGCCGAGTCCTCCTTTTGCAGGTGGTCTCCATAATTGAGCCCTGGCAATCCTATAAACGTGTCCCGTCCAAAGGTAATAGGTGATACCCAATTCAATTCGTTGTGCAATATCCTCAGGTAATGGTAGTACTTGTGCAATATACCATAGTTTCGAAAGAATGAACAGATTCACATTCCAGACCTTTTCTATAAGGTTAAGATCTCGTGTGAGATGTCTCGAGAGCAGGTACCGAACAATGTTGAGAAGGGGTTTTCAGTTCAATTCCAGCATCTGTATCACATCGGAATGGAAATATATGCCGAGAATTTTCACAGTGTGGGCTATGGGCACCTCTTCGAGTGTAGTGCCTGAGGGCCACTTTCCAAGCGGCAACAATTTGGATTTGTTAAAATTAATATGGGCTGATAAAGCTCTGGCGTAACATTGGAGCACCTGTTTCACACATTTCAAATGTTGGGGGTCACGAAGCAACACCACCATGTCATCCGCATACGCTAAGGTGTTAAACAAGTCAGCAGGATGAGAATACCGTTTGCAGTTGTTATGAAGCATACGAATCAGCGGTTCTGTACAAATCGCATACAGCAACGTGGAAAGCGGACAACCTTGTCGAATACCACTTCGTAATGGCACTGGATCGGTAAAAAATCCATTAATCTGCACCCGGGAATGGGCGTTAGCATACAAGAATGAGAGGGCTTGTAAAATTTGCTGCGGTAGGCCCATTTTGTGCAGCGTTCGAAACAGGTAGGCACGATCAATATTATCAAATGCCTTTTGAAAGTCCAGAGATAGAATACTGGCAGTCTCATGTGAATGGGCGTCAAAGTGTAAAATCGTATCACGAATGAGGCGTAGGTTTTCAGTGATCAATCGGCCTGGCACACCACATTTTTGTTCTTTGCCGATAAGTTCACTCAGGACTGGACGAAGTCGGTTCCCTAGGATTTTGGCAAAGAGCTTGTAGTCAGCGTACTCATCTAGCGAGTTCGGTGCAGACTTTTTGGGAATTAAGACGATTATTCCTTCATTGAAGCCCATTGGATTACCCGGTGTGTGTAGTAGTTCTTCGTAAAGACATAGAAGGGGCGGCTGAATGAATTCCCAGTAGAGTTTGTAAAACTCGTAGCCAATACCATCCGGACCAGGAGCCGATTTGGAACTGGCAGTGGTTAGTGCAGTCACTATCTCCTCAGACGTTAAGGGACTGGTGAGAGCGGTGTTTGCCTCCTCCGGAACTACAGCGTTAGCATGCGCCAAAAGTGAGTCCTGTGCATCCACCGCTGTAGGCCGAATTACGAACAGTGTGTCAAAATATGCCTTCGCCTGATGTAGGATGTCTTTAGAAGAGGTTAGTTGTGCTCCGTCAGAGGATACCAAAGAGTGGATGTAGCATGTGATTCCCCGATGCTTTTCAGTTGCAATATGATAGAGGGACCCTTTTTCATCTTCAGCAACGGATCGTGTGCAGGAGCGTATCTTAACACCATCCATCAACCGAATTGTAAATCGGAGAAGAAGTTGCTTTACATTTTGTATCTCTTCTGCTACTGGAAAACCTTGTCGCTGTTTCGTCAAGAGTTCCTGTAATAGCTGCTGGTGATACTCGCATATATTTCTGTGTTCCTGGGATTTATAGTAACTAACAGTTTTAAAAAAGGAGCGAATGGTGGGTTTGTAAATCCGGAGCCATTTTTGTAGTGCAGTCAAGTTGCTGGAAGTCGCTCGTCGTTTTGCTATCTCCCATCGGGAAGCAAAGTCAGCTCTTATTGCCGCATCTGAAAGCAGGGACGTGTTTAGCTTCCAATAACCTCTTCCTGGTGCAGGGATTTTCTGCTCAACTGTCATCTTGATTATGAGAGCCTGGTGATCGCTAATTGCAGTAGCCCGCACTATAGCGTTTAATACCTTGCTACGACTGTGGCGATTGACATAAAATCTGTCAATGTGTGACGCAGATACGCCCCTATGAAAGGTAAACTGTACCGTGAGATTGTGAATGAGTTCACAAGCATCCATTAGCTGCAATTCACTACACAAGCGTTGTAAGTTGGGTGATGGCGTGTAATTGCCTCGCTGGTCCTTCGCGTGCAAAACGGTGTTGAAATCCCCACCTAATGTCAATGTGTTGTACCTATGCCGGAGATAAAAAGGTAGCTCATGTGCAATCATATGTTCACGTTCCGTCCTGTTGTTGGTTCCGGATGGCAGATAGACATTAATAAATAAGGATCCATTGGTAGTCATCATCAAGAGTATCCTACCACTCGGGTGCCTTTATATAAACTTGATGGGAAGGCCACTTCGGTGTATTATCGCTGTCCCTCTATTGGCATCACCAAGGTTGATGATCGACGTGTAATTGGGTCCTATGAATTTGAACGTCTCGACATTAACTTCTTGTAAAAACAAGACATCTATGTCGTTATCGTACATGAACTGCATGAGTAGGCGTTGTTTTGGGAGGCTTCGCAGACAGTTGATGTTTAAAGTGGCATAGTTTTGCACTAAGGACATGATGGCGTAGCAAAAACAAAGTAGCGGAAACGGACCCATTGGAATTTAGCCACAATCGGTGGTATTGCGGAAAGTTTAAGCCAGCTAGTCTGTTGAAACCGTGTCCGGTGATTTGTGCCTTTCCTTCTTGTAAGGGTGGCCCCGGGGTTTATTATGCACAGCCACCGTTTTGAATGTCACTGGGTCTCGATCATCCACAGGGTCCTCTGACGCTGACACCTGTGCACTATGTGTGTGAGCTTCCATGCCATCTTGACTCCATGTACTAGTCATAATGTGCTGATTCTCCGCTGTGCGCATATTGCGTGTCGTTACATCTACCTGCAGCGTCTGGGATGATTTCATTGCAATCACGTCCTCTTGAGGAGCATCAGAAACGCTGTGCTGATTGCGGCGGGGGTCTCGGGAGTGCGGCCTCTCTATAGTCACTATATTTGGAGTTTGTTGCCGCTGTGTCTCCATTGAATTGTCAGGAGCGTTTTCTGTTCTTAACTTCTTGACATTTGGTTCCCCCTGTTCGCCACCTTCTGGAGTCAGAACAGGAGCAGTAGTGTTATTTTCGCTGTTGGTACTTCGGTCCATAGCTGCGTTATCTGTGGCGGATGGAGCGTGAACCTCCAGGCGTTCGTCATTGTGGTGCTCCAATGTTCGAGTATCTGAGTCGGGCAGTTCTTCGGCCAGCGGACGTGCAGTGGCTGACGTGGGAACCAGGCGGTCCGCAACTGTGTGTGTCACAACCTCACTAAGCAAGCGAGGTTTGTTGTGCGGTTTAAGGGGTAATGCCGTAGGGACTTGCTTGCAATCTTGTTTCAAATGTCCGGTCTCCCCACAGGTAAAACACACTTTAAGTTGCCCGGGATAACTGATCGACGCTGTGTGTAAGCCGATTCTCAAGGAAACGGGTATGTGGTGTTTCATGTCCATTTTGACGGCTCTTACGCCATTCTTTACCGGCAGTAACTGTTGCGGATTCCATTGTTCCATACGTATGTCGTGAATTCGACCGAATTGACCAAGAGCACCGGTGATTATGGAATATGGTACTTCAGGTGGTATGTTAAACACACGTACGATCACACTCTGGAGGTCCGCAGCACTGATAAAAAGTTGTACTACAGTCCCGGAGTCGTACTGGAACTGTTTACAGCCCTGGTGCTCGTGTAAAATTTTGTTGTATATTGTGACGGAAATCAGTTTCAGGTAAATGGCAAAATCTCTGCTGTGTAGTTGAAGCGTATCCACCTGATCTGCCGTAAGGTGCATGGTGTTAATGATCCATTTGTGTATTTCGTAGGCAGACGGCCTGGGTGCGTCGTGTGGAAATTGAATTTTTAGCGTGTTTATTCGCTGGTAAAGTTCCATTTTTTGTGTCTGTGTACTGTTATTAAGGTCTATACTTAGTAAAAAAAATAAGTATAGGTGCAAATACTCACGTTTGAGACGGTGAAGATTTGACTGCAAATGCACTTATTTGACGTTTGGACTGTCGAGCGTTGCCCTGCAGAGCAGACACACACAACGTACGCACAGGTCCGTTCACTTCACTGCCGGCTGGCAGACTGGACTTCGTTTAAAATGTCATATCATTGAGATACTTTGATGACAAACGAAATGTGAATTTTGAATTTTCTGGCTATTATGGCCTATGTAGTCCTGTTTACTCTGGATGACTTCTGAATAACTCGTAAACCGGAAGAGATAGACAAAATCTAACTATACCAAAAAAAAAAAAAAAAAAAAAAAAAAAAAAAAAAAAAAAAAAAAAAAAAAACCTGGATCTCGCTAAAACACACTCTTTATGTCTGAAGAAATTTTTTGTAGAGTGAACTTTTTTCGGAGATATTCCTTGTCATTTCTGTCAGTTTTGGAACACTTAAAACTTTCATGAAATGGAACAGCGTTGTTCATTTTTTATATGTTAAGCGTGCAAAGAGAACAGGATCCCAAAGCTTTAAAAGAGTTGACTATCGCTCAAAGTCTACTGTATTCTAATATTCCCCTTGTACCTACAAGGAAATAAGCAATAAGATAATTTGTACAAATGTTTATCTCAACTAATACGAAGAGGATAGAGGAATAAGAGTTTGTAAGAATGGTTAGTACAAGAGTAGAGGAAGTCATGTGAGTGCAGGAGATCAGAATCATGAAGAAGATATAGGAATAAGAGTTTGTAAGAATGGTTAGTACAAGAGTAGAGAAAGCCGTGTGAGTGCAACACGTCAGATTTTTCATGAAGATGAGACCCAAGTAACTGTGTCGTTTTGAAATATCTACGTAGAACTCTTACAATATGGTGATAATGGCTGTGATAATGACTGTGGTGATAACTGTGATGTGGATGGTATGTGATCATGATCTTTGTGATCTGTTGGGTTGTCACTAGCATTGCGTGCTTCATCTTCCAGCGCTGGTGGTTTGGGAACTGGAAGAGTGTGTTTGTGTTTTGGTTTACCTGAGATTCCTTTGTTAAACAAAAGTAACAATGTGTAACGTGATTTCCAGATTTCCTCCACAACTCTGACAAGCCAAATGCTATGGATGGGTGAGTTCCATGTAACCAGTCTCTCAAATTGCGGCAGCAACACCAACAGTTCTATGGTACCCAACACCTTCCCTCATCTACTTTATGAAAAACACAACTCATACGACCTTTTGACAAGCGCTGAAATGAGATACTTTTGGGCCTTTATTGTAAACTCGCCATACGTATACCAGAAATGCTTCGGTGAATAAGTACACTATCTAGACTTCATTGAGGAGGAAACCCACTCGTTATGATGTTCAAGCACACTGCAGAAATGGACAGTGAATGATCTCTCTAGCTACTGACTGACGCAAGTACAACTGCCTCACTGTCGCAATCAGCGCACTTAACTGCATAAGAATCACATATTTTTGTTCCGTTGGCGAAATTCAGTGTTGCACTGTGTTATTGCCTTCATAGGTAGCAACTGTCACAGAAAAAGAAAAGAAGCAATTTTAATTTGCTAGTCTCAATCTCCTTCTCACTCCCCTTGCACACAACTGTTTCCTAGTTTGAAGCAACGTAACAGCACTAAGTGCGTGGCCAAAGGATAAAGCGTAGGACTTCGTGTCCCAAGGTCCCTGACTTTTATGTAGCGTTCACAAACTGTTGCTGTTAGAAAACTTCTATCTAAACGAAACTTCCTAAACCAAAATTCCAGTCAGTTTTGATTTTTCTGCCACACGCATAGAAGAGAGACAAGGTGTTGCAATCCATCCATAAATTTCATGTAAACAATTCAATGAAAATACACGTTTTGAGTTTCTCTAAATATAAAACCTTTTAGAAAAAGCCTGTCTTCTCTCTCTCCCTCTCTCTCTCTCTCTCTCTCTCTCTCTCTCTCTCTCTCTCTCTCTCTCTCTCTCTCTCTCTCTCTGTATCCGTGTGCCTGAGTGCAGCATTACTCGAATGAATTGAAGCCAATGAAAATGAAATAACACAAATATAAGTTCTGTGGTCACAAAAAAATCTGATGTGTTGCACTCACATGACTTTCTCTACTCTTGTACTAACCATTCTTAAAAACTCTTATTCCTGTATCTTCTTCGTGTTAGCTGTGATAAACATTTGTACAAACTGTGTTATTGCTTATTACCTTGTAGGTACAAGGGGAATATTAGAATACAGTAGGCTTTGAGCAATAGTCCAATCTTTTAAAGCTGAGACATTCCGTTCTCTTTGCACGGTCAAAACATAAAAAATGAATAACGATGTTACATCGGACAAAAGTAAAATTCTCCAAATCTCACACCAATAACAAGCAATATCTCCCAAATGGCTCACTCCACCAAAACAAAAAGTGTATTGGGACATAAATTGTGTGTTTTAGCGAGATTTACATTTTTTGTACTGTAAGATTTTGTCAATCTCTTATGGTTTACGACTTATTGGAAAGTCATCCAGAGTAAACAGGACTACATAGGCTATAGCCATTAAATTCAAGATGCGCATTTTATTTCTCATAAAAATATCTCAAACATATGACAATTTAATCAAAATCGAGACAGCCATTTCAAGAAAATCAAAATTTATCGAAAAATCTTCCATGTAAATGCTAGTTTACGGTGGAGCAATTATCTTTAAAATCTTCGTGTCGCATCCTTGAAAGACATTAAACTTAAATACCAACTTTGGTTTTTAACCAACTTTCCGTTTTTGAGTTATCCTGTCCACAGGCTGACAGACACACACACATACACACAGACACACACACACTCACACACACACTCACACACACACTCACACACACACACACACTCACACACACACTCACACACACACTCACACACACACACACACACACACACTCACACTCACACACAGACCTTCTTGTAAAAATGCTGTTCTTTGGATTCAGTCTCAAAACATATATTTCCGCTAAAATCTCGACATCGAATTTTTGGGTAGAATGCAATACTTCCTCTACTTACTATACGTAGTAGGGATTGTAAAAGGAAAGGCTATGTGCGTGCGTGCGTGCGAGAACAGGAGTCAAAAACGCAAAGTCGGTTACATACAAAACTTCCAAACATGCGACACGAACATTTTCAAGAAAATCTTTCCATCCTAGACTACACTTTACATGGAGCGTTTTTACAAAATTTTGACTTTCTCAAAACTGGCTATAGCGACCTTCATCAAAATACCATATCTTTAAGGTATATTAATGGCAAATGAAACGCTTATCTTGAATTTCCTGCGAGTATTCTCAGAAATCCTGTTCATTCTGAATGACTTTTGCGTAACTAAACCTTAAGACGTACTTATACAAAATCTCACTGCACAAAACATGAAGATCTCCTTAAAACCAACACCTTATGTCAAATACATTTTTCATGGAGCGAACCATTTCGGAGATATTCTCTGTTACTTTTATTTCAAGTACTTTTCCAATACTTACACTTTTCTCAAATGAGTAAGTCATGAACTCTTACTTTCTCTACAACGTGTTGTATTCTATTCAACCGAAACATTTATACCAGGATGTCCTCGAAAATAAATGTATGAGAACACTGAATATGGAAATACATACTCAGAAAAAGCTGTGTGTTTGTATGAGTGCGTATTAGTGCTTGAGCGTGCGTGTGCTTGTGTGTGTAGTGAACCATTTCCGAGATATTCTGTAATTTCTGTTATTCTTCTAATACCTACCATTTTATCAAAATTGAACTCGTTATTCAGTTTTATGTCCTTGACACACTAAGTAAATGAAATTTCAAGCAATCAAATGGCGACCAACTCCTAAAAGAATTGACTATGGCTTAAACCTACTGCATTCCTCATTCTGAATGTGGAAATATGTTACAAGACCATTTGTACTAATGTCTACAAGGTACAAGAATAGCGGGTTTTAACGATATTTCTTAAAAGAGTGATTAGAGGAAGTCTTGTAAGTGCTCGTATCGGATTTTCGTTCCTGCTACTGGAAATAAATATTTGAAAAAATAGTTCATTACACATTTCTTTGTAGGTACAAGGGCACAGGAGAAACCTAATCAATAGCTGGTCAGTATCTGTATGTTTGCCTTGAAAGTCAAACGGTTTCCATGACAATGACGGAAACAAATGAATATCGTCGGCACTTTTAGAGAACAACAAAATGTTGAAAACTAAACCCAAGAATAACGAATATCTCGGAAATGGCTGATGCCACATGTAATTTATTAGAAATGAAATGTGGGTTTTAAAGCGGTCTATATCTTTCTGCAGCAGATATGATGTTCGTCTGTTTCTCATGATGTACCTGCTTATTAAGGGTACACCGTAGTAGACAAGACGTGGTTTTCTAATGTCTAGAAGTTAGAGACTTGTTCTTTTGCACAGGCATTTGCAGCAATTAAAGAAATATGTCTACCAAATTTCATTCCAATATCTAGTCATATTATTGATATATTAATTAATTTATATAAGTTGTATTGGGTATAATCAGAATCTCCTCTAATAGGTGTTGAACTACAAAATTGATTTTTTAAAATTATATCGCTTATGACCTTTTCAACAAGTTAAAGGTTGTAAATTTTCATATAATGAATAGCTTTTCTCAAAAAACGTCTATTTTTTTAAATAAATTATAATCAATTTCAAAATTCCAAACACACATTTGGTACCCATATTCTGAACTACCTTGGACCAATATTTAGATCTCTAGCTAGATTTCTGTGGGAGAAGGTAGTTTCTGAATACGAGGAATGTTTCCCAGAAAAATGAATCTGAAATGGAAGGTGTGGGCATGCCCATTTAAAAGGAATCCAAAATTTAAAAGAAAAATATCCAAAAGATATGTTTTTCCCTCCTAGGGGATTAAAACTTGGCAGGTATATTGTTTAGGGTATGGTCCACTTTTTGCAATCAAGATACAAAAATTGATTTTTTTTTTTTTTACCAAAGAGGCTCAAGCATGATTTCAGTGTTCCCTTAAACAAAGTTACACAAAATTCGTCCAAAATAAACAGTACTTTGGAGGAAGCAGGAAATTAAATGGCTATTCAGCTGAAATAAGTAATCACTTTACAACCATTTTATTTACATATCATTATTTGCAAATTTACATTTTGAACCATGGGATGTTACAGTATGAACCAGCAGTACATTGCATGTGAACAATCCTAGTGTTACATTATGACTGGTGAAAAAATGAGCCTTTTATTATAGAACACATTGTGTTTAATAAATTTCTTATTAAAATGCTTAGACACAATATATAGTTCACTGTAATAAATAAAGTTAGTACAATTAATCACAATTTTTGAATAATACATCTTGCAAAGTCAATCATACGCTGGCTGCAGGTGGTGTCACTGATGAACAAATTCTCTTCTAACAGTTGTGACTGTTGATCACATGAAACAGAAAAAAGTCATTAACTGAATTTTCAAGATCATTTTTATACAATCTCTCAAGTCTTATCAATATACAGCTCATATTTTCTTCCACCAAGTAGAAATGGTTTAGACTTAAGAATTTTTGAATTTTATTTTCAAACTTAGTTGCTGGTTTAACACTTTTAAGCTTTGGGTGCTGAATTAAATAGTTTTATACCACTGTGCTTAAATGATATCTGAAAAAGTTTAGTTCTATGGGCCTTTATATGAAGTTTGTTTTTGTTCCTGGTGTTATGTGCATGTATTTCTGTATTCGTGGTTATGTCACCCGTTTTACTTTTAACATGAATTAACATTTATTTTATGTATAGGGTAGGAAAGGTGAGTATGTTATTTAAAATACTCTCTATGCTTTGAAGTGGGTTTTAATTTGTTAATGATGGTTAAATGCCGTTTAGTTAGCCAACCATTGAGGCGACATATGAAGTTAGTTCTACATTTATTGTTGCTAGTAATAACTAGAGCCACAATTCTTAGTCTATTAGGGCTATCAGGGTTCCTGAAGGCTAGGGAGTCTTTATTTTTCCAACCTCTCCATTTCTCTAATTTCTCTATAAAATCTTAACCCCTAACATGCTGACCTGTCATGGCATGTAATACGTCCTCTGATTAGTGATCAGAGGATATGGTCGGTGAATTTATTTTGATAATTCTCCCGGTCAGGTGGTGAGACCCGTAAACCAACGACAGGTGTGGTCCTCCAGACATTCTGGGGGTTGTGAGAGAGCGATGTGACCGCCAAAACATAAAAATATGGTGCGCTCTAAAAAACGGTTACTATTACTGCTAACTCTCTTCAGTATTTATGTTGAAAAATACTGAAGAGTAAGAGGATTAATGGCTTCATCGTCAGAAATCCAGCATTAGCTAACAACAACATTCTGAAGCAGATTAGTGTGATAGAGGATGATTCCACATCAGCCAGAGCTCCTCTGTTAACAATGACATTTGTTTCATTAACTGAACATACGTCATACACGAGACTTGGAACCGTTGTCTCCTCCACACTGTATCTACATGTGCCTCTAGTCGCCAGGAATCTGTTGGAAATAACAATAAATACGTGAAATTAATATGGAAAATGATATATTTTATGTAGTGAAGATGGCCAAGTTTGCTGTCGTAAGTCCACAAGTAACAAGAGAACTAAATCTGGACAGTCAAAGACATGGTGGCTGGATGGAGCTCATTCCTAGACAACAGACAGCTATAAACACAGTAAGACCAATTATATGGGTCATGTAACCTTCTTCTAGTTGCTCAGGAAACTCTAAGGACACTTGCACTGTACTTGAAAATAGAGACGGAAATTTCAGAATTTCTGTGTGGCTTGGAAATTAAAGTCGTACAGTCGGCTAAGTCCAGAATCTGTAACTCGCTCCGATATTTCCTACAACACATGTGCAGCTTGTTTCACTCATGTCTCAGTGATCCGAGACACCAAGAAGTGATTTCTAAACAGTGTCGTTTCAGTTCCCTCATAGAGCTTTGTCTGCCATCTCATAAGTAACTTGCTATTAAAGAGTAGCACTGTTTAATACCAAGTTATTTTATTTAAATACGTTTTTAAAAACTTTTAATGAGAACTATACTAAACTCTAAAAGTATCTACTACGTTAAGCACTATTAAAATGTAATGTAACCTCAAGAAGAGTGCAAGTCGTTCCTCAGTGCGCTTTGTTTTAACACTCGCACAGCCAGTCACCTTGTCTGGTCCTGGACCAGCTTCTGGTTTAATTTTATGTAATTCTAAATTTATTTCTTTAGCTGTAATTTCTAAAACGTTGTCACTTACATTATCTTTATTAGCTGTGGATGTATGGAGGAATATCAAATTGTTCGGGGACCCAAAAATATCTTTAAAATACGAATCTACATTTTAATTGGATACTGAACAAGAACTCCTATCCTTTCGTCTATTAATATATGTTATTCTGGACCGAATCATAATATGTTTTTCTTTTCTGCTTTCTCTCTCCCGTTTGGAACGTCATATAGGGTTAGAGATTCATGGTAAGCATTCGCTTATTTATTTTGTGTTCGTGACCAATTTTGTAATATTTTGTTGGAGGATGTTTGGGTCCAGGAAGGAAAGAAACTGATTTAACCAAAAATTTGTACTTCAGAAACAAGGTTATGTAAGTCATCAGGATTGTTCTTAGACAAATTACTTCCTACAGTTTTATTGGAAGGTTAGGTTCAGTGATATAGTTTTTTGACTACTTTTGGAAATAGAAATGATGGTATTTGAAACTGTTTGTGAATGTTTGTTCACTGCATGAGTATTACTACAGATGTAAGGCTTTTAACCTACATAGATGCAATGTATTGCTTTTTTCCTGCTGCATGAACTTTACTTACATGAATTGTAACCTTTTGTGTAAATTTCCACAGAGTCTACGCACATTTTATGTTGTCCTGCACTGAAGATGAAGTAAACGTTACTCTCACAATACACTTAAGAATTGAAGATTAGACATACTTCACAGAAAATAACATTAATCAAGTGTAAACAAGCCATGGCCTCCTGAAACACATTCTCATTTGGCAATGGAACACAACTTATTGTGCTAATAAATGTAAATGTGGAGTGTGAAATTTATCGTTAAGACAGTCACTTTTAGAGGAATATTTCACAAATGACAAATGCCCTAAGATTATCTATGCATTAAGAGAAATGGAAATATGGTGCTATTACACTGTTGGTAATATTCAAAATACCTAAAAATCTCAAATTTTCTTCAAGCCCTCGTGGCCTAATGGATAAGGCGTCGGACTTCTAATCCGAAGATTGCGGGTTCGAGTCCCGCCGGGGGCTGTATTTTTTTTATCATCCAAATTTCACCTTTTGTAAACTAGGTACTAAACATTCTTGACAGTTGCTAATACATAATGCATATGCAAGACTTTATAAATGTAATTCCACACAATTGTTTTAGCTATAGCTGTAACACACTGCAAGTGTATAGGCATGAAAAATGTGATTTCAATCGAATTCTCTTTCTCTCTCCCTTTCTCTCATTCTGTCTCTCAGTGGCTCAGCTGGTTTAGCGCTGGGCTAAAAATCCCAGATCGCCGATACAAATCTACCCGACATATTTGCCTTTTAAGTGCACTTAAAGTGTCAGTGGTGTAAAAACTCCTGTGGGACAAATTCCCGGCATACCGGCGGCGCTGTAATGATCCTGGGAACTAACACACCTGTTAACAAACAAAACACTTATTTTATTGTCATTCTCTCTCCTTGCACGCAAAGGTTTATCTTCTAGAGAAGTGAAAATACACAATAAAGTTGGTGATAAAAGCAATCAATACTATTGAAGATATACATTAACAATCACAGAACCTAGGGTAGCTCTTGTGACCTAATGGAGAAGATGTCGGTCTCCTAAACCGGAAATTGCGGGTTCGAGGTCTGCTGGGGCTAGAAAATTCTTTTTAATGGAGCTTTCCCCTTTTGTAATCTCCAAACTGTCCATTCTCGACAACTGCTATACCCCCAGCCACACACACATACACACACACACACACACACACACACACACACACACACACACACACACACACACACACACAAACACACACCCATATATAGCACATATTGCCGAGTGTTTTATTTATAGTCTGGACACACTAATAATAAACGAAAACAGAACAGTTTAGACTGATTGTCCCTCTCTCCCTCTCTCCCCTAACCCTTCTCCTTCTTCCCCCTAGCTCAACATCTCTCCATCTCTTACCCTAATACTATCCCTCTCAATCCATTTTTCTCACTTTTCCCCCTCTCCCAAATTTTATCCCTCTCGCTCGCTCCCACCTTCCTCGTTTTCTGTCCCTCTTACCTTCTCTACCCTCGCTCCCTATTCCCCATCTCTCTACCTCTCTTCTCCTCTCAAACTGCCAGTCTTTCCCTCTCTCACTCTCTCTTCCACATTTCTCACTCTCGCTCCCTCCCTCTCCATCTTCCCTTCTCTCCCTCTACCCTTCTCTCTCTGCCTATCTCCACCTCTCTCCCTCTATCTCCCTCTCTATCCCTCTCTCCCACCACTCTCACCCCTCTCTCACTCTCTCTACCTCTCTCTCCCTCTCTCTCCCTCTCTCTCCCTCTCTCTCCCTCTCTCTCCCTCTCTCTCCCTCTCTCTCCCTCTCTCTCCCTCTCTCTCCCTCTCCCTCTTTCTCCATCTTTCTCCATTTCTACGAGTCTCTCCCAGCTCTCTCTCCATCTCTCACCCTCTCACTCCCTTTCTCGTAATCTCTCTCCGTCTATCCCTTTCTCTCAGCCTCTCTCCCGCCCATCTCCCTCTCTATCCCTCTCTCCCACCACTCTCACCCCTCTCTCACTCTCTCTACCACTCTCTCCCTCCCATTTCTCTCCTTGTACTCAAGTATTTGGAAGTTTGAACCAACCTAAGAGCACTAACCGTGTGGTCTAATGGATAATGAGTCGCATCTCACATCCAATGTTCCTTCATTTTTACTCTCTACTGGCAAGTAGGGGAACTATTGTATTCCGCCCAAAAATTCGATGTTGAGATTTCACCGGAAATATATGTTTTGACACCCCCTGATTTGAAAAAAAAATTTAGAAAAAGGTCCGCGTGTGTGTCTGTCAGTCTTTGGACAGCATAACTCAAAAACGAAAAGTAGTTTAAAAACCAAAGTTGGTATTTACGTTTAATGTCTTTCAAGGATGCAACACGAAGATTTTGAAGAAAATAGCCCCACCCAAAACTACCCTTACATGGAAAATTTTTCGATATTTCTGATTTTCTTGAAAATAGCTCTAACGATTTTGATTAAAATGTCATATGTTTGAGATATTTTTATGCCAAATGAAATGTAGATCTTGAATATTCTGGCTATATCACCTCAAGTCATATTTACGCGGAATGACTTTTGATAACTGGTAAACCGTTAGAGATAGACCAAATCATTCTATACAAATATGTAGATCTTGCTAAACTTCACAATTTATGTCTGAACAAATTATTTTGTTGGATGAACCATTTCGGAGATATTCCTTGTTATGTGTGCAAGTTTCAGTAAACTTAAAACTTACGTGAAATGGATCATCGTTGTTCATTTTTATATGTTAAGTGCACAAAGAGAATGGGATCGCAAAGCTTTAAAAGTTTTGACTATCGCTTTAAGCCTAGTGTATTCGAATATTGCCCTTGTACCTACAAGGAAATAAGCAATAAGATAAGTTGTACGAATGTTTTTCTCAACTAATACGAAGAAGATGTAGGAATAAGAGTTTGCAAGAATGGTTGGTACAAGAGTAGAGAAAGTCATGTGAGAGCAACACATCAGATTTTTGTATAACATCTACAAGCTATTGTTGAAAAAGTGTGTACTTCTATCTAAACCAAACTGTCTAAACCAACATTTTGGTTGCTCTACCACATACATAGTAAATGGAAAAGTTATTGTAAGATTTGAAGTTATTGTATTCCATCCAAAGTACCCATATCAACATTGTACTGGAAATACTCGTTTTGAGTTTCCCTAAATATAAGCTTTTAAGGAAAATCCTGTGCCCTGTCTCTGCGTGTGTATGTTTATGCATGCGTGCTTTAGTGTGCGCACGCGTTCAGCATTTTAAACAAATAAAAATAAATATCTCGAAAGTGGTTAACAACATAAAACAACTAGCACCTGCTCTCTGTAATAATTGTCTGGATCTGCAGCAGCTTATATCTCCTGTATCTCATCACTGCCGTCAGCAGGAAGGGGTCGAAGGCCTTGATGACCCGCCCCCGGCAGGACAATGGGCCATACGGAAACATCAGCTACTGTGTGCTGTTTTACAGTTCAGGCCGTTCCTTTTCGGCATTCTCGAGTAATCCACTTCTAGAGCTTTCGCATTGTGAAGAGCACTATATGAGGGACTCGCTCGTGCCCAGAGACGAGTTGTTCCTGTAGTGTAGTGTTGTTGTTGTAGTGGACTGTGGGAGTTAGTTAAAAGTTTACGAAGCGTTCAGTGGACTGCCAGTGTGAAGCGTGCCATGTGCAAACCAGTGCAAGTTGTAATCTGAATGCTCTATATTGTGATTCAATGGTTACATTCTGTTGCTCTGGGTTTGTACGCAAGTGATCTAAGTGCAACGTTAGTGCTTTGCTGCCTGACTAGAAGGTAAATAAAGTGTGATTAGCAGAAACTGGTGTTTCTCGTTCTTTACAATAAGTTTAACTTGACCTATTGATGTTCTGAGTTCGTGTTTTATGATTCTTCCTGTGGTACCCGTATCGTCCGAGTTATCACAAATCAGAGGTACTTAACCTCGCCTCCCATTACCTGGAGCTAACCAGACTAGTGTATATAGCAGCCACTTCTACTAACTTGAAGACTGTGTAATTTGAAAGGAATGGTACTCCATCTTTGATCTGGACCTCCCGAAACATTGGTGTTTCATACTTCAGCTACACGTTTCTAAAAACAATAACAGACATTGGTACTAAAAGTGTCGTACTTCTTTATTAATATTTCTTGAATCCTTTGGGCTGAATCTCTTTTATTCATTCGAGCCATGTTACGCAAAACATAAAACAAAATACCTAATGCTTAAGAGTACAATCACGTTCTTTGTAGACGGCCAAAGGACTTCATGGAATAAACATTGATATAAATACACAGATTACTAAACCTAATGATACCATTCAGTTATTACACGACATTAACGATTACATATGTATATTGTTCATCGTCGAAAAGTGCTACACACAAACACACTCACTGACCGACTCATGTCCGTAAATCTTTCCTCTGCTGTTTCCTCGCCTCCTTGTGTAGCGAGGGTGGCGTACGGCAGGCTCGCCGCTTGTGACACGTCTTCCTATGTTGCCTTCACCCAGGTGCGTTTCTCAACATCCGCACAGCGTGAAAACGACTCATAGGGTTGCATGTCCGCCAACCTCCCTGGTGCACTTTCTTAGCCACTTTGCTCCTTTTTTTATAATACTCCTTGTTTAATGCATGCTCCATTACAAATATAGTAATACTACATGCATTACTGTTCAAAGAAGCTTACGATCTATCTAGGTCTATTGGCTTAATATATGGCATCAATTCCTGTGTGTGTCATGTATTAGTTTCGTTTTATTACATGTCCATTTTCATTGTCTAATAATCATATTGTTTCTGCAACTCCGTCTTTCTTTTCTTAGTGCCACCTTCCTCGTGGTGGTCCCAGCCCAATTCTCCTCCAGGGTCACCCAGTTTTTCTCCAGATGTTCGGTAGGGCTAACACTCACAGACCCATAACGTTCTGCCTCAAGGTCATCTGCAGCAAGGCCTCCTCCTCCACAGCCAAGGTTTCGCTCAATGCTGCCACTATCTCGTAGGGGCGATCTAGTTTCTTCGCTTGCATATCCTCCGCCACACCAGGAATCACGGTCACTGCTGCACTCGTGTCCACTAGTTCCCTGCACGTTTTCCCCTGTGTCCTACTGTCCACGATAATGTCACCCATTCTTCCGTTTCCGCCACTGTGCGTTACCTGATTGGATGACTTGGTCGGTTCCTCCATGTCCCACGTCAAATCGGTTCTCATGAGTTCCTCTCATACTTGTGCGCTTCCCTACTGGTAGTCCCCCACAACATATCCTGGTTGGTTACATTCCCAACACACTCTCGCACACTCGAAGACTTCCCTGAGCTGAATCCTTGTTTTCGTCCAGTCGTACACCTCGGTTCCCGAGACAGCCGCAGCTATCACCTCGGACACAAGGTGCTCCGTCCTGGGTCCGCCCTATTCCGCCCGCCCCTGCCATTCGTTTCCTTGATGCTAAAGTCAACTGTTCCTTCAAGGCCTAAAGAGGCTTCCCGACGTCCTCCACGACGTCCACGCGCTTGCAGAAGTCGCCCGTTCTCCCGCCAAGTTCTTCCGCGTCTTGCTTCACGTTAACCAGTTCCCCATCAGTCTTTGCCAAAAACTCCATCTTCATCCCGGCAATTTTAGTCTTCATCGCTTCCCATCCTATCCATTCCGCATTTCATTTCATTTATTCATTGGTTTACGTTTTCCATTTTTCTCTCCATATTCTCCAAGCCGGATTCCATTCTTGTCTCCATCATCTCCATGCCGGATTTCATTTCCGATTCCGTCTTCTCCATTCGGGCCAATAATTTTTCCAACATTGCCTCCATCGTGGCGTTCATGTCGTGCATCTGTCAGCAATGTACCAATTTGTCAATTCGATGCATCCCATTCCTGTTACCTGGCTGGTAAAATTACAAAATCAGTCGAGTTACCTTTCTTTCGCTGTATTTTTCTTCTGAACAATTGCAAACAACACAGTTCACTTCTAATAACATTAACACAGTTTATATTCCTTCGTGATTTTACAACTCCCAGCTGTTTCCTTCTCGTAGCCCTGACTCAGTCCTTTCACTGTCTTTCTTCACTTTCTCTGTCTCTCATACACTAACTTCGACGATACAATCACTAGACACTCGTTAAAACTTCTTCACTTCGAAGCGACGTTTCTTTCACGATTACAGTACACACACACACACACACACACACACACACACACACACACACACACACACACACACACACACAAACTCAGACATATAGAGACCGACACTTTCCTAAAAATGCTTTTTTTATTCAGGGTATCTCAAAACATGTATTTCTGGGAAAATCTCGTAATAGAAGTCCTTGGTCGAATACAACACTTATTATAGATACCGTGCGGAATGGCTCAGGTGGTCACCTACTGTGGAGGTCGCCGTGGCCGCGTACTCTGACATGAGTTTCCCCATGTCACTTAGGCGAACGATGGGGTGCATTAATCCCTTCTCCACGGATTACTTTCCCTTCATTTCTCATTTACCTCCCTCGTCATGTTTCACGTTTAATTAGTAGTGCGGTTCGTTCCGGCGAATGCGGACACTTGGCATAGTTGCTTGCGCCAGTTGTTAATATCTGTAATTGTTAGAGACTTCTGTGCGTCTCTGGGTTTCGTTGGCTCCACTCTCTGACAAGCCGCCGGTGGTCTCACTTCCCTTCATCCGTTCACCTTGTGTGAGTGGTAGCCCGCAATAATCTATGTCAGTTTTGTGGTGGGTCAAGGTGTCCCCCTTCGTAACACACACACACACACACACACACACACACACACACACACACACACACACACACACACACACACACACACACACACACTTATTACCTGGCAAAGCCATGAACCGTATCGGAAAGAATGTGAAACTGCCCAGATGTTTACGCCAGCTTATCGCATAAACATGGCTAGACAGAATGCGTACACTCTGTTCAGGTGAAATCATATCTCCAGTCCCATATATTGGCAGGCGCGAGGGACCTTCTATTTAAGTTCTATATATCCCAAGGTTGCCACACGAAGATTTTAAAGAAAATTCCACCTGCTCAAGCTAAACTTTACATGGAAAAAATTTAAAGTTTCACTTTCTCAAAATCAACAAAAAGATTTTGATTAGATTACCATATGATTAATATACCTTGATATCATCTGACGGTTTGCCTAGTTTTTGTATTGGAGTTATAATGGCTTTTTCGAGACAGCTGGAACAAAAGTTTACCAAATATCCTTGTATAAGTAGAGTAATATGTTTCTTGCTTTATATACCAAATTCTTCATAAATTATGGATTTATATATCATGGC
This sequence comes from Tenodera sinensis, assembly GCA_030765045.1. Classification (NCBI taxonomy): domain Eukaryota; kingdom Metazoa; phylum Arthropoda; class Insecta; order Mantodea; family Mantidae; genus Tenodera; species Tenodera sinensis. The sequence continues at coordinate 306,016,044 of CM060962.1, forward strand.
CTGGAGCTTAAAGTTAGAATTATTTGTAATTGCGCTATTCAGTTCAATAATTGTAAATTCGCTGGAACATTTTTCATCTGTTGAGGTTAAATTTGGAAGAGAATTGCTTTTGTTTGATTTACTTTCTTTCTTTATGACCTTTTTCCTTTTTTATATGGTCGGGGAAGTTTGGGTGATGTAAAAGTTGAGTTAAATGCGCATATAATTTTCAAATCGTTTGTTATTCTTTATTACCAGACTTAACTGCATGTTTTGGAATTCTTTCCTTTTTAATACTTGAGATATAATTATGAGCTTTCTTACTATCTTTTTTATAACCAACATGTTCAATAACTGTATTAAAGGAATTTCTTTTAGCAGTTAAAACTGATTTTTTGTTTAAATTGCTAGTTTGTTTTTCCAGTTAACTGTACTCTCCTGGTGTTTTATTTTCAGCTAAATTTTTTGTTAGCTCTTTGTTCAGTTTTAAGTTCTGAGTCTTTGGTCCAAAGTTATACTTTTAATTTTACCTCTAAGGATATATTTTTTGGCAATATTTATAAAAAGATTACAAAAATCATTACTGACTTAGTAAGGTGTATTAATATGAATTCTGATTTATGAGGCGATAGTTCTTCTAAAGCCATTTTTGCTTTCTCTACTGGTAAGTAGAGGAAGTATTGTATTCCACCCAAAAATTCTATGTCGAGATTTCACCGGAAATATACGTTTTGAGACCCCCTGAATAAAAAAAGGACCGCGTGTGCGTCTTTGTGTGTGTGTGTGTGTGTGTGTATGTGTGTGTGTGTGTGTGTGTGTGCGCGTGTGTGTGTGTGTCAGTCTGTGTGTCAGTCTGTGGACAGCATAACTCAAAAACGAAAAGTCGGTAAAAAACAAAGTTGGTATTTAAGTTTAATGTCTTTCGACGATACGACACGAAGATTTTGAAGAATATAGCCCCACCCTAAACTACCCTTGACATGGAAAATTTTTCCAAATTTTTCATTTCTTGAAAATGGCTCTATTTTTATTAAAATGCTGTATGTTTAAGATATTTATATGGCAAATGAAATTTATATTTTGACTTTTCTGACTATAGCCTATGTAGTCCTGTTTACTCTGGATGACTTGAATAACTCGTAAACTGTAAGAGAATGAGAATATTGTCCTCTACAAAAAATGTAATCTCCCTAACTAATACAATTTATGTCTGAAAAAAATTTTTTGCAGAGTGAACCATTTCGGAGATATTCCTTGCTATTCGTATCAGTTTCAGAAAATTCATAACTTTTGTGAAATGGAACATCGTTGTTCATTTTTTTATATTAAGCATGCAAAGAGAACGGGATCTCAAAGCTTTAAAAGATTTGACTATCGCTCAAAGCCTCCTGTATTCTAATATTCCCCTTGCACCTACAAGGAAATAAGCAATAAGATAATTTGTACAAACGTTTATCTAAACTAACACGAAGAAGATATAGGAATAAGAGTTTGTATGAACTGTTAGTACAAGAGTAGAGAAACCCATGTGAGAGTAACACATCAGATTTTTAGTATTTCCAGTTACCTTTTTTAAAATTGCATGACCGTTTAGTATAGAGAGACCCCAAAACATGCGAATCACTGCTCGCGTTTTTCCACTGAACACAAAGAAACACGATAACGCAGCTGCTGCACACCAGATCATGTGGTTGACTTGTTCTTCTCTGCTCTGAAAGTGCAGTATAGAGCTGCCACATTGTCGCATGGTTCAGTTGTTACCAGTGTGCTTCATTAAGACTTCGGCAGAAGTTTAAGGAAACGACACAGTGTTCAAAACCAATAATCACGAATATCTCGGAAATGGCTGATGCCACATGGAAGTTACTTGAAATGCTATGTGTGTTTTTAAGAGGTCTATACTTTTGTGCAGGTGATAAAATGTTTTTTCTGTTTCTTATAATCTAGTTATTAGACAAATTAAGACAAAATTTGTTCCAAATAATGAGTACCTTACAGTCTATTCCCATGACTCAGGAGTCTCCGTCTAGGGACTATGTGAATAGCGACCACAAGGTACCCAAGCTGAGCAGAACATTACTTCCACTTACTGGTGTTACGCTCCTCACTGTAACTTTTCTATCTGACCACACCTTGGTCATCTCTTGTTCTCTTCCGACCCCAATGCTATTAGGGTTCCCGAGGTCTAGGCAGTCTTTATTTTTCCAACCTCTTCATTTCTCTATAAAATCTTAGCCCCTAACATGCTGACCTGTCATGGTATGTAATACGTCCTCTGATAGTTGATCAGAGGATATGGTTGGTGAATTTAATTTGATAATTCTCCCGGTCAGGTCGGTGAGGCCAGTAAACCAACGACAGGTGTGGTCCTCCAGACATTCTGGGGGTTGTGAGAGAGCGATGTGACCGCCAAAAAATAGAAATATGGTGCTCTCTAAAAAGCTGCTAATATTACTGCAATTGCTTTCTTCAATATTTATTGAAAAATATTGGAGAGCAAGAGGATTAATGACTTCATTGTCAGGAATACAGCATTAGCAAACAACAACAACAACAGTCTATTCCCAATAAGCTAAAGATAATTTGGGAGGAAGTAGGAAATAAAATGGCTATTCAGTTGAAATAAGTAATCACTTAACATATATTTTATTTACATATCATTATTTACAAGTTTACATTCTGAAGCAGATTAGTGTTATATCTATGTACAGAGAGGATGATTCCACATCAGCCAGAGCTGCTCTGTTAACAATGATATTTGGTTCATTAACTCAACATACGTCATACACGAGACTTGGAACCGTTGTCCACCTCCTCCACACTGTAGCTATATGGACCTCTGGTGGCCAGGAATCTGTTGCAAATAACAGTAAATAAGTGAAATTAATATGGAAAATGATACATTTTATGTGGTGAAAATGGCCAAGTTTGCTTTCGTAAGTTCCCAAGTAACAACAGAACTAAACCTGGACAGTCAAAGACATGGCAGCTGTATGGAGCTCATTCCTTGGCATCAGAGCCACTTTCTGATATTTCACATCAATAACAACACAGAAAATGTTGCATAGTCAGATGCTTCCCTTTCAACTAAGGCACCTTCAAAGGTAAAAAGGGTAAAAGGTGCTTTCGGGAGGGTGACACCAGGCTCCCGTTGAACTACACAGGTCTATTGAGGCAACCACCCTCCACAGGGCAAGGATGAATGAGGGAACCCAAGGGACGGTATCCGACCCGGAGTTAGGCAGACCCACCAGAGACGTGTGGAAGTCCCTAACCAGTGCTGAGATGCCTTCATCCTGGCGCTAGGCCCCGCCAAACAGCCAGCATCACACCTCGACTCCAGGGCGGTATCAGACCCGGAGCTAGGCAGACCCACCAGAGACGTGTGGAAGTCCCTAACCAGTGCTGAGATGCCTTCATCCTGGCGCTAGGCCCCGCCAAACAGCCAGCATCACACCTCGACTCCAGGGCGGTATCAGACCCGGAGCTAGGCAGACCCACCAGAGACGTGTGGAAGTCCATAACCAGTGCCGAGATGTCTTCATCCTGGCGCTAGGCCCCGTCAAGCAGCAAGTATCACACCGGGAGTCAGGGGTGCTATCAGACACGCAGCTAGACAGACCCACCAGAGACGCAAGGAAGTCCCTAACCAGTGCTGAGGTTTCTTCATCCTGGCGCAGGGTGCCGCCAAGCAGCCAGTATCACACTTCGAGTCCGGGGCGGTATCAGACCCGCAGCTAGGCAGGCGAAACCAGAGACGCGTTGACCTCCCTAACCAGTGCTGAGATGTCTTCATTCTGGCGCAAGGCCCAGCATAATAGACAGTATCACACCGGGAGTCACGGGCGGTATTACACCCGCAGCTAGACAGGCTCAACAGAAACGTGTGGAAGTACCTAACCACTGCTGAGCTTTCTTCATCCTGGCGCAGGACCCCGCCAGGCAGCCAGTATCACACTTCGAGTCCGGGGCGGTATCAGACCCGCAGCAAGACAAGCCCACCAGAGACGCGTGGAAGTCCCTAACAAGGGCTGAGATGTCTTCGTCCTGGCGCAAGGCCCCGCCAAGCAGCCAGTATCACACCGGGAGTCCCGGGCGGTATCAGATTCACAGCTAGACAGGCTCACCAGAAACGTGTGGAAGTCCCTAACCACTGCTGAGCTTTCTTCATCCTGGCGCAGGACCCCGCCAGGCAGCCAGTATCACACTTCAAGTCCGGGGCGGTATAAGACCCGCAGCTAGACCAGCTCACCAGAGACGTGTGGAAGTCCCTAACCACTGCTGAGCTTTCCTCATCCTGGCGCAACACCCCACCAAGTAGCCAGTATCACACTTCGAGTCCGGGACGGTATCAGACCCGCAGATAGACAAGCCCACCAGAGACGCGTGGAAGTCCATAACCAGTGCTGAGATGTCTTCGTCCTGGCGCAAGGCCCCGCCTAGCAGCCAGTATCACACCGGGAGTCCCGGGCGGTATCAGACTCACAGCTAGACAGGCTCACCAGAAACGTGTGGAAGTCCCTAACCACTGCTAAGCTTTCTTCATCCTGGCGCAGGACCCCGCCAGGCAGCCAGTATCACACTTCGAGTCCGAGGCGGTATCAGAAACGCAGCTAGACAGGCCCAAAAGAGACGCGTGGAAGTCCCTAACCAGTGCTGAGATGTCTTCGTCCTGGCCCAAGGCCCAGCCATGCAGCCAATATCACACCAGGAGTCCCGGGCGTTATCAGACACGCAGCTAGACAGGCACACCAGAGACGTACGGAAGTCCCTAACTAGTGCTGAGATGTCTTCATCCTGGCGCAGGGCCCAGCTAAGCAGCCAGTATCACACCGGGAGTCCGGGGTGGTATCATGCCTGCAGCTAGACAAGCTCACCAGAGACGCGTGGAAGTTTCTTACCAGTGCTGAGATGTCATCATCCTGGCGGCAGGTCCCGCCAAACAGGCACTATCACACCGGCAGTCCGGGGCGGTATCAGACCCGCAGCTATACAGGCTCACCAGAGACGTTTGGAAGTCCGTAACCACTGCTGAGCTTTCTTCATCCTGGAGCAACACCCCGCCAAGCAGCCAGTATCACACTTCGAGTCCGGGGCGGTATTAGACCCGCAGCAAGACAGGCCCACCAGAGACGCGTGGAAGTCCCTAACCAGTGCTGAGATGTCTTCGTCCTAGCGCAAGGCCCCGCCAAGCAGCCTGTATCACACCAGGAGTCACGGGCGTTATCAGACCTGCAGCTAGACAGGCCCACCAGAGACGCGTGGAAGTCCCTTACCAGTGCTGAGATGTCTTCGTCCTCGCGCAAGGCCCCGCCAAGCAGCCAGTATCACACCGGGAGTCCCGGGCGGTATCAGACTCACAGCTAGACAGGCACACCAGAGACGTGTGGAAGTCCCTAACCACTGCTGAGCTTTCTTCATCCTGGCGCAGGACCCCGCCAGGCAGCCAGTATCACACTTCGAGTCCGAGGCGGTATCAGAACCGCAGCTAGACAGGTTCACCAGAGACGCGTGGAAGTCCCCTACCAGTGCTGAGATATCTTCATCCTGGCGCAATGCCCTATCAAGCAGCCAGTAGCACACCGGGAGTCCGGGCGGTAAAAGACCCGCAGTTAGACAGGCCCAGCAGAGATGCGAGGAAGTCCATAACCAGTGTTGAGATATCTTTATCCTGGCGGCAGGCCCCGCCAAAGAAGCCGTATCATACCAGGAGTCCGGGGCAGTATCAGATCCGGAGCTGCATAGACCCACCAGAGACGCCTGGATGTCCCTAACCAGTGCTGAGATGTCTTCATCCTGGCGCTAATCCCCGCCAAGCAGCCAGTATCTCACCGGGAGTCAGGGGTGCTATCAGACCCGCAGCTAGACAGACCCACCAGAGACACGTTTAAGTCCCTAACCAGTGCTGACATGTCTTCATCTTCGTACATGGATTCGCCAAGCAGCCAGCATCACACCTCGAGTCCGTGGCCGGATCAGACCCATATTTAAGCCCATCAGAGACATGTGGATGTCCGTAACCAGTGCTGAGATGTTTTCATCCTGGCGCTAGGCCTTGCCAAGCGACCAACATCACACTTCGAGTCCGGGGTGGTATCAGACCCAATGCTTGGCAGATCCAACAAAGACGCGCTGAAGTCCCTGCCCGTTCTGATATATCTCCATCCCGGCGCTAGACCCCGCCAAGCAGCCAGCATCACACAAGGAGTCCAGGGCGGTATCAGACCCGCAGCTACACAGGCCCACCAGAGAAGCGTGGAAGTCCCTAACGAGGGCTGAGATGTCTTCATCCTGCGCTAGGCCCCGCCAAGCAGCCAGCGCCACACCGTGAGTCCGGGGCGGTATCAGACCCGCAGTTAGATCCAACAGAGACATGTGGAAGTCCCTTAACCAGTGCTGAGATGTCTTCCTCCTGCGCTAGGCCTCACCAAGCTGCCACCATCACACCTCGAATTCGGGGTGGTATCAGACTCAATGCTGGACAGACACAACAGAAACGCGTGGAAGTCCCTAACGAGTGCTGAGATGTCTCCATCCCGGCGCTAGACCCTGCCAAGCAGCCAACATCACACCGTGAGTCCTGGGCGGTATCAGACTCGCAAGCTAGACAGGCGCACCAGAGACGCGTGGAAGTCCCTAACCATGGCTGAGATGTCTTCATCGTGGTGCAGGGCTCCGCCAGGCAGCAAGCGTCACACCGGGCCCCGGGGCGGTATCAGACCTGCAGCTAGACAGGCTCCCCAGAGACGTGTGGAAGTCCCTAACCAGTGCTGAGATTTCTTCATCCTGGCGCAAGGCCCCGCCAAGCAGTCAGCATCACACCGTGGGTCCAGGGCGGTATCACACGAAGCGTGCCTTCCCCCTCTCGACGTAAGTCAAAGGCCTCCAGACGCCACCCAGCGCTGACTACAGCAGTTATAATGCGCAATCTTCCAAGCCATCAGCCCGACACTGCCCACAATTCATTCCTGGAGCTGCACCACCTGAAAGATGATAAGGAAATGGAATGAAGTGAAATGATGGAAGGGAAACCGTGGCATGAAATAATGCACCCTAGCATTCGCCAAAGTGACATGGGAAAGTCACGGAGAAATCCATGTCAGAGTGTGCGGCCACGGGGATGGAGCCCGCAAACTCCCGGATGCGGGCCACAGACGTTGCCGTCTGAGCCATCTCGCTCGCTAAGGCACCTGCAAACAAACATCAGTCAGCAGCTCCATTGATATCATAAACAAATATATAAAACTATAAACGCAGTAAGACCAATGAGACGGGTCATGTAACCTTCTTCAGGCTGCTGAGGGAACTCTAAGGACACTTGCACCGTACTTGTACATAGAGATGAAAAAGGGAATTTCAGATTTGGCCTGTGGGTTGGAAATTAATGCAGTGCAGTAAAGAATCTATAAAACGGTATTCAAATGTCATTTCCTACAACACATGTGCAGCTTGTTTCACTCATGTCTCAGTGATCCGAGGAACCAAGAAGTGATTCCTAAACAGTGTGGTTTCAGTTCCCTAATAGAGCTTTGTCTGCCATCTCATACTTAACATGTTATTTAACAGAAGCACTGTTTAATACCAAGTTAGTTTACTTAAATATGTTTTTGAAAACCTTTAATGTGACCTATACTTAATTCTAAGATTACTTACTACGTTAAGCATTATTAAAATATACTGTATCCTCAATAAAAGTGTAAATGGTTCCTCAGTGCAGTTTGGTGGACCAATCGTGGAATTCATGTTGTTTACATCTGGTGCCAGGAGTAGGTTTAGTTCGGAAATAATCTCCTCATGATCCTGAAGTATTCAATACATCTCCTACGGTTTTCTCGCAGATCTGGAAGCAGAAATGTTAAGTTTGACATCAACTGTGATTGTATCACTGAAATTAACACACACTTATTTTATGTATTCTTCTGTTTCAGGTGAAGTTGTTACAAATGAATCATTGGTAAAGACTAATTTCTTTTAAAGCAAAAATGAAATTTTTGATTCATATAATCATCAAAATGTAAAGTGATAGTTTAGCTAAATTAGGGCTTAATTGCAGTCCCATTCCTCAGTTAATTCATTATCGATGAAATCCTTCTAAATTCCATCCAGTGCAAAATTAAACAGTATCACAGAACCTGGACCATCGTCAGGAACTCCTTTATAAACGTCAATACTTTTGTATTCCCTCTGATTGTTTCAGCTGGTGTAACATTTTCAAATGAAAGGATAATAATCACACTTCTCAAGATTCCGAGCAAATCAATCAAAGCTAGAGGTAGTGCGTCTGCCTCATATTCAGGAGATCCCGAGTTCGAATCTCGGTTAGGGAGAGTTTTCTTGGGAATGTTTTCTCCAGGTTTTTTGCTTATCTTGAGCAGACAAATATTGAGGAACTTTAAACTTCATGGAACCTAGGCTCATTTGTGAACTTGTTATGTGTTCGTGTCCTATAGAATCAAAATTTTTGCTCTCATTTGAAACACAAGCAGGCCACTTGCCCTTAACTGTACCGAGACATGCAAGTGATAGAGGTGTCAGCATGAGTGCCAGACGTTGGAACAAGCCTCGCTGGTAGCAAGAGATGGATGAAGAATGACGTAATTTCTTACTCAATACACGTTCCATAATTCTTATTATAGTGAAACTTCTAATAGGTCTCCAGTTCCTTATATCGTTTGCTTTTCCCCCTTACTAAAGTGAAGTAGTTCTAACTCTTGTTAAGTCCTTAGGGAGCACATATGGCTACAAGTGAAGCATTGCCAGTAAAGCTAAAAGTCTAGCTGCTTTGTTTTAACACTCGCACAGTCACTCACTTTGTCTGGTCCTGGACCAGCTTCTGCTTTAATTTTATCTAATTCTATATTTGTTTCTTTACCTGTAATTTCTAAAACGTTAAGTTATCATTTACATTATCTGTATTAGCTGTGGATGTGTGGAGGAATATCAAATTGTTCGGAGACCCAGAAATATCTTTATAATACGAATCTGCATCTTAATTGGATACTGAACAAGAACTCCTATCCTTTTGTCTCTTAATATATGTTATTCTGGACCGAATCATAATATGTTTTTCTTTTCTGCTTTCTCTCTCCCGTTTGGAACGTCATCTAGGGTTAGAGATTCATGGTAAGCATTCGCTTGTTTATTTTGTGTTTGTGACCAATTTTGTAATATTTTGTTGCAGGATGTTTGGGTCCAGGAAGGAAAGAAACTGATTTAACCAAAAATTTGTACTTCAGAAACAAGGTTATGTAAGTCATCAGGAATGTTCTTAGTCCTACAGTTTTATTGGAAGGTTAGGGTCAGTGATATCGTTTTTTGACTACTTTTGGAAATAGAAATGATGGTATTTGAAACTGTTTGTGAATGTGTGTTCACTGCATGAGTATTACTACATTTGTAAGGCTTTTAACCTACATAGATGCAATGTATTATTTTTTTCCTGCTGCATGAACTTTACTTACGTGAATTGTAACCTTTTGTGTAAATTTCCACAGAGTCTACACACATTTTATGTTGTCCTGCACTGAAGATGAAGTAAACGTTACTCTCACAATACACTTAAAAATTGAAGATTAGACATACTTCACAGAAAATAACATTAATGAAGTGTAAACAAGCCATGGCCTCCTGAAAAAAACACATTCTCGTTTGGCAATTGAACACAACTTATTGTGCTAATAAATCTAAATGTGGAGTGTGAACTTTATCGTTAAGACAGTCACTTTTCAAGGAATATTTCACAAATGACAAATGCCCTAAGGTTATCTATGCATTAAGAGAAATGGGAATGTAGTGTTATTACACTGTTGGTAATATTCAAAATACCTAAAAATCTCAAATTTTCATCAAGCCCTCGTGGCCTAATGGATAAGGCGTCGGACTTCTAATCCGAAGATTGCGGGTTCGAGTCCCGCCGGGGGCTGTACATTTTTTATGATCCAAATTTCACCTTTTGTAAACTAGGTAGTAAACATTCTTGACAGTTGCTAATACATAATGCCTTTTAAGTGCACTTAAAGTGTCAGTAGTATAAAAACTCCTGTGGGACAAAATCCCAGCATACCGGCGGCGCTGTAATGATCCTGGGAACTAACACACCTGTTAACAAACAAAACACTTATTTTATTGTCATTCTCTCTCCTTGCACGCAAAACTTTATCTTCTACAGAAGTGAAAATACACAATAAAGTTGGTGATAAAACCAATCAATACTATTGAAGATATACATTAATAATCACAGAACCTAGGGTAGCTCTTGTGACCTAATGGAGAAGATGTCGGTCTCCTAAACCGGAAATTCGGGGTTCGAGGTCTGCTGGGAGTAGAAAATTCTTTTTAATGGAGCTTTCCCCTTTTGTAATCTCCAAACTGTCCATTCTAGACAACTGCTACACCCCGCCCCCCAACCACACACACACACACACACACACACACACACACACACACACACACACACACACACACACACACACACACACACACGCGCATACACACAAACACACACCCATATATAGCACATATTGCCGAGTGTTTTATTTATAGTCTGGACACACTAATAATAAACGAAAACAGAACAGTTTAGACTGATTGTCTCTCTTCCCCTCTCTCCCCTAACCCTTCTCCTTCTTCACCCTAGCTCAACATCTCTCCCCCTCTTACGCTCATACTATCCCTCTCAATCCATTGTTCTCACTTTTCCCCCTCTCCCAAATTTTATCCCTCTCGCTCGCTCCCACCTCCCTCGTTTTCTGTCCCTCTTACCTTCTCTACCCTCTCTACCTATTCCCCATCTCTCTACCTCTCTGCTCCTCTCAAACTGCCAGTCTTTCCCTCTCTCACTCTCTCGTCCACATCTCTCACTCTCGCTCCCTCCCTCTTCCTTTTCCCTTCTCTCCCGCTACCCTTCTCTCTCTGCCTATCTGCACCTCTCTCCCACTCTCTCCCTCTATCTCCCTCTCTCCCACCACTCTCACCCCTCTCTCACTCTCTCTACCTCTCCCTGCCTCTCCCTCTTTCTCCATCTTTCTCCATTACTACACCTCTCTCCCACTCTCACCCTATCGCTCCTTGTTTTGACCTCTCTAACATTCCCTCCCTCTCTCTAGCTCTCTCTCTCTCCTTGTACTCAAGTATTTGGAAGTTTGAACCAACCTAAGAGCACTAACCGTGTGGTCTACTAGATAATGAGTCGCATCTCACATCCAATGTTCCTTCATTTTTACTCTCTACTGGCAAGTAGGGGAACTACTGCATTCCACCCAAAAATTCGATGTTGAAGTTTCACCGGAAATATATGTTTTGACACCCCCTGATTTGAAAAAAAAATTTTTAGAAAAAGGTCTGCGTGTGTGTCTGCCGGTCTTTGAACAGCATAACTCAAAAACGAAAAGTAGTTTAAAAACCAAAGTTGGTATTTAAGTTTAATGTCTTTCAAGGATGCAAAACGAAAATTTTGAAGCAATTAGCCCCACCCTAAACTACCCTTACACGGAAAATTTTTCGATATTTTTTATTTTCTTGAAAATGGCTCTTACGATTTTGATTAAAACGTCATATGTTTGAGATATTTTTATGCCAAATGAAATGTAGATCTCGAATTTTCTGGCTGTAGCCCCTGTAGTCGTATTTACTCTGGACCACTTCTGAATAACTGGTAAACCGTTAGAGATAGACCAAATCGTACTATATAAAAAATGTAGATCTTGCTAAATTCACAATTTATGTCTGAACAAATTTTCTTGTTAGGTAAACCTATTCCGAGATATTTCTTGTTATGTGTGCAAGTTTCGGAAAACTGAAAACTTTCGTGAAATGGATCATCGTTGTTGATTTTTCTATATGTTAAGTGTGCAAAGAGAATGGGATCGCAAAGCTTTAAAAGATTTGACTATCACACTAAGCCTAGTGTATTCTAATATTCCCCTTATACCTACAAGGAAATAAGCAATAAGATAATTTGTACAAATGTTTTTCCCACTAATACGAAGAAGATATAGGAATAAGAGTTTCTTAGAATGGTTGGTACAAGAGTAGAGAAAGTCATGTGGGTGCAGGAGATCAGAATCATGAAGAAGATATAGGAATAAGATGTTGTAAGAATGGTTGGTACAAGAGTAGAGAAAGTCATGTGACTGCAGGAGATCAGAATCATGAAGAAGATATAGGAATAAGAAGTTGTAAGAATGGTTGGTACAAGGGTAGAGAAAGTCATGTGAGTGCAGGACATCCGAATCATGAAGAAGATATAGGAATAAGAGCTTGTAAGAATGGTTGGTACAAGAGTAGAGAAAGTCATGTGAATGCAGGAGTACAGAATCATGAAGAAGATATAGGAATAAGAGTTTGTAAGAATAGTTAGTACAAGAGTAGAGAAAGTCATGTGAATGCAGGAGATCAGAATCATGAAGAAGATGTAGGAATAAGAGTTTGTAAGAATAGTTAGTACAAGAGTAGAGAAAGTCATGTGAATGCAGGAGTACAGAATCATGAAGAAGATATAGGAATAAGAGTTTGTAAGAATAGTTAGTACAAGAGTAGAGAAAGTCATGTGAATGCAGGAGATCAGAATCATGAAGAAGATATAGGAATAAGAGTTTGTAAGAATGGTTGGTACAAGAGTAGAGAAAGTCATGTGAGAGCAACACATCAGATTTTTGTATAACATCTACAAGCTATTGTTGAAAAAGTGTGTACTTCTATCTAAACCAAACTGTATAAACCAACATTTTGGTTGCTCTACCACATACATAGTAAATGGAAAAGTTATTGTAAGATTTGAAGTTATTGTATTCCATCCAAAGTACCCATATCAAGATTGTACTGGAAATACACGTTTTGAGTTTCCCTAAATATAAGCTTTTAAGGAAAATCCTGTGCCCTGTCTCTGCGTGTGTATGTTTATGCATGCGTGCTTTAGTGTGCGCACGCGTTCAGCATTTTAAACAAATAAAAATAAATATCTCGAAAGTGGTTAACAACATAAAACAACTAGCACCTGCTCTCTGTAATAATTGTCTGGATCTTGCAGCAGCTTATATCTCCTGTATCTCATCACTGCCGTCAGCAGGAAGGGGTCGAAGGCCTTGATGACCCGCTCCCGGCAGGACAATGGGCCATACGGAAACATCAGCTACTGTGTGCTGTTTTACAGTTCAGGCCGTTCCTTTTCGGCATTCTCGAGTAATCCACTTCTAGAGCTTTCGCATTGTGAAGAGCACTATATGAGGGACTCGCTCGTGCCCAGAGACGAGTTGTTCCTGTAGTGTAGTGTTGTTGTTGTTGTTGTTGTTGTTGTTGTTGTTGTTGTTGTTGTGGACTGTGGGAGTTAGTTAAAAGTTTACGAAGCGTTCAGTGGACTGCCAGTGTGAAGCGTGCCATGTGCAAACCAGTGCAAGTTGTAATCTGAATGCTCTATATTGTGATTCAATGGTTACATTCTGTTGCTCTGGGTTTGTACGCAAGTGATCTAAGTGCAACGTTAGTGCTTTGCTGCCTGACTAGAAGGTAAATAAAGTGTGATTAGCAGAAACTGCTGTTTCTCGTTCCTTACAATAAGTTTAACTTGAGCTATTGATGTTTTCAGTTCGTGTTTTATGATTCTTCCTGTGGTACCCGTATCGTCCGAGTTATCACAAATCAGAGGTACTTAACCTCGCCTCCCATTACCTGGAGCTAACGAGACTATTGTATATAGCAGCCACTTTTACTAACTTGAAGACTGTAATTTGAAAGGAATGGTACTTCATCTTTGATTTGGACCTCCCGAAACATTGATTTTTCATACTTCAGCTACATGTTTCTAAAAACTGTAACAGACATGCATATAACAATTAATGTCGTACTTCTTTATTAATATTTCTTGAATCCTTTGGGCTGAATCTCTTTCATTCATTTGAGCCATGTTACGCAGAAAAAAAATTACAATCACGTTCTTTGTAGACGGCCGAAGGACTTCATGGATTAAACATTGATATAAATATACAAATTACTAAGCCTAATGAAACCATTCACGTATTACACGATATTAAGAATTACATATCTCTATTGCTCATTCTCGACAAGTGCTACACACAAACACACACACACACACACACACACACACACACACACACACACACACACACACACACACACACTCAGCTGTCTCGTACTCACTGACACACTGACCGACTCATGTCCGTAAATCTTTCCTCTGCTGTTTCCTCGCCGCCTTGTCTAGCGAGTGTGACATAAGGCAACCTCGCCGCCTGTGACGCGTCTTCCTATGTTGCCTTCACCCAGGTGCATTTCTCAACACCCGCACAGCGTGAAAACGACTCAGAGGGTTCCATGTCCGCCAACCTCCCTTGTGCACTTTCTTAGCGTCACCTGATTGGATGACTTGGACGGTTCCTCCATGTCCTACGTCAAATCGGTTCTCATGAGTGCCTCTCATACTTGTACGCTTCCCTACTGGTAGTCCTCCACAACATATCCTGGTTAGTTACATTCCCAACACACTCTCGCACACTCGAAGACTTCCCTGAGCTGAATCCTTGTTTTCGTCGTGTCGTACACCTCCGTTCCCCGAGACGGCCGCAGTTGTCACCTCGGACACCAGGTGCTCCGTCCTGGGTCCGCCCTATTCCGCCCGCCCCTGCCATTCATTTCCTTGATGCTAAAGTCAACTGTTCCTTCAAGGCCTTGAGAGGCTTCCCGACGTCCTCCACGACGTCCACGCGCTTGCAGAAGTCGCCCGTTCTCCTGCCAAGTTCTTCCGCGTCGTGCTTCACGTCAACCAGTTCCCCATCAGTCTTTGCCAGAAACTCCATCTTCATCCCGATAATTTCAGTATTCATCGCTTCCCATCCTATTCATTCCGCATTTCATTTCATTTATTCATTGGTTTACGTTTTCCATTTTTCTCTCCATATTCTCCAAGCCGGATTCCATTCTTGTCTCCATCATCTCCATGCCGGATTTCATTTCCGATTCTGTCTTCTCCATTCGGGCCAATAATGTTTCTAACATTGCCTACATCGTGGCATTCACGTCGCGCTTCTGTCAGCAATGTAACAGTTTGTCAATTCGATGTATCCCATTCCTGTTACCTGGGTGGCAAAATTACAAAATCAGTCCAGTTACCTTTCTTTCGCTGTATTTTTCTTCTAAACAATTGCAAACAACACAGTTCACTTCTAATAACATTAACAAAGTTTATATTCCTTCGTGATTTTACAACTCCCAACTGTTTCCTTCTCGTAGCCTTGCCTCAGTCCTTTCAATGTCTTTCTTCACTTTCTCTGTCTCTCATACACTAACTTCGACGATACAGTCACTAGACACTCGTTAAAACTTCTTCACTTCGAAACGACGTTTCTTTCACGACTACAGTACACACACACACACACACACACACACACACACACACACACACACACACACACACACACTCACACACACACACACAAACTCAGACATATACAGACGCACAGTTTTCTAAAAATGCTTTTTTATTCAGGGTTTCTCAAAACATGTATTTCCGGGGAAATCTCGAAATAGAAGGTGTTGGTCGAATGCAACACTTACTATAGATACCGAGCGGGCTGGACAGGCGGTCACCTAATGTGGAGGTCGCCGTGGCCGTGCACTCTGACATGAGTTTCCCCATGTCACTTAGACAAACGATGGGGTGCATTAATCCCTTCTCCACGGATTACTTTCCCTTCATTTCTCATTTACCTCCCTCGTCATGTTTCACGTTTAATTGGTAGTGCGGTTCGTTCCGCCGAATGCGGACAAATAGCATAGTTGCTGGCGCCAGGTGTTAATATCGGTAATTGTTAGGGACTTCTGTGCCTCTCTGGGCTTCGCTGGCTCCACTCTCTGACCAGCCGCCGGTCTCACTTCCCTTCATCCGTTCACCTTGTGCGAGTGGTAGCCCGCAATAATCTATGTGAGTTTTGTGGTGGGTCGAGGTGTCCCCCTTCGTTACACACACATACACACACATACACACACGCACATACACACACACGCTTATTACCTGGAAAAGCCATGAACCTTATCGGAAAGCAGTGGCGGTTATTCAGGTGAAGTAGGTGAAGAGGTTTTCATCTGAATATAGCAGTATTCCATTTTTGTTAATGTTGGCATTATTACTGCCATTCTAACAGTTTAGTCACAAATTTCAACTGCTAGCAGCCGTAGCAGGGACAGTGACCAACCCTTCTTTTGTTTGGAACTTCCAGCCAGGCAACCGGCAGGGAAAATTGGTGGGAACGCGCCTTCGGATCAGCTGCAAGCCAAGTGAAGCAGTCAGAACCATGGAAGAAACTGTTGCACCAAACAGCTTGGTTGCCATGACAACATGACGCCACGAAACCATGCAGTATGGGGAAATAGTATATGCATGCACATGTTTCAGGCAAACAAGACATATTTTCACTTGGATGGGGGCACAGAACACGGTAGAGGAGATGGTTTCTGTTTTCGCGCGGTTAGGAGGTAGTAGTCATCTACCTCGAGGAAGAGGTAGTGGTAAATTTAAAGGTGGTGTTTTACATAACTGTAAACGGTATAACTGATGAGTTTACTAGACTCCAGTGTTTGTAATATTTGAATTGCGGAATATAAGTGTTTTATTATGAATCCAGTGAACGATATAGTTTGCAATTTGTGAGAAACCCATTTTCCAGGCGGAAAGATGAAGGCGAGGAAGATGTATTAACTTCGGGCTGCCCACTAATGTCATCGACATACCCATTAAAAGAGAGGATAGTAAAATAGGGAAGCCTGATGACATTAAATTCAAAATGGTTCGATATCCATTGTTGGTTATGCAGTAGCCGTAGTTTGCAATCGCTATTCTGTTGGCCTTACTTACTTTTAAGTAACAAAAGTAACCTGCGGAACAAAGAGGGATTCACAGATTTCATTAATGTAACCCATTCCCTTTACAAGCACAATGATACCGCCTGCAGTGCCGTAGTAGTAAAAGCGGGCGTTAAACACTACAAACAAAAACAACAATGATTCGGTGGAACATTTAAAATGTAAATTACAATTAAACACTTTTGAAACAAACAGAAACACGATAGCTGACGCTTTTCAACAAAACAGCAGACATTTTCATGTGCGTTTGTGAACCATTACAATTGTTTCTTATTTATTTTGTGCTTCTCGTGTTTGTGCCCCGATGCGTAATTTTGGCTTCGACATGATGTAGAAGGTTGAGAAATAAATCTTTGCAAATTCGTAGAAAATTGCGATAGCTTTCCGGATCCTCTAACCTCAATTCGTTTTGAGTAGACCCAGGCCCGTACACTTTTCTCTTCTTTGCAACAAAGACCGTGTCCGCCAACATCTTTTACTTCTAATACATTTTATTCCTACTGAGACTTGTAGAAATATATCCCAAACCTATATTTAATAGTAATCGCTAAATTAATATTTGCGTCTGGCCTGTTTGTTTCTCACGCTTCCTACGTGAACTGTCATTTGTATTGGACCAAAATGGTAATAGTATGACAGACACTGTTTCTTTTGTGTGCAATTCCATTGGTTACAAAAAGTTTGGTCAAAAATGTTGTACCTTGGGACACCGGCTTTGCATTGTATTTTCAGCACGCTTAAGTGAACTTCTTCACCTAGTTTGTAAGGCACGAGCCGCCACTGTCGGAAAGCATGTGAAACTGCCCAGATGTTTACGCCAGCTTATCGCATAAACATGGCTAGACAGAATGCGTACACTCTGTTCAGGTGAAATCATATCTCCAGTCCCATATATTGGCAGGCGCTAGGGACCTTCTATTTAAGTCTTACATATCCCAAGGTTGCCACACGAAGATTTTAAAGAAAATTCCACCTGCTCAAGCTAAACTTTACATTGAAAACATTTAAAGTTTCACTTTCTCAAAATCAACAAAAAGATTTTGATTAGATTACCGTATCATTAATATACCTTGATATCATCTGATGGTTTGCCTAGTTTTTGTATTGGAGTTATAATGACTTTTTTCCAGATAGCTGGAACAGAAGTTTACCAAATATCCTTGTATAAGTAGAGTAATATGTTTCTTGCTTTATATACCAAATTCTTCATAAATTATGGATTTATATATCATGGCCTGGAGCTTTAAGGTTAGAATTATTTGTAATTGCGCTATTCAGTTCAATAATTGTAAATTCGCTGGAACATTTTTCATCTGTTGAGGTTAAATTTGGAAGAGAATTGCTTTTGTTTGATTTAATTTCTTTCTTTATGACCTTTTTCCTTTTTTATATGGTCGGGGAAGTTTGGGTGATGTAAAAGTTGAGTTAAATGCGCATATAATTT
The DNA here is from genome assembly GCA_030765045.1 of Tenodera sinensis. NCBI lineage: Eukaryota > Metazoa > Arthropoda > Insecta > Mantodea > Mantidae > Tenodera > Tenodera sinensis. The sequence goes on from CM060962.1 coordinate 306,034,339, forward strand.
TCAAATCGTTTGTTATTCTTTATTACCAGACTTAACTGCATGTTTTGGAATTCTTTCCTTTTTAATACTTGAGATATAATTATGAGCTTTCTTACTATCTTTTTTATAACCAACATGTTCAACAACTGTATTAAAGGAATTTCTTTTAGCAGTTAAAACTGATTTTTTGTTTAAATTGCTAGTTTGTTTTTCCAGTTAACTGTACTCTCCTGGTGTTTTATTTTCAGCTAAATTTCTTGTTAGCTCTTGTTCAGTTTTAAGTTCTGAGTCTTTGGTCCAAAGTTATACTTTTAATTTTACCTCTAAGGATATATTTTTTGGCAATGTTTATAAAAAGATTACAAAAATCATTACTGACTTAGTAAGCTGTATTAATATGAATTCTGATTTTTGAGGCAATAGTTCTTCTAAAGCCATTTTTGCTTTCTCTACTGGTAAGTAGAGGAAGTATTGTATTCCACCCAAAAATTCTATGTCGAGATTTCACCGGAAATATACGTTTTGAGACCCCCTGAATAAAAAAAGGACCGCGTGTGCGTCTTTGTGTGTGTGTGTGTGTGTGTATGTGTGTGTGTGTGTGTGTGTGTGTGTGTGTGTGTGTGTGTGTGTGTGTGTGTGTGTGTGTGTGTGTCAGTCTGTGGATAGCATAACTCAAAAACGAAAAGTAGGTTAAAAAACAAAGTTGGTATTTAAGTTTAATGTCTTTCGACGATACGACACGAAGATTTTGAAGAATATAGCCCCACCCTAAACTACCCTTGACATGGAAAATTTTTCCAAATTTTTCATTTCTTGAAAATGGCTCTATTTTTATTAAAATGCTGTATGTTTAAGATATTTATATGGCAAATGAAATTTATATTTTGATTTTTCTGACTATAGCCTATGTAGTCCTGGATGACTTGAATAACTCGTAAACTGTAAGAGATTGAGAATATTGTCCTCTACAAAAAAAATGTTCAAAGCCGGCCCAGGCCGATGGTTTTTAAGTGTGCTTAAAAACGACAGCTCCATGTTAGTAGATTTACTGGCATGTAAAAGAACTCCTGCGGGACGAAATTCCGGCACACCGGCGACGCTGATGTGATCCTGGCAATTGACAGCGTCGTTAAATAAGAAAATAATTAATTTTCTACAAAAAATGTAATCTCCCTAACTAATACAATTTATGTCTGAAAAAAAATTTTTGCAGAGTGAACCATTTCGGAGATATTCCTTGCTATTCGTATCAGTTTCAGAAAATTCATAACTTTTGTGAAATGGAACATCGTTGTTCATTTTTTTATATTAAGCATGCAAAGAGAACGGGATCTCAAAGCTTTAAAAGATTTGACTATCGCTCAAAGCCTCCTGTATTCTAATATTCCCCTTGCAGCTACATGGAAATAAGCAATAAGATAATTTGTACAAATGCTTATTTCAACTAACACGTAGAAGATATAGGAATAAGAGTTTGTATGAACTGTTAGTACAAGGGTAGAGAAACCCATGTGAGAGTAACACAGCAGATTTTTAGTATTTCCAGTTACCTTTTTTAAAATTGCATGACCGTTTAGTATAGAGAGACCCCAAAACATGCGAATCACTGCGCGCGTTTTTCCACTGAACACAAAGAAACACGATAACGCAGCTGCTGCACACCAGATCATGTGGTTGACTTGTTCTTCTCTGCTCTGAAAGTGCAGTATAGAGCTGCCACATTGTCGCATGGTTCAGTTGTTACCAGTGTGCTTCATTAAGACTTCGGCAGAAGTTTAAGAAAACGACACAGTGTTCAAAACCAATAATAACCAATATCTCGGAAATGGCTGATGCCACATGGAAGTTACTTGAAATGCTATGTGTGTTTTTAAGAGGTCCATACTTTTGTGCAGGTGATAAAATGTTTTTTCTGTTTCTTATAATCTAGTTATTTAGTTATTAGACAAATTTAGACAAAATTTGTTCCAAATATAGAGTACCTTACAGTCTATTCTCATTTCTGTTTCTTATAATCTAGTTATTTAGTTATTAGACAAATTTAGACAAAATTTGTTCCAAATATAGAGTACCTTACAGTCTATTCCCATGACTCAGGAGTCTCCGTCTAGGGACTATGTAAATAGCGACCACAAGGTACCCAAGCTGAGCAGAACATTACTTCCACTTACTGGTGTTTTGCTCCTCACTGTAACTTTTCTATCTGACCACACCTTGGTCATCTCTTGTTCTCTTCCGACCCCGATGCTATTAGGGTTCCCGAGGGCTAGGCAGTCTTTATTTTTCCAACCTCTCCATTTCTCTATAAAATCTTAACCCCTAACATGCTGACCTGTCATGGTATGTAATACGTCCTCTGATAGGTGATCAGAGGATATGGTCGGTGAATTTAATTTGATAATTCTCCTGGTCAGGTCGGTGAGACCCGTAAACCAAAGACCGGTGTGGTCCTCCGGACACTCTGGGGGTTGTGAGAGAGCGATGTGACCGCCAAAAAATAGAAATATGGTGCTTTCTAAAAAGCTGTTAATATTACTGCAATTGCTCTCTTCAATATTTATTGAAAAATATTGGAGAGCAAGAGGATTAATGACTTCATTGTCAGGAACACAGCATTAGCAAACAACAACAACAACAACAGTGTATTCCCAAAAAGCTAAAGATAATTTGGGAGGAAGTAGGAAATAAAATGGCTATTCAGTTGAAATAAGTAATCACTTAACATATATTTTATTTACATATCATTATTTACAAGTTTACATTCTGAAGCAGATTAGTGTTATATCTATGTACAGACAGGATGATTCCACATCAGCCAGACTTGCTCTGTTAACAATGATATTTGGTTCATTAACTCAACATACGTCATACACGAGACTTGGAACCACTGTCTCCTCCTCCACACTGTAGCTATATGGACTTCTGGTGGCCAGGAATCTGTTGGAAATAATAAATAAGTGAAATTAATATGGAAAATGATACATTTTATGTGATGAGGATGGCCAAGTTTGCTTTCGTAAGTTCCCAAGTAACAAGAGAACTAGACCTGGACAGTCAAAGACATGGCGGCTGGATGGAGCTCATTCCTTGGCAACAGAACCACTTTCTGATATTTCACATTAATAACAATACAGAAAATGTTGCATAGTCAGATGCTTCCCCTTCAACTAAGGCACCTTCAAAGGTAAAAAGGGTAAAGGGTGCTTTAGGGAGCGTGACACCAGACTCCCGTTGAACTACACAGGTCTATTGAGGCAACCACCCTCCAGAGGGCAGGGATGAATAAGGGAACCCAAGGGACGGTATCCGACCCGGCGTTAGGCAGACCCACCAGAGACGTGTGGAAGTCCCTAACCAGTGCTGAGATGTCTTCATCCTGGTGCTAGGCCCCTCCAAACAGCCATAATCACACCTCGAGTCCAGGGCGCTATCAGACCCGGAGCTAGACAGACCCACCAGAGACGTGTGGAAGTCCCTAACCAGCGCTGAGATTTCTTCATCCTGGCGCTAGGCCCCGCCAAACAGCCAGTATCACACCGGGAGTCCGAAGCGGTATTAGACCCGCAGTTAGATAGAGCCACCTGAGAGTGTGTGGCAGTCCATAACCAGTGCCAAGATGTCTTCATCCTGGCGCTAGGCCCCGCCAAGCAGCAAGTATCACACCGGGAGACAGGGGTTTTATCAGACACGCAGCTAGACAGACCCACCAGAGACGCGTGGAAGTCCCTAACCAGTGCTGAGATTTCTTCATCCTGGCGCAAGGTCCCGCCAAGCAGCCAGTATCACACTTTGAGTACGGGGCGGTATCAGATCCGCAGCTAGGCAGGCGCAACCAGAGACGCGTGGAACTCCCTAACCAGTGCTGAGATGTCTTCATTCTGGCGCAAGGCCCAGCAAAGTAGACACTATCACACCGGGAGTCCCGAGCGGTATCAGACCTGCAGCTAGACAGGCTCAACAGAGACGTGTGGAAGTCCCTAACCACTGCTGAGCTTTCCTCATCCTGGGGCAAGACCCCGCCAAGTAGCCAGTATCACACTTCGAGTCCGGGGCGGTATAAGACCCGCAACTAGACAGGCTCACCAGAGACGTTCTGAAGTCCCTAACCACTGCTGAGCTTTCCTCATCCTGGCGAAAGACCCCGCCAAGTAGCCAGTATCACACTTCGAGTCCGGGGCGGTATCAGACCCGCAGCTAGACAGGCCCACCAGAGACGCGTGGAAGTCCCTAACCAGTGCTGAGATGTCTTCGTCAGACTCACAGCTGGACAGGCTCACCAGAAACGTGTGGAAGTCCCTAACCACTGCTGAGCTTTCTTCAACCTGGCGCAGGACCCCGCCAAGCAGCCAGTATCACACTTCGAGTCCGGGGCGGTATCAGACCCGCAGCTAGACAGGCCCACCAGAGACGCGTGGAAGTCCCTATCCAGTGCAAAGATGTCTTCGTCCTGGCGCAAGGCCCCGCCAGGCAGCCAGCATCACACCAGGAGTCCCGGGCCGTATCAGACCCGCAGCTAGACAGGCTCAGCAGAGACGCGTGGAAGACCCTAACCAGTGGTTAGATGTCTTCATCCTGGTGCTAGACCCCGCCAAGCAGCCAGCATCACACCGGGAGTCCGGAGCGATATCAGACCCGCAGCTACACAGGCTTACCAGAGACGTGTGGAAGTCTTTAACCACTGCTGAGCTTTCTTCATCCTAGCGCAAGACCCCGCCAAGCAGCGAGTATCACACTTCGAGTCCGGGGATGTATCAGACCCGCAGCTAGACAGGCCCATCAGAGACGCGTGGAAGTCCCTAACCAGTGCTGAGATGTCTTCGTGCTGGCGCAAGGCCCCGTCATGCAGCCAGTATCACACCAGGAGACCCGGGCGTTATCAGACACGCAGCTAGACAGGCTCACCAGAGACGTATGAAAGTCCCTGACTAGTGCTGAGATGTCTTCATCCTGGCGCAGGGCCCAGCCAAGCAGCCAGTATCACACCGGGAGTCCGGGGTGGTATCAGACCCGCAGCTAGACAGGCTCACCAGAGACGCGTGGAAGTCCCTAACCAGTGCTGAGATGTCTTCATCCTGGCCGCAGGTCCCGCCAAACAGGCACTATCACAACAGGAGGCCGTGGCGGTATCAGACCCGGAGCTGCACAGACCCACCAGAGACGTGTGGAAGTCCATAACCAGTGCTGAGATGTATTCATCCTGGTACTAGGCCCCTTCAAGCAGCCAGTATCACACCGGGAGTCAGGGGTCCTATCAGACCCGCAGCTAGGCAGACCCACCAGAGACGCGTGGAAGTCCCTAACCAGTGGTGAGATATCTTCATTCAGGTGTTAGACCCCGCCAAGCAGCCAGCGTTACACCGGGAATACAGGGCGTTATCAGACCCGCAGCTAGACTGGCTCACCAGAGGCATGTGGATGTCCCTAACCACTGCTGATATGTCTTCATCCTGGCGCAGGGTCCCGCCAAGCAGCCAGTAGCACACCGGAAGTCAGGGCCGTATCCGACCCTGAGCTAGTCAGACCCACCAGAGACCTTTGGAAGTCCCTAACAAGTGCTAGGCCCCGCCATGCAGCCAGTATCACACCGTGAGTCGCGGGCGGTATCAGACCCGCAGTTAGACACACAAACCAGAGATGCGTGGAAGTCCCTAACCAGTGCTGAGATGTCTTCATCCAGGCGCTAGGTCCCGCCAAGCAGCCAGCATCACACCGTGAGTCCGGGGCGGTATCAGACGCGAAGTTAGACAGACCCAACAGAGAAGCGTGGAAGTCCCCAACCAGGGCTGAGATGTCTTCATCCTGCGCTAGGCCCCGCCAAGCAGCCAGCACCACACCGTGAGTATCAGATCCGCAGTTAGACCCAACAGAGACATCTGGAAGTCCCTAACCAGTGCTGAGATGTCTTCATCCTGGCGCTAGGCCTCGCCAAGCTGCCACCATCACACCTCGAATCCGGGATGGTATCAGACCCAATGCTGGACAGACACAACAGAGACGCGTGGAAGTCCCTAACCAGTGCTGAGATGTATCCGTCCCAGCGCTAGACCCCGCCAAACAGCCAACATCACACCGTGAGTCCTGGGAGGTATCAGCCTCGCAAGCTAGACAGGCCCACCAGAGACGCGTGGAAGTCCCTAACCAGGGCTGAGATGTCTTCATCCTGGTGCAAGGCTCCGCCAGGCAGCAAGCGTCACACCGGGGCCCGGGGCGGTATCAGACCCACAGCTAGACAGGCCCACCAGAGACGTGTGGAAGTCCCTAACCACTGCTGAGATTTCTTCATCCTGGCGCAAGGCCCCGCCAAACAGCCAGTATCACACCTCGAGTCTGGGGCGGTGTTAGACCCGCAGTTAGACAGACCCACCAGAGACGTGTGGAAGTCCATAACCTGTAATGAGATGTCTTCATCCTGGCGCAGGGCCCCACCAACCAGCCAGTATCACACCGGGAGTCAGGGGTGCTATCAGAACCGCCACTAGACAGACCCACCAGAGACGCGTGGAAGTCCCTAACCAGTGGTGAGATGCCTTCATCCTGGTGCTAGACCCCGCCAAACAAAATAAAATAAAATAAAAATCTGTATAAAATAAAATAATATAAAATAAAATAATATAAAATAAAATAAAATAAAATAAAATAAAATAAAATAAAATAAAATAAAAATCTGTATAATAACCCTGGCACCTAATTACTTACACCACGGCTAATATGCCAGATCTTTAAAATGTATTTATTCTACACATTCATACATACAACATACTTTACAGAAAAATTTTAAGATAAAATTACAAAATTATATAATATATAACAAATTATAAAAAAATAATTTAAATTATATATCATAAAAACAAAACACAAGAAAATAAAAATAAAAGCACAAATTATAACATTTCACACATAATCACTGAGAAATAAATGCTCTAAAACAATAACAAATCATTTTAAACAATTAAAATACAATAAAATTTCTAAATAAATTTATATATATATTAAGAAAAATAAAAAAAAAATAAAATAAAATTAAAACAAATTAATCTCCTCACCACAACAAAATATAAATTTCATACGCAACATCACTCACAACTACAAACTATTACTAGACAATAAACAAATATATAAAATTAAATTATTAATTATAATTATTACATAAAATTATAAATTATATTCTTACTATTATTATTATCATTATTATCATTATTATCATTATTATTACTTAAAAATTAATTAATTTAATATTATAATTATACCTATAACCAATACTTTTTATAAATATATATTTTTTTTAAATTTAAATTTATATATTTATTAAAAATTTTAAATAAACAAAAATGTACCCCGCCAAGCAGCCAGCATCTAACCGTGAGTCCCGGGCGGTATCAAACCCGGAGCTAGACAGGCTCACCAGAGAGGTGTGGAAGTCCCTAATCAGCGCTGAGATGTCTCCATCCAGGCGCAAGGCCCCGTCAAGCAGCCAGTAGGACACCGGGAGTCCGGGGCGGTATCCGACCCGGATCTAGCCAGACCCACCAGAAACTTGTGGAAGTCCTTAACCAGTGCTGAGATGTCTTCATTCTGGCGCCAGCCCACGCCAAACAGCCAGTATCACCCCGGGAGTCCGGGGCGGTATCAGACACGCAGCTACACAGGCCCAACAGAGACGCGTGGAAGTCCCTAACCAGTGCTGAGGTATCTTCATCCTGGCGCCAGGCCCCTCCAAACAGGCAGTCCCACACCAGGAGTCCGGGGCGGTATCAGACCCGGAGCTGCACAGACCCACCAGAGACGTGTGGAAGTCCCTAACCAGTGCGGAGATGTCTTCATCCTGGCGCCAGGCCCCGCCAAACAGCCAGTATCACACCGGGAGTCCGGGGCGGTACCAGACCCGCAGCTAGACAGACCCACCAAAGACGTGTGGAAGTCCCTAACCAGTGCTGAGATGTCTTCATCCTGGCGCTAGGCCCCGCCAAGCAGCCAGCATCACACCGTGAGTCCGGGGCGGTATCAGACCCGCAATTAGACAGACCTACCAGAGACGCGTGGAAGTCCCTAACCAGTGCTGAGATGTCTTCATCCTGGCGCTAGGCCCCGCCAAGCAGCCAGCACCACACCGTGAGTCCGGGGCGCTATCAGACCCGCACTTAGACCCAACTGAGACATGTGGAAGTGCCTAACCAGTACTGAGATGTGTTCATCCTGGTGCAAGGCTCCGCCAAGCAGCCAGGGTCACACCTCGAGTCCGGGGCGTTATCAGCCCCGCAGTTAGGCAGACCCAACAGAGACGTGTGGAAGGCCCTAATCAGTGCTGAGATGCCTTCATCCTGGCGCAAAAGCCCGCCAAGCAGCCAGCATCACAACTCGAGTCCGGGGTGGTATCAGACTCACAGCTGGACAGACCCAACAGAGACGCGTGGAAGTCCCTTACCAGTGCTAGGATGTCTTCATCCTGGCGCTAGGCCCCGCCAAGCAGCCAGCATAACACCTCGAGTCCGGGGTGGTATCAGACCCACAACTGGACAGACCCAACAGAGACGCATGGAAGTCCCTGACCAGTGCTAAGATGTCTTCATCTTGCGCTAGGCCCCGCCAAGCAGCCAGTATCTCACCGTGAGTCCGGGGTGGTGTAAGACCCACAACTGGACAGACCCAACAGAGACGCATGGAAGTCCCTGACCAGTGCTGAGATGTCTTCATCCTGGCGCTGGGCCCCGCCAAGCAGCCAGCATCACAACTCGAGTCCGGGGTGGTATCAGACTCACAGCTGGACAGACCCAACAGAGACATGTGGAAGTCCCTAACCAGTGCTGAGATGTCTTCATCCTGGCGCTGGGCCCCGCCAAGCAGCCAGCGTCACAACTCGAGTCCGGGGTGGTATCAGACTCACAGCTGGACAGACCCAACAGAGACATGTGGAAGTCCCTAACCAGTGCTGAGATGTCTTCATCCTGGCGCTGGGCCCCGCCAAGCAGCCAGCGTCACAACTCGAGTCCGGGGTGGTATCAGACTCACAGCTGGACAGACCCAACAGAGACGCATGGAAGTCCCTGACCAGTGCTGAGATGTCTTCATCTTGCGCTAGGCCCCGCCAAGCAGCCAGCATAACACCTCGAGTCCGGGGTGGTATCAGACCCACAGCTGGACAGACCCAACAGAGACGCATGGAAGTCCCTGACCAGTGCTGAGATGTCTTCATCTTGCGCTAGGCCCCACCAAGCAGCCAGTATCACACCGTGAGTCCGGGGTGGTATCAGACTCACAGCTGGACAGACCCAACAGAGACGCGTGGAAGTCCCTTACCAGTGCTGAGATGTCTTCATCCTGGCGCTAGGCCCCGCCAAGCAGCCAGCATAACACCTCGAGTCCGGAGTGGTATCACACGAAGCGTCCCTTCCCCCTCTCGACGTAGGTCAAAGGCCTCCAGACGCCACCCAGCGCCGACTACAGCAGTTAGCATGCGCAATCTTCCACGCCATCAGCCCGACACTGCCCACACTTTATTCCTGGAGCTGCACCACGTGAAAGATGATAAAGAAATGGAATGAAGGGAAATGATGGAAGGGAAACCGTGGTATGAAATAATGCACCCCAGCATTCGCCAAAGTGGCATCGGAAAATCACGGAAAAATCCATGTCAGAGTGCGCGGCCACGGGGATCGAGCCCGCAAACTCCCGGATGCGGGCCATAGACGTTGCCGTCTGAGCCATCTCGCTCGCTAAGGCACCTGCAAACAAACATCCGTCAGCAGCTCTATTGATATCATAAACAAATATATAAAACTATAAACGCAGTAAGACCAATGAGACGGGTCCTGTAACCTTCTTCAGGCTGCTGAGGAAGCTCTAAGGACACTTGCACCGTACTTGTAAATAGAGATGCAAAAGGAAATTTCAGATGTTCTCTATGAGCTAGAAATTAAAGCAGTGCAGTCATGAATCTATAAAACGGTATTCAAATGTCATTTCATACTACACATGTGCAACTTGTTTCACTCATGTCTCAGTGATCCGAGGAACCAAGAAGTGATTCCTAAACAGTGTGGTTTCAGTTCCTTCATAGGGCTTTCGTGCCATTTCATACTTAACATGTTATGAAACAGAACGAATGTTTAATACCAAGTTATTTTATTTCATTACGTTCTCAAAAACTTTTAATGTGAACTACACTTAATTCTAAGATTACCTACTATGTGAAGCGTTATTAAAGTATAACGTAACCTCAAGAAGAGTGAAATGGTTCCTCAGTGCAGTTTGGTGGACCAATCGTGGAATTCATGTTGTTTATATCTGGTGCCAGGAGCAGGTTTAGTTCGGAAATGATCTCCTCATCATCCTGAAGTATTCAATACATCTCCTGCGGTCTTCTCGCAAATCTGGAAGTGGAAAAGACAAGTTTTACATCAACTGTAATTGCATCACTGAAATTAACAGACTTTTATACTTCTTCATTTTCAGTTAAACCTGTTACAGGTGAACCATTGAAAAATAACTAATTTCTTTTAAAGAAAAAATGTCATTTTTTATTGACATAATCATCAAAATGTAAAGTGATAGTTTAGCTAAATTGCAGTCCCATTCCTCAGTTAATTCATTATCGATGAAATCCTTCTAAATTCCACCCAGTGCAAAATAAAACAGTATCACAGAACCTGGACCATCGTCAGGAACTCCTTTATAAACGTCAATAGTTTTGTATTCCCTCTCATTGTTTCAGCTAGTATAACATTTTCAAATGAAAAGATAATAATCACACTTCTCAAGTTTCCGGGCAAATCAATCAAAGCTCGAGGTAGTGCGTCTGTCTCACATTCAGGAGGTCCTGAGTACGAATCTCGGTTAGGGTGAGTTATCTGCGGAAGGTTTTCTCCAGGTTTTTTCGTTATCTTGATCAGACAAATATTGAGGAACTTTAAACTCCATGGAACCTAGGCTCATTTGTGAATTGGCTAGAGATTTTGTTGTGTGTTCGTGTCCTATAGAATCAAACTTTTTGCTCTCATTTGAAACACAAACAGGCCACTTGCTCTTAACTGTACCGAGACATGCAAGTGATAGAGGTGTCAGTATGAGTGCCAGACGTTGGAACAAGCCTCGCTGGTAGCAAGAGATGGATGAAGAATGACGTAATTTCTTACTCAATACACGTTCCATAATTCTTATTATAGTGAAACTTCTAATAGGTCTCCAGTTCCTTATATCGTTTGCTTTTCCCCCTTACTAAAGTGAAGTAGTTCTAACTCTTGTTAAGTCCTTAGGGAGCACATATGGCTACAAGTGAAGCATTGCCAGTAAAGCTAAAAGTCTAGCTGCTTTGTTTTAACACTCGCACAGCCAGTCACCTTGTCTGGTCCTGGACCAGCTTCTGGTTTAATTTTATCTAATTCTATATTTGTTTCTTTAGCTGTAATTTCTAAAACGTTATCACTTACATTATCTGCATTAGCTGTGGATGTGTGGAAGAATATCAAATTGTTCGGAGACCCAAAAATATCTTTATAATACGAATCTGCATCTTAATTGGATACTGAACAAGAACTCCTATCCTTTCGTCTATTAATATATGTTATTCTGGACCGAATCATAATACGTTTTTCTTTTCTGCTTTCTCTCTCCCGTTTGGAACGTCATATAGGGTTAGAGATTCATGGTAAGCATTGACTTACTTATTTTGTGTTCTTGACCAATTTTGTAATATTTTGTTGGAGGATGTTTGGGTCCAGGAAGGAAAGAAACTGATTTAACCAAAAATTTGTACTTCAGAAACAAGGTTATGTAAGTCATCAGGATTGTTCTTAGACAAATTACTTCCTACAGTTTTATTGGAAGGTTAGGTTCAGTGATATAGTTTTTTGACTACTTTTGGAAATAGAAATGATGGTATTTGAAACTGTTTGTGAATGTTTGTTCACTGCATGAGTATTACTACAGATGTAAGGCTTTTAACCTACATAGATGCAATGTATTGCTTTTTTCCTGCTGCATGAACTTTACTTGCGTGAATTGTAACCTTTTGTGTAAATTTCCACAGAGTCTACACACATTTTATGTTGTCCTGCACTGAAGATGAAGTAAACGTTATTCTCACAATACACTTAAAAATTGAAGATTAGACATACTTCACAGAAAATAACATTAATCAAGTGTAAACAAGCCATGGCCTCCTGAAACGCATTCTCGTTTGGCAATGGAACACAACTTATTGTACTAATAAATATAAATGTGCAACGTGAACTTTATCGTTAAGACAGTCACTTTTCAAGGAATATTTCACAAATGACAAATGCCCTAATATTATCTATGCATTAAGAGAAATTGAAAATCTACTTAGTACTATTACACTGTTGGTAATATTCAAAATACCTAAAAATCTCAAATTTTTTTCAAGCCCTCGTGGCCTAATGGATAAGGCGTCGGACTTCTAATCCGAAGATTGCGGGTTCGAGTCCCGCCGGGGGCTGTACTTTTTTTTATCATCCAAATTTCACCTTTTGTAAACTAGGTAGTAAACATTCTTGACAGTTGCTAATACATAATGCATATGCAAGACTTTATAAATGTAATTCCACACAATTGTTTTAGCTATAGCTGTAACACACTGCAAGTGTATAGGCATGAAAAACGTGATTTCAAACTGATTCTCTCTTCCTTTGTCTCGTTCTCTCCCGGTGGCTCAGCTGGTTTAGCGCTGGCCTGCCAATCGCAGATCGCGGATTCAAATCTGACCAAAACTCCTTTTAAGTGTGCTTTAAGGCGTCAGTAGTGTAAAACCTCCTGTGGAACGACATCCCGGCATACCGGCGGCGCTAATATGTTCCTGGGAATTGACGCAGCTGTTAACAAAGAAAATACTTATTTTATTGTATTTTTCTCCTTGCACGCAAAGGTTCATTTACTAGGGAAGTGAAAATGGACCAATAAAGTTGGTGATAAAAGCAACCAGTACTATTGAAGATATTGATTAATAATCACAGAACCTAGAGTAGCCCTCGTGACCTAATGGAGATGGTGTCGGTTTAATAAGCCGAAGATTGCGGGTTCGAGGCCTGCCGGGATGTTTTCTGTAATCTGACTGTCTCTCTTCCCCTCTCTCCCCTTCATTCCCAATTCGTCATCTTCCTACCTCTCTCCCCCTCTCTCTCCATTCCTCTCTCTCCATCCTGGCCCCTCCCTCCCACCTCTCTATCCCTCTAAACCGCCCTCTCTCTCTTTCTCCCGCCTCGGTAACTTTCGCTACCTCTTGCCCTCTCCCCCTCTAACCCCCATCTCTCCCACTTTTCCCTCTCTCTCCTTACCTCTCCCACACATCTCACCATCTCTCTCCTACTTTCGTACTCTCTCTGCCCCTCTCTCCCTTTTTATGCCTCTCTCTCCCTTACTACTCCTCTCTCTCTCACCTGTCTCTCACTCTCAATTTCTTCGCCTCTCTCTTTCTCTCTTTCGCTTTCTCTAACTCTCTCCCTCTCTCCCACCTGTCTAGCCCTCTCCCTTCCTATCTCTCCTTCTCTCACTCTTCCTCTCTCCCACCTGTCTAACACTCTCTTACTGTCGCTTCCCCTCTCACTTTCCGTCTTTCTCCCTCTCTCCCATCTGTCTAAACCTCTCTCTTACTGTGCCTTCCCCTCTCACTCTCCCTCTTTCTCCCTCTCTCCCATGTCTTACAATCTCTCTTACTGTCTCTTTCTCTTTCACTCTCCCTCTCTCTCGCTCTCTCCCACCTCTCTAACCCTCTCTCTTACTCTCCCTGCCTCTCTCACTCTCCCTCTCTCTCACCTGTCTAAACCTCTCTCTTACTGTCCCTTCCCCTCTCACTCTCCCTCCTTCTCCCTCTCTCCCATCTGTCTTACAATCTCTCTTACTGTCTCTTTCTCTTTCACTCTCCCTCTTTTTCCCTCCCTCTGCCTTACTATACCTTTCTAACACCTCTCTCCCTCCCTTATCCTCTCGCTCCTTGTTTTGACCTCGCTAACATTCCCTCCCTCTCTCTAGCTCTCACTCCATCTCTCTCCTTGTACTCAAGTATTTGGAAGTTTGAACCAACCTAAGAGCACTACCCGTGTGGCCTAATGGATAAGGAGTCCCATCTCACATCCAAAGTTCCTCCATGTTTACTCTGTGTGCCTGATCGCGCGCGCGCTTGTGTGTCATTTTGGCTGTGAAAAGCATAACTCAAACTAATTAAAACAACTTCAAAGCAATAAAAATCAATGTCTCGAAAATGGTTAGCACTAAATCAGGAGCACTGGCTCTCTGTATCTTGCGCGAGGTTATATCTCATCAGTGCAGGTTTTCCTGTGTTTTCTAGAACCGTGCCTACATCTCCATCGTAATTTATTTGGTGAATTGTTCTCTATTAAGATTTATAATAACTTTTGTTCGTATTTTCTCGAAGAGAACTGACATCAATACGAAACTACTACATTGTATTGTTGTCTGCATTCTAAGCATATACAAGCATTTGTAGAACGTCCTGAAGATTGATCAAAAGAAATTCTCACAACTAGTATAAGAAATACGGCCATGTTAAAAATATCCTTTAAAATATTTTAATATAAATATTTGTTGTGAGAGTGTGTCTTAAGTGTAACGTTACTACTAATCCTTCAAATGATAAGCAAAGATATTAAAAGGCAACAGGTGTTCTCATTTGTTGCAGTATCAATCCTTTAATTTTTAAATTAGTTAACGTCACATACAAGAGAAACATCAATGTTTATCCTGCTAATCTAAAGGTTGCTGCATTATTCACACAGACAGTTAGATATCTCGGCTTAATTTTAGATAGCATATTTAATTCACGAAATGGGATTATGGCATTCATCTTCTGAACTTTATCATATCGAAGAAACCCCCGGATGCTTTGCACTACAAGAGATCATTATACCATTCCCAAGTCCATGCTATACGTCAGTATGGCTGTACAATTTGGACTCAGTTTCATGATACTAGCTCTTAAAGTGCAACAGATTGTTTTACCATTCCCAAATCCATGCTATACGTCATTATGGCTATACAATTTGGACTCAGTTTGATCTTACTAGCTCTTAGAGTGCAAGAGATTGTTATACAATTCCCAGATCCATGCTATACGTCAGTATGGCTGTACAATTTGGACTCAGTTTGATCATACTAGCTCTTAGAGTGCAAGAGATTGTTATACAATTCCCAGATCCATGCTATACGTCATTATGGCTATACAATTTGGACTCAGTTTGATCTTACTAGCTCTTAGAGTGCAAGAGATTGTTATACCATTCCCAAATCCATGCTATACGTCATTATGGCTATACAATTTGGACTCAGTTTGATCTTACTAGCTCTTAGAGTGCAAGAGACTGTTATGCCATTCCCAGATCCATGCTATACGTCAGTATGGCTGTACAATTTGGACTCAGTTTGATCATACTAGCTCTTAAAGTGTAACAGATTGTTTTACCATTCCCAAATCCATGCTATACGTCATTATGGCTGTACAATTTGGACTCAGTTTGATCATACTAGCTCTTAGAGTGCAAGAGATTGTTTTACCATTCCCAGATCCATGCTATACGTCAGTATGGCCGTACAATTTGGACTCAGTTTCATGATACTAGCTCTTAGAGTGCAAGAGATTGTTTTACCATTCCCAAATCCATGCTATACGTCATTATGGCTGTACAGTTTGGACTCAGTTTCATGATACTAGCTCTTAAAGTGCAAGAGATTGTTTTACCATTCCCAAATCCATGCTATACGTCATTATGGCTATACAATTTGGACTCAGTTTGATCTTACTAGCTCTTAGAGTGCAAGAGATTGTAATACAATTCCCAAATCCATGCTATTTGTCAGTATGGCTGTACAATTTGGACACAGTTTGATCATACTAGCTCTTAGAGTGCAAGAGATTGTAATACAATTCCCAAATCCATGCTATTTGTCAGTATGGCTGTACAATTTGGACTCAGTTTGATCATACTAGCTCTTAGAGTGCAAGAGATTGTAATACAATTCCCAAATCCATGCTATTTGTCAGTATGGCTGTACAATTTGGACTCAGTTTGATCATACTAGCTCTTAGAGTGCAAGAGATTGTAATACAATTCCCAAATCCATGCTATTTGTCAGTATGGCTGTACAATTTGGACACAGTTTGATCATACTAGCTCTTAGAGTGCAAGAGATTGTAATACAATTCCCAAATCCATGCTATTTGTCAGTATGGCTGTACAATTTGGACTCAGTTTGATCATACTAGCTCTTAGAGTGCAAGAGATTGTAATACAATTCCCAAATCCATGCTATTTGTCAGTATGGCTGTACAATTTGGACTCAGTTTGATCATACTAGCTCTTAGAGTCCAAGAAATTGTAATACAATTCCCAAATCCATGCTATTTGTCAGTATGGCTGTACAATTTGGACACAGTTTGATCATACTAGCTCTTAGAGTGCAAGAGATTGTTTTACCATTCCCAAATCCATGCTATACGTCAGTATGGCTGTACAATTTGGACTCAGTTTCATGATACTAGCTCTTAAAGTGCAACAGATTGTTTTACCATTCCCAAATCCATGCTATACGTCAT
Source organism: Tenodera sinensis (assembly GCA_030765045.1). Taxonomy (NCBI): domain Eukaryota; kingdom Metazoa; phylum Arthropoda; class Insecta; order Mantodea; family Mantidae; genus Tenodera; species Tenodera sinensis. The sequence continues at coordinate 306,050,876 of CM060962.1, forward strand.
TATGGCTATACAATTTGGACTCAGTTTGATCTTACTAGCTCTTAGAGTGCAAGAGATTGTTATACAATTCCCAGATCCATGCTATACGTCAGTATGGCTGTACAATTTGGACTCAGTTTGATCATACTAGCTCTTAGAGTGCAAGAGATTGTTATACAATTCCCAGATCCATGCTATACGTCATTATGGCTATACAATTTGGACTCAGTTTGATCTTACTAGCTCTTAGAGTGCAAGAGATTGTTATACCATTCCCAAATCCATGCTATACGTCATTATGGCTATACAATTTGGACTCAGTTTGATCTTACTAGCTCTTAGAGTGCAAGAGACTGTTATGCCATTCCCAGATCCATGCTATACGTCAGTATGGCTGTACAATTTGGACTCAGTTTGATCATACTAGCTCTTAAAGTGTAACAGATTGTTTTACCATTCCCAAATCCATGCTATACGTCATTATGGCTGTACAATTTGGACTCAGTTTGATCATACTAGCTCTTAGAGTGCAAGAGAGTGTTTTACCATTCCCAGATCCATGCTATACGTCAGTATGGCCGTACAATTTGGACTCAGTTTCATGATACTAGCTCTTAGAGTGCAAGAGATTGTTTTACCATTCCCAAATCCATGCTATACGTCATTATGGCTGTACAGTTTGGACTCAGTTTCATGATACTAGCTCTTAAAGTGCAAGAGATTGTTTTACCATTCCCAAATCCATGCTATACGTCATTATGGCTATACAATTTGGACTCAGTTTGATCTTACTAGCTCTTAGAGTGCAAGAGATTGTAATACAATTCCCAAATCCATGCTATTTGTCAGTATGGCTGTACAATTTGGACACAGTTTGATCATACTAGCTCTTAGAGTGCAAGAGATTGTAATACAATTCCCAAATCCATGCTATTTGTCAGTATGGCTGTACAATTTGGACTCAGTTTGATCATACTAGCTCTTAGAGTGCAAGAGATTGTAATACAATTCCCAAATCCATGCTATTTGTCAGTATGGCTGTACAATTTGGACTCAGTTTGATCATACTAGCTCTTAGAGTGCAAGAGATTGTAATACAATTCCCAAATCCATGCTATTTGTCAGTATGGCTGTACAATTTGGACACAGTTTGATCATACTAGCTCTTAGAGTGCAAGAGATTGTAATACAATTCCCAAATCCATGCTATTTGTCAGTATGGCTGTACAATTTGGACTCAGTTTGATCATACTAGCTCTTAGAGTGCAAGAGATTGTAATACAATTCCCAAATCCATGCTATTTGTCAGTATGGCTGTACAATTTGGACTCAGTTTGATCATACTAGCTCTTAGAGTCCAAGAGATTGTAATACAATTCCCAAATCCATGCTATTTGTCAGTATGGCTGTACAATTTGGACACAGTTTGATCATACTAGCTCTTAGAGTGCAAGAGATTGTAATACAATTCCCAAATCCATGCTATTTGTCAGTATGGCTGTACAATTTGGACTCAGTTTGATCATACTAGCTCTTAGAGTCCAAGAGATTGTAATACAATTCCCAAATCCATGCTATTTGTCAGTATGGCTGTACAATTTGGACACAGTTTGATCATACTAGCTCTTAGAGTGCAAGATATTGTTTTACCATTCCCAAATCCATGCTATACGTCAGTATGGCTGTACAATTTGGACTCAGTTTCATGATACTAGCTCTTAAAGTGCAACAGATTGTTTTACCATTCCCAAATCCATGCTATACGTCATTATGGCTATACAATTTGGACTCAGTTTGATCTTACTAGCTCTTAGAGTGCAAGAGATTGTTATACAATTCCCAGATCCATGCTATACGTCAGTATGGCTGTACAATTTGGACTCAGTTTGATCATACTAGCTCTTAGAGTGCAAGAGATTGTTATACAATTCCCAGATCCATGCTATACGTCATTATGGCTATACAATTTGGACTCAGTTTGATCTTACTAGCTCTTAGAGTGCAAGAGATTGTTATACCATTCCCAAATCCATGCTATACGTCATTATGGCTATACAATTTGGACTCAGTTTGATCTTACTAGCTCTTAGAGTGCAAGAGACTGTTATGCCATTCCCAGATCCATGCTATACGTCAGTATGGCTGTACAATTTGGACTCAGTTTGATCATACTAGCTCTTAAAGTGTAACAGATTGTTTTACCATTCCCAAATCCATGCTATACGTCATTATGGCTGTACAATTTGGACTCAGTTTGATCATACTAGCTCTTAGAGTGCAAGAGATTGTTTTACCATTCCCAGATCCATGCTATACGTCAGTATGGCCGTACAATTTGGACTCAGTTTCATGATACTAGCTCTTAGAGTGCAAGAGATTGTTTTACCATTCCCAAATCCATGCTATACGTCATTATGGCTGTACAGTTTGGACTCAGTTTCATGATACTAGCTCTTAAAGTGCAAGAGATTGTTTTGCCATTCCCAAATCCATGCTATACGTCATTATGGCTATACAATTTGGACTCAGTTTGATCTTACTAGCTCTTAGAGTGCAAGAGATTGTAATACAATTCCCAAATCCATGCTATTTGTCAGTATGGCTGTACAATTTGGACACAGTTTGATCATACTAGCTCTTAGAGTGCAAGAGATTGTAATACAATTCCCAAATCCATGCTATTTGTCAGTATGGCTGTACAATTTGGACTCAGTTTGATCATACTAGCTCTTAGAGTGCAAGAGATTGTAATACAATTCCCAAATCCATGCTATTTGTCAGTATGGCTGTACAATTTGGACTCAGTTTGATCATACTAGCTCTTAGAGTGCAAGAGATTGTAATACAATTCCCAAATCCATGCTATTTGTCAGTATGGCTGTACAATTTGGACACAGTTTGATCATACTAGCTCTTAGAGTGCAAGAGATTGTAATACAATTCCCAAATCCATGCTATTTGTCAGTATGGCTGTACAATTTGGACTCAGTTTGATCATACTAGCTCTTAGAGTGCAAGAGATTGTAATACAATTCCCAAATCCATGCTATTTGTCAGTATGGCTGTACAATTTGGACTCAGTTTGATCATACTAGCTCTTAGAGTCCAAGAGATTGTAATACAATTCCCAAATCCATGCTATTTGTCAGTATGGCTGTACAATTTGGACACAGTTTGATCATACTAGCTCTTAGAGTGCAAGAGATTGTTTTACCATTCCCAAATCCATGGTATACGTCATTATGGCTGTACAGTTTGGACTCTGATCATACTAGCTCTTAGAGTGCAAGAGATTGTTATACCATTCCCAAATCCATGCTATAGTTCATTATGGCTGTACAGTTTGGACTCCGTTTCATCATATAAGCCCTAGAGCACAGGAGATTCTAGTGCCACTCCCAACATAGCATATGCATGAGTATGGCTGTGCAATTTGGGGTTCCGTTTCATCATTCAAACTTTACAGAACTGAGTGTTCCGGATTATAGTTGTTGCAACGCTACCCTTCATGGTGACTAAAATATTTTCGTGGTTTCTGCAACTCTCCGTGATAGCTGCAAGGATCTCCTTGATTACTTCACATTCAGTAAATCTCAACCTGATTATTCCAACAGAAGGCTGAAAAGAATAGCACCAGTAGAAACATTGTAATAGCGGCAATCACAAATTGGGACCATCAACCCAAATACGTGCTTCATGTTAATTTTAATTTACAATTGAACAGCAACGTTTCAGTTGTAAACAAAGACCAAATGAGGTACTGTGAGAATTATTGGTCACCCTAATTGCGACACATCCTGCGCTGCAAGTCCGTGGCAAACTCAACCTTGAGATATTTAATATATTCTGAAGGAAATGTCAAAGCTCGTAACTTTACTCATCAATTAAACATTTGGAATTGTTATTTTTTCTACTACGTACTTCCAGTAATTAGAGGAACTATCTTTTATTGCTCGCCTTTAACAGTGAAGGTCATATAGGCGCCCTTTTCTCTGCAGCATTTGCCATAAGCAATGGCGGTACTCGTTTGACAGTGTCAACAGTGAGTTTTCTGTCCTTGGGGATTTTAAAACATTAAATTCACACTCTCATTCACACTTCCAGACTCTAAGGAGGCAAAGGAATATTCTTGGCTGGAGAAACATTCCCACCACTTCCGGGAATACAACCCGGGACTCCTTACACAGGAGGGAGGTGCTCTACCGACTGAGCTACGGGAACAACCAGTAGAGGGACTATGGTGTTCCATCAAAAAGTCAATACTGAGAATTCACCAGATATACATGTTTTTAGCCGCCCTGAATCCAAAAGAAGCATTTTTAGAAAAAGGTCCGTGTATGTGTGTGTGTGTGTGTGTGTGTGTGTGTGTGTGTGCGTGTGTGTGTGTGTGTGTGTGTGTGTGTGTGTGGACAGCATAACTCAAAAACGAAAAGTTGGTTAAGAACCAAAGTAGGTATTTAAGTTTAAGGATGCACGGCTGCGACGCGGTATGTCGGCATATGAAGTGCACCAACAAATTCAACTGACACCAAGACTGACATCATCGACCACCACTACAGAGTTCATCACTCATAACATTCACCATCACTTGCTACCAGGGGGCACTCGCTGTTACTGCCACTGGCAGGCAGCATTCATTTATCACCACAGAATGCGCAGGTGCATCTTTGCGGTACTGCAGCAATGAGTTTTTGACCTCAAGACTTCCGGTGGGGATTTTTAAGCCCGGGTAGGAGTCTTACACTGGCATGCTTGCATGCAGTTAGGGCGTAAGTAGTCTTTTTCCCCACCACAAAAAAACGAAGATTTTGAGGAAAATGCCTCCACCCTAAACTATTCTTTACATGGAAAATTTTTCAAAAATTTTTATTTTCTCGAAAAAATCTCTAACAATTTTGATTAAAATGCCATACGTTCAAGCTATTTTTATGACAAATGAAATGTATATTTTGAATTTTCTAGCTATAGCCTATTTAATCCTGTTTATTCTTGATGGCGTTTACTTAACTGGTAAACCGTAAGAGATAGACCAAGTCTTACTATATAAACAATGTAGATCTTGTTAAAACACATAATTTATATGCCAACAAATTTTTCCGAGATATTTGCGACAGTTTCGGAAAACTTGCATTCGTCAAATGCAACATCGCTGTTCATTTTGTATACGTTAATCGTGCAAAGAGATTGAATTTTAAAGTCATGACATAATAAGCAGTTAGCAAAATACTTGACTATAGGTTAAGCCTATCGTATTCCCTTAATCTCATTGTAACTACAAGGAAATATGTAATAAAACAACTTCAGCAAATACGGCCGCGCCGTAACCGAGTGGTTAGACCATTCGCTTCTCACCAAAGCGGCCTGGGTTCGATCCCAGGCAACCGCATATGGAATTCGTGGTGAATGAAGCGGTGCTGGGGCGGGTTTCCTCCGGGTTCTCCGGTTTCCCCCGTCATCTCATTCCACCGGTGCTCCATCTTCATTCTATGTATCATCAGTGCCACCGCCTGCGGTGCCGGAGTAGTAAAAGCGGCCGTTAAACACTACCCACACACACACACACACACACACACACACACACACACACACACACACACACACACACAGCTTCTGCAAAGAAGTATTTGGAGAGATGTGAAATAGGTAGAAGGAAGAATATGGTTTAGTAAGAATAGTTTGATGAAGAATGAATTAACAAGGTCATGTGAGTGTAATACATCAATAAGGACACTCTTTTTTCACATTAACGATAAAAGCCACAAACATTATATTAAAGCGATTTCCCATTATCTTTCCGAATTATGTGATGTTGATTAATAAATCAGTATTATTTTTTAGCAAATTTTGGCAAAGTGCACATTGAAGCGAAATTGCCTAATTTAAATAAAAATCTGAAATTTCAGTAACTTTGAATATAAAAATTAGTTCTCATTTCAAGTTCATTCCTGTGAATTGTTAAATTACAACAAAAAAAGGAGAAAGTAAAACTTTCAGTTAGAAAAATAGTGAAGTAATGGCTGATGAGTAAGGACACTTTAACATTGTTGGAAGTTGACCATTCTGTCATTAGTGAAGTGATGCTCTGGACAGTCAAGGACATTAGTATTCTTGGCAACTGACCCCTTCTTACCTGACCATACTGAGCGTGGAGAGAAGGTCCTGCGTTGGCAAGTAGAAAAGGGTAGGGAATTCTCGGAAAACTAAACAACGCTTTGCACTTAGACTTTCATTGTTTTCTTTAAATATGACTTCTTAAGAGAATTAATTTACTGTCACTAACTCAGGGGAATGCCTTTGTCCTTGCACGTACAATCGCGCTGTAGAGTGGGGATCTTGTTAGTACGATGTAAACACCAGAAGTTCAAAATTACCGTCTACAAGGCAGCGCCATTGTTGCTACAATATTATATCGTGTGGTTCTTGAGTGTCCAATAAACATAATTCATTAGTGGCGTTACTGAAAGTATGGTCATAATCGCTTTGTTTTATGCGGCAATGTAATGTGTTGTAATAGTAATGCTCTTTCGCGTAAATTTAATGTACCGGGAAAGCGGGGTAGTTCCAATGGTGGGGAGATAGGGTGGTTGTATCCTGTCCCGAAAATTTAGAAGCTATTATGGACGTAACTAAAAAAAATCTGACGTGTTGCACTCACATGACTTTCTCTACTTTTGTACTAACCATTCTTACAAACTCTAATTCCTATATCTTCTTCGTGTTAGTTAAAATAAACATTCGTACAACTTACTGCTAATGTCCTTGTAGGTGCAAGGGGAATATTAGAATACAGAAGGCTTTGCGCGACAGTCAAACCTTTTTGAACTTTGAGATTCCGTTCTCTTTGCATGATTAACATATAAAAAATGAACAACGTTGTTGCATTTCACTGAAGTTCTAAGTTTTACGAAACTCACACACACAACAAGGAATATCTCCGAAATAGTTCACCCTATAAGAAAATTTATTGAGACATAAATTGTGTATTTTAGCAAGATCTACATTTTTTGTAGTGCAAGATTTTGTCTATCTCTAACGGTTTACCAGTTATGCAAAAGTCGTCCAGAGTAAATACGACTACAGGGGCTATAGCCAGAAAATTCAAGATATAAATTTCATTTGTCATAAAAATATCTCAAACATATGACATTTTAATCAAAATCGTTAGAGCCATTTTCAACAAAATCAAAATTTTTGGAAAAATGTTCCATGTAAAGGGTAGTTTAGGGTGGGGCTATTTTCTTCAAAATCTTCGTGTCGCATCCTTCAATGACAATAAACTTAAATACCAACTTTGGTTCTTAACCGACTTTATGTTTTTGAGCTATGCTGTCCACAGACTGACAGACTGGCACACAGACACACACACACACGAACCTTTTTCTAAAAATGCTTTTTTTGGATTCAGGGGGCCTCAAAACATGTATTTCCGGTGAAATCTAGACATCGAACTTTTGGGTGGAATACAATACTTCCCCTACTTACCAGTAGAGAAAGTAAAAAGGTATTTACGTTATTTCACAAATATATTTCAAGTATCTGAGCGTCTTTTACGTCAATTATTTTCATTAAAATAATAATAATAATAATAATAATAATAATAAAATAATACATGTACATCTACATATTACAAAATATGCTTCCCATAATCTCATTCCAAATTGTATGAACATCCACGATAACACAAACCGTTGTACAGTTTCAGGAAACTTCTAGATTGCTTCCGTAGTAACAATACAGAGGCTTATATGATCTTTGAATAGGTAAAACAAAATTAGTTTTTTAGACATTTGATAGTAAAAGTCGAACTTTTAGCAGTTCACAACAGCGTTAAAAGTACAAAATTCTACCACTTAGTGCTCCTTACAGTGTGTGACTATGGTCTCATTCAAGTAGGCAATCTTAGTTACACAATGCTTATATAAAATAGCGAGTCATTTGAATGTGAATATGGACTGCAGCGGAGAGACTGACGTGAAAATTGCTATCCAAAAAATCAAGAAACCAATACCACATTGCATACATCACATTCTGCATTGGTACAAGATAAAAGAAAAAACCATATTTTTTCCACTGCCTTCTTTCTGTGGAATGTTGTGGTTTTGTAAAAGTCGTCGTGTTTTTAACACTAATGCTAAGAAAGGCAACAACTGAGCAGCGCAGCCCAGTGACAATAATGTATATTTACATATAATATACCTATAAATATTCAGCATTGTCAGAAAATAAGGCACGATGCACGATCTAAAACGATTTTATTTTGTTCGTATGTTTCCTCAACTCCTCAACTCTTTTCGGAGCCACACTTACTCACAAAATAAAATGTTGCTTTTAACCCTGGTATCATAAATAACTGTCCCCTTCATACACAAGGCACTGAAGGTTTTCTGCACTTTACAGCAACACCAGAACGTTCCTTCTCAATATTACGGTATCTGAAAACCTATTTGAGGAGCACACAGGTTGAATGTATATACATATCTGTTGGCCGCGCCGTAGTCAAGTGGTTAGACCATTCGCTTCTCACCAAAGTGACCCGGGTTCGATCCCAGGCAACCGCATGTGGGATTCGTGGTGGGCGAAGCGGCGCTGCGGCGGGTTTCCTCCGGGTTCTCCGGTTTCCCCCGTCATCTCATTCCACCGGTGCTCCATCTTCATTCCATGTATCATCAGTGTCACCGCCTGCAGTGCCGTAGTAGTAAAAGTGTGCGTTAAACACTACATAAAGGTATATATATAAACATTTGGAAATTAAGGAAATACTCAAGAAGTACTGGATCACATGTGTAAAAATCCTCATTGACCTCTTCTTTAATTGTAATTCTATAACTGTAAGACAATTATCTGATATATGCATATATATACATATATATTTGTTTATTGGTTTCTTTCTTTCTTTATTTATTTCTTCATTCATTCACTAACTCATTCATTCATTTATTTATGCGTGCGATGACATTTCCAGATTTTCTATTTGTAGCACCTCATACGACCCCCCCCCCTCCCGGCGGCGCCGTGGCCGAGCGGTTAGCGCGCTCGCCTACCACCTAGGCGGCACGGGTTCGATCCCAGGGACCCGCATTTGGTATTCGTGGTGGACGAAGCAGCGTCAGGGCGGGTTTTCTCCGGGTGCTCCGGTTTCCCCCGCCGTCTCATTCCACCTGTGCTCCATATACCATAAGTGTCACCGCCTGCGGTGCCGTAGTAGTAAAAGCGGTCGTTAAACACTACAACAACAACGACCCCCCCTCCCGAAAACAGATTCTGCATCCGGCCCTGCGGCCAAGAAAGAATAAGTCATTATTTATAATTCATTAAAGGATATCCCGAAATTAAAGCGATAATGCCAGCCATATAGAGCGAAAAACCATGAAAATTAGAACTCATTTCGCGAAGTTTGAAAAAGAATAATGTGAAAAAGGAGTGTCTGTATACACAGTATCAGGTTGCCGAATGTTGTGGCACACCAAGTCACGCGATATATATATATATCACTGCTCCTCTGAAGGACCTTGCTTCTTAAAACATTCTGCAGTGACATTAACTTACTTGCACTTTCAAGATTCTTTGCATTCCCGCAACAAGTGAGTGAAAGGAATTCCTCTAAGTCATTCACCTTGCCCTGCAATATGCTGATTATCTCTTCTTTCGTATCAATTTAAACATACAGCCGGCTCCAAATGTTTTTCGATACACAGGAGGGTGTAGGGGCAAGAGTCGAAGAATGTTCTTATGAACTATTTACGCCTGGTGTAACTGACCCGGGACTGCTTTCGTGTGGTGGGCGGGAAACAACCAACAAGCTAAATACTCTATTTTATTCTATTTAAATGAAAGAAATCAGCACATTCTTTTCTGCACGTATTTAAGCAATTTTGGTTTTAGTTTCTCTACTGGTAAGTAGGGAAAGTATTGTATTCCACCCAAAAATTCGATGTTAAAATTTCACCGGAAATACGTTTTGAGACCCCCTGAATCGAAAAAAAGCAATTTTAGAAAAAGGTCCACGTGTGTCTGTATGTCTGTCAGTCCCTCACTCTTTCTGTCAGTCTGTGGACAGCATAACTGAAAAACGCAAAGTGGTTTAAAAACCAAAGTTGGTATTTGAGTTTAATGTCTCTCAAGGACGCGACACGAAGATTTTGAAGAAAGTAGCCCCACCCTAAACTACCCTTTATATGGAAAAGTTTTCGAAATGTTTAATGTTCTTCAAAATGGCTCTAACGATTTTGATTAAAATGCCATAGGTTTAAGATATTTGTATGATAAATGAACTGTATATTTTGAATTTTCTGGCTATAGCCCCTGTAGTGCTGTTTACTCTGGAGGACTTTTGCATAACTGGTAAACCGTAAGAGATAGACAAAATCTTACTGTACAAAAAATGTAGATCTTGCTAAAACACACAATTTAAGTCCAAATAAATGTTTTTGTAGAGTGAACCATTTCGGAAGTATTCCTTGTTATTTGTGTCAGTTTCGGAAAACTTAAAACTTTCGTGAAATGGAACATCGTTGTTCATTTCTAAATATGTTAAACGTGCAAAGAGAAGGGGATCTCAAATTTTTAAAATATTTGACTATCGCTCAAAGCCTACTGTATTCTGATATTCCCCTTGCACCTACAAGGAAATAAGCAATAAGATAATTTGTACAAATGTTTATCTCAACTAACACGAAGAAGATATAGGAATCAGAGTTTGTAAGAATGGTTAGTACAAGAGTAGAGAAAGTCACGTGAGTGCAGGAGATCAGAATCATGAAGAAGATATAGGAATAAGAGTTTGTAAGAATGGTTACTACAAGAGTAGAGAAAGTCATGTGAGTGCAGATCAGAATCATGAAGAAGATATAGGAATAAGAGTTTGTAAGAATGGTTAGTACAAGAGTACAGAAAGTCATGTGAGTGCAGGAGATCAGAATCATGAAGAAGGTATATGAATAAGAGTTTGTAAGAATGGTTAGTACAAGAGTAGAGAAAGTCACGTGAGTGCAGGAGAACAGAATCATGAAGAAGATATAGGAATAAGAGTCTGTAAGAATGGTTAGTACAAGAGTAGAGAAAGTCATGTGAGTGCAGGAGAACAGAATCATGAAGAAGATATAGGAATAAGAGTCTGTAAGAATGGTTAGTACAAGAGTAGAGAAAGTCATGTGAGTGCAGGAGAACAGAATCATGAAGAAGATATAGGAATAAGAGTCTGTAAGAATGGTTAGTACAAGAGTAGAGAAAGTCACGTGAGTGCAGGAGAACAGAATCATGAAGAAGATATAGGAATAAGAGTTTGTAAGAATGGTTAGTACAAGAGTAGAGAAAGTCATGTGAGTGCAAGAGATCAGAATCGTGAAG
>CM060962.1:306067200-306099700 GCA_030765045.1 Tenodera sinensis
TTTGAAACAAATTATAACTTCAAAATTCTGTTGCGTTGCACTCACATGACCTTCTCTACTCTTGTACTAACCATTCTTACAAACTTATTCCTATTTCTTCTTCGTGTTAGTTGAGATAAACATTTCCAGAAATTATCTTATTGCTTATTTCCTTGTAGGTACAAGGGGAATATGGGAATACAGTAGACTTTGAGCGATAGTCAAATCTTTTACAGCTTTCAAATTCCGTTCTCTTTGCACGGTTAACATACATATAAGAATGAATAACGATGTTCTGTATGACAGAGGTATAAGTTCTCCAAACCTCACACAAATAACAAAGAATATCTTTGAAATGGTTCACTCTATAAAAAATTATTTAGACATAAATTGTGTGTTTTAGCAAGATCCACATTTTTGTATAGTAAGATTTGGCTATGTCCAATAGTTTACCAGTTATGCAAGAGCCATCAAGAGTAAATAGGAATACATGGGCTGTAGCCAGAAAATTCAAGGTATACATTCCATTTGCAATAAAAATATCTCAAACATGTGGCATTTTAAACAAAATCCTTAGTCATTTTCAAGAAAATCAAAATTTTTGAAAAATTATCCATGTAAAGGGTAGTTTAGGGTGCACCAATTGTGTTCAAAATCTTCGTGTCGCATTCTTGAAAGATATTAAACTTAAATACCAACTTTGGTTTTTAAACGACTTCTCGTTTTTGAGTTATGTTGTCCACAGTCTGACAGACAGACCGGACCTTTTTCTAAAATTGGTTTTCTTTTGGATTCAGGGGGCCTCAAAACATATATGTTCGGTTAAATCTCGACATCGAATTTTTGGGTGGAATACAATACTTTCCTTTTGTTTGTTTTTTTGGTGTTTAACGCCCGCTTTTACTACTACGGCACCGCAGGCGGTGACACTGATGACACATGAAATGAAGATGGACCACCGGTGGAATGAGTTGACGGGGGAAACCGGAGAACCTGGAGGAAACCCGCCCCAGCACCGCTTCGTCCACCACGAATCCCACATGCCGTTGCCTGGGATCGAACCCGGGCTGCTTTGGTGAGGAGCGAATGGTCTAACCACTCGGCTAAGGTGCGGCCTACAATACTTCCTCTACTTACTATACGTAGTAGAGAAAGTAATAAAAATCTTATCATAACTATCTTTGCGGCGCGGAACCACTGTTGACGACAGTAAATGAAACATTAATAACTGTCGATACGGAACTATTGTTGAGGGCTTTCCTTGGTGGTCTTGACCTCCACTAGGTAGATGGGGGGTAGAGGACGGTCTCTGGTAAGTCTTCTCAGCTGAGCCACTCTCAGAGGGTGTATACCAGCACGTTGCAGCTCCGTAGATAACATGCCCTCCGCATGATTCAAGGGCAGCTGTTTGACGACCAGTCGATAAGACCGGTCGTCATCTCTCTGTGCCAAGGAGAAGGCCCAGCTCTTCTCCCTCAGAAGATTGCACCAGTTATTGTAGCCCTCCAAGGAAGAGGTACGTATCATCAGGTCTCCAGACACTGGTGCTACTTGTACTGTATAGTCCTTGTATTGTGGCCACCTGGTGTCAAAAATGTCCACCAGAGAAGGGAAATTTTCCTGTCCTCTTGCCACATATATTGGTGCCCGCTGAGCTGCTTTTTCAGCATAGGACTGGAAGGATGATTGGTTTGTAGGGGGTGGGCATGGGTTTTGAGAGGTGGATGGGGTTTGTGAGCTGTGGAGGGAGGATTGGGCTGTTGAGGTGGAAGGTTGATTTGTCAAGAGAGGAAGAGATGAACTGGGAGTGAGACGATTGTTGGGGTTGGTGGAGGAGGAAGAGGGGGGCAATGGGATGTGTGATTGGTGTTGTGATTGTGTAGAAGGAATGTTGGAGGTGGAAAGGACTTGGGAAGTGGTTGCTGGTTGAGTAGGATTTGAAGAAACAGAAACTTTAGGATTTGATGGGGTTGGAGTAGGATTTGGGTATGTGGAGAGGATTTGGTCGTGGGAAATGTGGAGTGGATGTGAAGGAGCAGAGGAACTAGTAGAAACTTCAGGGTTAGGTTGGAGTGGGTGAGGGTTGGTGGAGAGGTTAGGGGTAGGAAGGACTTTGGATGTGGAAGGTGGTTGAGTGGGGTTAGAGGAAGTCAAAGGAAGAGGATTTGGTGGGGGTGGAGTAGGATTTGGGGATGTGGAGAGGATTTGGTCTTGGCAGATGAAGGATGGGTGTGAAGGTGCAGGATCAGAGGAGCTAGTAGAAGCTTCAGGATTTGGTTGAAATGGGAGAGGGTTTGAGGAGATAGGGGGTGAGTTGGGGGTGTGTCAATGTCAAACCCGGAGGCCGACCAGATGCTTACATTTTTGTTCGTGAGGAAAATCCTAATATTACGGTATTCCTCACGAGACGAGGCCCGTACCATTTGGACCCCGGAATTCTTTTCACTGGTGCGATGAAGATTATGAGGGGCATACGTCCGGACAAACTCCCCCAGCAGGTCATCAAGCCGTCCCTGTTCCAAGGCAACAAAGAGCCAGGGTGGCAAGACAGCCCCGACGGTTCCAGAATGACCAGGTTCTGCATCAGGTGTGATGGAAGAGGGGTTATCAGGAGGTGGGGAAGGAGATTTGGTTGTTGCCCTCGAGCGGGACTTACGCTCAGCCAATCTCTACCCCAAGCCTTCTAGAACAGGGCTTGGGTATGAAGTAGTTGGGAAGTGGAGGGGATTTGTGAGTCAGGTGAGGAAGGTGGAAGAGAGGTAGGTAGGTCGGAAGTGTGAGAAGTTAAGGCATCGGACTGGTTGGGGGTGTTAGGTTGGACAGGAGTGAGTGAAACAGTACTTAGTTTCATGATGGGAGCAGGCCTAGGTGGCAATGGTTCTTCAGGGGATGAAAAGGTTGCAGAGGGTGTGGATGGGGAAGAGAAGGAGGATGAGGAGGGTACAGGTGAGGGAGTAGAGGATCTGGCATCACCGACCTCAGCCATGAGGTTTCTGGCATCAACCCTGCCCGGTGGAGCTGTCTCCGTAGGAGAATATACTACTGGCTTTCCACACTTCCCCATTGGAACTGTCAAAGGTCAGCAGAAGGAAAGAATGGCCTAAGTCGTGGTAAAAGTGCAGTACGTTGAGTTAGTACAAAGAGGAAAGCTTAAAACTAATAGAAAGATGAAGGAAGAATAATAGAAGTAGAAAAAAGAGCTGATAGAGGGTGCTAATAAGCCCGAGCGACAGTGGACCGAACCCAGTAATGGGCGCCTTGAAACCAGTTTATGTTAAACTGTTGGCTAGGTCTTGTCACTCTGTCCTGTTATCAAGCTAGAGTATCAACTTTTATCAGTGAGAAGGCTCTTCTCGGCAGAAATAGCCTGGATGCCTTCTATCACTGACCGGCGTTGAGTAGGTGATCTTGGCAGATAACGCTGGCTTGCTGGCCGGTGTAGAGAACGTTGGCGAATCGTAGCGTAGCGTGGCTTCCTTCTTCCAAGTCCCTGGGGCGACTGACTTACAATTTTTTTTTTTTTTTTGGAAAGGGGAGACAGAAGTAGAGTTGGTAGGATAAAGAGTTGGCTTATTTCGTCGGGAGTGCGGGATGAATCAGGATTACAAGGGGAGGCTTGGAGGGGTGTGGCGTCGTGACCGGGTCCCGCTTAGCACCCCGGATAGTGCGGTCTTGCTGGCCACATGCTAAGCTATTAGCATGTGGGTACGTTGGGGGTCCGGGTGGTACCCATACCGGAGTCTGGGTAACACCGCGGGGAGTGCGGTGTGTTGTAGACTGCGTGTTCTTGATTGTACTATTTTTCGTGCTTGTGTAGATCGGCGTTGTCTGCGATGGTTGCTGTGACTGGCGTAGGCGGCGGTGTTGGTTGACAGCTATAGCTGATGTGTATGTGTGGTGAAGTTTGTTCCGGCCAGTCAGTTCTGTGTTGTTGTTCTGCAGTTTGTTACTTGTCTTCTTGCTTCCGGTTTGGGAACATGTAGGGCATGAGGTCGTCCATAGTGATTCCTGAATTGCTGCAGAGTTTGTACCGGCACTGGCGGGTGCATGGGTCGCTGCCGTGGTGGGCGTAGCCGCCACGGTTGAAGAGTGAGAGTTGCTTCGGAGTCAGTTGTCGTGGTGGTGTTGGTGTGGCTCCCTGGCGTGGTTGCACCAGAGTTGGTTTTGAAGGTGTAGCTGGCTGATGAGATGGTTCCGTCGCTGGTGTTGATGGCGCGGTAGGCTGGTGAGATTGTTGCTCGTAGTGCTGCCCTCTGTTGAGTGGAGGTGTGGGTAGTGAGGCCTGAGTGCTTGCTTCGTGTGTGGTAGTCGAAGGTTGGTTCTCTATTCTGTGGAGTTTTCGTTGTATGGATGCCAGTAGTTCAGAGTTGTCGAGTTCTGTGGTTGCGGTGCGGAGTTCTTCTAACAGTTTTGCAGCGGCATTAAAGCCAGTGGTGTGGTGTATCAGTTGTCTTGAGATTTGTGCATGTTCTTTGCGTTGTGTTCTGCGTAGTGTGTTGGTTCTCTTGTTGATCTTCTGTATGTCTTGCTGTAGCGATGTGAGTTTGTTTGTTGTGGTATTGTGTTGCACATGTACGGCAGTAGTGGCGTCTTGAAGTTGGGTCCTGATGGTGTGGTTGCAGTTAGTGATGATGGTCACTGCATTTGTCAGTTGGTGCAAGGTGTCTTCTAGCTTGTGTAGTCGCGTGTTGAGGCTTTGAACCGCCTGGCGGATGTCCTCGGCCTCGCTCCTGGGCAGTGGCGTTGTGGTGGCAGTGGCGTACGTCTGGTTGGGCTGTGATGTCGATGCTGAAGTACTGGTAGGAACTGGTCTGCTGTGAGGCTGTGTAGCTGCGCTGGCTGGTGCTGGTTGAAGGGCCGGTGCCCTAGGGTAAAGGGGGCAGTGCGCTTGACCGGTGAAATGGCCTGTGCCATTGCAGGTAGCGCAGTACCGGCGGCGACGGCGGAGATCGTGGTTGGTGCATTCACTGGTGAGGCCGTAGGTCCCACAGTAATGGCACCGAGGTGCGGCGCTGCAGGTGGTTGCGTCGTGCCCATATCTGCAACATCTGCGGCAGGGCACTTGTCGTGTAGACCTGGGGGGCTCAGCAGGCAGGCGCCGTCCGAGTAACGGCAAGCCGGTCCTTAAAGCGGCTTCTCGATCTGCTGAGTCGGCGAAGATGATCCTGGCCATGTGCGTTGGTCCCCGGGAAGTGACGATGCGGATGGCCCTCATTGCTGATGGCCACTGGTGTTGTGCTGTGCTGAGTAGATGCCTCGCTGGGAAGTCGCGAGGAACTCCACGGATAATAACACTGGCTCCCGAGGGGGGGGGGGGGCAGTGTGTTCGGACGGCGGTGGTGTGTTGGCCGGGTGAAGTTCTGAGGACGCTGGTGGTTGAGACGGCAGCTGCGGGAGTGGTACTGCCACTGCCTCTCCCGGGGAGCTAGCCTCCTGCCTGAGTGGTAGCGGCCGCCCGACTGGCTGCCTCTCGGACTGCGGTGAGGTGATGTCAGCGCTGGTGGCGCTCGGCGCGGCGGTGGCCGCAGCTACGGCGGGTGTGTTGGTTGTCTCTGCGCTGATGATGCTTTTGGGTTCCGTGGCCGGTGTGGTCCCAGAGCCCGGCGTTGACGGCGATTTCCTGCGTAGCTTTCTTCTTCCCATGTTGTTGACTGACTTACAAGAGTGAAAGGACCAGTATATGTACTGTCCACTAGTACGTACCAAGTAGAAAACACCCAGATAATGTGGAGGTGGTTCAATGCTCCATTGGAATCTATGTTTTCTGAGCTGGTCAATCTCCAACTTTAAGGCTGGTTTCCAGGAGTGACTAAACTGCAATCCAGCGTCACAGTTCAGTGTGCTCTTCTCAGAGGAGAAGGACAGAGCCTCTTTAACCCTCCATTCCCAGAAACTGCTACATTTTGCCACAATGGTCGTTTCTTTGAAATTAGCTCTGTGGTCTTTTTCAAAGCAGCGCTCTGCCAGCCCTGACTTTTCAGGCTGCATTAAGTGTATGGACCATTCATGCTCCTTGACTGGTGGAAATGGTCCTGCTGGTTTGCCCTATGTACGGCATCCCGCATTCACAGGGGATGCGGTATACCCCTGGTACGTTAAGGTCCAGTTTGTCCTTTACCATCTCACTAGGTGTTTGATCTTCAAAGGCGGTTTGTGGATGGTTCTGATATTGTGTTTAGCAAGAATTCTACTGATTCTACCAGATAAATTGCCAGCATATAGAATGCAGGCAGTGGCAGCAGGCTTGTGTGATGTTTGTTACGATTGTGGTTTTCTTTTCCTGGCCTAGGAGACTGAGGATTCAATATCATCTACGGAGTAGCCATTTTGGCAGAAAGTGTGCCTCAGTTGCTGTAGTTCTTGCTTTAGGTGGTCGGGATTGGAGGTAGACACAGCTCCGTGGGCCAGATTTCTATAAGGATGTACACAGAAACTGGATAATTTTATTAATTACTCCACCTTCACCTACTGGAGGCTACTTAAAATAAGAAATATGCAAAACAATTTAGAAAGATTAAATCACAAGAATAATAAGGAAGAATAAGGGCTTAGGTCCAAATTGACCTTACCTAATTAGTTCATGCTTTGGTCGGCGGCAGGCTGTTCATGTGAAAGAGCCGCCAGCATCTGAGCAAAAAAAAAAACCTTGAGAGAGGAGAAAACAATGCATATCATTAATATTCAAGTGTGTTATTAGACAAAAAAAGAACAATAGAAAAGAAAAAACTAACTATGAGGCATGTGGAGGCATAAGGCTGCAGCAAGCCACAGAAAATTGATGGAGGTCCTCTGGTTTTGAGATTTACTCAAGGTTAGGTTATGGCTAGTGTGTGTATTTGATTTGATTTCAAATAGTGAGTACGATTTCACAGTGTACTACTTCCAGTTTGTTAAATTAAATGAGTATAATATTACAAATTGTGCAGTAAAATAGGCGAAAGCAAACTTTATATGGTTGATAAATTGAAAACTATGTCAATATTTAACAACACATTTTGCTCTAACTTATAATAATTTTAACACAGGACCAGTGTTGGAGAGGATCCTCTCCTAAACTAGTCTGTTAAAATTATTACAAGTAATCTAAAATAATAACGAATTAGAAACTAAAAGCTCTGGAAGAGCTCGCAATATTACTAAGATAAGTCAAACCTTTAGTTTCTAATTTGTTCTATTTTAGACTCTGTTGCTTCACTGTTAATAGCTTCAGTTTTTCCTTAATTATTACAAGTAAGCTGGAGCAAAATATGCTCTTACATATCGACATAGTTTTTCAGTTTATTGATATGCTCCACTATTTTAAACACTTCATTATCATCAGTTTTATATTTTATATGGTTGCCTAAATCTTAGGTTCCTTGATAATGCACAGATTTGATTTGGTAACACGTGTGTTTAGAAGGGAAACTAAAAGTACTGCTATTTTTGCAGATTACACTAGTGCACATAGTTTGGAACTTTCTTCTGTGCATACATAGTATTAACAAAGTAGAGGACTTTACTGACATTTAGCAATGAATTTTGTATATAAGAAAGTTTTTTGAAAGGGGAAGTTGTGTTGGTTAAATGTTTGCATCTCCTCTTAAACTCTGTGAGATATGTATTTTCATTTCCTAAAATCCACTTCCTTCAATGTTCATTCAGAAGGTATTTATGGTACCATTACTGAAGAATGAAATGGATATATCAGAATTAGTTTGTAAAGCAGAAAACAACTATTTTGAACCAATATAAAAACATTCTTAATGTGACATTGATGATTTATTGGTAGGTTTAGGTAAGCCTGTAACTGCAAAAAGAATATTTTAGTGACTCTGTAGTGACAAACATTAGCAAATCTTTTGGTTACAATTCCCTGGCCTCAATAAGTAAGCCAAGAACTTCTACGGATGTTATGTGGTACTTCTCCACATAGCTGGGTTAGGAGGGTCATAAATATCACACTTTGCTCCTTGGTAGGCAGCGGTTCACTCACTTCTATCTGTAAAATGAGTTAATAATATATTTCGATCTTTAAATCCCTCCGCAGTACATAACAGCTTAGTTTATCAACTTGGGGACTCAAACCAAAACTGATGCTTTGGTTTCACTGAGCAATTTTAAGCCTTAGTTATCTATGGTTTGCTTGGAAGTCAATCAAAAACAAACTCTGTGGTCAATATGTAGAAGTATTTGAGTCAATCTTTAGACACTTATAGTTTCACCTCCTGTTGTATCCAGATGCGCTTTGAAGTTCATTTGTTTTCATTCTCAATGGCTTTTTGACTGGTGCTGGAAGAGGAAGAATTAGCTGTAGTTGTAATTGTGCTGCTATCTGGGTTGCTGGATGTTAACTTCAAGATGTTGTCTACCTGTAGTATTTCTAAAGGTTGACTCAAATAGTCCTACACATTAAGGGGACAAGGTAGTGATTCGTACACGATTTCAGTATTTCAAAACATAATTTTAGTTGAGGATATCAAGATAGCTTCTACTGCTCAGATCAAAATTTAATTTGGGATGAATATTAAGTGATTCATTGTGATTACAGTGATATAGAGAACATCAAAACAATTATTTAATAAGCCAAAAACTGATAACATGTTTTTGAAAAAATATAATATATATAGTACTAACTGTACAAATTCCTTCTACAACATACAAGCATATGTGTTGAAACCTTTGTAGTGCACTACACAATGTGTATTCATAACTGTTAACCTAAATTTACTTAAATATCTCAGGCTATATTCAAAAGTAAATTTATTTTTGAACAAATATTTTTTTTAAAATGTTCTGTTTTGGATTTTTTCAATAACAATGGGTTACGTTTGTAGAGTCCATGCTTCTGGAACTACTGTAAAATTTTCATTCAAATACGTTCAGTGGTTTTGAAAAAAATGTACCTGTGTTTGAAAAATGTCAAGTTACAGAAAACTACATTTAAAGAAAAGTGTGTCATCTCTGAAGCCCTCTTTACCCAGATTGCCCAGCACTCCGCCATATTTAAATGGGGTAATTTAAAGCCTTAAACCTTACAATATATATATCATTTTGAAGAGGAAGGTTTCTACTTTTTTTAATGATGAAAAACAAAAAATTGACTTTTTGAGCCGAAATCACTACCCGGTCCCCTTAATTAAAATGTTTCACTGACTATGTCACTTCACATAAGTTACATGGAAAAATCTGCAGTGTTTAAAGGCTGGCTTGTTTATGTATAATGGGGGCTATGAAAAGTATTCCATGAGGTGCAATGGAAATCCTCTTAACCATGTCCCCTATTGATGTATAAGGTGTTACAAGAAAAGTTAGTCCATATTTTGAGAAGTGGTAGTATAGACCAAAACACGAATAAAATATCCAGAAAACATGGGCTCTTTAATGCATACGTTAAGAGCTGTGAGCACTTGTTCATTTTTGCCACTGTGAGACACATCTCTTCTACTGCAAGCTCTTTGCCATTACAAACAACCTACAGAATACAGTAAACAAATGAGAACACCAATAAATATAATAAATATTTAGAGACTGGGCTTCACATATCTTTGACATTAGTTGTGAATATAAAGTTGCCTTATATGCCTTACACAGGATCTTTCATAAGTAACTGAACATTCAAAAAATTGATCAATTTTAATTATTTCTGGATAAGTTGTACAAATTTATTAATAAAAACCTTTCCTGGTGCCATACAGCCAGCTCAGTTCCTAATGTGCTCACCAAAGTCCTCTAGAGAGAGATTTTTTGCAATGAGTATCGCTGCTTTATAAAAGACATTATTTTGATGAGGTTTATTTTTTGCATTGTTTAAAGGAATGGAATGGAGAAACAAGGTGCCGCGTACTCAACTGACTTTACTACAATGAAGAAAAATTGTTGCCTAGTTTGATATAGGGAAACGAGTGACCGAAATTCAGCATTTATCCTGATCACAGTTTGGTACATGATGCCAGGTGCCCCAACAAGAAGACATTCTTTCAGTTGGTCAAACATTTCAGGAAACAGGATACGTAATAGGGAAGAGATCAGGTGGGCATCTTTCTGCAATGTGAAGAAACCAGCGATTATCATGATGCTTTTATTAATAGCCCAAAACAGTCAATGTCCAACACTGCTCAGGAATAGAGCATTTCTCATCTTTGGTGATAATGGATGCAGAACTACAAAACAGACTTTTCTGGTCTGACGAGTTAACCTTCCAATTGTCAGGGAAAGTGAACAAATCAGGGAAACCAGTGACTGAAATTCAGTGTTTATTCCACTGAATGGTCACTCATATGCTGTCACTGTGGCAAGAAATGGTCTACTTGGATGTATGCCATGTTACAAATGGAACCCATATTAGACTTGTAACCTTGTAATCATAACTTCCAGTGTTGCTTCAACTTAAATTAAATTAAGAGTCAAAATCGTATTGTATACTGCAGAGAAAATATGTAAGTGTATATATATATATATATATATATATATAAAGTTCATCAGGCTTTATAAATTGGAAAAACAAAAAGGAATTTGGAAACTACATAGAAGGAACACTCAAGAAACATCAAATTGCAATAAACAGATGAATTAGCCATAGCTTTATCATTTTTACCTTCTCTACTACGTACAGTAAAGTAGAGGAAGTATTGTATTCCACCCAAAAATTGAAAGTCGAGATTTAACTGCAAAGATATGTTTTGAGGGCCTCTGAATCCAAAAAGAGCATTTTTCGAAAAAGGTCTTTCTGTCTGTGTGTGTGTGTGTGTGTCTGTGTGTCTGTGTGTCTGTGTGTGTCTGTGTGTGTCTGTGTGTGTGTCTGTGTGCGTGTCTGTGTGTGTGTGTCTGTGTGTATGTGTGTGTGTGTGTGTGTGTCTGTGTGTCTGTGTGTCTGTGTGTGTCTGTCTGTGTGTCTGTGTGTGTGTGTGTGTGTGTTTGTGTGTGTGTGTGTGTGTGTGTGTCAGTTTGAGGACAGTATAACTCAAAAATGAAAAGTCGGCTAAAACTCAAGTTGGTATTTAAGTTTAATGTCTTTCATGGATGTGACATGAAGATTTTAAAGAAAACTGCTCCACCCTAAACTACCCTTTACAGGGAAACTTTTTCGAAAATTTCAATTTTCTTGAACATGGCTCTAAAGATTTTTATTAAAATGAGATATGTTTAAGATATTTGTATGACAAATGAAATGTATATTTTGAATTTTCTGGCTATAGCCTATACAGTACTGTTCATTCTGGATGACTTTTGCATAACTGGTAAACCATTAGTGAGACCAAGTTTTAGTGTAGAAAATCTAGATCTTGCGAAAACACACAATTTATGTCCAAATTAACTTTTTTGTAGAGTGAACCATTTTGGAGATACTCCTTGTTATTTGTGCAAGTTTTGGAAAACTTAAACTTTCGTCAAATGGAACATCGTTATTAATTTTTTTATGTGAGCCATGCAAAGAGAAGAATCCCAAAGCTTTAAAAGATTTGACTGCCTCTCAAAGCCTTCTGTATTCTCATATTCCCTTTGTACATACAAGAAAATAATTTCTGTAAATGTTTATCTCAACTAACACAAAGAAGATAAAGAAATAGGAGTTTCTAGGAATGGTTAGTAGAAGAACAGAGAAAGTAGCGCGAGTGCAAGACACCAGATTTTTTAAGAATGTTCAGATGCACACACTCACACAGAATAAGCTTGGTAGTTGAGTTCAGTATCTTGCAGGAATGTGACACAAACATTTTGAAGAAAGTCCCCCCTTCCCCCATCTTGAAATACATGTTACATGTACTTCTTTTTTTAAAAAAGTTCGACTTTCTTAAAAATGGCTGCTAAGATTGTTATTAAACTATTATTTGAGTCTTGTATAACTGGTAAACTGGAAGAAGACAAAATATTATTACTCAAAAAACAAAGATCACATTTTAAACTTACAAGTTATATGAAATAGTTTTTTGTGCTCCTAGTCATTTGAAATATTCCTAGTTATTGGTTTGAATTTTCAGATACACTTTTTTCAAGCTCATCTCCTTAGTGCAGTAGTAGCTCTGCTGCTTACCAAGTGGAAGACCCTGGTTCAAGTCCTGGCACCAGTTTGGGGATTTTCTGCTGCTGGGAGACCTGGTTTGGTTTGCACTCTACCTCATTATGTCCCTGAAGGCCCAATGGACGAGTTACCTGATCAAGAGGTAGTGGCTCCTAGCTGTGAAGAGAGCATAACCGGCTGGGAGGGCCTGAGGTGTTGACCATGTCCCACCCTCCAGCTCTGCCCTCTGCTCATGACACCTGCAGTGGACATAGGCAGGGGACACAGTGCCTGGGCAGTTGACTTTGGCCCAGTAAATGTTGTTTTGCTGAGGTTTAGTTTAATCATAGTTTTCTTAACTGGGAAGTTGATACTCATACTTTTTTCTAGTCTTCTAGAGAAAATGGAATTTCAGAGCCATCATGTAGTAATGACCTCTTTAAAAATCTATTGCTTCATCAACTGTCTTGTGACAAAATGTGTAAATGTGAATAAAATTTTATCTCGACTTACATTGATTAACAAGTTTTTATAATACGAGTTTGTAAAAAAAGTGATAAAAGAATAAAAATGTTTTAAACGTGGTACAGCGTGCCAACTAATGCGTGCCCTCATAGCCCCTGCCCTAGGTTGCACACGCACTACTGCAGCGGCCTGCACCTCTGGAACCACAGTAGCCACAACCTGCTGCACAGAAAAACAGCAGACCTAAGAAAACTGTTCTCGGTGACCTAAGGATGGTCACCATATGGGGTGTTCCCCAACCTTAAAGACTAGAAAATGTAAATTGTTAGATATAAGCACATGAGAATTGTAGCCTGTAAGCCAGGCCCAATGTACCGGCACCAGGCCAAATGTTTTTAGTAAAGGAAACTGGGAACTAACTTCAATTGCCCTGAGGATGGTGGCAGAGTTAATCACTGAAAGCTTGGGCAGTTACTCAAATTTGATCTGGGTGTTAGCCCGAGTGTATCTACACCTTCTGTGGGCTAACTTGGCTCAAGGATCATAAAAGTGTCAAGTTGCTTTCACCAGCAAGTTAGGGGTGGGGGCAGAAAACATATTTTGCTGTCACAAGCATCGAAAGTCCACCTCTCAGTTTGTCTTGTGTGGTGTTCAGTGTCGGACTACTTCATGGTGAGTGCAGATGACAGAGCTATTGCTATGTGTTCACAGTCTACCACTTATTGGATGGAGGGGATCGAGCCTCTCCCATCTTCCCCATAGCACCAACGCCAGAGGGATGAGTAGTTGCTTCTCTTTTCAACATCTCTCTTTCTTTAAGCTCGAGCCAAGATAAACCACACAGGGTATAGCTACCATCAGTGTATGCAGTTACATCTGCTATTGTGACTACCAGATTGTATTGTGCATATAAAACCTAACCCTAACCTAAACTCCCATGAATCGGATACCTAAACTTATATGTTCATCTATACGTACATGAATTATAATTATCACTTTGATCCCGGGCTTTGGTATGGTGTTTGTCAGTTCTTCGCAGTGTTCTTAGCCCTCTATTGGCTGCTTTTGCCAAATGCACAGTGGCATCTGCAGAGATACTCGGAAATCACGAAGATGACATTGGGCCAAAGGCGAACCACTTATTCAACTTTGCCAAGTTTCTGATTTACGGGAAGTTAGGTTAGGGTTAAAAGTATATTTTTGTTTGTTAACAACGCTAGGATCCCATCAGCACGGCTGGTGTATCGGAATTTTGTACCACAGTTCTTTTACAACCAGTAAATCGATTTACCTTTTAAACACACTTAAAAACCATCGGTGTGGGCTGGATTTGAACCCATAACCTTTGGGATAAGCAGACAACTACCTAACCCACTGAGCCACCCAAACCGACAGATTAGCTTAAGATGTATGAGTGTGTCCCCTTAATTTGGTTATGATACAATCCCTCAAGAAGAACAAACACAAAACATTGCCAATTCAGTGGAATTTGTTTCTCATTTAGGTAGGCAGTTCCCATCTGCACACTCAGTAACTGGAAGGTAGCATGTATGTTGTCCTTATGTCATTATTTTCCTGTAAAAGAAAACATAAAAGGGGCAGGGGGGGTGTGTTTCAGGCTCTCTAAGAACCAGCATCGACTCCAAGCAACGTCCTAAGGTAACTACATAATTATATTTCACTTTTATCAATATTTAATATGTGGCTATAGGTGATAAAGTATAACCGACGAAATTTTGTCTGAACTATGAAGACTATAGCCCACGAAGTGTCTGCAGAGTGCATAATAAGAACTATACTAATAACTGGACTAATTATGTTAGGAGTTACTTTTAGACTTGATGTTAGAACTTCTGGAACCTATGAGTCACCCACACTTTTTACGACGCTTTCTTTTATTATAAAATTATGATGATATGACAACAAAACATGACATCTTGCCTCTATAGCACATGTGCAGAAGTGAGTGCAAATCTAAGGGCAGAGTAAAATCTGATAGATTGGCAAGGTTTTAAACTATATGTGACTTTTCCAATAAAAAGTCCTCATTCCAACTCCTCATTTACACCTTGCACATAAGCCGTTATTTTCCCATCCAGGATAATTGGGATTTAGCTTTATAGATCCTACGGCCATGGTTTGTGATCTAGGGCTCTCAATCTGTAGGCTATGCTTTGTTGCTTTAAAGAAATGTTTGCCCATCTGAAAACAGAGTAATGGAAGTAAAAGTTTGATGAGCTCCATTCACATGGATCCCTATTCATTGTCACAAACTGCTCTTATATGATAATTGAGGAAACTGAAGCTATTAACAGTGAAGCAACAAGATTCTAAAGTAAGAACAAATTAGAAACTAAAAACTTCATTTATCTTAGTAATGTTGCAAGCTATTGTTTCAAACACTGACTCGAGTTTCAAGTTGACTCCAACTCATTCTCAAAGCTATACAAACTTATATGAACTTAATTCTTCTATATACTTCTTGTTAATTGAGATAAACCTTCCTTACCATTTTATACATTTCACTGTATGTAAGTATAAAAAGAAAACAGTAGGCCAAAGTAATAGTTATATTTTTAAAAAACTGCATCAGTATGTGACTTGCCACTAGCAAAAGGTAAACTAAGTATTTGAAAATTCAAGCTAGTAACAAAAAATATCTTAGAAATAGCTAACCCCACAGCAAACATTTTATTTCATATAAATTGCCTCTTTAAACAAGATCTACACTTTATGTGCAGTGATATTTTTCCCATCTCTTACGGTTTACCATTATACAAAAATAATGTAGAGGAAGATGACTTCATAGGCTATTCTCAGAAAATTGAAGATATACACTTTATTTGTCATGCAGATATCTTAAACATATGCCCTTTCAATCAAAATCATCAGAGCCATAACCTTTGTGCCATATCCTTGGAGGACACTAAATCCAGATATCAAGTTTGGTATTTAACAAGACGTTTCATTTTTTTGTTACCTTGTTCTCACTATTCCTTGCCCCCTTCCCCACATTTTCGGAATATGTACTTCCAGTGAAATCTCAGTGTCAAATTTTTGGGTGGAATGGAATACTCCCTCTATTTACTATAAGTAATTAGTAGAAAAAGTGAAACTGCCATTTAGAATTATGGATAAGTTGAGACAGATATTTGAATTTTTTTGTGCCTTGACCATTGTCAAGAGCTGTTACTCCCATCAGAAGTAACTGTTTGGTTAGTGACTTCCGGTTTGTGGTGACATTTAGCTGTGGGGTGTAAACTTCCTTAGTCGATTTGGTGGTGGGAATTTAAAATTCAAGGAATGTTTGTGTTTTAAGATGAGAATCTTCTCCAAAAGTGTCTAAGTCGATGTGTGTTTTGTCACGTGTAGGTTTGCTTTATTAGATGTGATTAAGGCCAAAATTTTTAGAACAGCATTGTGTTTAGGAGTCTCAGTTATGTCACTCAGAAGAAGATTCAGCCATCAGCACTGAACAGAACCTCTCTATGCACACAGTAAGGTGGCTTTAGTTATGATTGGTTGTCCAAAACTGGTGTAAAATTGCAGATCTACACTTAATGAATTTTGAATTGCCACCACTATATCCACTATAAATTTCATCATCCCATAGATAGATGTCACCCCAAACCAGACACTACTTGGAGCCAGTCAATCACTTCCAATGATGGAAGCAACAGCTCTTGAAGCTGTTAAGACACAAAAAAGTGTGGGTGATATGTGTTCCAATATCTGACTCAATTTACCCATAAATTTAAATTTACGCCATAGTTACTAGGTTATTCAAATATAGAAATGCCATTTAGAAATTAAAGTCCACCCCTGCAGCAGCCGATTTTACAGCTAATAGTGCATTTGTTTCTTTGCATAATTTTTTTTTTTTTTAGATATTGAATACAATTTCTGTTTTTCTATTTTGTAAATTTAGTTTCATTCATGAGCGTGCTAAGCGAAAGAGCAATTTTAAGAAATGTGTATAACATTTTACCTTCTATGTCATACAGCTAGGACAAGCAGTGTCAATAGCAAAAGCATCAACAGCATCCATAGGAAAATTCCAACAGAGTCTGCCCAAAGAAAAGCGTGCAAAAAATATTGGAGTACTGGTTCCTAGCGGCAAGAAAATAAAAGCTGTCGTCTTGAATCCAGGTCACGAGCGTAAGTCAAACCTGGATATCCTGTACAGAATTCTGAACAAGAAGCCCAAGCTGGATATTGAAAAAGCTGTGAATAAAATGAGAAATAGTGAACAGCAAGAGTAAGTAAAATTAATAAGGTGCTTATGCGAAACATTTTGAAATTTGTAACTCAGAAGGGACATGCTTGACTTGTAACTTAAGAAATATTTGTTTAACAAAGCACAGAAAATCTCAAATAAGGGAAATAAAATGGTTTAATTTGTTTACACCGAAATTGTGCCTTAGCCATGGACCTTAAGAGCAACCAGCTGTTTAATGGTGGTTTCCTTGAACGAGAACTGGCAGGCCACCATTTCCATCGTGCTGCTATTTCTCCCATAGAAAATGCTAATGATACAAAAAATATGAATTTTTTGCAGTTAAGTTTCATTATGAGGGGTATTCAAAATTATAACCCTAGCATTTCAGTTTATTATTCATTCAATAGACTTGCACTTGTTGAATACATAAAACTTTTAACAAGTTACTTGCAGCCCAAATTACTGGAAAACACACATCAAGGTGTTTTATCTTGAAAAGATTAAAGTCAGGTAATTTTAAGCTCAATGGATTCCAGGCTCATTTGAGCATCATTTCATTTATTGTCCAATAGGATCTACCCAGTTAAGTGACGTTAAACTGCAACCGAATATTTGATTGAGTTCATCTTTGTAGAGTTACATTTGTTAAAACGGTTGGAAAGGATTTAAAGCATGTTTTAGGGTTATTTTTGTATTCAAGTTAATATGAAGTGTATTTATTTCTTAAATACTTATGTTCACATTTATAACTCAAGAGTAAACAAACAAAAAAGAAAGTCTAGGCCTTGGTGTAGATGTGCATGACCTACATTAAAAAGGAGTATTTACATTAACTCCCATAAATAATTGGACAAAGCCAGGCACTAACATTAGAAAAGGAAAATCAACATTTGAAGTGCTACTTCATTGAAACTAGTAAAAATCCACAGCTAAGTCTTTTGTCTTTGTAATATAATAAATGTTATTTCACATACAAAATTAAATGGTACACAATTTTTTTAAATATTAAAAAGAAATATAGCATTTTTGTGCACTCAAAAGTAGTTGACATAACAAAATTATGAGTGAGAGAAAATAAAACTTAATACTTTGTGACTCTCGCTCTCCTTTTTATTACTTCTCGGAACCTATTTGGCATGTTGTGAACCAGATTTCTCTTGTAAAGATGTGGAAAGTTTACCCCATTCCTCTTGCAACTTCTCCTTCAAGTGCTGCTTTGAGTTGATGGGGGTCTTCCGCACAGCCTATACTGGTTCTACAGGATTAAGATCCGGGGACTGAGGGGTGGATGTAGTACATGAGTACAATTATGAAGAACCACAACTGCACACTTTGGAATGTATGTTTTGGATCATTATCCTCATATAACAAAAAGTCCAAAATACCCATCCTTTCTGTGCTTGGTTTCAAATTTAGTTGTTATATTTTACGACATGTGGTTGTTCATGATTGTGTCTATAAGCACCAACTTACCCACTCAAGTGGAAGAAATACAGTCCCATACCAATATACTACCTTTGCCGTGTTTAACTGTGCATTGCAGATTTTATTCTTCCAGTTCCATGTTTGGTTTTCTCCACACAACCACCCTGTCATTGGAACCAGCAAGGTTGTATTTACTTTCATCATAGAAAATAACTTGGTCTCACCAGTCAGCATTTTGTTGATGGACTCCTTTGCAAATTGCAATCTTTCCCTATTTTTGGTAGAAATGTGGCTTTATTTTTGCTATGTGGCCATTAAAATCTTGTTTTCTCATTGTTCTTCTTATCGTTCGAGGGCTAACTTTCAGATCCAGTTCTTCCTGAATCTCTGCACAAATCATAAGAGTACTTACAGATTTTGTTTTACCTTCTGCATTATACAGAGACATACAAATACATGTGAACCTCTACGCAGTGTTTTTCCACTGCGAACACGGAAATACGATAACAGCAGCTGATATACACAAGGTCACAAGCACCACTTGTTTTTCTCTGCTTTGGTCATAATCAGCATTGAGTTGCGATATCGTGCGGCTGCATTATTACCAGTGTGTTTTAATGTTTAGTCCTGTACTTAGTCACAAAATGTACTATGGCTCAGCATTTGTTTTCTACTGCACAGCGTGTATGTATGATGATTTTTTTCGTGCCAACAGTTGTCGCCCCTACATACGTGAATACGATTTCGTGCCATTTTCTTAGAGAATTAACTTACAGGGAGTGTGATTTTGCCTTTTTTTTCAACAAGACTCTGCAACAGTTCATACAGCCAATCTTTCAATGAGAACAATTGAAAGTATGTTTCAGGACAGAATTATTAGTAGAAATTTGTGGCCCCCTCAGTCCCCCAACCTAACCCCCTGCGATTTCTATCTCTGGGGTAACAGTGTACAAGACAAACCCACATACCCTGGAAGAATTAAAACAAAATATCGTCAGGAAATTGCCAGCATTTCTCAACGTGAACTACAGCAAGTGATGGATAATTTCCTAAAGAGGTGCCAAAAATGTATGAACAACAGTGGTCAGTTTCAGCATTTGCTATAATTTTATTGGTAAGTAAAGCCTTTAAAAGTAGTTTTAAAAATGCTGTATGGTTTTTATCCATGCTGTTCTATGACAGCAGCAGTCAGCAACAAGCGCAGAGGACCCATGCAGGCAAACCACAGTGCAGCTTGTTCACAGTCTTTTGGATCACCCATTATAAGACCATCCCCATTGGAACAAACTTTGGGTGGCCTTGGCTTTGCTCAAGATTCAATTGTCTTTGTATTTATATCAGTTAATTATGTCACAAACTGTACTTTTGGTAAGATTAATAATCTGTGCTATTTCCTGCTTTTTTATGCTTTTTATAATGAAAAGCTCGTAACTGTCTATATTGAAAGGTACTCTGCTTACCTCAGGGCCATAAATATGCTTTTGCCTTTCTCTTGATGCATGATTGATATACTGCTTCTACGATGTTGTTTTGTGTATTGATAGACTTCACCTACTCGATCGTACAGTATTCAGTTTGTTCTGTCCAATTCCTTCCTTTTGTGTCGTAAAATAATGATGTATGATCACAACATTAATGCTTTAATAAAGGGAAAACTAGCGATGAATGCTATAAGATCATTTCTTCAAAAGATACCAGAAATACAAACCAACTGGCTGGAAAGGATATATACAACAGTGGTAGAAGCAAAAATGGCTTATGGGATAGGGATTAGGGGAAGTGAGGAGGGATGGGATGACCTGGATAGAATAGATTATTTTGTAAACAAGTACTGGTGTTACCCATATCAGCAATGATGGTGCAGCAATGATGGAAATGGGAAGGGTAGGTAGTAAGGGAATCATTGCGGAAAGAGTATTAAAATATTGGTATAGAATTAGATCAATGCAAGAGCAGAATATTTTGAGGCAGTGTTTAATAATGCAGCAGAGTCCCTAATGGGATTAACTGGGCTCAAGCTTTGAAGAGAATCCTACAGGAAATTAGAATGGGGAATACATAGGAAGAGAGGGAGGGATGAGCTAGAGATTTCTGGAAAGGAGTAAGGAATATGGTGGAGGATATAGGGAGACAGGAACTATTTCACTCTCAGAGAAAAGAAAACTTTAATAATATATAGTCAACTAAAGGAGGAGTGGGGCAGAGAGAAGCATGTTGAATGTCTGTAACAGGACAGGACGGGAAGGTTGGACATGGACCAATTAAGTATACGTAGATTAAGAGGAGTTAGAAAGGGAATGAGTTTGGAGATGCCCTTTATGTTGGGAATGGGACAATGACTTTCATTGTATAGAATGTGAGGAAACAAGATTTATGCCAAAGAAATTGGGGAGGAATAACAAAGAGGTTATGAAGATTTAAACAGTGAAGTTGAAAGAGGAAGAGGATATAAAGCTATTACGTGATTTTATGGCAAAAATAAGGGAGAAATGGTGTAGGAAACTAAACAGAAATAACATGTACCAGGGTGGGCCCAACCATGTATAAATAACCACAGAATTAAAATGTATGGTTGACCAAAGAATAAAATAGCAACTCAAACAATGTAGGAAAAATATTAAATGTAAGGTTTTATTGCAAATATCTATCTGTGTAGTAGGTTAAGGAAACAACTGCTGGTTTCCAGTAGCTAAAGTGTAAATTCTAGCTAATTTACAGTTGGAACACCTGCTGGCTTTTAGTAGCTGAGATAATTGTAGGAAATATTAGATTTAATTATATTTGTGTTATTTTATTTTGTTTTTAGTGGTTAAATTGTATTGTTTTTGAGCATAAATAAATTCATTCATTCTCTGACATTCTAGAAGTATCTTAGTTTTAAAAAGACATTTCATATTCAGAATATTTAAAGTGTGTTAATATAAAGTGGAAATTTAATATTGATATAATTAATTATAATTGTGAATTTATAATTAAAGCTAAGTTATTATTCATTTTGAAGTTTTCATATGCTCATATAGTCCCATTATCAAACTCTGAAGACCCTACAGACACAACCTACAAAACCTCTGCAAAACAAGCATAAAAAATTTGTTTTTGAATGGTTGTAACTTTTTTGTCTCTCTTTAGCAAATTTTTGACCATATGCATGATTTCATAATTTCACAGGCATTTAAACAGAATTGGGATATATTCTTCACCACTCTGTCCTCTATGTGATCTGCAAGAGGAAATGGATCGAGACCACCTTCAAATATGCCCGGCCACTTCTAATGCCCCATCCATCAGTGAAAAATATTGGAGAGCAAGAGGATTAATGATTTCATTGTCAGAAATCCAGCATTAGCTAACAACAACATAATTTCACAGGAGAGCAGAGTAGAAGATGACTCAGAAAGGTGGCAGAGAAAAGCATGGTGGTGGAGGTGGAAAGAAAAGGAAAGGAGCTGGAGGTAGAGATGGAGGTGGTGGAAAGAGGCCTGGAGCTAAACCCAAAGGTGGTAAGGGTAACAGAAAACCTCGTGAAAAGGCAGGACGAAAAAGACGTTAAAATGTACCTAATTTGTTTAGCAAGAAATGTATTACTTTTAAATAAAATTGTGTTAATAACATTGGTTTATTTCTTATTACTTACCTTTTGGAAGGATTGATATTGCATATACTGGAAAAGTGGACAAGAATGACAGAATGCTGGCCAGCAAATATCAATTATAATCATAATAGACATTTAAATCTATATTGTTAACATTCTATTTGCTTTTGAGTATTCATTCATACATACATGGAAATGGAAAACATGCTCCATTTGAAGCACAAATGAGAAGAGCAGCAATATGAGACCATAAAAATGTCAACTGAGGATGTAGTGGAACTTTTTTGAGATAGTTTGAGCAGCTGGATATTCAATAAGCACATGGAGATAGTGTTATGTGAAGTTATAGTAGAAACCTACGAATATTAAAAGGATTGGCACATGAGTAGTGGTGGTTGAGGCATAAATGCACCAGTCATGCCGACAATTATTTATTTTCTGAAAATTAGATACAATTATTGTCAGTCATCTGATTTGTTCATTTCTCACAAGTTTCCATATAAATGTATACAGTATGTATAAAATAAGTATGTATAAAATATATAAACATATATGTATAAAATACTGACTATAAAAAAGGGTCTACGAAACTTCACAAAAATATACATTGTAAAGGTTTTGTATATGTGCTTAATGGAAGTTTTACATTTTTGCATTTTATTTTGTAACTACACTAATTTCAACTTGTCACTTGGGAAACATTGCACTGTGATCACCAAGTAACAATTCAATACCAACAAAATGTGCTTTGCAAACAACTGAACAGAATATTTAAGGGCTGACATACTGCAATTTAACACAGCTCAGTTCATATAATATTCATATAATTAGGTATATTGGACGCACATGAAAGTTGCTCTCATTCTTTTTAACAGTGCAGCATAATTTCAACAAAAGAAATTTATATTTTAATATTGCATAAACACATTATGAAAGTTACTTATTCCTTTTCTATGGAATATCCCATCCTAACCGAGTGTCATAGGATATGGCCATAAAAACTAATGCACCACATCCTTCAAGAGGTTGAACACTAACATATGTACTTGCATCTGGTGACCAGTAGCATGTGAATGGCCTAGACTCTTCTTTTTCTTCCTCTTCTTTTACAGGAGGATTAATGCAGGGACAGGCATCCTGCAGCAAAAAGAGGAATTGTTAATATAAAGTTACCAGACTCACCAGCTGTATTTTCATACTTTGAAACAATTTATATAAGCCTTAATCATTTTATTTCAGTAATAATTGCTGCTGAACAGAAGTGCTCATTAAATGCTGAAATTATGTAATTATGTAATTATTGAATAATATATCACCTCTAAACCATTGAAGCCAGGCACCATTCTGAATATCTAAATAACATTTTAATCTATCTTGAACAATGTTCTATTGTATATCGTAAAAAATCAATGACAATGCTTTTTCATGTCATGCACTCAATTTGCATGAAATCATATTTTGTCCCTGTGTAATTAGCATGCAAAATGTTGTTGCAAGCCATGTTATGTCCATGTTAATGATTGCTGCAAACCATATTATGTCCACAGGCAATTTTCAAAGGAAGGAGGCCATTTGCAGATGGGTTGGGGGCCAAAAGAAGCGTTCATATTTGGGCACATTACTTCCAGAAAAAAAGTGCCTTGAGCCCCAAAAGTAATAACTTCCTTCTTCCCTGTGAGAGGGTATTCCTTATTTTTAGCAGAAATGGTTTTTGGAACTGTGGAGAAAAAAAATTCGTTCTAGGATTGAAACTTCTAAAGCATACAAATCAATTTACATATCGTTAGGCTCTCTTCACATTCACAGTACTGACTGGAATGTGCATGACTTTAAGTCAATGACTAATTTCTTTTAAAAAATTTGAAGAAATTAGTAAAATCAAGTGAGTCATACTCACAAAGTATCTGAAAGATGCACTATGAGGCAAAAATGGAACTTACATATCTGGCAGACAATCCGTCAAAACTATTCACTCCATTCTAAAGATAGGAAAGTCTATAATCATTATTTATTTATGCCAACAAACTTACTGTTGGTGCCTTTAAACACACAAGCCGTGTGTGGGCAAAGTTTAAGAGGTAGAACTGGAACTTAAAAATTCAATGCCACAACTGATAGGTGCCATGATTGCACATAGAGAACCAAAAGCACATCTATTTCAACACAGTGTCTGGCAATGGTTAATTGTAATCTGCAAGGCTTTTTGTGGTGATTTGTGACCACTGATGAAATTTGGATCCAACATTACACACCAGATTTAAAACAGTATCTAAACAATGGACAAAGGCATGTGAAAGTGCACCGAAGAAGTGCACCATTTTGTCAGCTGGGAAGGTGATGGCCACTATTTTATGGGATTCCCAAAGAATAATCCTCATAGATTACTTGGAAAAAGATAACAGTACCTGGACCCTATTATGCCTCATTACCATTTGCAACTTGTTTATGACTGAAAAGAGACCAAAATTAAAACCTAAAAAAAGTGCTCTTTCACCAGGACCATGCACCACCCGACACATCAGTGATCACAGTGGCAAAAGTGCATGAATTGGGCTTTGAATTGGTTCCTCATCCATCCTAATCACCAGGCTTACCCCCAAATGACTTCTTCCAGTTCTCCAATATCATTGATGGAAGGAAATATTCACCAAATGAGGAAGTGATTGTTGCTGTCAACGAGTATTTTGCAGTTTGACAACCTATTTTTGCGATGGGATGAAAAAGTTGGAGAATTGCTTTACCAAGTGTATAGTAATCAAGGAAGAGTATGTTGTGAAGTAAGATGGGTTATTTATAAAACAAAAATCTTTTCTTGCTTTTTTACCAAAATTACCAACCACCCTCGCATTATGTCGCAGAGCATATGTAACTGATAATAAAGAGATGGTCATCCTCTGTGGTCTAGGGGTAACAAACTAACCTCTGGTTCCCAAGATTGTAGGTTCAAACTTGGCAGAGGATGATGGATTTTTTTCAGGCACAATAGTCCTTAGCATTGCTTCCTTCAAAGGGGAAGTCAAGATGTTAGAGATTTATGGCATGTAAAAGAACCTCAAGTCTGAAATAGGACTCTGAGCAAAATTAGTCATCTTTCACACGCAATAAAAATGGGACTCTAAGATCCATAGCAATTAAAGAGTATGCATTGGGAAGAAAAAATAGAAGAGTATTCTTAAACACCCTCAGAACCACAAATACGACAATACTCAAGTTAACACCAGCTTTCTAACAAAGAGATTCTAACTCCTTAAAATGCTTAAGGCTTATTTGGACCACATTGCACACATAATCATAATCTTTAATCTTGAATGTATTAAAGCCCAATCTTCAGCAGTGCTTGCTTATTAGCAGCAAGCTTTTGTTCATCTGGCTGCTTATGTTCTGACTAGATATCAAAGGTAAGTCCTTTTGTTACTGTGAGGGAGAATGCAGTAAGTTGTATATTAATATTTACCTACACAGTTTACATTGTACAGTAGATATGATAGAAATTATTACAGTTAAGTTTAACATTAAAAATAAAAGAATTAAAATAAAAAATTTGATGTACTGCACTCACATGACTTTCTCTACTCTTGTACTAACCATTCTTACAATCTCTTATTCTTCTATCTTCTTCGTGTTGGTTGAGATAAACATTTGCAGAAATTATCTTATTGCTCATTTTCTTACATGTGCAAGAATACAGTAGGCTTTGTGCGATAATCAAATCCTTTAAAGCTTTCAAATTCCATTCTCTTTTCACGGTTAACATACAGAAAAATGAATAGGGATGTTCAATTTGACAGAAGTATAAGTTCTCCGAAACTTACACAAATAACAAGGAATATCTCCGATATGGTTCACTACAAATAAATTTTATTTAGACATAAATTGTGTGTTTTAGTAAGATCCACATTTTTTTGTACTGTAAGATTTGGTGTATCTCTTAGGTTTTACCAGTTATACAAAAGTCACCCAGAGTAAATAGGACTTCATGGCCTATAGCCAGAAAATTGAAGATATACATTTCATTTGTCATAAAAATATCTCAAACATATGGCATTTTAATCAAAATTGTTAGAGCCATTTTCAAGAAAATCAAAATTTTCAAAACATTTTCCATGTAAAGGGTAGTTTAGGGTGGAGCAATTTTCTTCAAAATCTTCGTGTCGCATCCTTGAAACACATTAAACTTAAATACCACCTTTGGTTTCTAACCAACATCATTTTTGAGTTATGCTGTCCACAGACTGACAGATACACGCACATACAAACCATTTTCTAAAAATCTGATGTGTTGCACTCACATGACTTTCTCCACTCTTGTACTAACCATTCTTAAAAACTCTTATTCCTATATCTTCTTCATGTTAGTTCAGATAAACACTTGTACAGATTATGTTATTGCTTATTCCCTTGTAGGTGCAAGGGGAATATTAGAATACAGTACACTTTGAGTGACAGTCAAATCTTTTAAAGCTTTGAGATTCCAGTCTCTTTGCACGCTTGACATATATAAAAATAAGCAACGATGTTCCATTTCACCAAAGTTTTACATTTTCCAAAACTGACACAAATAAAAAGGAATATCTCCGAAATGGTTCACCCTACAAAAAAATTTAATTAGACATAAATTGTGTGTTTTAGCGAGATCTACATTTTTTGTACAGTAAGTTTTTGCCTATCTCTTATGGGTTTACGAGTTATTCAAAAGTCATCCAGAGTAAACAGGACTACTTAGACTATGGGCAGAAAATTCAAAACATACATTTCATTTGCCATACAAATATCTTAAACATAAGGCATTTTAATCAAAATCGTTAGAGTCATTTTCAACGAAATCAAAATTTTCGATGTAAAGGGTAGTTTAGGGTGGGGCTGTTTTCTTCAAAATCTTTGTGTTGCATCCTTGAAAGACATTAAGCTTAAATACCGACTTTGGTTTTTAACCAACTTTTTGTTTTTGAGTTATTTTGTCCACAAACTGACACAAACAGACACATGCACAGACCTTTTCCTGAAAATGCTTCTTTTGTATTCATGGGGTTTCAAAACATATTTCCGGTGAAATTCTGACATCTAATTTTTGGGTGGAACACAATACTTCCTCTGAGAAAGTAAAAAGTTATTGGGTTACACGAAATGTTGAGTTATTGAGAGTCGTGTTATCGGGGTCCTACTGTATTTTTAATTGACATGTCCTGTAACATACCATATTTCTATAGATGAAATAAACATAACACAATACAACACAAAACAAACTGTGATGTACCATAGTAAAATTTGAATCACTGCAACAGCAGGAAAAAAGTGTGATGTGTTGCACTGACATGTCTTTCTCTGCTCTTTTACAAAGTACTCCCAAAAACATTTGTTCCTCAATCTACTTCATGTTAATCAAGATACACATTTGCAGATTATCTTATTACTAATTTTCTTGTAGTTGCAAGGGGAATTGGATTCACAGTAGGCTTTAAGTGACTCAAATGTTTTAAGAGTGGTCACCATGTGATGCCTTTGAAATTCCTGTCTCTTGGTCATGGCTGAGATAAAAAAAAAAATAACATTTCTATTTAGGAAAAGTATAAGTATTATAAATGTCAAATAGATAACAAGGAATACCTCTAAAATGGTTCACACCACGCAAAAGATCTATTTGATGTAAATTGCATGCTTTAATGAGATTTACATTTTTTGTGTAGTAAGATTTAATGTCTCTTACGATTTACCAGTTATGCAAAAGTCACTCAGATTGAAGAAAACTTCTGAGGACTTTCCCAGAAAATTCAAGACATATATGTCTTTTGTCAAAAAAATATCTTAAATATATGATATTTTAATAAAAATTAGCATGAGCCATTTTTGATAAAATTAAATTGTCTATGTACAGTGTAGTCTGGAGTAGGAGGATTTTCTTGAAAACCTTTGTGTCTCATGCTTGGAATATACTGAACATAAATACCAAGGGTGGTGAGAGATAGAATCAGAACTGAAAAATTCAATGCGGGATTTGAACCACTGACCTTCTGCTTAACGTGCGACTGCTCTAACCATTAAGCTAGCTACTGTGACAGTGTACTAGAATGACATTGAACTCTGCAACCGATTTGTATTTCTCCCGGTAGAACACAAAGGGAGTCTTACATCAGAGACAAATACCCCAAGGGCAACATACTATCGCAAGTACTTTATGTCCCGGGATTAAATAACCTTTAGAGGTAAATATTATTTTATTTATACCAACAAACTTACTGCTGGTGTCTTTAAACACACAAACCTTGTGTAGGCAATGTTTGAGAGGTAGAATCGGTACTAAAAAGTTCAATGCCACTGCTGGGATGTGCGCCACAGAACTTCCGCTTACCATGCGGCTGCTCTAACCATTAAGCTACTATGACAACTTGCTAGCATGACATTCAGTTCTCAGTGGTTAGAGCAGCCATGCGTGAAGCGGAAGGTCTGCGGTTCAAATCCTGACTGTGGCATTGACTTTTTCAGTTCCGATTCTACCTCTCAAACATTGCCCACACGTGGCTTGTGTGTTTAAAAACACCAGCAGTAAGTTTGTTAGCATAAAGAAATAATAATTACCATCTAAAGGTTATTTAATTCTGGGATATAAAGTACTTAATATTGTAAGTCACCCTTGGGATATATATTTCTGATGTGAAATTCCCTTTGAGGTCTACCAGGAAAACAACGAACTGGTTGAAGAGATGAATAATATTGGCAAGTTGTCATGGTAGCTCAGTGGTTAGAGCAGCCACACGTGAAGCTGAAGGTCTGGGTTCAAATCCCAGCTGTAGCTTTGAATTTTTCAGTTCCGATTCTACCTCTCATACATCCATATGTATTTAAGGATGGACATATTTTTGTGTTAAAAAGTTCAGTGAACATCCATCTAGATTTATGAGGGCTGAATAAACGAGGTTCTTTTGTATTATATACCCAATTATTATAAGTGATTATCAAGAACATATTTAAGAACTATCTAACTAGGACATATCTATTATGACTTGCACTAACCTTTGATTTTTCTTCAGCTTTAAGTTGTAACTCAGTGAAGGGTGCTTCAAGGCGCCCATCTTGTAGAACATGTAACACATACTTGAAGAAAGCATTTCGATTCTTTTTGACAATCAGATCGTCAGAGTCAAGACTGCAAATCTTTCTTAACCATTTTTTATAAAGATTGAGATCTAAGAAATGAACAAAAAATATGTCTGTCTTAAATATAGCTAAATATTATAATCTTCGCAAAAGTTAAAGGCATATGGAGGTGGGCCGTACTGCAGACTCCAGTGAATCCTAAGCTTGCCCCTCCTACCAGCACTGCTGAATGTGGTACATGCATCTCATACGCTCTTATTAAGAGAACCTGTCGGTACACACACCACGCTTGGCAACAGCGCTGTGCTTGAGCATCGGCCAGTGTTCACATGCCTTTAACTTTTGCGAGCTGTATAATAAAGGTTCCTTGTCTTCATCAGTTATTTCAGAGTATACCTGCTTAATGAAATTAGTGCCAAATGAGTATTTTAGCTAGAAAGTACAAATGCCAGTTTTAACAGTGGAAAGTAACATAATACTTTACTTGGGAAATGAATGTGAATACCATTGGGATACTTTCAATAATTATATAACTGTAATTTTAAAATAAAACTTGAAATACATACAAAATGGATTCAAAATATATAGCTGAAAACTACTTTTACTCAGAAGCATCAGTTTCCTACAGGAAACCATCATCCAGTGGGCAACAAGATATACCTCAGAGACTTACTGCTGCCAGATATACTTTTGCTTCTCAGTCATTTGTCTTTTCCTTACTTAGTTGATCCTCTTGTATCTTCTGGTGTCAAAGTGTCTTTTCCTTATCTGTACTAATATTATTAAGAGAGAAAATTTGTATGTGCACTTGTTTGTGTATTATTCCCAAAAACTATTCAACCAACTTAGATAATTCTTTCACCATTGAAAAGCCCTATAATGTTTCCACAAATTTGAAAACTGGTGGATTGGGGCTCTGTGTGTCATTGTCACAAAATTTAATCTTGTTTCCTTGAATATGGATATCAGGGGCTACTTTTGGCACTTTATTGCAAATATAGAAGTTTTAAATGAGTTTGATCCAAAGAGGAAAGTGGGGAGGCTTAACCTATTTTAAAATGAGTTATTTTAGGAGATATAGATTACTGGTATCACCATTTTCCTTCATATTTCACTGAAGTTTTATTAAATAC
The DNA here is from genome assembly GCA_030765045.1 of Tenodera sinensis. Classification (NCBI taxonomy): domain Eukaryota; kingdom Metazoa; phylum Arthropoda; class Insecta; order Mantodea; family Mantidae; genus Tenodera; species Tenodera sinensis. The sequence continues at coordinate 306,097,086 of CM060962.1, forward strand.
TTAAGGAGCGAAATTTTGGAACATGTTTGCTTAACTTACTCTGTAATTTAACAGGACATGCCGTTTGGACAAAATCAGATACATTTGGATTCTAGCAACTGCCGAAAATATGCTGTTCTTGCATTCAATCCTTATTTTCAACCACTAACATACAAATCAATGTTCTTTGGCCTGTCTAGATGAAACTTTGTGCATTTATACTACAATACCTAACAAAAGTTGCAAGCTAACTTATAACTCTAAAAAACTATTTGTACCCTATTTTCTACCACCATATGTTGAAGTCTGCACTATTCAAACCATATGGCCAAAATATTATACAGTAGGAGCCAGTTAAAATCTTAAGTTATATTAAGCTTTCAAAAACCATGAATTCTTGTTTTGAATTATATAGCACTCAAAATGTTAAAAGTTAACCTTACTATATTTTAAATCCCTTATGCATAAAACTGTACTGTTTAGTCAATCAGAACACAAATTTGTGCATTTGCACTAGAAGACTTGGCAAAACTCAGAGGATAATATATTCTTCTATGGTGCACGAGCCCAATATTGGGCTTTGGCCTCCTTAATCAAGCCCCTCCATTGTCTATCCTGTGCTCTCCTCTCCCAGTCTCTTAATATATAAAACTATCCTTATATCCTCTTCCACAGCATCAATTCACCTATTTCTGGGTTTACTCACTTGTCTCTTGCCACAAGTAACATTGTATAATATTTTCTTTGGTATGCGTTCATTACTATGTATTGTACATGGCCATCCCACTGTAATCTTTTTTTAATGATTATGGAGATAAAAATTAAGATTTTGTCTATCTCTTACAGTTTACAAGTTACTCAAAAGTCATCCAGAGTAAACAGGACTACATAGGCTATAGCCAGAAAATTCAAAATATACATTACATTTGCCATAAAAATATCTTAAACATATGTCATTTTAATCAAAATCGTTAAGAGCCATTTTCAAGAAAATCACATTTTTTTAAAAAATTTTTCCATGTAAAGGGCAGTTTAGGATGGAGGAGTTTTCTTCAAAATCTTTGTGTCATCCTTAAAAGACATTAAACTTAAATACCACATTGATTTTTAACCGACTTTTCGCTTTTGGGTTATGCTGTCCACAGACTGACAGACACACACACACAGACAGGCAGACACGTGCGCGTATGTGGACCTTTTTCTAAAAATGCTTTTTTTGATTCATGGGGCCTCAAAACATATATTTCCGGTGAAATCTTGACATCAAATTTTGGGGTGGAATACAATACTTCCTCTACTTTATGTAGAAGAGAAAGTAAAAAGTGATATTTCAGTGCAACAAAAAACTGTTACATTCACTTGACTTCCTCTATTCACTTTTGAAACTGTTGTTATGAAAGATTATTCTTTATCTCCCCCTGCCCCCTATCATTTATGTCGTATTGGTAACTTATGCCTTTGGAAGAACTGCTCATGGCAACATGCTCACTTGTTTACTCTTTGTCTGCTTTTCAGCTGTCTTTAAATTTTCACATACATTCACACTCTCTTTCATACTTCGAGGACTCTAAAGAAGATAGGGGATAGTCTTGGCTAAAGAAAAATTCCCATATTACAGTCGGGAATCCAACCCGAGACTTCTGAATTTGGAGGCCAGAATGTAATTACTGGACTACAAAGGCAGTCTCTATCTACTTCTTGTTAACCTTCTGTTAAGCATGCAGTTTGGAAGAACATAGTCGCAGGGGGCCCAGTACGCCTTTGCTACATTTTTGTGATTATATGCCAGAATTTAATTTTTTTTCTTTTCCTTTTCATTTTCTCCTATGTTTAGCTTTATTTAGGTTAAATATACATAGTTATTTATTAGTATTATCTTGCTACATAGACCATCTAAAACATTATACAAATACAGTACATAGAGAGGTAAAACTGGAACTTAAAAATTCAATGCCGCAAGTGGGATTTGAACCACAGACCTTCCGCTTACCGGACTTGTGTGTTTAAAAACACCAACAGTAAGTTTGTTGGCATAAATAAATAATACAGTACATAGAATTTATATTGCAATACATGTAAAGAAAATAAATTGCGACTTTCAAGTACAAACTTGTAATTTGAATTCTTCAGTTACTCAGAATCATCTACTGTCTCTTCTGTTTTTCCATGAGTAAGCAACTATGACAAATAATTTTGACTTGTTTCTTCAAACAGAGGGGAGTGATGCATTTAGCACATGCATGTTTAATTTTGCAGTTCTTTTTGTCTTCGTTACAGGGTTCACATTGTTTACCTTTCAATAAGGTTGGTGGCGTACCTGAGAAGTCACGTGTGGGTTATTCAGGTTTATATTTCGCTTGAAGACCTTTGATAGCATTGCTCTCCTTTGGAGCTGTTTGGCAGTAATGCTAGAGGTAGTGCTTTAAATATTCCTGCCTCATGAAATATTTCTTTTTATTTTCAAGGAAGATAGCCCTAGAATTAATATGTGTAATATTCAGTAAGTGGTAAAAAATTACAATAATAATAATTATTAATAATAATAATAATAATAATAATAATAATAATAATAATAATAATAATAATAATAATAATAATAATAATAATAATAATAATAATAATAATAATAATAATAA
>CM060962.1:306104700-306269700 GCA_030765045.1 Tenodera sinensis
GACATTGAACAATGTAGATATACAGCATGAATGTAATGATATTTAAATATGCCACCAATGATTTCCAAGCAGCTGGTCAAAGAGAATGAGATAAAATATGCTTTCATGTTGATAAAATAGAAGAGTGTGGTTTGGAAAATGGTCCAACAGAAGAAAGTACGGAATTATAACTGAAGGCACTAGGACAGAAAGCAAAAAGGATAATAGGTTAAGTGACGTAGCATTAGCTGCAGTGAATAGCAGAGAATACTTAATCCCTTCCCATTAAATCATGGTAATAAACAAGTTCTATTTGTGGAGAAACACATACACACACAAAAAGAAATCATTTGTGGGTGAGGTAAGTAAACAGAATAGGCTTGTGTGTGTGGATTTAAATTTCACTTCTGTATAATTAGATATTGTGCAAATTTGGGTGGAAAACTGGGCATATGTTGCAGCTCTAAGATGAAAATCAAGGTCTCGCAAATCAATAGAATTGCCAAAGTGCTACTTCCTTTTGTTTATTTCTGAAGCTTAGAATCGTGCAATATTACGAAGCAGTATCTAATTATGAGTGGTAACTAAAAGGCAGAAGGCAAATAAACATTATTTATCAAGTATATCAAATAATTTCACTACCTTGACCATCGAAGGGCGGTTGTGTTAGGTTTATTACAGTACCTTTTTCATCACGAAGGTTTTTACCTAGGCGTCTAGCTAGATTCATATATTGATGAAATTCCTCGTTGTAAATGTCTGCCATGTCTGTGTGTATAGAATAAACCGAAACAAATTTATGTGATCTTGCTTATTTGCTTAGGTATTGGAAGTTCATAATATAATGAATGCAGAAAATGCCAATTGTCAGGATTTAACAATCAGACAAGGCATATCACCGACAAACATAATTTCTTGTCGAATTTGTCCACTTTTTAAGTTATTAAAGGAAAAAAGAATCAAAAGGGTCGTTTCAAATTTTGAAATAAAGGCCCTTTGTTGAACCCACAGGTTGAACCCTAGGAAATCTTTTGTTTTGTTCACATTTAAAACTTGAAATATGAATTGGCGGGAAATTATTTCCATGGCAACTGACGTCATACGCTGGGCCATGAGGGGTTGCCCGAACAGGGTGCAAACCATGTCGTGAAGCACGCCACTGTCTCATGGCCGCGCGCGCAGCTTTCCGGCGACTCCCTCCTGTTTTACCGTGCGCTGGCCTCTCCGCCATGTTGTTTAATGTGAATGTTTAGGAATATTAAGATATGTGGATGGTTACAAGTGATTTTATTAATAATAAAGTTTAATTAATGAGAATATATTTTTAGAGTGTAACGTGAAAACTTCGTTGAAATTGTTGTTGTTGTTTTCTAGTGCCTTGCATCTGGCAATGAAGCCATTAGCATTCGTGCTTTCCAATACTTTTGAACTGTAGTTTCTTCTGATCTTAATGCTTCACAGGTCTTCAAGTGTTCTTCATTCATTTCTGCTGGATCGTTACACAGGACACACATTGGTGAGGCTGAGATACCTATTCTGTAGAGATGACTTGCTAAGCAGTCATGATTTGTCAATAGTCGGAAGGCTGCAACAGCTGTTTTCCTTGGTCTCTGGGGGATTATATCTGGATTGGAAAGTAGTGTAATCCATTTTTTATCTTTGGCATTTGTTTCTATTTCTTGTAGGTATGAATGAGAAAATTTTTTAATGATCAAGCGTTTTATTGAGGAATATGAGAAATTGAATTTAGACTTTTGTTTTATTGTTATGCCTTTCTTTGCAAGTGAGTCTGCAGCTTCGTTCCCCATGACTCCACAGTGTGCTGGAATCCATTGGAGATGAACAGTCTTATTAACTTTTTGGAGTTGTGTTAACATTTTGTAGCATTCTCTAATTTTTGTTGACTTCTTTGTAGTATTTGAACATATTCCCTGAATTGCAGCTTTAGAATCTGAAAGAATTACTGCCTTGTTAAATTTATTTAAGGGAAAATTTAATAATTGTCGGAGAGCAATGTATATAGCCTCTATTTCTCCATCATAATTTGTTGTGTCTGCCAACAGAATGATAAAAGGAAAAATGTGAACATGTAACTCCAGCTCCAGTAAGGTTTTCCTTGGAGGATCCATCAGTATATATGTGCAGCCATTCTTCTGTGGGATACCTAGTATTGATTGTTTCCAGAGCTAGAAGTTTTTGTATTTCTTTGGGTGTGTTTGATTTACTTATTTCCTCTATTAATTCCAAATTGAAGGTAGGTTGTAATAATTCCAATGGATTTTCTCTTATAAGTAGATTTTCTCTGGTGTTAGGAATGTTCAATTTGGATTTAATCTGTGTTACCTTTTCTAGGAAACTACTATGAGTTTTAAGGATTGAAGGGGGGAGGTTCTCTTCTGTCCATTTAGAGTTTGGCAGTCGTAACATTTTCTCGTGTTGGAGCAATGCTTGTTCTTCTATTTTTGTTGTTATTGATGGGGTCCGTGTTAAGGCAAGCATGGCATCAATAGGTGTGGATTTAACTGCTCCAGTGATTAGGCGAAGAGCCTGATTTTGTATTTGTTCAAGTTTATTGATGTTAGCATTTGCTGCTGTTATTAAAGCTTCAGAACAGTACAAGAGGTTTGGTTTAACGTACATTTTGTATGTTGTGTTAAGGTCTCTCCTTGAGCAGCCCCATTTAGTACCAGCTAACCTTTTCAGGATTTGCAGTTTCTTTTTAACCTTTTCTGAGATGTTTGTTATATGTTTTTTCCAACTTAGCTTTCTGTCGAAAGTGATGCCTAAGTATTTGGCATCATCAACTGCTTTGAGTGGTTTACCATTATAATTTATGTTAATATTAACTGGTTTGTATTTTAGTGTAAATAATTCATAATTTGTTTTTTCCACATTGATAGTCATGAGGTTTTTGGAGCTCCATTCATGTACTTTGTTTAGGGCTGTTTCTATTCTGTCTTTAATTAATTCAGGTTTTTTTGGAGAGCCTGAAGTCCAAATGACTACATCGTCAGCAAATAAAGCAATTTTGGTTTCTAAAGTTTTTATTATTGATGGAAGGTCATTTATATATATGTTAAAGAGTGTTGTGCTCAGAACAGCACCTTGTGGAAGTCCTCGGTGTGTTTGTTTATATTTGGAAATGTATGTATTATATTTTGTGGCACAAAATCTTTGTGAAATAAACTGAGTTATCCACTTAAGCATGTTACTTTTCACACCGATTGATTGCAACTTCTCAATTAATTTATTTCTCCAGACTGAGTCATATGCTGATTTAAAATCAATGAATACTGCCAAGGTATCCTCCTTTCTATTGAAAGCTTCCTTGATGTCTTGGCTTAGTAGGAGTACATTTTCACTTGTACTATGATTCTGTCTGAAGCCGGTCTGTGAACTATTAATTAAGTTGTAATATTCTAGGAACCAGTTAAGTCTAGATGCCACCATTCTTTCCATCACTTTTGCAATAACACTGGTCAAAGATATTGGTCTGAAACTATTAATATTGTTTGAGGGTTTGTTTTTCTAATCGGGATGATAATGGCTTTTTTCCAGTCGGAAGGTACAGTCATTCTCCAACACGTGTTATACAGTTTAAGTAGGATTTCTTTTCCTTTCCTGCCAAGGTGTTTAATAAACTCTGGGTGGATCTTGTCAGGTCCAGGAGATTTTTTGTTCTGTAATTGTTCTATTGCTAAATCCAGTTCTGTTTCATTAAAATCCTGAATAAAAGTATAATTTCGTATACCTTTTGGCTTACTAGTTTCTCTGATAGTTTTTTGGATAGCCTTATCTTGTTTTTTATACGCTTGGGGTATTCTTTGTGACTGAACATAAAACTTGTTAAGGGATTCTGCTATTTCCCTATCTGTAGTTAAGCTTTTGTTATTATATTTTAATGGTTCAGTTGTATTTTTTGATAATTTTGTTTTATTAAGGAATTTGTATATTTTATTTCCATCTTTCCTATAGTCCATATGTTCTACAAAATTTGTGAAACTGGCCCTCTTTGCTGTAATTAATTGTTTCTTAAAAATGGCTGCTTTTCTTCTCCAGTTTTGTACATCTTCTGGACACTTGGTTCTTTCGGCTTTGACTCTTGCTATATGGGGGTTTAAGTCGGGTGATGTAACTGCCACATTGTAAAACTGGTGCCCGTTAAGAAAACAGTTACATGAAAGCCACATACATGAATATGAGTCCTAAAGATAAACATTCCGGAGTTTTAACTTCGTTGAAATTTTGTACAATGAGTTACGGAAGACCACCACCTAGGATTGATGGAATGGTATCCTTGAAAGTTGGGAACTTAACACACCGTACAACACCAGAAGATTTACGTCGTTTTCCAAAAATTCGGTATTATAGGAGATATCTACATTCCCAAAGATAAATTCTCGCGGGAAAGCAGAGGATTTGCATTCGTGAGGTGAGTTGTTTCATCTCTAAAAAAATATTTTTGCTTGACTAAAGCAGTTTTAAAAGTCACGTACCTAGTCAGTTATTATGATTTTATAATTTTTAATTTATTGATTTCTTGACATATTTCTCTATCATTAATATTTATATATATTTTTACGAAATAATGTAACTAGTTGTCTTCGATTATCAAAAGTTTAATTAGTTAAAAGTCCGTAAATGCATTAAAGGAAATTCGTCTATCGCTTGACTTACGTAGTAGCATCTCATTGGGCTTGCTCATGGTCTGTCAACTGGAATAGCCACTTCCGGTTCTGCATCGAGCTTCCAAAAAATTCCGAGGAGAACCAAACATTTCGAGCGCTGCACGTCTCTTTGTACCGGATGTCAATGGAGGTAGAGCGAGTATCAGTGATGCCAATATTCCTTATTATGGGAGTATCGCACTGTGAAGCAATTTAATAGAAAATTCTGAATAAAACAACAAAACGAAGGAATAAATCATACAACAAAAGGAATTACCGAATGACCGAACTGAGTCAATCCCAAATATGCAATAAATTACAGACCTAGTTTCGTAATTTAATGGAGTGTAAGTTGGTGATGCGACACGCAGTGACGTAATTTAAAAGTGATTTTTGATTCGAAATATGGTTAACGTTTTGTGATATCATTAACGGCAGCGAAGCGAAAATAAATCTGGAAGAATATTCTTGTATTTGTAAAACTCGCAAGATTTTAAATATGTGCTAGAACGTATGGGCAGCAAGATGAAATGAATATATTGTCAAAAGGTCGTTGGTAAGTATGATGCATGTATTAAATACATAAATGTTAAATACCAGGACATAACCTGAATTGTAATGTATCTGCAGTACTTATTTTCAATATAGAACTGTGTTGGTATGGAATTGACTAATATTGCTTTTTGCGAATCAGCTGTAGTTCGAATCTACTCTGCTTAGAATGATAACATAAATAATAAGTAACAGTAGCTTGATAGTTTATGAATTATGAGTCAGCAAGAAAAGTCCACTCGAAAACCTATTTAAGCATGTAGTTGTTAGAAGATTGGAATTGAAAGTTTTTTGCTTTCCCATTTTAATATTAAATTCACTTTTGCATTCTTTGAATTTCAGAATGGTGCATATTACAAAATGAACTACTGCAGTGCTCGACATCTCCAGAAGTGCATCTTCAGGACTGTGGCACACATTTCCTTCATTTATCATTTGAAGTAAGTTATATTTAATACATTTCCACTTTGCTGCAATAACCCAATGGCAGACTCATTGCTACATCTTTAGTAAATTATCTTTTCTCTAATTTTATTACCGTGAGAGATTAGTGCATACAATCTGAATATTGTGGGTACAGCATTATGACATGGCTTAGGATCACATGCTAAGATAAAGTTCTTTGTAAAATAATATTGTTGTTTTATCAAGGAAATCATTTAAATTTCAAACTTCGGTAAAGAAAGATGTGGTAAAATGTGTGGTATTCATACTTCATAAGTTGTAGCAATGTTTCAGTCTGCAGCACTATATTAATATTGTTGTGATGTTGCTGGTACATAGCTTATGGTATCATTTCTTTGAAGAACCAGTGGTATGAGATTAAAGCGGGGGTCCCACGGTCCAAACTTTTTGTATCCAATGGAATTGTACACAAAAGAAACCGTGTCTGTCATACTGATGAATTTTGGTCCAACACAAATGACAGTTCACGTAGCAGGTGTGAAAAATAAACATGGCAGAAGCAAATATTAATTTAGCGATTACTATATTAAGTATAGGTTTGCGATATATTTCCACATGTCTATGTAGGAAGAAAATATGTAATTACAAGTAAAAGATAGTGGGCACGGTCATGAGAACAGGACACAGGCCAGGGTATATTGGGTCTGCTACAGAACGAATTGAGGTTAGAGGAATTGGAAAATTATGGCAGTTTTCTACAAATTGGCAAAGCTTTATTTCTCAACCTTTTACATCCTGTAGAAGGCAATATTACACACCAGGACACAAATATGAGACAAACTATTACTGTGCGAAAGAGATAAGGTACAATTGTAATGGTTTTAATCTTAGTACACATGGACAGGAGATTTGAACTCATTTCATAATGTAAAATTTGAACATACTGTTAACTGGGTATCTTATTATTTATGAAATTTAGCTATGTAATGGCCACCTTAGTAATATATGTTAATGGTCATGAAAAATTGTTATTGAATCTTGCAGAAAAAGTTTAAAACGTTTTATTAAAACACCCATCACATTAAAAGAACCATGAGCCATACGCATAAAACAGCTGACTACATGTTGCTTGTGTAGTCTGCCATATTGCTTTGTTACTGACGCTGATTGGCTATTTTCAAGTTGTTTGATGAAAAAATTAGATGCAAATATATCACATTGTATACAAACAGATTGGATACAAAAAATAGGATAGAAATTGTATGCAACAAAATTGTATCCAACTCTCGATGTCCTACAATGGTCTGTAGTTGTATACAATGCTTTGGACCAAAATGTTAGAACGTGGACCTCAGCATAAGTAAAAATATTGAAATAAAGAAACAAGTTTATGGTAAATAAGTGGTACTACAATGTTGCATTTACAAAATTAGAGAAGTTTTGATCTGTGTTGCTGAGCAATGAACATACAATAGTTGCTGAAAATGAAGAGAGAATGTGTTATAAGTGTCAGGATATTTTATAGTTAGTGATGGGCCAGCTAAATTATAGTATCCTGAAAAAACCAAATGTCATTCGGTTTAGCCATTCATATAAACATGTTGAAATATAATTGGACCAATGAAAACAGTTTTCTTTTCAATATTCATACAGCTGTTGTTACAATAATTGTATTTGGTTCTGTGTTGCATTAAAAGTATATTTGCAGCACAGGTGTAAACAGAGTTTTGACGTGGCCCAGAAACAGAATTTTAGCCACAAAACTGTAATTAATGATCTTAGATATACTCTTACTCAGTCATTAATTGCTCAATTTATTCAGAATGCTTGTCATTGTGTTAGGTTATGTTCATTTAAATGTAAATATACTTTTTGACATTGCACTAGGTGAAGTATAATAGCTGTTTGACAGTTGTTTGTTGGTCTAGATCATTTACAACAATGCTATTCTTGTGTTAGAGATATATACAAGAAAAAATTACTTTTTTATGGATGCATTTTAACTAATATAGTTCTCAGCGTCCCATACTATGTTGAGAATGACAGATTGCTTAATTTTGCTCAGAGGTCTCCTTAATTAGGCTTGAGCTCTTTTTTGTGCTGCATATCTACAACACAGGATACTTCCCTTCTGAAGGAAGTTGTGCTAGAAAATTTTATGCCTGAAAATCCTCGCCCTCAGCCACATTCAAACACCCAGGGCACATACACAAAATTAACAATCAGTGTGCTGCCAAATCACACCAACAATATAGAAACAAATCTGTGTTGTATTAAGCAGGCTTAGAAACTAGAATTTAATATGTTTTGAACTGATGAGGTTTGCGAAAAGAATAAGATTTACTCCGACATTCCAACTCCCACAAGGAAAAAGGATAGCAAAGGATGTAAAATGTGTCAGTAGTACTATAGAATACACACTAAGAGTAGGAAATTGTACCAAACTAAATTTTGATTAAGATGGGACTTGATATCGTTATGAAATACTGATGAATTATTTGCACTGTTTCCTGTTGTTTGTTTCAGGAGAGCATAATTGGATTTGGCAGCACCTACCTTGGATAGTGTTATATGTATTTTGTATATTTTGCATATTGCTCGGTTGCCGACACTTTCTCATGTACTAATTTTAAGCGTTCAAATAAACTATGAATGCCATATGAGACAATCTCAAATTTCAGGTCTTTCTCTTAATACATTCTTTTGTAAACTTGTGCTGAAAATAATGTATATATTAAAGTGTAATTGCTTTTCAAAATCTCATTAAACATAGGCATTAGCATGACTTCTTTGTTTTCTTTTTGAAACAGTGCTGGTTTTTTTGTACATAGTTGTTGGTGTATGTTCATTTAGAATCTATTTAGTTGTTTATTTCTTGGTCACTAAGGTTATCTTTCAGAAGTTTGTTTTAACATTATTACTAATTTACTGTGTACAAAAAAAGTTGCATTACACATAACTTTGTGATATCCTTTCCTGTTTTCCTCCGCCATTAACTCAATGTGTAGTTATAATTGCTGTAAGCTTTGAAATTCTTGACAGAAAGAAAATATATTGCATAAGCTCAACAATTTGTGTGCTCTGACACATTCCATCGGCTTACTAAAGTTATGATTAATTGGACACATAACTATTCATACATAGAAAAAAATGGCAAGTTTAGAAGTGGCTTCTTCTTGCCGATCTTATATTCAGGAATTAATTGAACTTCTTTCGAAGTCACATCTCGCGCACTCATGAATTGTTTACAGCACATATCACATATTAGCGTAATACGCGTTACATCAACTACGTGGATAAGAATCGTTTACCGCATATGGCTTCCACGTAGCTCACGTAACGCGTATTAGGCTAAGATGTTAATATTCGAAAAGTGCCGTAAACTATTCACGAGTGCGGGAATTGTGACTACGAAAGAAAATCGGCAAGCGATGCTGGCAAAGAGGAGGGGAGGGGGTGACGTAGCGCAGCTCAGTCGATATAGAGGCTTACGGCATTACCGACGGAATCGTTAGTTCGCAAAAGAACCGGTCGAAACATCTGACATCAGCGACATTTGTGACCTCAGCCCACAACACAGAGTTGAGCATCTGGTATAATCTGTGGGCTTGCTTGAAAAAGGACGCCTCCACCATTTTGGTTTAGCCGGGCTTGAGTGAGGTCATTTATACGGAGTTCGAAAGAGTCAGATAGGGTTCAACTCGTGGAGGGTTTCAAAATGTAATTTAGATTAAGTTGGATATACATTTGGTAAACAATTAATTGTAAAGATGAGCTACGGAAGACCACCACCTCGAATAGAGGGAATGGTTTCCTTGAAGGTCGATAATTTGACCTACAGAACAACGCCTGAGGATTTGCGTCGTGTGTTTGAAAGATGTGGTGAAGTGGGTGATATTTACATACCCCGTGATAGATTCTCGCGAGAAAGTCGGGGATTTGCATTTGTAAGGTGAGTGTAAAATGGATATTAAAATGTTTTCGCTCACTCAAATAAATTTTCACATTAGGTACCACGTCATAATGGCGTCCTATGAAGGTAATGCTGAATTGGCTGTAGCAGCCATGATAGGCAGGACAATTTCTGGAACAGTTGCCAATTTTGTTTTTGTTTTTTGTCGTAGATTTTATGATAAAAGAGATGCAGAGGATGCTTTGGATGCCATGGATGGTCGACTTCTAGATGGAAGGGAGTTAAGAGTTCAGATGGCAAGATACGGACGACCATCTTCGCCTTACCGCCGGCATAGTCGCAGGAGAAGGTGTGTTTACAATAGATGAACTATTATCCCTTTGGAATGAATGGAGAGCAATTCCAGTGTTACGGGTGGGACACTTGCACAGTTATTTTTACACCTTATGTTTAAAAAATAATAGAAATGTTAATGTAAATTATTGTTTTCAGCAACCAGATGATCTCTTACAAACAAACTCAATGGGCTGACATATATATTAAATTGTGTGATACATAGTTAATAAAATGAATGTTACGGGTGGGACAAGCATCTGACATAGAATATAACAATTTCAACTTCACATACATAATTCTGCTCTGCTGGTATATTTGAGCCAAACTACATACAAACAAAATTGGCATTATTGTATTACAAAATGTGTAAATATGAGAATGAAATTAACAAATTTTAGTAGTTAGCCCCACCATTTAAGCACTCTTGTAGGGTTACGGGTGGGACAAATTGTCTGATGCATATTTTTATGTAAGAGCAATTCCAGTGTTACGGGTGGGACACTTGCACAGTTATTTTTACACCTTATGTTTAAAAAATAATAGAAATGTTAATGTAAATTATTGTTTTCAGCAACCAGGTGATCTCTTTAATACAAACAAACTCAATGGGCTCACATATATATTCAATTGTGTGATACATAGTTAATAAAATGAATGTTACGGGTGGGACAAGCATCTGACATAGAATATAACAATTTCAACTTCTGCTCTGCTAGTATCATATTTGAGCCAAACTACATACAAAAAAAAATTGGCATTATTGTATTACAAAATGCGTAAATATGAGAATGAAATTAACAAATTTTAGTAGTTAGCCCCACTATTTAAGCACTCTTGTAGGGTTACGGGTGGGACGTTACGGGTGGGATAAATTGTCTGATGCATATTTTTATGTAATTGTGTTGCACATTCCTATTAAATACTGTGAAAATTAACTATTTATAGCTTAAAGCTGATAGTTTATAGCAAGAGAGATAAAGAATGGTTTAATCAAAGGAGAAGTGTCCCCCATTCACTAGTCTTGGAACACACAACTTTCTCTTCACTACAGATCTATCTTCTGTTGACTCGTCTTTCACTGCAGGCCATATCCAAAATTTGCCACTTCTTTCCATGTAAATTAAAGTGACATTTTCAGCATCTATGTTCTTAACTTCTGCCATGTAAGACTGAGTCACAATAGATTTTCCCCCATGACAGGAAGAACAACTTCAACAAAATCTCCAGCACAGATGTTCGGCGTATCATCTACAAGTTGTGCTGAATCTGGCAAGGTTACGATTGTGTGTAGCTCGGATTTTGCTGTTGCTCCAAATTTGAGCATACCTTCTCTTACACAAAAAAATAATGGGAGGACTGCAATCTGAGAATCGGGCAGACTCCAGAAAACCTTTGTTACAATATTTCAACATTTGCTGCAACTGCATTTCAGTTGAATTCATACACTGTCTAGCACAAACAGTGAAGTCCTCAGCAGTTTGTAGAGTAAAGCGCTTGGGTTTCACCCTGTTCCAGACAGCTCGCTTTACTGACCCACCCACACCATCTACAGCACCCTTGCCATGTTACGTGGCAAAAAAGCTCCAATCTACCAGTGTGATCTGTACTGCTTTTGCAAGACATGTAATATTTGTGACTGTGAATTTATTTTTAAACTGCCCAGCACATCCACCAGAAAATATATGTAGCTGCTTAATCTGAGGATGCTTCATTTTTAATCTTTTAATGTTTTCTAATAAGAATGTCCAAACTCCATGCTTTCCATGATTAAGCTCATTACTCACCACTACTACAGATTTAGGGTTAGTCTGACACCATGCCACTGCTGTAAAAATGGTAATTTGGTAATGCGACCAATGGGCACTCTGAATTTCATCCTGTGACATTATGGAGTATAATGACAACAATTTGTACTGTCCCACCCGTAACACATAAATCTAATGTTTACCATAACACAACCTTCCCATAAGTATAATAGCTGTGTAGTACATATAAAATAGCTTACTTTCACAGTATTTCCATTTACAATCAGGCAAACTACTTCTGATAAAGAAAACTTAATGATGTTTTAGTGTTACGGGTGGGACAGTTTACATTGAAATAGTAAGGATGTTATTTTAGAACAATAGACACCTAAAATGAACTTCTGTTGTGCAGATCTCCTTTATCTGAATTCACTTCTTAAATCTCCAAAGTTTTGGCACTCAAATATGACTCCTTACAGAATAGACAAGCTTGCCAACAAAGCACTTTTCCAGTGTTCATTTCAAGACCCCACAGGGAAGTTTTAATAGTAAAATTTACCTCCTCTACAGTAAAACCTTGGTGAATTAAAGCATTGCACAGTAAAATATAGTCTTTCAGCTTTATGTTGACATCATTAAACATACTGTGCGTCAATAATAGTATTTTCATCTTCATGTCTCTCATTTCCTGGAATTGCTCGTAATTGTGTTGCACATTCCTATTAAATACTGTGAAAATTAACTTTTTATAGCTTATAGCTTACAGTTTATAGCAAGAGAGATAAAGAATGGTTTAATCAAAAGAGAAGTGTCCCCTATTCACTAGTCTTGGAACACACAACTTTCTCTTCACTACAGATCTATCTTCTGTTGACTCGTCTTTCACTGCAGGCCATATCCAAAATTTGCCACTTCTTTCCATGTAAATTAAAGTGACATTTTCAGCATCTATGTTCTTAACTTCTGCCATGTAAGACTGAGTCACAATAGATTTTTTTCCCCATGACAGGAAGAACAACTTTAACAAAATCTCCAACACAGATGTTCAGCGTATCATCTACAAGTTGTGCTGATTCTGGCAAGGTTACGATTGTGTGTAGCTCTGATTTTGCTGTTGCTTCAAATTTGAGCATACCTTCTCTTACACAAACAAAATAATGGGAGGACTGCAATCTGAGAATCGGGCAGACTCCAGAAAACCTTTGTTACAGTATTTCAACATTTGCTGCAACTGCACTTCAATTGAATTCATACACTGTCTAGCACAAACAGTGAAGTCCTCGGCAGTTTGTAGAGTAAAGCGCTTGGCTTTCACCCTGTTCCTGACAGCTCGCTTTACTGACCCACCCACGCCATCTACAGCACCCTTGCCATGTGACGTGGCAAAAAAGCTCCAATCTACCATTGTGATCTGTACTGCTTTTGCAAGAAATGTCATATTTGTGAGTGTGAATTTATTTTTAAGCTGCCCAGCACATCCATCAGAAAATATATGTAGCTGCTTAATCTGAGGATGCTTCATTTTTAATCTTTTAATGATTTCTAATAAGAATGTCCAAACTCCATGCTTTCCATGATTAAGCTCATCACTCACCA
Organism: Tenodera sinensis; assembly: GCA_030765045.1. Taxonomy (NCBI): domain Eukaryota; kingdom Metazoa; phylum Arthropoda; class Insecta; order Mantodea; family Mantidae; genus Tenodera; species Tenodera sinensis. Next base: position 306,117,894 of record CM060962.1, read on the forward strand.
CTACTGCAGATTCAGGGCTAGTCTGACACCATGCCACTGCTGTAAAAATGGTAATTTGATCATGCGACCAATGGGCACTCTGAATTTCATCCTGTGATATTATGGAGTATAATGACAACAATTTGTACTGTCTCACCCGTAACACATAAATCTAATGTTTACCATAACACAACCTTCCCATAAGTATAATAGCTGTGTAGTACATATAAAATAGCTTACTTTCACAGTATTTCCATTTACAATCAGGCAAACTACTTCTGATAAAGAAAACTTAATGATGTTTTAGTGTTACGGGTGGGACAGTTTACATTGAAATAGTAAGGATGTTATTTTAGAACAATAGACACCTAAAATGAACTTCTGTTGTGCAGATCTCCTTTATCTGAATTCACTTCTTAAATCTCCAAAGTTTTGGCACTCAAATATGACTCCTTACAGAATAGACAAGCTTGCCAACAAAGCACTTTTCCAGTGTTCATTTCAAGACCCCACAGGGAAGTTTTAATAGTAAAATTTACCTCCTCTACAGTAAAAACTTGGTGAACTAAAGCATTGCACAGTAAAATATAGGCTTTCAGCTTTATGTTGACATCATTAAACATACTGTATGTCAATAATAGAATTTTCATCTTCATGTATCTGATTTCCTGGAATTGCTCTGGACGATTTTGATATGGATGTGGCAAAATGGGCATTTGTGCAACTATTTCAGCGTTCCAGTGTGTAATTTAGCTCCAGCAGAAAGCTCCAGAAGGCATTGTGAACTGCTGCTGTGACCAGCACCCGATAGTCCACTCGTTCCATACCTCGACAGTTTAGTTAAAATTTTAATACATATTTGTGAAGCAGGTTAGTAATGTAAGCAATTATTCTGTTCCTCCCCATAGTTCACGTTCTCGGTCTCGTCGACGATCAAGAAGCAGGAGTCGGTCACGCTCAAAGGCTCGCCGATCAAGCATGTCCAGGTCCCTATTTAACCTAACACTTTAATTTTTACCAGCTGCAGTGAAGTAATTGTAGTAGGGGGCAGGTGGAGCATTTATCAATCAACAACCTGATTTGTAAGGGCTGTACATACTGGTGCCATATATTTTCCAAATTCTTTCGGGAATGTAGTTAAGGCAATTTAATTTCAGAAATTTGCAGGTTGTATAGAGATCGGCAAGTGTGAATCATCAATGTTTGCTACCATGTTCCCATTTTCATGAATAAAAACTTGCCTCACCTCCATCCATACTGTAGGATTTAGTAACAAATGTGGTTATTTATGCTTTTTGTGTAGGTCTAGGTCTCGCTCTCATCGTCGTTCTCGCAGCAGGAGCCGCTCTCGTTCCCGATCTCGCCACTCCCGATCAAGGTCTCGCCGTAGATCATACTCTCGTTCCAGAAGCCGCTCCAGGTCATGCTCAGACAGCAAGAGTTCCCGAGGGAAGTCTCGTTCACACAGCAAGTCACCTCGTGAAAGCAAAAGCAAGTCAAGATCCAAATCTAAATGCAGAGGTAAGTTAGCCAGACATTACTCAAAGGCAAATATATTTAAGAGCAGCTTGGAAAGGCTAATCACACGCAATATGCATAAATGCATTTGGCTCAGCTATCAAATATGTGAAACTTTTTTCCCCTTCCTAATTCCTTTAGTGTATAATTGTGTATCCAGGGAAAACTTAACATTCATGTGCACATACAGCATGTTGCATTTCTTTATTGTACAACTTCTAGAGTCTGTCTAGTTAACACATGTGCAGTTTGACTGCTTCCTTTGAGGAACTCTTAGAATTGTTTACAACATGGGCCCTCCCTCTGTCCTTCCTGCGGAGTTGCAACCTCTTGTGAACTTTTGCCCCTAATGAGATAGGAGTTTGAAATTTTGGCAGCTGAGGCTCCATGTGACTTCTCTTAAAAACAAGATGGGTTAAACTTCCGCAGACTAACCCCATCAAAAATTAATAAAATGGCATTGAAACTGCATAAAAGTCACTCTTAGTGTGTTCCCCATAGTCGAAAAGCTCCCCAATATTGCATCAGAGAAAGATATTTATCGACTTTGGAATAGTAGATTGCTACGATTGGTAATGTTTGGCAGCGCCATGTTAGCTTAGTTTTGGTTAGGTTAGGTGTAGCTCAATTTTATAGATTTGGGCATGAAATTGAGAAAGATGAGGTACAATGAGAGTGTAGAGGAGGAGAGAAGAGGTGAAGTGTACAGAAACTGCATTTCAATGTCTTTTTTGTTAAGTGTTATCTGTATTTAAAAATGTTTTTTTCTGAACTTTGGTGTTTTCCTTTTCTTTTTTTTCTTTCCCTTCTGGTTTGAGGCATTTTTTGGTTTGTATTTATGTGCCTAACAGATATATTTTGGGATATATTTTTACTTTTTGGCGAATTGGTCTGTGGAAGTTTGTCCACCTGACAGTTATTACAGGGATAATCCCAAAAGTAAGTTCTTAATTTTTAAAAAGTATAAATTAACAATTTGGCATTAACAGCCAACAGTTGTAAAAGATGAATAAGTTGGTTAGGAAGTTTGCGTACACTTAGAATTACTGCAATGCAACCAGCTCATAAGTGGGTTATCCTGAGTGCCCACACATGGTTCACTGGCTGGTGTCATCTGCCACAAGTTAGAACGGAGAAAGTTGGCCTCTTGCCAACCTGACATTGTAGAACTTGCTGAAAGTACCAACACCGTGTCACAAAATTGCCAATACCACTATAAATGATACAATTCCTGAAACATTCTTATTCCTATTCTTGTTCTTGCTATTATTAGTCAGTAATAAAATTAAAGACCTATTCCAAATCACATGGTTTAATAACTTGCATCACATGATTACGAAACAATAATGTTAAGAGAATAGATGACAATTTCAAAAAAATGCATAAGAACTAATGTGACACCACATGATTAAGAAACAATAAGAAATAACATTAAGATAACTGTTGGCAAACTTCACATGCTTCAGCAGATTTCATACTTCTGGTGTTGGCAACCTATAAGTCATTGACACGTTCAAGGCATAGTAGCAGACAACAATACTCATTCATAACACAGCAGCCTGTGAACCATGTGTGGCCACTCAGCTCCAGGATAACCCATAAGTGTGTGTGACCGATGCTCAGGAATTGACAACAAAATCATTCTTCTAGTCTCCCAGTATTTGATTCTAATTTCTTTTATAATTTATTGGCTGCTTGTATGAATCTGGACATTGTTTTTAAATAATGTACATTTTAATTATCATTCCATTTATTTAAATATGGAGATCTTACGTTTTTCTGCTTCTATTGAGATATACCAAAACATGACGATTTTCCCCCATTATGGTGCAGTCTGGTTATATTTAGTGATATTCCATCCGTTATATTGCATTAATGCCGCAAACTGTAATATTGCAGTACAAGATTTTCCGAAGGCAGGTAGGGTGATGTGTTGTGTGGTAATGATGTTCAAACATCGTTTGAAAGCATGTTACTTCAACCCTATGATATTTGAGGTTAGAAATGCCTTTATTGTACATAGGTAGGACTGCTTTTTGGAATACTGTTACCTGTTTAGTGTATTGTCAGCCATGTTGAACTCTAGGGAACTGCCAATAAACCGTCCACTATACCAAGGTTAAAGTATTCCACTCAGTGTACAGGTTTTTTTTAAGGAATTGGCATCTGAGGAAATGCATGTAAATAAGTACGTTAATTTTGAGTGTTACAGTTTGTTATCCTGTGCTGCATAAGTTTATGTTCTGACAATTTGTGACACGACAAATTTTATTCTTCAATCCCTTCTTCCACTTTCTGGCACATCACTTGGCAGCAGTACAGCTATGTGCACGCATTGGTTCAGCTCATGTGCCTTCTGAAACCATACACTATAATTTAATATGATTACCAGCATGTAATACAACATAATGTACAATGGTTCCAAGGGTTTTGCCATTACTATGTTGAATTACACATTTCTGACCTATGCACTAAGCCATAATTGTGACTTAAAACACTGTTATTTACTGTCTTGATTAGAAGTATAAAAAGTGTGATAAGTTGACAATATACGCATTGGGGTAAAAACCTATTTTTATTCATGCAAAAGGTGTGCTGGGGTAATGGCTGGCACATTTTTTTTATACCAGAACCCTTACTTGCACTTGGTGGAGTGTAGAAAATCAGGATGAGTAGTTACAAATTTGAGGTGTTCTTTGTCTTTTTTCCCTCCAAATGTGTTACTAGACCAATATTTGTATAAAAAAAAATAGTACATTGTTTGGAACAGGTGTGGACACCAGAAGGCAAGCTGGAGGAATGCTGTCAACAGCCTTATGTTTAATAAGGAAATATTGAAGCTATTAACAGTGAAGCAACAGAGTCTAAAATAAACTGAAAGCTTCAGTTATCTTAGTAATATTGCAAGATTTTCTACAGCTGACATGTTTCAAGTTGTCTCCAACTTATTTTCAAAGCTATACAAACAAGTGACCTGTTATGCCAACTGTGGAAACTCTTGTGATATTACTAAGATAACTGAAGGTTTTTGTTTCTAATTTCTTATTTTAGAACCTTATGTTTGTTCTACGCCAGTGATTCATGTGCCAGTGTTGCTAACTAGTGTTAGTCAAAAGTTGCTAAATCAAAATATAATTAAAAGGTAGTTAATACCCTATAGCAGAACTTTTCTGCAATAGAAAATGGCTAATCTTGGTCCCCAACAATCGCAGCACAAGTTGCACTGGATATTCACAGGGCTGTATATTGTACCAATTTTATGCCTGAAATTTTGTGGGCTTTTGAATGAGTAATGCATATTTCGTAAAATCTTAATCACATTTCTGCAATACAGCATACCCAGCTGCCACTTACTGTCCTCTAAAATCAGAAGTCACTTTAAAGCTCTTGCTATATGACTCAGATCTAACAAGTCACCAGAATTGGCAACACTTGCATAAACACATTTTGTAGTAAACAAATGGACTATGTAAGATAAGCCATTCAACCCACCTCTCACCTCAGACCCCAGTTACGTTTTTCTGATGGACAGACTGTAAATTAGAGAGGGTGGGGCTGTATAGTAATGCTACTTTTTGGCTTCCTGTGCAGCCATCAGCTGTCCCAAACATTACAGAAAATCCAAAGAAGGAAGTTTTTCTTTCCAAGGTATTTTTAGAAAAGTTGACATTTGACTTTTAAAGTGAATGCTTTTGGTTAACACATTCAGGTAAATGTTTACACTGCAATAACTAATGCTGCGACTCCATGCTCACTGCATCTGAAGCATACTGCCAGTATTTTTTCAGCTTATGTCAATTGAGGACAGGCTTCAATGGTGTTACTTCATCTACCATTTATAATTTCTCCAATTTAGTAACGGAAAGACTTGATCTTAGACATATTTGAATCAGAATGGCGAAAGAGAGCAAGGGCTGTTCAGCTATCAGTTTAGCATTAATCTAGATATAAAAGCCTACTGTCCCCTAAAGAAGAACGGCATCAAACTACGCCGTGTTATAGCACAGATAGACGATTTTGTAGAGTGCTATCCAAAATAAAGTTCACCAATTTTTCTTTAAAAATGAGCCACCAACATTGGATAAGGTACTTTCTATTGTAAACAGTGATCTTCCAAATTTTAAAAGAACCACATTTTATAGATTTCAAATGGTAATTCCTGAGTATCCTCGAAAAACAGCAATTGCAACCTTCAGGTTGATTACAGGACTAGATTGTCTGGCAAAACATTTAAACAGAATTGGGATATATTCTTCACCACTCTGTCCTCTATGTGATCTGCAAGAGGAAATGGATAGAGACCCCCTTCAAATATGCCCGGCGACTTCTAGTGCCCCATCAATCAGCGAAAAATATTGGAGAGCAAGAGGATTAATGACTTCATTGTCAGAAATCCAGCATTAGCTAACATTTTATAGATTGTTGCTACAAATAGGTTTCACATATTCTAAAACCTGAATAATGTATAGTGATAGATGATATTGTGTTGTGGAGAAGACATTCTCAGGTATGTGTCAATATCGGGCAGAAGGTCGCAATTGTTATTATTTAGATGAGACTTGGATTAACGAGGGGCACACAACTTATAAAGTTTGGATAGACACTACTGTAGGCTCAAAAGAAGCAGCTCTCTGGGCAGGTTTATCTAGAGGATTAAAACAACAGAGTGGCAAAGGCACACGCCTAATTATCACCCATATTGGCAGGGATAGTGGTTTCGTGGATTGCAGATTACTCATTTTCAAGTCTTAAAAAACTAGTGATTACCATGAGATGAATGGTGACGTTTTCCGTGACTGGTTTGAAAGTGTTTTGCCAAAACTCAAACCCAGTAGTTTATTCGTGATGAACAATGCACCCTACCACAGTGTGTAACTTCAGGATCGCCCGAACAGTTCATGGCATAAGAAAGAACTGATGAGAGTTGTTGCAGGAAAGGAAAGTGTCTATCGACGAAAGTAGTGTAAAAGCTGAATTAGTGCACCTAGCGCAGGAAATTGCTCACAGGGACAAAAGAAAGTATGTGATAGACTATCTTACGTCTAGAGCTGGACATCGTGTGCTGAGGTTACCTCGCAGCCATAGCAATTTAAATCCGATCGAGCTAGTTTGGGCATTTCTAAAAGGTCATGTCGCTAGAAACAAAACTTTCAAACTGGCTGAAGTTGAAGAACATTTTAACAATGTAATTGCAACATCTGAAATGTGGCAGGTGGACATTGGGCACATTATAGAAGAGAATAGAATGTGGGAACTTGATTTTGTGTGCGACAGGGATGTGGACAAGCTTGTCATTAACTTAGATGCTACTTCTGACTCCAGTGTGTCAGCTATATCATCTTCAGAGAATTCGGATTTTGTGGATTTAAACAATGTTCAACTGTAAGTGATATGCAGCAAGTATGTGTGAGAGGAAAAATCAGCTGCTACATGCGGGAATTGCAAACTACTTTTGCACTGATTAATACAAAGAGCATGTTTACAGCAGTATGAGGCACTTTGGTTTGGAATGGACAGTAATGTGATAACCAGTGACAGCTGAAACATGATTGCACTGTTAGTGCCAAGAACACTTTCCTGAAATCATTTTATGATACACAACTATCAGAACCACGGTCAATCAGGAATTCACTCAGGAGATAACAGTAGGAAGAAGCCTGAGATGGTCTACAATCTGATGTTTTTATTTTCTATTTTTTTATAGAATGTCAATAGGCTCCTATCCATTTTCATACAATGTGTTATCACTACAAGAATGAAAATTACATTGTTTTAGGTAGACTAGATAACCTTTTTTGCATTATTTCGTCAATTATTATCAGCACAAATAAGCACACTAGTTTCTCAGTTTGACTTGTTCATGCTAGTTAAGTATAAGGTTATCAAGAAGGGTTAATGCCACAGATCACTGCCTGCCATCCAGTTTAAATATGTATGGCAAAATCAACAATGCAAATTATGCTTGAATTAACATAACACAGGTATTCTGACAGCTTCCTAGGCATGCATCACACGCATGATAGGGGAGTGGCACAGCAGTTTGCTGTCATGACAACCAGCCTTGACCTTGAAGTAGCAAATAGACTTCACAGCCACACAATCCTGCCACAAAGTCTATTGGCTACTTAAAGGTCAAACCTGGTTGTCATGACAACAGATTGCTGTGCCACTCCCCTACCATGTGCGTAACACAGGCCTAGGGAACTGTCAGACTACCCGAGTTATGTTAATTCAAGTTTAGTATTGAATTTATCTTAGTAAGGCACACGATCTTAATCCAAGAAACAGACGTAGAACATAAACATCTCATTCTTCACAGTTAATCACAGCTTTACTATTCAAAATTAGACCAACAAACTTTTAAACCAGAGAAATGACTGATGTCTTTGTGAGAGTATGGCAGAATAGGGCACGCCAATACACTCTGTCATTGGTGTGCGTTCCAACATATATTTTGAGTACCTAGTTTGTTTGTTTCTTGGATTAAGATTGTATACCTTAAAAAGAGGAAAACTTTGTTGTAGTGACTGTGCTATCTGGGTTGCTGGATGTAAACCAGTATATTGTCTATATATAGTACGGTATATCAAAATTCATGGCTATGTGAACAGCATGTGTGAATGTCTAGGAAGCTGTCAGAATACCCATGTTATGTTAATTCAAGCATAATTTGCATTGTTGATTTTGCTGTACATACTTAAACTGGGTGGCAGGCACTGTGACATTAACTCTTCTTGATAACCCTATACTAAACTAGCATGAACAAGTCATTAAACTGGAGAAACTAGTGTGCTTCAACTGCTGTTTTTTCAGTTGACTGCTAATATTTGGGCCAGAGGGCAGCACCAACCAATAGCATAAATCAATACATGTCTACTTGTGCCATCTGGTGAGGAAATGTCAATTGATGTTCCTAATGTGAAAGTGTTATTTTGCTGCACCATGGCTCCACCTAGTGGTAAGCCTGTCCTTGTTAAACATGTTTATAGAGCATCAAATCCTGAAGATGATGAAGCTTAATCTACTACAAGAAGTGCTTGATAACAATGATGACAATTTGGATTTTGCAGAAGAAGCTGCAAATGTGAGCTGTGCTTCAAGCAGCACATTGAGTGATTATGAGGTCAGTGAGCTAAGTGCAGCTGTCACGCCTGTTGGTAATAGCCAGGCTGGTGAAGATGGGTTTTGTGCAGTAGGCACAAATTACTTCCAGCACACTTAGGTCCTCATCTCACAAATCTTTCCCTTAGAAATCGCTTGCACAATAATGTGGAAATCCCTTACAACCATCTGGCGAAAACTTTTACCAGTGTATGCGACTGCTAGGGACTAACTGTATATTTGGCAGTTCATGAGTTTATCTTGTGACTTCAGGCCCAAGTAATCTAGCCATCAATAGCCCTTTAAACCCCACTCACCCTTCATAAATGGTTCTGATGCAGGTTTTATTTTAAAATGTCTCCATCTCTTTCTGTCCATAAAATTTTCTATCTTATTTTTAAAAGAAAAAGAGGAAATTGTCCTTGTTTTGGAGTACTGTTTACAAAAGTGGAATGTACCATGTTGCTATTACTTCAGTAGCTTTAGTCCCTACAATGGAAGTAATTTATTGCAAGATTTCATCTGCAGTTTGCTCTTTTAGTTACTGCCACTGAAGAAGTGTTAGTTGTTCATGGAATATTTTATGTTGGGTTTGCTTGAAGCACCTGTCTGGGGTAATAGAAATGGGGATTGGGAAACATCTGTGAAACAGATTTAGTGTTTGTTGGTGTAGATAATGAAAGTCTGTAATGAACAGAATGCAAAAGGTACGATGCTGAAGATGCTGGATAAGAATAGAAATACCTTAAAAGTTGTTACAGGCAAATTTAGTGCTTTAACGGTTGAAATGCAATTTAATATTCTGAAGGATTTGGAAACAGGCTAAATAGCAGAAAGCCTTGGAAACACGAAAAGTATTGAAAAATGGTGTGGTAGGTGGTTTGAAAATGAAATATTGCCCAGATGTTTAAAGGAAAGGATTTTTTGTGTAGATGCAACCGAAAATTTATAAGAAAAAATGCAATTGCATACATATTAAAGCTTGTAATGGTACTAATGCCAGTGAACTGCTCCCATGTTTGGGACATTTTGATGGATAATAACCCTTATATTTTGCCTGGATGTTCAAAACATGGTTAGTGAAAAAGGGACATGCATGGTGTTTTATTGGTGGACTTCGCTGAACACGGGACCACTGTAAATGCTGCAGCCTACATGCAGACTGGTGAAGTGTCATGCCCTTTGTGACAAACACAACATTGGTGCTGATGTCAAAACTTCCATGATGACGCTCGTCTCCATGTTGCTGCTTCTGTTAATGAAAAAATCAACACATTTGTTTCGGAGGTGCTCCAGTATCCTCCATACAGTCTGGATCTTGCCTGTCGGACTTTAGTCTGATCCTGTGAAGAAATTCCTGGCCGGCCAACGCTTTGCGACGGACATAGATGTAGAGTCAGCAGTCTGCAGATGGCTATATGCTAACCAAATGGCCTTCTACAAACATATGGCGGCGCCATGGCCGAGCGGTTAGCACGCTCGCCTACCACCTAGGCGGCCCGGGTTCGATCCCAGGGACCCGCATGTGGTATTCGTGGTGGACGAAGCGGCGTCAGGGCGGGTTTTCTCCGGTTTCCCTCGCCATCTCATTCCACCGGTGCTCCATCTTCATTCCATGTATCATCAGTGTCACCGCCTGCGGTGCCGTAGTAGTAAAAGCGGGCGTTAAACACTACAAACAAACTCTACAAACATATTCAAACTGGTACACAGTGGGAGAAATGTTACACTTTGACAACTGTCAAAAAGTAGATCAAAGAGATTAACTATTAAACTTTTTTGTAAAAAAAAATTGTGCATTATTTTTTGATGTGCCCTCAGTTCAGAAACAAAATGTTTAACACACTTTCGTTACTTCCAAAAAAATAAAACATGCTTATTATGGAAAGTTCTAAATAAACTATTGCCCTTTCCAGGGCAAGGCCTAGCACCTGGCCACTGCATCCCCCACTTCATGTCTGCCACAGGTGTCATGAGTGGGTTGCAGGAGGATGTGGTCGGTGTCCCCTGGTTCTTCCTATGTGATTATAGTCATCGCAGCCAGGGTCGGCTCATCTGCATTATGATCTTTGACAGGCAAATTACCAGGTGACAGTTTTGCCTTAAAATATTCACATCTTTGCAATGTCTGGTGTTGAAGCTTTAAAGAACTGGCTTAAGTTGTGTATGAGTGCAATATTTCTGTTGTGGTGGAGTTCTCAAATCGTCATTGATTGGCAACCTCAACTTGGTATTGAAGCCCAAAGTGCAACCTTCAGGGAACTCACATTACTTTATCTTTATGCTCATTAAAAAGTTGAATTCCTTGTGCTTTTTGCATTTATAAAATGTCAGTTCTGTTCTTCCCACGATTTACCTAAACAATCGTAATCCTCCAGACTAATTTTCACTGATTTGTCATACTTGAAATTGTCAAAAATATATGCATTTCAACTGCGAGTGTTCAGCAGTTCATGCGTGTAAATAAAGCTAATGATTTCTTTGTCAATAGTCCTACATAACTAATAACTGTTTCAGTGAATGTTAAGTGTGTTTTGATTTGATGGTAATTTAAGTAATGTTTATTTTTCCAGGATAATGGCTCCCAAAAATGGATGATTTCACCATAAATGTTTTAGTGACAAACATGGAACAGATATCCTGCATTTTGAAAGGTACTGATCATTCATAGAGTTTAAAAGAAAAGTGTTTACATTAAGAAAAGATTTAATTTAAACTCGTCTCGCATTGTTTTTGCAGCTACGATAGGAACAATTGACCCTATGGTTTTCTTTCATGAAGTTAACTGTTAAGTGAAGTTTATTTGCCTATTTTTTCCATAATATCTTGGACTTGGTGCATTTTTCTTGCCAATCTGATTATAGAAGCTTCTAGGATTTTCGGTTTTTCTTTGCCTGTTAATAATTTGTGGTTCAATTCCATTTTTGCAAAATCTTGAACCCTCTTGGATAGAAAATATCCTTGCATTAACTAGATGATTGCACTCTTCTGATCAGATGAGACAGTGAAGAAAGATGTAAGCTTATTCAAATATTTTTTGTATGTATAGTTAATCCAAGTAAGGTGTTTTATTGTACTGTTTATATGTAATCCTCATCAGCAGATATAACAGCTTGCTCTACTTAATTCAGATTGGATGGAAGTTTAATGCTTGGAGGAATTTTTATGTAGTTCCTGTTTTAATTAACATCCATAATACTAGATGTTAGAATATTGTAAAACCTTCATAAACAAACATGTGTGACTTTCAAATATAAAACAGAAAAACCTAACGTGGGGGCATATTATTTCATTACCTCTCAAATAATTGAATTGTATTTCATTTTAGTTATGTCCATATTTCAGCTGTAAACTTAAGTTTGTATTAGGGAATAGTCTGTTTCATTTTGTTTTCATGACACATTATTAGAAAGTTGCTTTTCATTTAGTTGTATAAGCATTCTTATTGTGATCTTCAAAAAAGCTGCAGCATTGCTTATAATATTGACTTTAGTTAGGGTGTATACTATTGTAATATCTTTGTAATGGAACATCCCAGGTCTATGATTCTTGGTACCCAATGTAATTGAATTCTAGAATGTCATTTATTTCTTTGTAGTTATTAACTGTATTTCATAAAGATATTTGTAAAGTATTTTAAATGCTTATCTTTAAAATTTTGTGCAGAATTTAGTTCCATAAAGGAAAGCATGCAAGTATGTGAATTGGTTGGTTTGGTGATATGAATCCTTTCACATAGTATGGCTTACAGACAAGTCCAGTGAGGCATTAACATTTAGCACATTAACTGTAAAGCTTAGGCACCCTCCTGTTCCTAACAATGTTCCAAGTACCTTTCCTTCCAATTCCATTCTTTCCTCCTTTATCAACTGATGACGTAGTAAGTATTCAAATAATACCACTGGCATAGCATGAAATAAAAACATGGGAATTTATAGGTGTGCTCTTTTTTTTGCATTAACGATAAAGGCGACCGACATTATATTAAAACGATTTCCCATTATCTTTCCGAATCATGTGATATTGATCAATAAATGCTCCATCTCGGTTTGATATCAGTGATGCATCAGTATAAATATAAATTCATTATTGTTCCGGAAATCTAGTTTGGATTGTCTCTAATGCCAATAAATTTAGAACACTAGTTGGAGTACCACTGTTTTAACTTCTGTCAGGTATAAATAATATGTGATGTCTACAAAAAGATGTAGATCTTGCTAAAACACGCAATTTATGTCCGAATAATTTTTTTTTTGTAGAGTGAACCATTTCGGAGATATTCCTTGTTGTTTAGTTAGTTCCATGGAAGGTCGTTATTCATTTTTATATTTAAACGTGCAAAGAGAACGGACTCTCAAAGCTTTAAAAAATCTGACTATCGCTCAAGGCCTACTGTATTCCCATATTCCCCTTGTACCTACAAGGAAATAAGCAATAAGATAATTTCTCCAAATGTTTATCTCAACTAACACGAAAACGATATAGGAATAAGAGTTTGTAAGAATGGTTAGTACAAGAGTAGAGAAAGTCATGTGATTACAACACATCAGATTTATTTTTACATTAAATTCACACTCACTTTCACACTCTCATTCATACTTCCAAATTTTGGGGAAAATAGGGAATAATTCTAGTTAAAGGATTTCGAATTTTTCTCTTATTCCTTCAGCTTCGAATTATTCAAGTTTCACTCTACTCAACTACTAACGGACTTTTTTGTTAAGTTGGCATCAAAAGTCAAGGCCAAAGCAGTTTTGCTATTCGTGAAACGTGCAATCGATTGCTTCTTATATTCATGGAGGTGACCGCGTATAACCTAATTCAACTGTTTCAAGATTATGGTAATCAGTTTTATTCATATTTTATGAGATCCTATTATCCTTTGTATGCATTACTGGTAACAAATGCAAAGAAATCAGAGATATTGAGTAAACGGTGACAGAGGGCAAGAAACACATCTCCAATACAGAACACTCAACGCAGGTTTATTGCATTTTGTGCATTTATTACTAAAACATGATATAGGGATACCTTTTTAGTGTGGCCCTTGTAAGGTAAAATTGTGATTGAGTTTTTATTTACAGACGCATGCTCGTTAACTGCTATAGTTCTCACTGTCCCATTAAGGACCTCTTGATTTCGCTCTTTGCCCACCTCGGTAGCGTGATGGTTAGCGTGTCTGCCTCACGTTCAAGAGGTCGCGAGTTCGAATCTCGCTTAGGGTAAGTTATCCGGGTAAGGTTTTTTTTTTCTTTCTTTTCTTTCTTCCTTTTCTTTTATTTTCTTTTTTTTCTCGAGGTTTTCCCTACCCTGTCGGGCTGGGTGGCTCAGTTGGTTAGACACTGGCTTACTGATCCCAAGGTCGCGGTTTCAAACCCGGCCCAGGCCGATGGTTTTTAAGTGTGCTTAAAAACGACAGCTCCATGTCAGTAGATATACTGGCATGTAAAATCCTGTGGGACAAAATTCCGGCAACCCGGCGACGCTGATGTGATCCTGGCAATTGACAGCGTCGTTAAACAACAAAATATTTATTTCCCTACCCTGAGATGACGAATGTCGGGTAACTTAAAGCTCCATGGGCCTCGGGCTCATTTGAGCATCATTTCACCCAATACATTTCATTCATTCGTCCGACATGATGCAATGTTGGAGGACATTAATTCAAAAAAAGAATTGATTTGGCTCATAGGTCTCTTAATCAGGTTTGAGGTTCTTTTACGTTGCATAAATCTAGGACACACCGCCTGGGATGGCTCAGGTGGTAATGTCTATGGCCCGCATTCGGGGGTCGCGGGTTCGATCCTTTGTTGGAGGTTTCCCCGGGTCGCCAGGCGAATGCTGGGAAGGATTTCCATATCCTCTGAATTTCCTGTCCCTCCGTTTCGTTATATAGTTGAACCTGCTTTATACGTAACCCAGTTCTACGTAAATTTTTGTAGGTCCTGGCAAAATGTAATTTAGAAACGTGGGCAATGCTTCAAGGGTAGAATCTGAAGCGAAAAATTCAATGCCACAGCTGGGATTTGAACCACAGAATGGTGACACATGGCTTGTGTGTTTGAAAACACAGTAAGTTTATTGGCATAAGTAAATAATAATTACCATTTAAAAGCTATTTAATCCTGGGACATAAAATACAATAGTAAGCCGCCATTAGGGTAATTGACTCTGATGTGAGACTAACTTTGTGGTTTACCGAGAGAAATATGAATCAGTTGAAGAATTCAATGTCATTCTGGCAGGTTATCACAGTGCTTAATGGTTAGAGCACCCGCCTGGTAAGCGGAGGGTCTGTGGTTCAAATCCCAGCTGTGGCATTGAATTTTTCAATTCCGATATTACCTTACAGAAACAGACTATTCTAAGATCAAAACATAATGTGGTGGTCATACACGTGCTACATGACATGTAGTGTACAATACCTTTTTCATATTTTTGGCTTCCTTAAAACCAAACCAGTAATACTCGAGTACCAAACAATCTTCTGACCGCTAGGTAATTTCTAGGTAATCTTCTAAGGTAATTTCTGAAAATCCTTAGTCGACTAAAATGCACTAGATAGGGAAATAAACATTTGCAAGAATAGTATGTATAAGAGTGAGTATAGCTCTACATATATTTGAGAACAGAGTTTCTCCAAACTGAACTACATTAAAAGTCTGTGTCGCAATATGTTACGCGACGATCACTTGGTGTATCTTCTAAGGCTATGCACTTTGACTTTGTCACCAAATATGGATAGATTTCTTAAACGTAAGCAGTATCAAAGAAGTGACTAATGAATAGATTAGTATTTATTTATGCCAACAAACATACTGTTGGTGTTTTTAAACACACAAGCTGCGTGCGGACAATGTTTGAGAGGCAGAATCGGAACTGAAAAATTCAATGCTCTTAATTAACAGATGTGTATCGCATAAGATTTGGAACTTATCCTGGTAAATCAAACGCAGCGTACCAGTAACCAGCTCGCCACTGCACAACAATTGAGTTTTAAGAGCGGCATAGTCCGCATAAAGTGGAAGGAGGTAAATCCAATTTTGGATCTATTCGTCTTTTCCACCTAATCAATCGTCTGTTAATGTCAGTACTTTGAAACGTGTTTATCACCAGGTAACAAACAATTGAAAGGTTTTTGTAGCGTAAAGTGTTTCGGCTTTAATTACACAACTTTTCCACTGCCAAAAAATTGTTTGTCCTTCCGTTTTACAGCATTAAATAAAAAGTAACCGACCTACACAGGATAAATTTAAAAAAGAGCACAAAAGCAAAATATCGCTATTGTAATGAAAAATGCAAAGCATTTGGAGCATTTTACGAATACATGAAAATCTAACGTCTGATTATGGCAGACACAAAACTTAATGGTGGCTGGCATCTGTCCACTACTATTCTCTTTCATGTTGCGTAAATAAGTTTTGTGGGTGCAAATGATATATCACAAGCTCGCGATTTCATAGCATGTTTAACTATACAACACCGCAAGGCATGGTCAATCTGATTGGACGATGTGTTGAGCCACCTGCTATTAAATTGTGTCAGCCATAGTAATCTTACGTATGTTTAACCTTTTAATTCTTTTTATCATGCTTTGTCTGGGGAGTAGATCAAATTCTGGGCAAGAAAGGAGAAAGTAATTTGGCTCGCTGGTAAACCGTAGACCCCTCGCGCATAAGAGGTAAAATATCCATGTACAATTTAATCTAAAAGGTGAGTCAATTGGTAACACTGAACAACGCTTGCATTTGTGATTTTCTGGAGCGCGTTTTGGAGGTTGGCTTTCCTCTGTTGTCGGCCGGACAATGGCTGGGTTTCCGTGGTGCGGGTGGCGATGCTTCTTCTGATGTTTCCTCTGGTGATGCTTCGGGGAGCTTGCTGAACATGTTTTTCTGGAGAGTGTCGAAATTAAATGCTCGGTTTCTGTTTTTTGGAATGAAGATTTGTTCCCATGTGGACGGCTCTTGTTTTCCGGTTGTGAGTTTGAGGAGTTTCGGTTCTGGCTTTGTGTTGTGGTTTCTTGTCCGGGGGTGAAGGGCAGCTGCTGAGTTTTCCAGTTTTTGGCTCTTGATGTTCCTAGCGAGTTCCTTGGATCTGGTTTCTTTGGTTTTCCTATGTGTACTTCGTTGGAATCACTGCATTCAATTTGGTATATGCCGGATTTTTTTTGGGTGGAGTAGCATCTTTGATGTTTGAATTAAGCGGGTTTTTTTATGGAGTAGTGGTTTGCTGGTGCTGGCTGGGTGTTGTGTTCCTTCAAAGCTTTTTTTGAATTTATCGAAGGCCCATGGATGATACATTCAAAAGAGTGTTCAAGGAGCACAGCATTCGGCTGGCACCGGTGGGCCGTTGCTCCATAAAAGAAAAGCCTGCTGCTTTCAAGCATCGGGGATGCTGTTCCACCTAACAGGGAGTCCAGCATATGCCAGGTTGAATGCGGTGATTCTGGTGAGGTGTACATGGGGAAACCAAAGAAGTTGGATCCAGGGAACACGGGAACATCAGGAGCAGACAATTGGAAAGATCAGCAGTTGCCTTTTAGTTTTGGACAAGGGATCGCAACATGGAGCCGGAGCCGGGGCTCCTCGGGCTCATGGCCGGAGGGCGGGAGCTGTCCACATGGGAACGAATCTTCATTTTAAACGGTGGAAACCGAGTATTTGATTTCGACACTCTCCGGGGGGATGTTTTCGGCAGGTTCCTTGAACCGTCGCCGGAGGGGGTGTCGGGGGAAGCATCGCCGCCTGCGCTGTGGGGGCCCGGTCATTGTAAGGTTGATGGTGGAGGGGGGATGGCCTCCGGAGCGCGTTCCGGAGGGTTGTAGATGTGAGTGTTGTTTGGTGTTGCTGATTGACTCACCTTTTAGATTAAATTGATTATAACATAACTGTTTTCAAACTTCTAAGAAAGGAAGATATCCATGTACAGTTTGTCCAGAACGTCGTGACACTCTACATGCGCGAGAGAGCAGAAATTAAGGAGAAGTGACCAGAGTGGTAGGGAGTGATGTCAGAACTCAGGCAGTCACATACACAAGCGGTGTACGTTTACGTATTATAAACAATTATTTTGTAGTTATCACAGTGAGAGCGAGCGATGCACTGATTCTCACCTCTCCTATTATGCAAGTGGGCACGTCTCTTCTATTGCGTATCTATGCTTCAGGAGTGGGGGAGTGTCACGACAATCTGGACAAACTGTAATAAAAAATACACACAAATCAAATAGCGTTTAACCATAAATGATAATGTGAACATAAAATGTAAACAGAGACAAGTTTACTATTTACTGCTATGCACACACGTACACCCACAATCTACAATTGTTTTTTGTAATTGGCGATGGTATGATAGCACTCGAAATATTTGCCGAAACACAGGTTTATTTGCACATCTGTTGCAGTAGAAATGTTTATTTCCTCACCTTCTTGACTCTTCGATTGCTGCAGACAATAGTCTGGGTTTCTCTTCTCAAAATGATATATGAAGTGAGATGAATTGTTTGGCCTTTCCTGTCCCTCAGCTGTACCGGGGTGTGTTACTTATGCCTTTCACCAGACTCTCAATAAACCACCTTTTGTATTTGACCTGGGACAAGGGATGGGCACTTGGCTGAGAATTCTGAGCTTTATATAGAAATCATCAACATTAGCGTATTACATTTCTTTGTAAATTGCAAAAATTAAAAATCTGGTGTTGTACTCACATGACTTTCTCTACCCTTGTACTAGCCATTTTTACAAACTCTTATTCTTATATGCCCTTCGTGTTACTTGAGATAAACATTTACAGAAATTATCTTATTACGTATTTCCTTGTAGGTACAAGGGGAATATTAGAATACAGCTTTCAAAGCTTTGAGATCCCGTTCTCTTTGCACGCTTAACATATAAACAAAGGTGAATGATGTTCCATTTCACGAAAGTTTTAAGTTTTGCAAAACTGACAAATAACAAGGAATTATTTGAGATGGTTCATTCTACAAAAAAATTTATTTGGACACAAATTATGTGTTTTAGCGAGATCTATACTTTTTGAATGGCCTCAGGGGTCTCCGTCTAGGGGATATGTGAATAGCGACCACAAGGTACCCAAGCTGAGCAGAACATTACTTCCACTTACTGGTGTTTTGCTCCTCACTGTAACTTTTCTGTCTGACCTTACCTTGGTCATCTCTTGTTCTCTTTCGACCCTGATGCTATTAGGGTTCCCGAGGGCTGGGGAGTCTTTATTTTTCCAACCTCTCCATTTCTCTATAAAATCTTAACCCCAACATGCTGACCTGTCATGGCATGTAATACGTCCTCTGATTGGTAATCACAGGATATGGTCGGTGAATTTATTTTGATAACTCTCCCATCAGGTCGGTGAGACCCGTAAACCAACGACAGGTGTGGTCCTCCAGACATTCTGGGGGTTGTGAGAGAGCGATGTGGCCGGCAAAACATAAAAAATATGGTGCTCTCTAAAAAACGGTTACTATTACTGCTATTGCTCTCTTCAATATCATTGTGAAAAGTATTGGAGAGCAAGAGGATTAATGACTTCATTGTCAGAAATCCAGCATTAGCTAACAGCAACAACATTTAGCACATCATGGGGCACATAACAATTTTGAACCATTGGTAGGCGAATACTGAAGGCAATTCTTTCATTTATTACCACACATTAATTATATGAACAATATATTCTTAAGAGCTTTACACTTGTAGCATTTCCTTGTAAAGCTGAAGATGTCATTTTTGTCAGAAAAACGTTAAAATCTGGTTTGAAAAGAGTATTTTAATATAGCCATCTTTAATGTGTTGTAGATAACTGTATACTGGAATTGTATGTTTATTTGCTGGGTATCTGGAATGTGGAATTAAACAAAAAAAATATGTTTCTTTTAAAAATATTTAATTTGTTCGTGTTTTAACTACTGCATGAAGAATTGGTGGGTCGAAGGTAGGTGGTGATAGCTGCAGGCTCTGCGTGGTTTTCTCTCTTGGCAACATGTGGTTATGCAAGCAGTGCCGTTACTGCTCCAATCAGAGCGAGAAGGTAAAAGGATACATTTTTAGGCATTGTTTACATCATGACCAATTCTTTCGCTGAAACCAGTATAGTAGTAAATGCTCCCATTTGAGTATAATTTAACACAAATTTCTGGATTTGATTATCATTATTGGTGGTTGTGAATTAACCTTTAATCCCAGCTATATTTAGCAACTATTTGAAGAGTAAAAAGGAAGTGACACTATAATCTTCGCAAAAGTTAAAGGCATATGGAGGCAGGCCGTACTGCAGACTCCAGTGAATCCTAAGCTTGCCCCTCCTACCAGCGCTGCCGAATGTGGTACACGCATCTCACGTGCCTTATGTATAGAACCACTGCCGGTACACGCACTACGCTTGGCAGCAGCGCTCCGCTTGAGCATTGGCCAGCATTCACATGCCTTAAACTTTTGCGAGCAGCATAGAACGGGGTTACTGTTTATGCCAACAAACGTACTGTAGATATTTTTAAATACAAGCCATCTGTGGGAAATTTAGAAAGGTAGTGTGAATCTGTTGGGGAATTTGGTGCTATTCTGGCAGGTTATCTATAGCTTAATGGTTAGTGTGACCACCTGGAAAGTGGAGGGTCTGTTGTTCGTTTCCCGGCTGTGTCATCAAGTTTTTCAGTTCTGGTTCTGCCTTTAAGAGATGTACATTTGCAGGAGAGGTTGGATTTACCTGCTTCCACTTAATGCAGATGTGCCATTCACTCAGGCATGCATTGTGCCACAGTGGTGGTTTGGTTACATGTACATAGTGTTTGATTTACAAAAGCACTTTCAAATTGTATGCAATAAACCTTGTTCATTAGTGACTTTGCTTACATTTAAGTAGTCTCAATATTTGGCACTGTAGTTGACATGCAATTCAACTATGTTGCCAAATATTGAGACTACTTAAATGTAAGCAAAGTCACTAATGATCAATGTTTATTGCATACAATTTGAAAGTGCTTTTGTAAATCAAACTTCTTAGAACCTAAAAATCCAAGGCTTGATAATGACATTGATGGTGACTCCACAGAAGATGAAAATATGTCAGCTGCAAAAGAATAAAATATGACAAAAACTGTCTTCATCATTGCTTTTGGAAATATGGTATTTAATTTGTGAGTGACTTTACGAACTCTATAAGAGGCTTATGAAATAAACATTCTAGTGATACCTGAATGTGTGACATAATGTGATATCGCTGCTACTGAAGGCAGGAAAGTGACTCGCATCGAAGCTTCGATTTAAATATTTCAGCACTCAAAATCTTTTGCGCAAGGTATATCTGGTAGGTATATTGTTTCAGTAATTTAAGTCCTGTAAATCAGAGGATTTGGCAATTTTTCAAGGCCTACATTGGATAAAAGCATTCGAAACATGGTAGAACCTGTTATTAGATCAATTTGGGTTCAAGAAAGAAAAATTTACTTAAATTCATTAAAAAATTGTGGTATACCTTTGTGGTTGGCAGGGGATGGGCAGTATGACCCCTGGATTTTCAGCCAAAAATTTAGTCTATTATATCATGGATTTAAATAATTGCAAAATTGTTGATTTTTGAACTACTTCAAAGAGTTATGGTGAACTGCAATTTAGTAAAGGCTGCTTGCGACAACATAATGGTCTGTGAAACAGAAAATGTATAGAGTTGAAATTTTTCTCTCTGACAGACATAAAGTTATAAGATTTCTGTTAAAAACTCACTACACAGAACATGAATTTGATGTGGTTTCATTTGGCCAATGAAAAATAAAACAGTTGATAATGTGGAATGCCACTACAAATAATATATTTATAATATATGGTGAGCTGCACTAAACTGTAACGAGAACAGTCATATTAATTGAAAAATTTTAAACGCTTCCTCATAAAAATGAACATAAAGGGCTAGAAAATTGTGAATGGGAACTTTGTGGACATGATGGAAGAAGATGAAATAAATGAATTATGGATTAAAGGCGAAGCAGGCACCTATCATGTTCTGAAGAAAATTATTTTGGATAGCAGCTTCTTAAAAGTTAGGTCGGTCTGGGTGGCTCAGTTGGTTAGACGCTGGCCTACTGTTCCCAAGGTCGTGGGTTCAAATCCAGCCTAGACCAATGGTTTTTAAGTGTGGTTAAAAATGACAGCTCCATGTGAGTATTTTTACTGGCATGTAAAGAACTCCTGCGGGATAAAATTCCGGCACACCGGCGACGCTGATGTGATCCTAGCAATTGACAGCGTCGTTAAACAACAAAATGTTGTTATTACTAGTATTAGTGTTCCTATTATTATAAGTTATGGCTCATATTCGACGTTATGTACATATTGAACTTTGAAGAAATATAGAGCAATTCCGCGTGTGACTAACTGACATTTACACTACATTTTCTTCCTAAAATGTGTCTCTAATGGTCAATATAGGCGTAAAAATGTTATTTTAACGACATACGATGACAGAGAATACATTGGCGGTTGTGATAGGAAATATAAATATAAAAACCTTAAAAAAGTTAAACAATTATTTAATAATGAGCGCTAAACCTTTCGTGACTTACTGACATTT
This sequence comes from Tenodera sinensis, assembly GCA_030765045.1. Taxonomy (NCBI): domain Eukaryota; kingdom Metazoa; phylum Arthropoda; class Insecta; order Mantodea; family Mantidae; genus Tenodera; species Tenodera sinensis. Next base: position 306,140,069 of record CM060962.1, read on the forward strand.
TTGTCAACTGCAGGTCCAACTTCAAACGTTTGTCCTCCATTTTCTTATTTGATTTGTTCTGAAAAATCACTTGAGAGAGGAACTTCTAAGCTTTCAAATGACCTGAAAAAAGTTTTGGTATGATATTCTCATCTGGAGATATTTATTCAAAAGGTCAGCGTCACTAACTGACATGAGTTTGTGACTAACTGACACTTGCGAAAATTGTAACACTTTGTCTTTGTTTTACATGGTATAACATATGGTAAATCATAGTGATACGTATTATACGTTACATACATGTAATACATACAGGTGTGTAATTGTATTTATCATTTTGAGAAGAATCATATCCTTTGGAGAAGCATTACTGTCATGCAACATTAACAGAATAAACATGTTGACAGCTCTCATTTCTTATTACAGTTACGTCGTTGCAAGTATAAAAAGCTGACTCAAAACCATAACAAAGACGACACATGAGAGCACAGAGCACATACCTGTATCACATGATTGGACTCCTTATAGTGCAGGAACGCTAGATGCAGTAGTCTCGTAGTACACGCGCATATCACTACACTGTTTTTATTTCCGAAAGTTGTGCATCATTCTGACACTTTCCGCACATGAAAGAAAAGCATATTCCACAACATTTAAACCTAATACTTTCACATAATGAACCCGCTGAGTGGATGGCATAGGTGAAATACGTTCAAATCTTTTGTCGAGAAATTCTTTTGCTTCTTCAATTTCAGGCAGAGAAACTTCAAGAACACATATTTTGGTTTTCTTTCTAACCGTATTAACAATTTCTTCAGCACTCTGAATCCTGCTTTCGCAGCTGTCCATGCCATCCTCCTCACTTGACCTCCAATCGCATCTACTGCCCCTTTCCGTGATAGGATTCGAAGAAGTGCCATTCAATTTGGATTCCAAATACTTCGGAAAGATATGTCACATGGCTCAATGTGTATTTCTGCTTAAAATGACAAGCAGCTCCATCAGAAAACACTTTCACAAGTTCAAGATTCGGAACAATATCCAATATTTCCGAAAATATATTCCTTAAGCAAAAAGCAACTGCATATTTGTCATGTGATACATAACCAGACACCAAAGCAAAGGATTGTTTCTGAATTTCACCAATATCGTCTTTCCTATACCAGGCAACAGCAGTAAATATTGAGATCTGTGTATTGTTCCAGTGGGCAGCTTGAATTTCATTTTGCGCCTTGCATGTGTAGTTCTCAAAGAAGTCGATCTGTATCACAGCTTCACTAATTGCAACATTTTCCCGAGCCTTCTTAAAGGCCTGGGATTGCTGTCTTTTTACATAAACGTGATTTAGGAAACGTGGCAGGCAATTGCTCAGTTCTTCAATGCAGTCTTTTACAGACCCATTTTTAACTTCTATTTCCATTCTTCCATTACGTGAACTCCACAGCTTCCATTCGCATGGAGAATTAGCAAGTTTATCCGAAATGTCTGCTCCACTCAATCCCGGGCAGTTGGAGCATCCTCCCTGCACACATTCACTCAATTTCTGATCACAAACCACTTGTGCTATGAACTTACGAAATTCAGTCTCACTGAGTACGTGATTTTTACACAATACTTTGAGAAGAAACTTCGTATTTTCATTTATAATGCATGTGTACACATTATGTGGGATCTGACTTTGAAGACGCACGTGAGCAGGGCGTAATTCAGCGAATTTTGTCAACCCCACGGACATTTCTACTCGGTCTTGTAGAAAGAGTGCATGTGCTTCTATTAATGTTACCACTAGATAGCTAATGCGAACTTCTTTTGTTTCTCCCTGAACATGGATTTCAATAAAATCATCTCTTCCAGGAGCTTGGTAAGATATTGAATCATCCTGACAGAACTTGATGATTGCACTTTTAAGTTCCTCTAATAGTTGTTTTCCTGACACCGGGACAGAATGCTTTGGTTTTACAACATGTAATCCCTCTTCAAATGCTAATTTACGAATCATTTCCTTTCTTTTACGTGGAGATTGCGGCAATGCTTCCTCAACACGTTTTCTGCACTTTCCGAAATACCGTTTGCTTTTGAAAGCGGTTGATGTTGATGGAGTATCCTTATCAATCCCTTCTTGGTCTCTTATCTTCTGTCTTGCCCACTGTGTTAGCTTATATCTCCTATATTCAGCTTTGAGGTGTTCTCTTCCTTGTTTTGTTTGTTTCAGTATTGCTCTTCCTTTCCTCATAGTCGCTTCTATTGTTTCCTTCCATTGCGCATAACTGCCTTGCTTCTTCAGACATTGTTTGTATTCACGTTGTCTTAAACAGACTGATACATCTATCCTGACTGAAGTCTCAGAAGCACTGTACGCGTATGCGACCACAGGGCGCCAGCACTAATTGTCCGTTAGTCACGTGTTTTGTGGGAAAACGAATGACTATAGAGGAAAACTTTCTCATACTTTTTTATTTGTTATATTGTAATGAATCAGAATCAAAAAGGATATTTATTTCAGTCTATTACTTTTCCCTCCAGAGGACTTTATCCTTATTTACCGTGACTAACTGACATTGTCACAAAGTAATAATTAAAGAGGCTGTAAGGATTATTTATAAATGTCAAAAATTATTAGCCATATACACGTTTAGAAGACGAAGAGTCATTGTGTGATGTACAGAACAAAAAAATTAAAACAGTTGTACATAGCTCCTGAAATATTGATATGAAAATCACCGTTATTCGCGCTTATTTTTAGTGCTTTGGAAATATATGGGTAAGAAGTGAAATTTGAACCCATATTCACGTTAAAAACATTTATTTTTCACTTCATAAGATACTTTGGAGTATCTAGCATCATCTTTCCTCAGCAAAAAAAGTGAAACATTAATTTCAAATTTTAACACTCGGTATGACATGTTCGCGGAATTGCTCTATAGTCTTCGTCTCAGATATGCTCCAAAAAGAATACATGTTTCATTTAATGGCCTTCAACTTACACCAACTAATGGAATCAGCACGGTCTTTGGTGATCTGTGCCGGAACCACTATCAGAATGATTTAAATCTTCAAAATAAAATATTTTTATACTCAAACTGATGAAGAATACTACTTTTACTCATTTTAAAAGCACATGTTGGACCGTTGTTTAACACGTATTTGTTATTAACGTGTGAACCTTGTTTGTCATTTAAAACATCACGTCTTGTCTGAATTCAGTGAAATAACTGACGTCACGAGTCATATGCACAAGATACCAGAGGGTCCTGCACAACTGCGAGTAACATGAGAAAAATAAAGTTTGTTGTTTAACGACGCTGTTCAATTGCCAGGATCACATCAGAGTCGCCGGTGTGCCAGAAGTTCGTCCCGCAAGAGTTCTTTTACATGATAGTAAATCTACTGACATGGAGCTGTCCTGACCGCGCCGTAGCCGAGTGGTGAGAGCGTTCGCTTCTCACCAAAGCGGCGCTGGGGCGGGTTTTCTCCGGCCTCCCCGCCATATCATTCCACCGGTGCTCCATCTTCGTTCCATGTATCACCGCTTGCGATGCCATATGCAGTAAAAGCTGGCGTTAAACACTACAAAAATATGGAGCTGTCTTTTTTTAGCACACTTAAAAACTATCGATCTGGCCGGATTTGAACCCGCAACCTTGGGATCAATAGATCAGCGTCTAACCGACTGACCCACCCAGATCGACATAGACTAGTGTCTAACCAAATGAGCCGCCCAGACCGACGAGTAACATGAGAACCACTCGCCTTGGAGTAGTAAAACTACCTATCTATTCTTGACAAACTCAATGTGGAGAATGAAATATTCATTTTTGTGTTTAGTTCCCCTTTTAATATATCTGGATTTTAATTTGCAAATATAAAGCGTTAGGATATGAAACGCCACTTTGATCACAAGCAGAAATCAAATTTATGGTATTTATCTACAATTTCAAAAAGTACTTTCTGAAAACTCGTAATTATAAACGTATAAACGGGACGATATGGTTACACTTTTTAGGGGTTTAGCTTCTTATTAGTTTATGTAATATAAGCTATTATATTTCTGTTTAAAAGTTTGAACATAATATTAAGTTTAAAACCAAAGAATGTATTATGCTGATCAAATAGTTTTAAAATATTTTTCGGGCTAAATAGCAATGGAACTTTATTGATTTATTTGTTGTGAAAGAAAAACAAACAATTTAGTATGTTAGTCATATCATAAAGCAACGTAAGGATTTTACGTGCATAAGATAAAGGATTAACTTCAATGTCGTGCAAGTTGTCTAGAGTAGCCGCCAGGAACCATGGCGGTAAATGACATAATGCGCAGGTAGGGGTAAGAGGGGAAGTACAAGTACTGTGTTGCAACAACAGTCCCACCTTGCTGTGGCTTGACTGTGAATAACGAAACGTTTTCTTGCTTCTGCTATCACCGGAACTCTTAATGAACTTAGTATCAGACTATGAAGTAGACCTATTGCTCTGAATTTTACCGTTAAACTGTAAGAAAGACTTAACCTTATAATGCACAACGGTCCAGCGGCGAAGAAAGCCGAAGTGTTGGAGTCACGTGACTAACATGGCTGGGCGTCACGTGACATGCAAACACGTGACTAGAAAGTTGAGCAGGAAACGTAAGAAATAACGCGCCAATAGTGATTGCAAGTGCAATATGGAAGTGAGCCAAAATAAACCATTTATGTGCTCTGAGTGTGGGAGGTGGTACAAGCAGAGACAATGCTAATGCTGTGCTTAAATATTTCGGTTGGTTCTCAAGGATAGTTGGTGTGCATCTTCTTTGAGCTAATAACGTTATAATTTGACTTGCAGCCACATACACAACAGCTCTGCGGCTCTGAAACAACAGAAATAGGCCACCTGATTATAGCATTTGTAAGAAATACAGGTTATTCCAAATCTCAAAAAAATTGTAGCTTACGTTATTTCATCAAAAATGCAGTAAACAAACCACAGCTCCTTCAATAACAAACTGACAGCCATATTTCCAGCAAGTCAACTTTCTAATTAATAGCCACGTGATGCATGTCACGTGACGCCCAGCCATGTTAGTCACGTGACTCCAACACTTCGGCTTTCTTCGCCGCTGGACCTGTGTGCATTATAAGGTTAAGTCGTCAAACATGACGGTCTAGTGTGGTGAAGGGGTGGGGGTGTAAACAGAGGTGGCAACGTGTGAACTAGCGCTAGTTTACAGTTTCATGCGCGTGCGTGTGATAAAACGAAACAAAGCTTTACATATTATGGTGGAAAAAGGAAGAAGTAACGAAGGTAATTGAAAAGGTCCAGTATGATATACCCGATGCAATACCCTAAGAAAGTCTAAGGTAGCTGCATGGTGCCTGGGACAAGCAAAAAAGAGATGGTTAATATCCCTTATTTGGCCACATTCACAAAAATTTGAATCACGTAGTTTGATTCTGTATAAATAGGCTGGTGTCAATGCCACATTTAGTAGCACCCTAAAGTAACTCGAATATGCTATTTTCGGTATACGTGGCTTATGCTCGAGGAATAGTCTGAATTGGGTGCGTATATTCTCCAACGGAGTATGCCGCGAATCGTCGCGGCGTAAGATATCCGTCAGTATGTCTTCCGGTGGTGTTAAAAATTCCGGTGTGACCGTGGGAAATCTGGTCGCGGCTTTGGCGGCGGTATCGACTATGTCGTTGACAGATATTCCGACGTGACTGGGTATCCACATGAGCGTGAGAAAAACATGACTTGGTAATTGGTGCAGTATATTCAATATTAAAATCCCGTAGATTTGGTGGTGAGAATGGCAGTATGTACGCGTGAGCGCCTGCAGGAGGCTGAGACAATCTGTAAAGATAAATACACGGGAGGGCGCGTGTCGTTGCACTAGCTTTATAGCCTTGTAAAGGGCAATAGCCTCGGCGGTGTAAATTGATGTCTCGTCAAATAAGCGCCACGAGTGTTTGGCCTTCGTGTTCCATATATATATGCCGGAACTGACTCCATCGGGAGTTTTCGAGCCGTCTGTGAAAATAATTTGTACTGAATGTTTAGGTGAGGAAAGGAACGGGGCGATATATTCTCGCCAGGCGAGGGAATAATCCATTTTAGGTGCACGAAACTGATGACAGTCAATCTCAATATGTGACGGAAGCGTATAAACATTAATATCTATTAAGTAATTCGGACGTGTGGGTGTCCGGTAGATGTGCTCGTATGACAGAAATCGCCCCAAGCATCGTACCAATGGTAATGGCAGTTGTTCTCCCTCCGACAATTGGCGGCGGTAAAGCTCGTAAAGACGTGTCAATTTCGGTAACAGGATATTGTCCGAATGTGTTAACAAGTGTGCTATTTGGCGACAGCCCTGTATGAGTATGCGACCCTCTACGTCATAAGACGGAAAGTATAATTTGTGTTGGCTCTTCTCTGGTCGTCCGGGTATATGGAATATTATGTTGTAGAGTTGGTAAAAGAACGATTCTAGTTTATTCCGCACACCTTGCGTAGGGGTGGGGGCTAGTAATAAGCCGTATTCCAGGCGTGAGAATATCAAAGGCGGAAATAGTCTTAGTAAGACCGGGGGTCTGTACCCCAGTGTCGCGCTGTCATAGCTTTGAACAGTGCTTTTAAGGTATTAAGCGTAGCTAATACACGTTGAATATGTAGTGTGTAACTTAAGGATTGGTGTAAAAGTACCCCTAAAAATTTCACTGTGAGAGTCGGCTGAAGGACATAATTTCGGAGGCGCAGGGAAAGACGTGATAAACGGGTAGCTTTTTTAAAATGTACAAACCGGGTCTTACTTAGGTTAACTGGGAGGCCGAGTCATTCGAGGTACGCGATTATCTTCTGACAGTCTGTCGAAAAATTGTCCAAGCCTATACGGGAACGGGGGGTGATTGTTTGATAAAGAATAATATCGTCAGCGTATTGTAGGACTCTGACGGCTACTGTTACTGCCGAGATGATGTCACCGACATATATTGCATATAACAATGGACTAAGAGCCGATCCCTGGACTAGACCTTGCGATGTCTGTCTTATGTAGGCGCTTTGTCGGAACGGTGCAAGTGTGCATTGTCTATCGGCATGAAGCGCCGATATGAGTTGGCGAATAGGCGTCGGGATCCCGACTGCCTGTAGCCGTTTCAGTAATATTGGGATCGACACCTGATCGTAAGCCGAAGTTATATCTAGAAAGAGTGCCAGAATTTGGTTATTTGTGCGGAAGGCGATATTAACATCGGTTAAAAAGGTATACAGTGGGAAAGTGGTCCCATAGCCTCTCCGGAATCCGTACTGCGTACTTGGCCACCGACTTTTTCGTTCTAAATAAAAACTGAGGCGGTCCTGGAGGATTTTCTCAAATACCTTTCTTCATGTAGTTAATAAGCCTATCGGTCGATAATCCGACGGGGCGTGACCCATACATCCGGGTTTTAGGATGGGATGGATAATAATGGTCCGCCATGATGTTGGTATAGATCCCCCGCGAAGTAGTTTGGTATACGCTGATGCTATTAAAGCGTACCATACCTCCGGAAGAGATTGCAAGAAGTTATAGGTGATCCCGTCGGCTCCCGGGGCCGATCGTCCGGTTTTTCTCATTATAGTTCTGCGTACCTCTGTTGCAGTAAATGGTGTCAAGAGTGGGTTCGACATATCAATTTCCGTAGCCGTAGTGTATAACGCCCGCGTTTAAAACTACGGCACTGCAGACGGTGACACTGATGGTACATGGAATGAATATGGAGCACCGGTGGAATGAGATGGCGGGGGAAACCCGCCCCAGCAGCGCTTCGTCCACCATGAATTCCACATGCGGTCGCTTGGGATCGAACCCGGGGCGCTTTGGTGAGAAGCGAATGGTCTAACCACTCGGCTACGGCGCGGCCTCACCACATGTGTCGCCTTGCAGTGCATCACATGCAAGTTACACACACGTACGCACACACACACTGTCACAGTCACTGACACACTCACCGACTCATGTGTGTAACTTTCTCATCTGCTGCTTCCTCACCTCCTTATATAGTGAGGATGGCGTAACATGGACCTTTCTCGACTTCCCCAAACACGCTGGCCGGCCGCAGGATGCCTCTTAAATGCTCTGAAAACCGTTTTGTTACCGCTTGATTGTTGTTAGTCACGTATACACAAACAGTTACGCAAGGCAGCCTGGTCTTGAGCGCCTTTCCTCGCCGGCCTGGTATGTGGTGTGAAGATCTCAACTCCGACCGTCCTTTGTTGTGTGCCGCGCTCCTCGTCACAGTGTAATACTTTTCAATGCACGTTCTAACCTAACTCCTTGTTGCTATGTGTAATACATATTTCTGTATAAGAAGAAGTTTTATATATTGCTTTTAAATATAAAATGAACTTGCCCCTCATTACTAAATACACATTGCAAATATATGAGAACGAATAAAGACGATAATGGAATAAACACACTGGTATCACTGCCGTATAATCCCATGTCTTATTTGGACATCTGTGCTTTATAAAGTTGTGTTTTGTTGGATTCTGTGCAACACAAACAGAAAATGGGCATTACCTATGTTAGTGCCTAGATGTACCCAAACATTATTGTTGCAGAATTGCAAGGAAATAGTAAGGTTGTGCACTTCATTTATTCTCTAACACATCAATATTAAGATTCCCCTTTACCCTATAACTGTATAGATCGCGAGACAAGACAAAAGAACAATTCCCCTGCCTGCGCATTGGCAACTCACCTGAAAGGCTGATGGTGGGAGAAGCTGTGCAAACATGCATGCGCAGAAGTCATAAGGTTTCCGTTCACGAAGGAGTGAAGTTCACTAGCATCGCTTTAGTGCATATTGCTTATGACATTATACCTGGTGTTAATGAACTACACCGAAATAATTTCAGCGATTGTAGACGTGACTAATATAAGCAAGTTGAGATACGCAATGCATGGTCTGCGGCTTAACATAACGCAGTTAATTGTGTTAAACCTAATTGGCATCAGATGCTGATAAGTTGGTGTTTAAACAAGGTGGGTGAGATTATTGGATTAGAATGTCTCTAAAAGAGCAATTACGCAAATATGTCATACCGAGTGTTAAAATTTGAAATCAATGTTTCACTTTTTTACTGAGGAAAGATGATGCTAGATACTCCAAAGTATCTTATGAAGTGAAAAATAAATGTTTTTCACGTGAATATGGGTTCAAATTTCACTTCTTACCCACACATTTCCAAAACCCTAAAAATAAGCGTGAATAACAGTGATTTTCATTTCAATATTTCAGGAGCTATGTACAACTGTTTTAATTATTTTGCTCTGTACATCACACAATGACTCTTCGTCTTCGAAACGTGTATATGGCTAATAATTTTCGACATTTATAAATAATCCTTAGAGCCTGTTTAATTATTACTGTGTGACAATGTCAGTTAGTCACGGTAAATAAAGATAAAATTCTCAGCAGGGAAAAGTAATAGACTGAAAAAAATATCCTTTTTGATTCTACGTCATTACAATATAACAAATGAAAAAGTAACAGAAAGTTTTCTTCTATAGTCATTCGTTTTCCCACAAAACACGTGACTAACGGACAATTAGTGCTGGCGCCCTGTGGTCGTCATACGCGCACAGTGCTTATGAGACTTCGGTCAGGATAGACGTATCAGTCCGTTTCTGACTCCATGGCTAAAACACCAGCCCAAAGACAACGTGAATACAAACAATGTCTGAAGGAGCAAGGCAGTTATACGCAATGGAAGGAAAAAATAAAAGTGACTATGAGGAAAGGAAGAGCAATACTGAAACAAACAAAACAAGGAAGAGAACACCTCAAAGCTGAATATAGGAGACATAAGCAAGCACAGCGGGCAAGACAGAAAATAAGAGACCAAGAAGGGATTGATAAGGATACTCCATCAACATCAACCGCTTTCAAAAGCAGACAGCATTTTGGAAAGTCCAGAAAACGTGTTGAGGAAGCATTGCCGCAATCTCCATGCAAAAGAAAAGAAATGATTCGTAAGTTAGCAGTTGAAGAGGGATTACATGTGAAACCAAAGCATTCTGTCCCGGTATCAAGAAAACAACTATCAGAGGAACTTAAAAGTGCAATCATCAAGTTCTATCACGACGATTCAATATCTTACCAAGCTCCTGGAAGCGTATATTGGTGAAATTCAGAAACAATCTTTTGATTTGGTGTCTGATTATGTATCACATGACAAATATGCAGTTGATATTTGCTTAAGGAATATATTTTCGGAAATATTGGATATTGTTCCGAATCTTGAACTTGTGAAAGTGTTTTCTGATGGAGCTGCTAGTCATTTTAAGCAGAAATACACATTGAGTCATGTTACATATCTTTCCGAAGTGTTTGGAATCCAAATTGAATGGCACTTCTTTGAATCCTATCACGGAATCAGGAGATGCGATTTGAGGACAAGTGAAGAGGATTGCCTGGACAGCTGCGAAAGCAGGAAGCAGGATTCAGAGTGCTGAAGAATTTGTTAATACTGTTAGAAAGAAAACCAAAATATGTCTTCTTGAGGTTTCTCTGCCTGAAATTGAAGAAGCCAAAGAATTTCTCGACAAAAGATTTGAACATATTTCACCTATGCCGTCCACTCAGCGGGTTCATTATGTGAAAGTATTAGGTTTAAATGTTGTGGAATATGCTTCTCTTTCATGTGCGGAAAGTGTCAGAATGATGCACAACTTTCGGAAATAAAAACAGTGTAGTGATATGCGCGTGTACTTCGAGGCTACTGCATTTAGCGTTCCTGCACTATAAAGAGTCCAATTCAGTAACTGTAATAGTGTGTTACAGGTTTGTGCTGTGTGCTCTCATGTGTGATCTTTGTTATGGTTTTGAGTCAGCCTTTTATACTTGCAATGACCTAACTGTGATAAGAAATGAGAGCTGTCAACATCTGTTTATATTGCATGATATTAATGCTTCTCCAAAGGATATTATAATTGTCAAAACGACAAATAAAATTACACACCTGTATGTATTACATGTATGTAGCGTATAATACGTATCACTATGATTTATCATATGTTATACCATGTAAATCAAAGGCAAGGTATTACAATTTTCGCAAATGTCAGTTAGTCACAAACTCATGTCAGTTAGTCACGCTGACCTTTGAATAAATATCTACAGATAGAATAAAATACCAAACCCTTTTTCAGGTCATTTGAAAGCTTAGAAGTTCCCCTCACACGTGATTTTTCAGAACAAATCAAATACGAAAACTTTCAGAGAAAACGGAGGACAAACGTTTGAAGTTGGACCTGCAGTCGACAAAAATGTCAGTTAGTCACGAAAAGTTTAGCGCTCATTATTAAATAATTGTTTCAATTTTTTAAGGTTTTTATCTTTCCTATCACAACCGCCAATGTATTCTCTGTCATCGTATGTCGTTAAAATAACATTTTTACACCTATATTGGCCATTAGACAGACCTTTCAAGAAGAAAATGTAGTGTAAATGTCAGTTAGTCACATGCGGAATTGCTCAAAACTGTTTCCCGAGTATAGAAATATCGAAACTTAATAGCTGGTTATTGGCGTTCTCAAGATTTAATGCCTCAAAGGTATCTCAAATCTCGAACTAATCACCTACCAGTGCGACAGTGAACAGCGATTAACTTCCTTCCTGCATCAATAGCATACTCTAGTAGTGTTTGTGTAGCTGTTCTGGTGGGCCAACCCGTAGCGCCAAAAGCTGTTGTTCCAGAGGTCATTGGTTCGGTTACTGTCATTTGGTTAATTTTTTTCTTCGTCATAAATTACAAAAGGCAGTTACCTTAAACCTGACGTAAAGAGTTGCATTTACTTTTCATTTTATGTAACATCGTTCACCCTTTAAACCTCCTCCCATTTAGACGTTCAGCATGTGAGAGTATCAAGCAGGATTCAACCTTTGTTAGAAGGAATTGTAAGTAATTGCACTCACAAGGTGAAATTGCTCTGTAAAACGTATTGTACAGGAATTAAAACCTTAAACAAAATGAAAAAAAAGACAAATAAAGTAAAGGAGACGCGAACTCGTTTACCTTTCACTTGAAAGCTAATGTCATAACCATTGCGCCAGAGGGAGTGCTTCGATTGTCTCTTCATTTTCGAGTGTTGTGCACTCAAGTGGTATTATCATTGGCAGTGGCGTCCTGGCACGTTAGAAACTTATAGCCGTAACTTCCACATTTGAACCAACAGGCCACAAGTCTCCTATCCCACATTATTTGTTTCCGAGATCTCCACTTGCTTTGGAAATATTTCGGTGTACTTCATTAACACCATTATCTTGTCTATCTATACTGCTTGAAGAAATGGTTCAGAGAACGCCATCATGGAGACTTGAGAAGCACAATCTTCTTAGTCCTTACCAGTATGGCATGATACCTTTAAGTGGCACAGTTGATGCTTTATTACATGTCATTCAGGAAGTATATTTTTGATTCACAAAAAAGGAAGTGACAGTTGCAGTAATGATAGACTTGGAAGCTGTGTTTCACACAACACTTGAAACTTGAAAATAAAGGTAAAATACTCTAACTCCATTTTTGTGTTTTACTGGTAGTAACGCTGAGACTTCTGTGAACAACTAATTATTGTCTAGGCTACAAAAAATTTATAGTGGGTTTCCCCAAGGGTTAGTGCTTAGTCACACAGTTTGACATCATGTTTTTTGATTTACCGAAGATGCTGCCTCCAAAAGCTAACACCACTATACATATATGCTGATGACATCCTCATATGGTCTACAAAGACCCAATAAAATTGGGAACCATGATACAGGAAGCATCTGATAGTACCTGTAACTGGGTAAAGAAGTGTAATTTAAGTATTTCTGATGAAAACCTGAATGCACTGTCCTCACTAAAACATACGGCTTAAAAATTATACACCAAAACTCCTCTTGAATGGACGACAGATATAGTACAACAGCACACCCAAAATTCTAGAACTTACCTTGGATGAGAAATTACAATACAAAACTCACATCCAAACTATTGTTACACAATGTAACAGAAGATTAAAGTTATTAAAATTGTAGCTAGTAAAAAATGAGACCGACATCATTATACTCGTATTAAGATTGTTCAGGATGTAGTCTTGAGGTTATGCCTGGGAGTACCAAAAACTACTCCAATAAGTGCCATGGAAATGGAACGTAATCTAATGTCTATTCATCCTTAAGGGAAACTGGGGCACAGTGGGCATTTGTTGGGCTTTATAATTTTTTTGTGCTGAAAATTAATGATTATTATGAATATTCTCCAATGGAGTCTCAGACTTATACATTTTAGTATCTCGTAAGTTTTAAGTTTTGAGAGGAAGACTGTGTTATAGATGCTCACTGTACCCTATCTTGGGGCAGAGTGAGCAGTGGGCTGGGGCGCAGTGAGCAATCATTAAACTTAAGACAGATTAGAAACATTTTATTTTTTCATTATACATGAACATTCATTGTATACTATCATCACTGCACATTGTAGCCATCCATGTTAACAGGAAACCAAACATTGATACCGTTCTTTTTGTGCCACCAGCAGTAGAAGGCTTTGGTAGTTTGTAAATAATATCACATAAATTAACATCCCCTGCTTCTGCAACTGTAGGAAGTGAAAACTGCCTATCAGATTAACTTGACATTCGGAGGTATGTCACATTCGCAACACTTTTATCCTGATTTATTGAATTAATAAGTCCAACAAAATGGCGAAATGGTATTTCTTTCCCTTCGGTTGCCACTTTGACTATAGCTTAATCTTTCTCCTTTGGTTCTTCTGCCGTATTTTCTTCACTTTACTGGTTTAGACTTAGGTCGTCGCCGTCATCATCGTCATATAGGACAATGGCAGAGCCTTCACTGACCCATGAACTCTTATCTGGTTGAAGCCTTCTCCTTACACGTTGAGGCGCAGGTCTATTGGTGGTCTGCTGTCAAGAGTTCTTGTTTCTTTTATTTCGTACCTCCTGTTTTTCCGCAGTGTCAGTATTCTAGTCCTGCCGTATTCCTCTCAGTTATTTTAGGTAAAGGACGGATTTCCATTAGTGAAACCAAAGGCCTTGATCTTCCTAAAGTGCCAATTATATTACTACAACCAGCTAAAGGCCTGTCTTCCTGCAGGCCTTCAGCTGATGTGCATGTCACTGAGCCTGTACCTATACCGTCAACATGAAAGGTATTATCTCTGTTAAATGAATTGTTCATGGCATTTCGAGAATTATCTGGCAGTCTTATAGGACTAGGTGCTGTGGTACCCACATGGCCAACATATGCTACAGGCATGTCAGTCATATATGAACTCAGGAAATCCTGATCAGTGAAGACATCTGGATGAAATGGGTCAATATCTGTGCACTGGAATCCAGAAATAATATTTTTGGGGGTGAATGCCAAAAGATATGCCGTTCCCACAAGTCCACCAATATCATTGTCATCGTCCTTCCTGGATTCATTCACATTACTTTGTCTGTTGCATATCATTTTGCCTTTCTGTAAATTATGGTACAGAGGTTTTTCTAGTCTAATGCAAATAGTAATTCATGCTCACTGTAACCCAGAAGAAATTGCCCACTCTGCCCCATAGCCTCATAATATAACTGAACATGTATTTCAGTCATCAGTGTGCAATAAAATGCTGTAATTGTTTCAATACATGCAGAACTATCCCTTGTACTTGATTACCTGTTTTTTCAATTCCTTTGCATGGGGAAGAACAATTCCTTAAAATATCAAGGTCTAAAATAGCAACAAAAATCACCAAAACTTATTTTCCACATTAGCTACGTTTAGAATTATTCAGTCATATTATTTCTTCTGCCAACTAAATACTCATACTGAATGGATTGATTGCTTAAAATCATGGAACATTTCTGTACACAATATATTTGATATAATCAATTGCCCTCTGTGCGCCAGTTTCCCCTACATACATAAACAAATTTGGTTTCAATACCCAAAACTACAAGCAGCTGACAGGCATAAGTTTTCAATCAAATATTGAGACAGCAACATGGTAAAACTGTAGAGATTTTAAAATCATTCACCTCTTCCCCCGGAACCTAATGTAATAGCAGCTGTAAAAACGCTGATGCAATACCTCCATGGAAATGGTCCACTCCAAAATCTAATATTAAGTTACCATGTGCTTATACTAAGAAAGACCCACAAGACATGCTGCAGTTAAGTGCTTGGGAACAAATTTCCAACAGTTATGAAGGATACCTGCACAATTATACTGATGGATCCTTAACCTTAAAAACAATGCAGCAGGAGCAGGATACTATGCCAGATAGCAAAGATGAATACTGATTACCATGCACATTATACTCTAGCCTGGACACAGAATTACCAGCTATGATGGAGCTCTCCAATATATCTCACAAGCAGACAGCAACAAAGTGTGCATCTTCACAAACTCTCTAGCAGCAATATATAGTATAATTAAATACAAGCTAACAACATACTCCTATCGAACAGCACCAGTACAAAAGATGTTGTTAGACTTAATACAGGAGGGAAAAGGTGTACCACTACAATGGATCCCTGTACACTCATATATCAGGCAATGAGATGGCATATGAAATTGCCAAAACTGCTGCAACATTACATATAGCACTTTCAAAACACATCTCTACTAAGGGCAATAAGACTGGTTAACAGCTCAGTCACAAAAGAACACCTGGTTAACATCAGTAAATGAAAAAGAATTGTGACAACTATTGAAAGAACCAAATTATGTAAAACACACACAACACTATATATATTATATTATTCCAAGAAGTGTCCAAGTTTTGCTTCAAGATCCTCAACACGACACATTGTAACAAGGAAGTAACTGTAGTGAGGACCCTGTTCATACCTAATTGTGGTGTACAGTTCCCTCTCTCAACACTCGCGGCATACCTCGTTTGAAAATACATACTGCAAAATGGGATCTTTTTTGACCCCATTTATATTTTCTGTTTGTGCTTTCTTCTTTTTTTGCTAAAACATGTTTTTGACCACCTTAATCTTTCTTAATTGTTTATTTATTACCCAGCCATGATACTAAAATTATAATTATGTAGTTGCTCATAATACTGGAATATGTAATAATTAGTTTATATCTCTTTTCCTGAAATTAAACGAAAATCAAAATATTTAACAAATACATTTTATTTTGGAACAATCTTTGTAAAAGAGTTTTCTATAGGTCACACGCTAACACAATTGGACACTAATGCTACACTATTATCGCATAAGGACTTACACTTTTGCAATTGAATTTCTCAGAGAACAGAATTGTAAGTCTCATAAAAAAACTTCAAACAGTTGGCTTTTGTAATACAATAAGAGAAAGTATAAAAAATATTTATTGGTAAAAACTATTTGTCTCAAAAGCAGGAATATAATGAAAACAAATAGTAAAACAGAAATATATAAAAGGAGAAGTAATAACTGAAATGATCTCTTTTAAGAATCAGCACAACAATGAAAATTTAAACTCAAGCATAAAAACATTTTGACTAATGCAACAATGGTGTATCAAATTATTCAAACATATCATTACAATAAAGTAAAAAAATACAAGAAAATAAAAGTTCTATCCTGCATGCTTGGGTTCATCACTGACCCCAATTCAAGAATTAGCTTTCATAACAAAATAAGCTTAGAAACAAATGTATAGGATCAGAATTATGTAAGAAGAAAGTTCAATGGATGCTTATTTACAGGAATAAATTTCAGTAAATTAAAGAACAAAAGTTTTTAGGATTTCAAAATTGTTGTGGTCAATAAAGACCCCATGAATGCTGCAAGGGTTAAACAGTTATTACTAAACTCATTTTTATTTGAAAAATATTGCTGCCTCTGTGCATTTTGAACTGATTAGACTAAAAGGTATTCTCATCAGTATTTAGAGAAGTCCAGTTGTATTTACATAACTTTCTCTACCCATGATGATATATCTGATTCTTGTATCCACATTAATTCACTCACAATATATCTTTGCTTAGGCATGAATAAAACTTAAGATGTGCTTTGTTACAACATATAGGAGATCGGTATCAAATATTAGTTTCTGGAAACAAGGTGTTGCAATGATAAAGGGAAAAATGGGGAGAAAAAATTTGCAAGCTTTAATGTATATTGATTAGATGACCCTCCATGGTACATTTCAATATAGAAGTGGGAGTGTAAAACTAAAAACAAATATAGAAGTTCTCACAAAGCTGTAATAATATGTGCACAGTGAACAATAAACAGAAGTGAACTAATGAAAACAGAAAAAACGGCACACATTTCTTGCAACTATTACCACTGATGAACTACAAGATAGCTAATACCGGAAACAGATGCTAGGATAAGAAATGTTTAGAATGAATGTATACAAAAGCTAATTTAATGCATGTAATATTAAATACAACTTGCATTATGAAACATGGGTCAATGAATCTGTTATAAAAGAACACTGACCATGGAAATGTTTTACGTTATTACAAGTTTTGACGTCTACATTCTTTCTGTAGTAAGTTCATGGCAATCCTTTGAGGTTTCCTTGTAAGATGAAAGTGTACATTATTGAATCAAATAAAGTGAACTTCGTATATTCGTTACAGAAAAAAAAGTCAGCCATCAGTTCACAGACATTTAAAACTAGTGACAGATCAAAGGAAGCAGTCGTTTCAAACACGCGTGTGCTTTTTTGGAAGTGTAAAGGAACCATTCCAATGTTTTGAAATGGCATTTCTTTACTAGCAGTTTGGTGTTCTGGGAATATAATGCTTCTTGTTTGAAGTTCACATGGGGAAAATATCGCTTAAATTAGTCCTTCCTATTTAGGTTTTCTTTTATAGCAGAATTATGGCTTGAGGACAACAGAACATGACGTTTAGGATACTGCACTAGCAGGAGTGAGAGTGCCAACCGAAGGGATGGAGTGAAATTCACTAGTTAGGCGTGATTTTAAGTTGTAATATGCATAAATAAGATTACCCGTTATTGAATTCTGCAATGCAAGCAAGTCTTGCAGTGTTTGAGAGTAAGTCAGCTAGTATGTCAGTGGGTACATGAGTGAATGGAATACTGAATTAAGGACTGCTATAAAACCCATAGTTCTGCGAGTTGATTTGTGATACTGATGAAGCGTAGTGGTTTCTGTTACAGCATGGGATTGAAGATATCATGGGTTTGACTCAATGAGCGAAATCCCAGGAGGGATGGGTAAATTTTTACCCCACCAGTGATTTTGCACCAAGAATTTCCCCCAACAATATATCCCAGGGAGTGGTTTATATAACGAGACAAACAATGAAACATACGATACTAAAATACTTCCCCCCTACCATCTTCTAATGATTTCGGCCCTGGTTTGACTCCCCAGAGAGAAAACCATCTGGAGGTGGTCAGAGGGATTGATGCATGTTGTAGAATGACCGGGTAACAGGCACCAGAGCAGGCGGGGAGCGGTCTGTCCATTAAAAAAACAAGTTCATATCATGGAGCAAAGTAAAGTAACAGTAAAACTAGTTCACATTACCAAAGTGACAGTGAAGTGAGTTAACTAGAAGTGAAATCTGAACCAGATATCTGAGTTAGAGTGTAAATTCAAACCAACATATAAATGAGAGTGAAAACTGAGTATATCAGACAAGGTCATTATTTTGGGCACCTCCTAAAAATATGTCAATTACAATTGAAGATATTTACTTCTCCATATATAGTGGCACAGAACTAAGCTTGCAATTAGCTTACCGATTTCTTGAATCAGTGGCAAAACAAAATTTAACTACATTTTTTATATCTAGAGCACTTAACTGCATTTTTTCCATCTTGAGGATTAGTAGAATTATCCAGGAAATTAAGAATTTTACCCCAGCTGATACCTTTGTGGCAGTGACATTACAAAGCGTGATTGGTTATGGAAGGAAATGAAGTGTTCACTAAAACTGATTTATAAAACTAATTATATAAAATGCTGACATGGAGCAAACAAGTACCATTTGGGTTTAGGTCATTTAAGAGCACTTTTATGTTTGAATACCCTTGGAAATATTACTATTTTGATGATGAATTTGGACATAAATCCCCTCTAATGAAAAAAACAAGTTTTATAAATATGTATGACATTTAACCACATGATATCAAGGAATGCGATGGGTTAAATTATGCTTAGATGAGCCCAGGGTCCATAGAGATTAGTTACCCAACATTCTCTTTTTAGGAAAATGAAAAACCAGAGAAACCTTATCCATGTAATGTTCAAACACAGGACCTCTTGAATGAGAGGCAGACATGCTACTCCCACACCGTAGATGGATAATACTTTAACAAAAAGCCGTAATCAGCACCTTGTCTGGGTGGAACTGGAAATGCTTCCTCGAAA
The DNA here is from genome assembly GCA_030765045.1 of Tenodera sinensis. NCBI lineage: Eukaryota > Metazoa > Arthropoda > Insecta > Mantodea > Mantidae > Tenodera > Tenodera sinensis. Next base: position 306,159,407 of record CM060962.1, read on the forward strand.
CATCTCAGATTGCAGAGAGGAAATAGTTTTAGTAAAGTAATGTTTCATCCAACACTACTTCTTACTCTCATGAATTCAATAATGCTTTTTAAAATGTGACAAAGTTTGAGAGGTAGAACTGGAACTGAAAAATTCAATGCCACAACTGGGATTTTGAACCACAGACCTTCCGCCAATTGAAGATATTTACTTCTCCATATATAGTGGCACAGAACTAAGCTTGCACTTAGCTTACCGATTTCTTAAATCAGTGTAAAAACAAAATTTAACTATATTTTTTATATCTAGAGCACTTAACTACGTTTTTTCCATCTTGAGGATTAGTAGAATTATCCAGGAAATTAAGAATTTTACCCCAGTCTTTGATGTGAGACTGCCTTTGTGGTTTACCAGGAGAAATACGAACTGGTTTGAGAATTTATTGCCATTCTGGCAGTTTGTCACAATAGCTCAGTGGTTAGAGCAGCCGCCCGGTAAGCGGAAGGTCTGTGGTTCAAATCCCAGTTATAGCATTGAATTTTTAAGTTCCAGTTCTACCTCTCAAACTTTGTCCACACACGGCTTGTGTGTTTAAAAACACCAACAGTAAGTTTCTTGGCATAAATAAATAAATAATAATTACAATCTGAAGGTTATTTAATCCTGGGACATAAAGTACTTACAATAGTAAGTCACCATTGAGGTAATTTGTCTCTGATGTGAGACTGCCTTTGTGGTTTACCAGGAGAAATACGAACTGGTTTGAGAATTTAATGCCATTCTGGCAGTTTGTCACAATAGCTCAGTGGCAGAGCATCCGCCCGGTAAGCGGAAGGTCTGTGGTTGAAAATCCCAGTTGTGGCATTGAATTTTTAAGTTCCAGTTCTACCTCTCAAACTTTGCCCACACATGGCTTGTGTGTTTAAAAACACCAACAGTAAGTTTGTTGGCATAAATAAATAATTTGACAAGGTACTAAACCTCTTATTACAGGTTTTACACTTATGTGGTTTCTTACCTTCTGGGATCATATAATGCTTTCAAACTTCACATCTGACTAAAACTCTTACTGCAAACTTTACACTGGTGTGGCTTCTTCATGAATCAAAGACTATGCTTGGAAATGTCCCAAATGAGTAAAGCTCTTATCGCAAGTTTTACATTGGTCCGGCTTCTTAGCTTCATGAATCAAAGAATGTATTTTCAAATTTGACAGCTGAGTGAAACTCATATCGCAAGTTTTACATTGGTGTGACTTCTTACCTTCATGAATAAAATAATTTGTTTTCAAACTTGACAGGTGAAAAAAGCTCCTATCATAAGTTTTAATTTAGTGTGACTTCTTACCTTAATGAATCAAAGAATGTATTTTCAAATGTTCCAACTGAGTAAAGCTCTTATTGCAAGTTTGACATTGCTACGGCTTCTTACCTTAATGAATCAAAGAATGTGTTTTCAAGTATGACAATGAAGTAAAGCTCTTGTCACAGGTTTTACATTGGTGTGGCTTCTTACCTTCATGAATAAAAGAGTGTGCTTTCAAATTTCCCAAATGTGTAAAGGTCTTATCACAAGTTTTACATTGGTGTGGCTTCTTACCTTCATGAATCAAAGAATGTGCTTTCAAGAATGACAATGAAGTAAAGCTCTTGTCACAGGTTTTACACTGGTGTGGCTTCTTACCTTCATGAATCAAAGAATGTGCTTTCAAATTTCCCAAATGTGTAAAGGTCTTATCACAAGTTTTACATTGGTGTGGCTTCTTACCTTCATAAATCAAAGAATGTGCTTTCAAGAATGACAATGAAGTAAAGCTCTTGTCACAGGTTTTACATTGGTGTGGCTTCTTACCTTCATGAATCAAAGAATGTGCTTTCAAATTTCCCAAATGTTTAAAGGTCTTATCACAAGTTTTACATTGGTGTGGCTTCTTACCTTCATGAATCAAAGAATGTACTTTCAAATTTCCCAACAGAGTAAAGCTCTTATCACAAGTTTTACATTGGTGTGGCTTCTTACTTTCATGAATCAAAGAATGTGCTTTCAAGTATGACAATGAAGTAAAGGTCTTATCACAAGTTTTACATTGGTGTGGCTTCTTACCTTCATGAATCAAAGAATGTGCTTTCAAATTTCTCAAATGTGTAAAGGTCTCATCACAAGTTTTACATTGGTGTGGCTTCTTACCTTCATGAATCAAAGAATGTACTTTCAAATTTCCCAACAGAGTAAAGCTCTTATCACAAGTTTTAAATTGGTGTGGCTTCTTACCTTCATGAATCAAAGAATGTGCTTTCAAATTTGCCAACTGAGTAAAGCTCTTATTGCAAGTTTTAAATTGGTGTGGCTTCTTACATTCATGAATCAAAGAATGTGCTTTCAAATTTGCCAACTGAGTAAAGCTCTTATTGCAAGTTTTACATTGGTGTGACTTTTTACCTTCATGAATCAAAGAATGTGCTTTCAAATTTCCCAACAGAGTAAAGCTCTTATCACAAGTTTTACATTGGTGTGGCTTCTTACCTTCATGAACCAAAGAATGTGCTTTCAAATTTCCCAGCTGAGTAAAGCTCTTATCGCAAGTTTTACATTGGTGTGACGTTTTACTTTCATGAATCAAAGAATGTGTTTTCAAATTTCCCAACTGAGTAAAGCTCTTATTGCAAGTTTTACATTGGTATGGCTTTTTACCTTCATGAATCAAATAATGTGTTTTCAAGTATGACAATGAAGTAAAGCTCTTGTCACAGATTTTACATTGGTGTGGCTTCTTACCTTCATGAATCAAAGAATGTGCTTTCAAATTTCTTAAATATGTAAAGGTCTCATCACAAGTTTTACATTGGTGCAGCTTCTTACCTTCATGGATCAAAGAGTGTGTTTTGAAATTTGACAACCAACTAAAACTCTGATCATTTGTTTCATATTTGTGTGGTCTTTTGCGCTTATGAATCGAAGACTTTTGATTCAAATTTAAAGGCCTTATGTACACGCCCTTTTTCTCACTAGATTTACCAGATTGTTCTGAGAGAACATGTTCTTCTGCAGTTGGAATTCCTGTGCCATCGCTTTTCTGACATTCATTTTCAGGATTATCCTTCCCAGGATAGAAGCTTGTTCCTGTTCCGGAAACTTCAGGAGCAATCAGTGGTGACTTACCACTGACAGCAGTGGAAGCTCCTCGTGTACATAATATGAAATGTTGGAGGATTTCCTGTTATTACCAATGTCCAATAATTATAACACCAAAACTGAAAACACCGTCTGTTTACTAACAGTGGATATATGATCAGCAATAAGTGACAACTATAGTTGTAAATTCTTATGCAGTGCAACTATGTTGTTCAGTACAACTGAATTAACTTTAATAGTCGACATACCATTACATAAATACAAATGAAAAGTATTAATGTTAATAACAGGCTGATGTATGTGGCCTTACAAGCAATGTCTGTTACATGTACTGAGATTTATAACTAAAAGTAGCCTTGTAAGCAACATCTATGTTGATTACATTTGACAAGAAAATGTATTTATAACATAGTGTCTCAACAAGTCAGCAGGCAATCCTTTGCACTGAAGGTTACTCATTATAAAATGTAAATGTTGTTGCTAATGCTCTTCAAACTAGATTTTCTCCGTTTTTATACAGGTTTTCGATTAACATTTATATAGTTGAATTGGAACACTATCATTAATTTTTGGCATTGCAATACATTGCAGCAGGTGGTCTCTATTCATTACTGTCTGTGGGTCATTGCATAGTAAGCAACTTGGAGAATTGAAGATATTGATCTTGAACAGGAGGGCAGCTAGATCGTCATGCAAATATAAACTACATTAGCCGTGAAAACATACTTAAACATAAAATATTGAAATCAAACCTGCCAAAAGTAGTTGAGATAGTAAAAGTAAGTAGATGTTCATGTAGGTAAGAGGTGCACGATTTTCTTCAAAGATCCTGATGTTAAACACAAAGCTTGGAATATATCTAAATTTCATTTCTGAATCATACTTCTGAGGCATTTCTGTTAGAGAAAATCTTTATCACTAATTTTTGAGAATGTGTAATGTTTAAGGGCCCGTCGACAACTAGGTCATTAGGGCCAGGTGTGTACAAAATAATTACTGGCAAGATGTGAAAATATCAAGCGTTAAAGAAAACTAGTCTCAAAATACTGGAAACAGAGAAGAGTGATTTATTATTCAATTCCAAGCCTAAGATGCACAAAATAAGTTGATATCCACTTGACTTTTCTGTTTCAAATTCAATACTTTTCCCTAAGATGGTAAGAAATGCCACCACAGTATTCATAACTACTCACAAAGTAACATTTGTATTTGTACTCGTAGATATAGCATGACAGTGTGATATTTTATAGTATTACTGATAGATTTTAATTATAATACAAAGTACACGGGCAAGATAAAAAGAGCTAAACATGAGGGCCAACCTAGGAGTATGCATTGTTTTGTTTACATAGCAAGTGTCCAGCCCAGCATCTGCCTGATGATGAATAAGCAAACACGTTACTGTATAGCTTAATGCCCACAAGATCGAGTAAAGTGGCTGACTGTACACATACAAGACCTTGGTTATTCTTTCAGAGCAATGATTCTTCGGATGTCATGTATTGTAAACAAAACACTGCACTCTGTTAAAAGGTGACTATATGGCTAGCTACAAGGTAATGAATCAATGAACTGTGCCTATCGAAAGAAAAAATGGTTTCTCTGTCCTAGATGAGAATATAGCTGCTGGATATTCATAAACGTCAAAAGTGGAAAATAAAAAGCTATCTAACACTGATGATGTCTGCCGTAGTCACAGATGAAACATCTGGGAAGAAGCAGCCCAGTAGCCCATGGCCCATAAGCCCAGAATATATTGTTTCTAGTATTTTAACAATGTAAGTACAATTGAGGCCAATAGGTTAAATAGAGACTAGGTATACCAAGCATGGCCTGCACTTAAGTAAATGTGGGAATAAAGAAATTGTGGGGGAAATAACCAAAATTATAAACAAAAAGGTTAGTTACATGCAAGAAATTATTGTATTGCCCTATCACGACTAAGAAAACTAAACGCAATACCTGTTGAAGATATAAATGAAAAGCATGTTGCACTTTTAGGTAATGGCAGTAAAAATGGAAAAACTACATATAGTGGTAAGAATGAATTGGTAATACTTGATCAGAATATACAGTGACTCAAAAAAGTATTGGTCTGAAAGCACAAATGATGAAAAATAGACTGTATTCAATCGAACGTAAATATTCTTCCCACTAGTGTTATATATATTCATTGACAGTAGTACTTTAACACATGACAAAGACACCTATAAGCAGTTGGAAGTTTTCACGGTCTGCTGGAGTTTAGAGGTCCAGATGTTTAGTCCACACCTGCAGTGGACATCATCGGTGGCGTGGTCTGAGTCTTCTCGGCGAAAGTTCAGTTACAACAGAATTGCTTATGGCTGTAAATGCCGTATTTATATGTTGTTCGCTCACAGGGGATTGTCTAGGCTTGAGCGGAAGGTGTGTATTAGATGGATGGGGCTTCTCCGTTCTGGTTGCTGATTGGTTTACGTGAACTTTCTGCATTAGTGCTTCTTTTTTAAGTTCGAGTATCGCATGCCAGGTTTTGTTCAATTTTTAGAGTTTCTTCCTTCCTGCTAAAATTTTTGGGGTGTTTGTAAATTTCTATGGCTTCACGTTGTAGTCTGACGTGGTAGTATGGCATAGATAAAAGAACAGTAGTCTCCTTATACTGAATTGTGTTTGCCGTCGGCCCATATTGCATGTTCTGCGACCGCTGACTTGTCTGTATGTCCCAGCCGGCAATATCTCTTTGTCCAAGAGTCCCGTCTTCTCTCTTGCTGACCAGAACATCTAAGAAGGCCAGTTGTCCATCTTTTTCTTTCTCAATAGTGAATTGAATCAGTAGATTGATGCTGTTGAGATATAGGAAACCATCAAGGGCTGATTTCCCATGACTCCAAACGACGAAAGTGTCACCCACATAGCGATACCATACAGATGGTTTGTGAGTTGCAGAACTTACGGACTCCATAAAGAAATTAGCAAGCATTGGGCTGAGTTGGCTGCCCATGGCAACCCTGTCAATCTGTTCGAAGAAAGCTCCATTGGAAGTAAGTGGTGGTAAGCACGTGATGAAATAGTGCCAGTATGTCATCTGGAAAGAGATTTTTCAGTAGTGTGATTGCATCATTTACAGGAACCATAGTGACGAGAGAGACGACATCGAAGCTAATAAGGACATCTTGAGGTTGCAGTGTGATGGTGTGTAGTAAATCGGATAAGTACTTCACAACAGGGTAGGTAGGGCACCCAATGCCGCTGACAATAGGTCGTAGTGGAACTCCTGTCTTATGTATCTTGGGCAGACTGTAGAGTCTAGGAGCTAGAGCTTCAGATCTAGTGATGCAGCGTTTATTCTCAGGTTGTATGGACGACGTTTTTATTAAACTATCGGTTTTTCGTAAAATACGGGCTGTAGGGTCACATTGAAGTTTGCGGTAAGTATGAGGCTGTAGAAGCTCTATGATCTTGTTCTGGTAATCTAGCTGGTTCAAGACAACAGTGTCATTGCATTTATGATCAGAGCAGAGAATGATATCCGTGTTGGCATTTAGTTGTGTGAGAGCTGTTCTTTCTTGGCGTGTCAGGTTACTATTTGGACATTTTCCACGTTAAAGAATCCTGGCACATTCTTTCTTCTGCAGCAACTGCCAGAAGAGTGCGTGTTACAGATTTGATGTTGAAGATAATCTCTTCCACCGGCAAGCTAGGTGGCAATTATCCCATCTAGCTTGCCGGCGGAAGAGATTATCTCCAGCATCAAATCTGGAGTACGCGCACTTCTGACACTTAGTGCAGAAAAAATCTGGCAAGAACCCGCCAGGATTCAACGTGCGAAACGTCCAAATAATAACCTGACACACCAACAAAGAACAGCTCCTAAACAACTAAATGCCAACTCGGATATCATTGTCTGCTCTGCTAACAAAGGCTGTTGTCCTGAACCAGCTAGATTACCAGAACAAGATCATAGAGCTTCTACAGCCTCATACTTACCGCAAACTTCAACGTGACCCTACAGCCCGTATTTTACGAAAAACCGACAGTTTAGTAAAAATGTTGTCCATACCATCTGAGGATAAATGCCACATCACTAGATCTGAAGCTCAGCCTCCTAGACTCTACGGTCGTACAAGATACATAAGACAGGAGTACCACTATGACCTATTGTTAGCAGCATTGGGTCAAGGCCATCTTTATCTAACAGGCCTGTATACGGAAAGAGATTACGTTAATGACGTCATCACGAGAGGCTTATGTTTATCACCTATTTGTTTATTATGGGAATGCAACACATCAGTATGTGGTTAGAACGCTAAGAAGTTGCTTGTGCCTTATAACGTGTCAGTAAAAATTAAGTGAGCGAAAAATTAAATTACAAAGTGGTGTAGTTTTCAATACAAAATGCCTAGGAAATGGGTGCCGGGTTATACCTCAAACTATAAAACAGGTATAGAAAAGTATGTTACAGTGTTTTCGTTTCCAAAGAATCCGCACAGGAGAGACCAGTGGGTATGTGCTATTCAAGGGATAATTATGAACCAGGTGTGGTATGTATTAAACATTTTTCTGAACAGCACATAGTGAAGGAATTTACTGCTACAGGAAATGATGACAAAAGCGTTTTGTAGCACCCAGAACAACTCCTAAATTTACTGAAAATCCATAGCATTTCGAAAATGACTCGAAGGTGAAAAAAATGTTGATTTTCAGAGCTTTAAAAATAGAATTAGTGACATAAAATTAGAAGGATTCACCGTCATCATAAAAGAAAACGATATAATTTTTGTGAAAATTGATACTGAAGAAATTCCTAAAATTGTAGCAGCATTAAAAATTAATTCCAATTTTAGTATTTAGGTTCTATAGGGAAAAATTGTAATACCCAATAGTAAGTTTAAATGGATACTCGGTAAACAAATGATATTGGATAAATGGTCTAAATTTGATGCTCTTTTGGTTCACAATAGCAAGTGAACAAACAGAACATAAACTACTTCAGGCTGCCAACATTTTAAAGGAATGTTGGGAGGACATGAATGAAGATTCCATAGAACATCTAAAAACTAAATTCTTAAAAGAGCAGGTAAAATTGGTCAGTCAAAAGTAAATTAAGTATACGCCCGATACTCTGTTATGGACGTACTCAATTTATTTTTCTTACCCAGCAGCTTACAGACAGTTACGTGATTCCAATGTTCTTTCTTTACCCCATCCTGATAACCTCAGACAACTTTCTCAACCCCTCAGTCCTGATAGAAACTCTTGCATTTAAAATATTTATTAGAGAAGGTAAAATTGCTTGGTGATCACGAAAAAATAGTAAATTTGTTAAGACATATGAACAAGAATTTCTTAAAGTAGAAAACCAGGGAAACTTAATTCTACATTTAGGTGCTGAGACATGTGACATTAATAATATCGGTGCTGACTGTAATGCTAGTGATTGCAAGTTACCGGGTGCTATTTTGACGAGGAAAATCATAAAAGTAATAACCAACATCATCTTGAAAAACTACTGCATTATTAAACAAGGCAGTTTGACATTATCTACAGGAAAAAGAAAGAAAGAAAGAAACTGGACATAAATTCGCATTGCGAACGTAAGAAGCATGCTCTGCCATTAACAACTATGCAAAGCATGTTTTCCACTAACATACTAATAGACATTAACTTTTAATACGAAATGTGAAAATATAAATGAATGCACGCTTCTTCCAGCGCAGAAATGCTGTAAAACATGTGTTTATTCCGTATGAATTGTTTGGAACGTCAACCTCGCGCTGTGACGTCACGAATCGCATATCCAGGCCTGTTACTTAGAGAAGACCTTGATTGGGTCCCCTACCCACGCTGTTGCGAAGTATTTATCCGATTTACCACAACCTCACATTGGCTCCATGGACACCTACATCAAGGACTCGTGCAATTCCATCACAAAACTACAGACCATCACACTGCAACCTCAAAATGTCCTTGTTAGCTTCGATTTCGTCTCTTCACTATGGTTCCCATAAATGATGCCATCATAGTATGGAAAAATCTCTTTCCGGATGACACACTGGCACTATTTCATCATGAGCTTACCACTTATTTCCAATGGAACGAAGCTTTCTTCGAACAGATTGACGGAGTTGCCATCGGCAGCCCACTTAGCACAGTGCTTGCTAATTTCTTTATGGAGTCCTCTTAGTCCCAGGCACTAAGTTCTGCAACTTACAAACCATTTGTATGGTATCGCTATGTGGATGACACTTTCATTGTTTGGAGTCATGGGGAATCAGCCCTTAATAGTTTCCTACATCATCTCAAAAGCATCAATTCACTATTGAGGAAGAAAAAGATGAACTCGCCTTCTTAGATGTTCTGGTCAGCAAGAGAGAAGACTGCTTTTCTGCTTTACTTCAAAACTGTCACGGATAGAATAGGACGCCTACTCAAGCGCCATAACATCAAAACTATCTTCAAACCTACCAGACAGATCAATACCTTGCTACGGTCGGCCAAAGATCCAGGGACCTGCTTGCTTTGGCCAGCATTTACCAGATTCCATGTTCCTAGCAATGTAGATTGGTACCATCCAACGCACCGTCAACACACGACTTACAGAACACAAGAGATTCTGCCGGCTGGGACAGACAGACAAATCAACAGTCGCTGAACATGCAATATAGGCCAACGGTGAACACATAATTCAGCATAAGGAGACTATTGTTCTTTCACCTATGCCATACTACAATGCCAGACTACAACGTGAAGCCATAGAAATTTACAAACGCCCCAATACTTTTAACAGGAAGGAAGAAACTGTAAAATTGAACAAAACCTGGCATCTGATACTTGAGCATAGAATAGAAGCACTAATGCTGAGAAATCATGTAAACCATTCAGCAACCAGAGCAGAGAAGCCCTGCTCATCTAACACAGACCTCCCGCTCAAGCCCAGCCAATCCCCTGTGAGCGGTCCAGATATAAATACGGCACTTCCAGCCATAAACGATTTTGTTGTAACTGAACCTTTGCCGAGAAGACAGACCACGCCACCAATGATGTGCACTGCAGGTATGGACGAAACGTCTAGACCTCTGAACTCCAGCAGAGCATGGCTTTTAAGCACGGAAGAAATCTCTAGTTTTAAAGACAAATACGGCATGATGTTTTAATGGGGTTACATACAAAGCTAATTCACGTGCTTTTCTGCCCCCAAATAAAGTATTGGTCTCGTTTGTAAACATGTATTGTATGAGAGTGTGCACTGCTCCTCAGGTGCACGAGGATATGGAACAGCATGTTTGGTAGTATGCAGCAGACAGTACTGTGTCTTGCAGCAGGTATGTCAAAGAAATCAAACGAAACTGAAGAGGAAAGGAGAATAGCACATTTATTTAAAAATGGAAAGTCATTGAAAGAGATAAGTAAAACCATTTCAAGACCTATTACTACTATTAAAAACATTGTATATAGGTTTAAGAAAACAAAAACTGAAAAATATACCAAGATGCGGCCGCCCTTCGAAACTACCTTGGGGAGACAAAAGAGCAATAGTAATGTAATGAGAAACCCAAAAGTTAGTGCTCCAAAGATAGCAGCAGAAGTTGCAACAGAAACGGGAATAAAAGTGTCATGACACACTATCGCAAATATCGTTTACAACAGTGGTTCCAGTGGGGGAAGTACTCCAAGATAACCTTACATCAATAAGGTGAAAAGCAGGAAGAGGCTTACCTGTGCTAAGGAACACAGAAATGACACCTATGAACTTTGGAATAACATTGTTTTCACTGATGAGAATCCATTTTGTATTTTCAAATTAAAAGGACGAGTGACAGTGCAGCAGAAGAAGAATACTGAGCTAGATGAGAGGAATCTCACAGCTAGTGTAAACCATAGGGGCAGTTCTCTGGTGCTATGTGATTGTATGAGTTTAAGAGATTTATGTTTTATTGATGGTACACTGGATTACAGAATGTATATTAGCATTTAAAGGTCTCATATTCCTCAAAGTTTGGAAAAAATGTACCTTCCTGGCAATTGCATTTTCACTCAGGATGACCCCAACCACATGTCCTTAAACACCAGGCTGTTTATGGTACAACACTCCGTGTTGGATACTCACACCACCTCAATAGAGAATTTGTGGCAAAAACTGGATGAAAACACAAGAAATATCCAACAAGAATGATTTGAAAAGGGCCCTACTGAGTAGAAGAATTTTCTGCAGAAGCAACAGAACTGCTAGTGAAATTAATGCTTAGGAGATTAGGTAAAGTTATCAAGAGGAAAGGCGAGCTTACAAAGTATTGAAGTGAGCAAAAATGCCCAATAACTTTTGTTTTCTTACTGACAGAACAATATTTATTTGCCATAGTTGCAAACAAAGCATTTTCATTTCAGTTTACTGTTTATTTGGAACTCAAGAAAGTTCATGGTTTGCATACTTTATATTACATATGGGTATACACATTGAAACAGTACAATTGTCTGTATTCAGTATTATCTTTACTCCTTATGCTATGCCTTCAAACCTCAAATTTATAATCACACCAATAGTTTTTGGAGTCACTGTACAAAGTGTAAGAAATAAGAGAGTTAACCTGGAGATACTTGTACAGGGCTTTCGAATCGGTTCTTCACCGCTGCATGGCCGTTTGCCTGTGCGAGTTTGAAGTCACCGCAGCCGGGTCTGTAGCAACAAAAGGTCCCCGCGAAAGCATGCTCCTGCTTTCCACCACTATGCTACCCCCACTTCTCCCCGTAGACACGCACTCTGATTGTTCGCCACCATGGATAGGCGGCTGACCTTGGTGCAGTGTATTTTTATTTGTAAAACTTATTATAAATGTGAATCTTCATGTCGTGTTGACATAGAGTATATTCAGAAGTTCCCTGGTAAAGTCCCTCCATCCAGACGTGGAATTCATAATATTATGAACAAATTCGAAAGCACTGGTTCTGTGGCAAACAAAAAACCCAAGTGTAAACGTACAGTTTTAACAGAAGAAAAACTTAACGAAATAGGCGCAAGTCTTGAATGTGCACCAACAAAATCACTCCCAAAATTAGCACAACAGGTGGGGGTTTCAGTGACTTCTGCACACAGCAACAAAATTATTAAAACTGAAACCTTATAAGTGTACACGTGTCCAGTGCTTAAAACAAGGCGATCCCATAGCATGAATGCGTTATTGTGAATGGTTTCTTTCATCAGTGAACGATGGTTTAATCGATCTACAGCTTCTGTTCTTTTCCGAGGAGGCATGATTTCATCTAAATGGTCGTGTGAACACTCGTAACAGTCGGTATTGGGCATCTCAAAATCCACATCACGTCCAAGAAATCCCTCATTATGATTAGAAAGCTGAAGTTTGGTCTGCTGTTAGCCACGAGTGTCGGCAGAGTTTTTTCTGGGGGGGGGGGGCACATGTTGGAAATTTGCAATCATATAATATTAAATCATTATTTTATTGTCAAAATTTATAATATTTGTTGCAGATAACTGTATTCATTTGTGCTAAATAAAAATTGTTCTTTACATCAAAATGAAAATAATAGTTTAATAGTCAGTAACTGGCTGCACATTAAGTTCACCAACTTCCAAGGGGGGCCCATGGCCCCCCCCCCTTGCCCCCGTTTTGCGATGCCCATGCTGTTAGTGCTAGATGCATAATTGGTCCAATATTTTACGACCACACTGTAAATAAAGAGAGGTACCGAAGTGACATTTTGACTCCATTTTTTTGTGAACTGACCGAAGAAAAACCATATGGGTGGTTTCATCAAGATTCTCCTACTACCCATACAGTCCATGAATAAAATTAGGGAAGTGTTTGAAGATAGAGTGATTAGTGCTGGAATATGGCCCCGCTCACTTCCCTGATCTAATAGTGTGTGATTTTTACTTATGGGGTAACCTGAAAAAACAAAGTTTACGAGAAAAATCCTCACAGATGGGAAGAACTAAAACAAAATATTAGAAATGAAATCAGAAACATACAGTGGCCCAACTTAATCATGTGAATCAGAATGTGTTTTCCCGATATAATGCCTGTGTATCAGAGGAGGGACGACATTTCTATAAGGTAAGATTTTTATACATGTTTTATGTGCGGCTTGTTAGTAGCGGCAAACCCGGCCGCAGCAGCTTCAAACTCACATAGGCAAAAGGCCATGCAGCGGTGAAGAACCAATTCAAAAGTCCTGTAAATAGCAAATCAAATGATGTGGATATTATAACACTCACAGAACACTGGTTAAGAGAGGATGAAATCCAGTATTGTAAATTAAAAGGGTATTCACTATGTAGTTTTTACTGTAGAAAATAAACCATAATGGGGAGCTTCTATATTTGTAAAGAACAACATAGAGTACAAGAATGTTAATACCTCTGAGCTCTTAGTAAATTATGAACATCTTGAAATGTTCATGACCAAAATAGTTAAACAGAAAGTTGTAATAATATGCATATATAGAAACCGAAGCAGCAATGTATCAAGTTACAGACAAATTAGAAACACTGTTTGATTTCTACCAAAGTAAACAAATAAATATAACTATTACAGGTGACTTAAATTTTAAGTTCTTAACACAAAATGCAAATAAACAAAATATGATACAACTGCTCGTAAATTATGTTATGGAAGTTGTAGTAAATACTGCTACTCCAGTATCAAACGGTTCGAAAACTGCAATTTGTCAGTTAATAATAAATACAGAAATTACTGATTACTACTTGGCAAAGCGATGAGACATCTTGACCTTGGCTGTCGAGTGATAAGATTGCTTGTTATCATGTTTGTTAGAACAGCAAAACAATAGTAACTTGGGGTATAGTCAGTAATAAAACACAGTTTATCTCTCACACCTGCCGATATGATTGCATCTGAACAGTGTACATACCCTATCTCACCATTTTTGTGCTATAAGCTCACTTAAACAGCTGGGCAGTTTCACAATCTTTCCAATACACCTCATGACTTTGCCAAGTAGTACAATATAGAAAATATCAATAGTGGCGTATCACACCATCATGGACAGAACTTTACAACTGTAAATAAATTAAAAGGTACACATAACAAAAATTATTTGTATCAAAATACGCAATGTACTGGAATGAAGGCATACATTACCTGAATACTTTCAAATGAAGACTGGGAGCAAGTGTACACATAAACTGATAGTAAATGAAGTGTTTGGGAATTTTACACATGTTTAGTTATTATAGTAGTATTGCTGTTTAAAGAACTAACCAGCAGCAAACTGGACTACAAAAGGAATATGTGCATCTGGTAAAATTTAAGATTTCTGAGTAAGCCAATCAAAGAAACAGGACATACTATCAGACCTATAAAAAGATTTGTAATAGTCATAAAAGCCGCTAAAAGAACACCATGATAGGTTAATAGCTAACTTAAAAATCAAGTCAAATGTCGTGGAATATTAACAAATGTAACAACTCAATCTTTCCATAAACTCTACACTATGCATCATTCCTCCGTAAATATGTTAATCCAATGGCATTTTAATCAAATCATTAAGGACAAAAATTAATAAAAAATCTTCTATGGAAGTGATAATTTGAAAGGAGAGGATTTTATTTAAAATCGGTATTTTCCATATGTATATGATGGGAAGTTTTGCTATCAAACTTGGTATGTACGAGGGTGATTCAAATATAAAGGATAATTTTGTTAAAAATATTTATTAAATATATACACAAGTGACTACATCAACATTTCTCTATATAGCTTCCTTTACACTGTACACATTTTTGCCTACATTTCGGAAGCTTGAACATTCCTTCTTCAAAAAAAGTTTGAGGGCGCGTCGTCAACCAATTGCACACATGCTCCTTGACGTCATCATTGCTTTCGAAATGTTTCCCTCCAAGCGATTCTTTCATGGGTGCAAACAAAAAATAGTCTGGGGGGACAAGTCTGGAGTATAGTGAGGGTGTTCAAGGGTTTCCCAGTGCATGTCAGCCATTGTATCCATTGTTTAATTGGTGGTGTGAGGCGTAGTGTTGTCTTGGAGAAGGATGACATCTCTGATGGGCATACAATGTCTTTTGCTTCAGTAGGCAGCTTTTACAGACCTTAGCAATTGGCAATAGTAAGCTGCAGTCACTGTATGTTGATCATGAAGAAAATCAACCAACTTCTGTTGCGATTTCTTCAACAGTGGAGATCTCGAACAGCATGGATGTTATCATTTGTGAGATTAGACCTTGGGCGTCGAGCATGACTTTCGTTTTCCACAAATTCTCAGCCACCTTTAAATGGGGTGGCCCAAGTAATCTCTCAATTCTGAGACAGTGTAGTGTCCCCAAACTGCACCCTTAAACGAGTTAAAATCTCCAAAAGTTTAACCCCTTCATTGGTTAAAAACCTGATAATAATGTGTTGCGCAACAGACGGAGGAACCTCTTACTCACTCACTGACGCCAGAACCTAGCGAAGCAGCTAACAAATCTAGTTCCCCCTCCCTAACAAACCAACCTTCAACCCCCCCACTCCACTGCCTGCTCTGAACTGCTTCCTCTGTGATATGCAACAATTACTGTTTATATTTGAATTACCCTCTTATCAGAATTAAGTTTTGAGTTATTCTCTCTCAATTGTTTTCCAAAAAATGCTTATTTTTCACTCATGGGGCTCTAGACATTTTCGCTGAAATCTTTAGATTGAATGTGTGGGTGGAATATAAAAATTACTCCAGGTATGTAGTGCAGATGGTAAAGCTCTGGTTTGGATTTCATACACTTTCGTAGAAGGGTGTAAAAACCACCTAAGTATCTGTTCACTCAATCATACAAATTTCAATATGTTGATTGATGTGTTGATTATTACATTCTCATTTCTATCAGTTCAAGATCATGAGATGTCTGCTACAACATAATGATGACGGTTGTATAAGAATTAAAAGTAAACATAATACAATTAGCAAAAAGGTTGTAATTGAAGAGTCAAGTCTTACCTTGAATTTACTGAAGGGAAGTCCTCGTCCTGTAACAGAATAATTCAAATGTGCAGTTCCACATGATCATCTATAAGGACTATGGAGTGCTGTATTACTGCATAATTAAGTATAAATGTATGTAATCATGCTCATAGATTAAATTATTTAAAATAATTATTTTTGTTCCTTGTGCCAGAAGCATTTTAGTATATATGTATGTGAATATTTTGTAACATGAAACGAATATAATGCTTTCCTATATCCATGTAAGCTAAGTAAACATTAACAGTGCAAAACAAGTAAATTCTTTAACATTGTAATAATTATTTATATTTATAGAGAGATACCTTTGCATGCAGGTATTCAAAGAAACATATTACATATTAATTTCTGGAATAGTGATAGACTGTTAAAAGTACACATATTTTATCTACAACAATTGTAATCAATATAAATGCTTAGGCTTTGACGGCTGGCGTTGCTAATTCCAATATGCATTCTTTCCGGGCTTGTAGGCCATTGTCCAGTAGTTTTATTTTCCAATGTTTTGCCGAAAACTTTGTCTGGCATCCTCAGGGAAGTCAAAGCTGTGAAATACAGTCTCTGTGTCCAAAACAAGACTGGATCGTTCTGTTCGGTAGCGTTCTATTTATTGCCATGCGAGGGAGGGGCATGGTTGCCTATAGGCTGTCATCGGTAGGTGTATTGGCTCCGATTCCGGTATAAGAGGACAAATTCCCCTTTGATGTGGTTTTGATCTAATGCTCTTCAGGGCCGCGATCCAAGCTTCACTTATCTGCTGTCTCTCTTCCTTATGGTTAAAGTTGTTGTCATGCTTGAATATTTCAATAGCTTCCCGTGTCAATTGAGCCTGGTAGTGAGCTATCCCTGAGAGTACAATAGTGTCCTTGTAGCTTATGTCGTGGCCAAACAGTAGGGAACGTTCTGCCACTGCTGACTTTTCTGTCTGTCCTAACCGGCTGTGTCACTCATGTTCTTTGAGTCGCATGTTGATGCTCCACATGGTGGTACCTATGTGTACTTGAACACAACTGCAAGGAATTTTGTGCACAACATTTGTGCTGTGTGGATGGCGTTTCTTTTATGGAGTTAAGTAAATCCTTTATTTTCTTCATTGGTCTATAAACTGTCTTTATGTGGTGTGACTGTAGAAGTTTTCCAATATGGTCTGTAACTTTGTGGAAATAGGGCAGGTATATGGTGGCAATCGTTTGTTCCGCCCTGCATTTTTGAGCTGAGTAACTCAATTGACGAGCTCTTTGAATCTCTTTGGACATGTAGCCATTGCTACTGAGGGCCCTGTTCAGATGTCGGATTTCTTTATCCAGTTGACCTGGCTCACAGATCTTCGTAGCTTGTTCAGTGAAAGTCCTAACTATTCCTAATTTTTGTCGTGGATGGTGGTTTGAGGTTTTGTGTAAGTATCTGTCAGTATGTGTCGGTTTCCAGTAAACAGTGTGACCCAGACATCATCCAGCTTTTCTTGTGACCAGAGCATCCAGAAAAGGCAGGCTATTGTCTTTTACTTTCTCCATAGTGAACTGTATATTGAGGTTCTGGCTATTTAGATGATTTAAGAATTCTTCCAGTTTTTGATCACCAAAGCTCCAGATGATGAAGGTATCGTCACTTTTGGCTTACATGTAGCTGTCCCTAGTCCTTGATCTTCCCACTTCTCCATGAAGAAGTTGGCAACCACAGGGCTTAAGGCGCTACCCATGGCGATGCCGTCTATTTGCTTGTAAAAGGTGTTGTCCCATTAGAAATAGCTCGTTGTTAGGCAGTGGAGAAATAGACTGGTGATGTCAGGTGGGAAAAATTTGGCAATGTGCTGCAGTGTCTCTGCAGTAGGCACCTTGGTAAATAACGAGATAACGTTGAAACTGACTAAGCAGTCTTCTGCCTCTAGCTGTGTGGAGTCCAGGTTTTCTATGAAATGCTTGGAGTCTCCAATGTAGGACAGTGTGCTGCCAATGAACTTTTGCAATAGAGCCGCCAAATGTTTGGCGATGTTGTAGGTGGGGGGTCCAATAGCACTAACAATGGGTCGCAGTGGGATGCCTTCTTTGTGTATTTTTGGTAGACCGTAGAGTCTTGGTGGAAGTGCTTCACTCCTGAAAGTTTTTTGTTTGATGTCGTCTGCCAGTGACAAACTTTTTATGAGATTGTTAGTTGTCTTCAAGATCCAAGCGGTTGGGTCCTTCTGAAGTTTTTTGTAGGTATTAGGGTCAAGTAGTTCCGAGATTTTGGATGTGTAATCCTCTTTTGTCATGACCACAGTGGTGTCGCCCTTGTCTGCCTGAAGTACGATGATATTATCATCATTTATGATTCTGATGGCCTTCTTCTCTGTTGCAGAAATATTGTTCTTGGGCACTGGAGTCTTCCATAGAATGCGTGCGCCTTCTCCCCATATTTCTTCTGCTTGATATTATGTCCTCTACTGGAATCTGGGCTGAAGTGACTGCAAAGTGTCCTCCCTTGGCCAAGAGTGACATCTCAGCTTGTGTGAGTGTGTGATCCAATAGGTTAACCACAACGCGCAAAGGGTCCAAGCCTGGCATGTTGTGAGTTTTAGCACAGTTAATGAACTTCTTCTTTTGCCGATTCACTGCTTGTTCATATGCTGACGTCATGGATTGAGATGTAATTCCATCTATGTTGTCCCAGTCCTTATGTGTCATAGTTGTGCTAAGTTGCAAATGTAGCTCGTATAATTTTCTGTCAGCGATGGCAGTTCTTTTCACTGTATTTCATAGCTTTGACTTTCCAGAGGATGCCGGACGAAGTTTTTGACAAAATTTTGGAAAATAAAACTACTGGACCATGGCCTACAAGCCCAGAAGGAATGCATAATGGAATTAATTGTAATCAATATTTTCTAAAGCTTTCAGTTCTAAAATTTCAATCATAATGCAGCAATATATGTTGTACAGACCTCACCCATAACACAATTGATACTGTATTTACCTCTGGCATGGAGGGCCTGGGTTTGATCACCGGTACCAACATGGGGATTTTACCCTGCTGGGAGGTCTAGCACGGGGTGCACTCAGCCTCACTAGAACCCAGGGGGCTAACCGAGGAGCTACTCAATGGAGTAGTGACTCCAGGGCGAGAAGGCCACATAACTGCCTGGGAGTGCTCTGCATGCTGACCACATACCACCCACCAGTACTGCACCCCACCAATGACGCCTGTGGTGGATAGAGGTGGAAGAGACAGCAGCTGGGTGGCAAACCCTGGCCTGTCATGGGCTGTTATGTTGTGGTTTACTTGTTTTATGATATTGTATAATAGAATACATTTGGCGCACGTTATATCAATGATGTTCCCGTTAAGATAAAAAAGAAGGGTGAGGGGTCCCAGATGCATTTTATGGTATTCAATCTATGTTCAGGGCATCACTCTAAGTCAGCAGTAACACACTTTAATATATTCAGCTACTACTGAGTATAGTAGTTATGTGCTAATGATTGAGCTTACATTGCTAAGCAAAGAACCCAACACTCATATTGTTATTACTTCTTATCAACTATTTAAGCAAAGGCCATTAACATATTTTGGGCATGTGAATTTGCAATAGTTATCCATCACTCTAGAATGACTGCTAAAATATTTATTTTTCAAATGGCAAATACATTGACAAAACCAAGAAAACAATACTGTCATTCACTGATTAACCATCATGGTTCCCAATACCTTTTGCTCTCAATTGCTCGTTTTAGTGTTACAGAGAATTTAAGATTGTGTTGGTCCTGATTGCTGAAACATTTTTTCAAAGCTGTGAGTTAGGCTGATGGCTGCCATGCCCTATGAACAGCAAGAGACACATATATGACAAATTGCATTCTCATACCATCTATGTAGGAGGTACTGACCATTGGGTTACCCTACCCACAGTTCTCATTGAAGTTGGACATTTACCTTTGTGAAAGACACTACTAATAAAATGCCCAAAAGTAATCACTCCTTCCCCTTTCTATATTCATTATGTAGCATGTATAAGGTTAGCATTAACTAAAGAGCTCGACGCAGAAAGAATAAGTGTGTGTATGTGTGCGCAGTTGTTTACTAACAGCATCAAACGTTTCTGTCCCCCTACAAAATTAATAAGTATTAAGTCAGCTACAAAAACAGAGCTTGAAAAGGAGAACTGGCATACTACTAATAACTGAATGTTTGTAGTGTAACACAACTGCTGAATCTTACTAGCATTAGAGAAGAAAGTGTAACAACTTTCAGCTCAGTAAAGTGGCATAAAATCAAGCTGTCTTACATTTTGTAAATAGTCTGCCACTTCTTGAAGTTGATACATAATACTGTTCATATACCCCAATCCAGTTTCTGTTTCACTAGGATATCCTACCAGTTAACTTTTATCATTTTTTGAATAAGGAATAAAGGTTTGTTCTCTACAGCAGACATAATTTGCAGCCTAACTTAAATATCTACAGCTGTTTATTGTGTACCCATAAACTGCAAGCGTGGGTTTTAAGTAGACTCAAAACAATTGGTAAAAAATTTATAGTTGGGTTATTTGTTATCTTTGAGTCACTAAATATCCAAGTTAATGTGCCATTCCTGCAATTTTATATTTGAGGTGTACTTGATGAAATAGTGCTAACGTGTCATGTAATATCTTGAAATGATTTCACCTGAATTAACAAAGCATCATAATTTTCAAGAACTGTATCTCCATTACTTTCACCTCTTTAAATGTTCCATGTGACAAAATACACTACACCATCACAAATTACCACAAAGGCCTGTTAATTTTATAATACATAATTGAAATATATTATTTGCCCTACAAAGAGTCTTATTGCTGCGGAACTCCACAAAACTTACCTTAATATCATCACACATGTCTGAAGTTTCTGTTTCTTGCCACCAAGGTTCTTCTTTAATTTCTATCTTGTTTCCCATTTCATCATCACTGTTGAATTTCCTGAACTTTGCTACAGGATACTCTGGGAGAAGCGCTTCCTTGCTCTGTGAACCAAAGTCTGAAAACAGAGTCTCTTCATCAATTACTGCTTTCCTATCTATCTCCCAGCTGCTGCATGTAACAGCTTCAGATTTGATCTGTTTTGCGAGATGTTTGGTACAAAGTGCCTCTGATTTAATTTCTGTTTTGATTGGCACATCACAGCAATCATCTACAAGCACAGCATCACTGTTTCTCTTCATTGTAATAACCTTGGGAAAGAATTCTGTGTGATTCTGAGGGGCTACATCATCTGGGAAGGATACCTCTTCTTTGATGGGATCCATTTCAAAATTGTTGCTGCATGTGATGTTGCTATTCTTAATTTCAGGAACAACTCTGTGGACAAAGAGAGGGATGTACACCTTAAAATGTGTATACTTTTAAATATCAGCTTATTTGAATCCAGCAGCCATTGTTCAAACCTTGCCAGACACCTGCAATGTTCAATTACCAATAAACATAACTCTCGAAAAGACTTGAAAAATTTAATGCCACATCCTGGACTGCAACCAAAGATGTTTGTCTCCTTATACCAGTGCTATTATCACTCAGCCTTCTTGCTGACATATCTGTATAAGCATTTAACTTTGCATCCGTTTCAAGTTCAAGGATAACCTTCAAGGAAATCTCAGATATGAACTCTAAATCAAAATCAACTTTGAATGTTGGCAACTATTAGGGTCATTTTGTGCTTTAATAATTAACTTGTTCTGCTACACTAGTCATATGCAGCATATAAGTTAAAAAATTAAACAGAATACTGGTAATTTTAAAGCACTTGCAACCATACAGGTCACCTTTGAGGTACTATACCTCTGTATTTGAAACAACCTTGAAGACATGTTATGATACTTATTTGAGAAGGTTTAATACTTGCATAGACATCTTGCCATATCAGGTCAAGGAGTATCAACATTGGCTGAGAGCAAAATACTCCATGGTTCCAGTCCTGGTAGCAGATATAATTTTTCAAGTCAAATGCAACTTGTCAGCTTAGTCCCCACACATGTCTAAACATAAATAACAATTATCACCAGCACAAACCTATATACTACTTGGCAAAGCCATAAAGCAAATCAGAAAGAATGTCAAACTGCCCAGATGTTTCTGTGAGCTTATCATACAAATACGGCGAGACACTGTGTGTACACTCTATTCAGATGCTATCATATCTTCAGGACAGCAAAGTCTCATATATCAGCAGGTGCAAGAGATCATCTAATTGTGGTTTATTACTGACTATATGCCAGGTTACTATTATTTCACTCTTACAAGATAAGAAGTGATTATAGCGCACAACAGCCAAGATTAATATGCCTCAATGCTTTGTGACGTAGTCCATTTTGAATAACATACTGGCTAATGGATTCAATAAAATTATCAAAATTACACGCAATGCATTATAAGCAAAAGGTAAGAGAATATTAATTATATCACGTGTCCTCTTTTTGGATTTCCTCTAGATCTTATTTGCCATCGTTTACTCACCACATTTAATTTTCTTTAATGATGGTGTCATCAACCAAACTTAAAAATTACTGTAACTCAGAGTTTACTAACTTTTAATTAAACGTTAAGACTTTGCATTTCATCACAGTATTACAGGGAATTGTTAAATAACTTGTTAACATCAAAGGAAGGCAGCAACCAATCTATATGAGTTCTGAACATGCCCCAAGGCACTTTTGTTTATGCATAGCAGCGCTCTCAGTGTAAACACCTACTTAGATCCATGCCATGTAATTTGTAAATTGTAGATGTCAAGGAATTAATGCTGAACCATTAAAACATGATTAATTAAGGAACTCATCACCAAGTATAGTGATTATCTAAGAAAGAGCTGATGAATCATTGTGTTATAGCTAATGTCTAACATATTTGCATAACGTAGTGAAAAGCAAGAGAAATAGATGCGATCAAAACTGTAGTGCATTTAAAGTTCTAAAAAGGACATCGCTAAATGAATTGTAATTTGAAATGAACTCCACAATTCCCAGAGAGATAGGAAATATTACTACCTTGTTAAGGCAAAACTACACTAAAAATTCCAACTTCTTTAATAATTATCCCATCACTATAGAAATTTAACCACATAATGAGATTATTATTCTAAATCAGGCCTGCACAGGGTTTGCGCTCCCGAAGCCGGCTCGCGAGCAGAATACAGCTACTGGCAGCACTCTTGTTTACGAGTGGACAGAGAGGAGAGGTATCGTACAGTGTGTACTACTCGGCCATGATATGACTACACTTTAAGGAGGATGCTACAGTTTTGTTTGCTACCTTAAGCCTAGGGATCTGCGCGGAGTGAGGGAATGCGAGGGGAAAGGCAATATTGGGAATGTACAGTCATACAATGAAAACAGTACTCAGCTGCTGATGCCTTCACATTAGCAACTTATCCTTTCTTTCCCGGCACAACAAATATTATGTGAAAGAGCATCATCAAAGGGAAGATTTTTTCGTGGTAATTATTTGAAAAATTTGCATTAATAATTTAAGTTAGCAGTGTTTTCTGTTGAATATCATACTAAAAATTTGCATTAATTTCACACAAATTTTCGGGTAAAATTGAGAACCATTGTTTCAAAACTCGACAGATGGACAAGATGCGTTTCTGAGAATAACGTTTTTTTTTCTGTTTATTGACAACACTTGTACCTCCAGCGCATTCTACGACTGGTACAGCTTCACAATCTGACCTCCTGTCCATTGTGCACAGTACAATGCAGTGTCTCAACTGAGAAGAAAAATGCCATGTAAGTATAACAAAGTTTGCAGAAGCACCTGCCTGCTGTGCAAGTGGTCCCAGGTTCGATTCTCGGCAAGCGGGTAGGAATTTTTCTCCAGCCAAGATTATTCCTCATCCTTCCCTGAGTCTGAAAGTATGAATGAAAGTGTGAATGTATATGTGAATTCAATGTATAAAAACCCCAAAGACCGAAAAACCCACTGTTAAACGAGGAACACCATTGTCAATAGGCAAGGCCGCCAATATGTGAGTGAGTTGGGTTTAAGGGCCCTTCGACAACTAGGTCATTAGGGCCCCCGCCAATATGACCTCTGCAGTTAAAGGCGGGATATAAATGGAACAAAAACCAAAACAAAAGCTTGCAGAAATGAATGGGAAATGCAAGCGCACAACCTGAGTTTGCAGTTATTGCCAACGATGCAGCCTTGTACAAAGCTTGCAGAAATGACTGAGAATTCCAAGAATCGCAACAGTGAGATGGCAGTCAATGCTAACATGCGTTTCATAGAACTGAGGTTGCTACATTCTGGAACATAAAGTCTATCTATCGACCTTTGCTTTAACTGAGCAAGTGCATCATTCGAGTTTGGAAAAAACTGCTAATATGCTTGTTGGCATAAATAAATAAGTTTTACAATATTATCACACAAAATAATAACCAATGAAGTATTTAGCACACCAGCAGGAAAATTTAGATACTAGTTTAGACTAATGTTTTCATTATGTGGTTTAATTTTCATGGTGATAGGTTGATTATTAAAAAAATTAGAATCTTCAGTGTAGCCTTACAGGGCATTTAAACATCAATGACCACCATCATGTGTGTGTTTAAATGGTCACATAACAAACTAAAGGAGTGCAAATGATATAAATAGCACACCTTCTATTTCTACATACCCCAAGCTACCAAAGAATGTTGAAAAAGAAAATTCTAAAATTATACTCATTTTGACCCAATTTTCGCTGTAGCCTTGCCTTAAAAAGAAAAACTTCTTATCGTTAAGGTGAGATAGGTAACAAATGGTTAAAATATTGCCTACTGCAGTTGGATAAGCCTCTTAGTCATATGTGTAGCTATCTTCACTTGTCAGCAACATTTCCAGAAAAAAATTAAAAACAATTCTTAAGGCTTTATAAGCACACAATAACCTGACTTCCAATGATAGGTCCATCTTATTCTTAACAGCCTTATCCTAAATAGAAATTGGATTATATGAAACATTAAACAATATTCCTGCATTATCCCAGTTTGGATTTACAACTGAAAATGCTGCATATATGCTAATTTCTGAAGCAGTAGCAGCCTTGTGTAAAAAGAACTATCATTAGGAATATATTGTGATCTAGCGAAAGTATTTGACTGTATAGATCTCAACCTCTCACCTCAAAATTAAAATATTAGGTTTCAATGAGATCTCTGTAAGTTGGTTCAGATATTATGTATCAAAAACAATTCAGAAAAGTAGCATAAATGGTTATTACTCTGAACCAGGTACTGCTACTAAAGGTGTCCCCAAGGTACTACATTCAGGCCTTTTCAATTTTCTTATATTTGTGAATTACTTGCCAATGAATGTTAGTAGAGTCCACACAGCTGTGCTCTTTTCAGATGACACTAGTGTGTTTATATCAGAAATGTCACATCAGCATTTAAGATATTCCGTCACTAATGCATTTGAACGGTGCACCATTTGATTTGAAGCAATCGGGATATTACCATGAAAAAATCTTTTTATTCAAATTATCAAAAAGTTTGAATTTTATCAACTTAAGGCAAAACATGAGAGAGCAACGAGTTAACAATAAGATACAATTAAACTGTAAGTAAAGTATCCTATACCAAATTTCTTAAGTTTCATATAGATGAAACGCTCCCTTACAGAAAAATTAAACTCATAATGCCAAAACTAAGTCTGCTTCCCATGCATTAAGGAATTTAAAGAATCGGCTTAACCAAAATGCCACTGCCTATTGCACTATGGAATTATTTTCTAGAGTAATTCAGCACATAGCAAACAAGTGTTTATATGATTAGAAAGGACAACACAAGTTATTTGTGGTGATGGGTTCCAACATTCCTGTAGGTCATTATTTAAGCCCACAAGATTCTTACTCTCACTGATGAATTATTACTCTTTAGCTATATTACAGATAATTGTGAGAATTTCACAACAAAGCTGCCACAGCATGAGGCTTGCGGGCAATTTGCAACGACCAGGAAATACCTTAAAGCTGTTCCAAAAAGAATTTTACTACTCTCCAAAAAATCCACAAAAGCCTTCCAATTATACCTAAAACAATTAGACAATCCTAATCTGAATAAAAATCTCAAGAAGATCATAAACTCATTCCTATATACTCGTTCACCAAACAATATGGAGGAATTCGTATATATCTTGTTGAACAGGTAAATATACACATCAGACAGTTTGCAGGTGATTTGATTTACAGTTGCTATCATTGAAAATACCTTGGCTATCTGGTTTTTACCGTGCCAATTTGGAGAAAACCAATGTTTCAACCATCCTGTTGTTACCATCGTCACAGGCAAACTGCACCTCATGAAATGAAATGAAATGAAAAATGTTTATTTGGGCATGTTTACAACATGCCCTGGCTGTTTAGGGAAATCCCTCTTCAGCCTAGTGTGGTATTTGTTTCTTGTTCGGGTTGGGATTTCCCTCGGCTTTGATGCGTATTTGTGTTTATTGTGTTTTTGTTGACGTTGTGTAGTGTATGCTGCAGCTTGTCAGCTTTTATAAAGGTAGGCAGCGGGGAACTCTGATTGGCCAGAATACAGTGCACTGCTACGTCACTAACGCAGAATCAGCGCTAAATGGCACAGATAAACTGTTCTTTAGTGCCATCCTCAGATGAAATTTACAATGGAACTGCAGAAAAATGGAGGACTTCCCTTTATGAAGTGCTGTGTATTAAATGTGAAAATGGAACATTGGGACCTTCAGCCTATAACAGAGCAACACACACTAATTGCTAACAACATGCAGAATCTCACCACCACCCCACTACTAAAAAGGTTATTTTAAAAACTTTGCTCTTGCGAGCAAAAAGAGCTTGCAATACTTCCAGTCTAGGACAAGAGAGAAGGAATTTTTGTGAGACCCCAATGGTTACATACGGTGGGATATATATGGGCCAATCCACGTCAAATCGAACACCCATAAAACACGACTTTCTCGTAGGAGGTTCAGCATCTTTTTATGAATAATAGGCATAAAATAAGGAGACCTGTATTTTTTTATTTCCTTATTTTTAAATTCCTTGCTTAGTTGTGGCTATTAGAAACTATGCAATTTCTGCGCGCACCGTAATATAAAATCACTTGTTACTCTAAGGCCATACAGAGTTGAGAGTTGGGGTTTGGCGCACTGGAAAGGGTAAATACAACACTTTTAACAACTTTTGATGGATCATTATTACACACAAATTTTGGACTGTTTTTTTAATGATATATTTTGTAAAACCAAAAATCGAATTTAAATCAATGTGTTAAAAATCTAGAAAAAATACACACGTATTCCCTGACATTTTACCTATACAATAAGATGTTGAAAAATATGGAGCCTGCATTAGTGCATTTGCTACAATTTTTTTCTTCTGGAGGCGTGCAAGCGCTCACGGATGACATGAAGTAGTGATCCGTTTCTACAGCTGGATTCGCCTTGAAAGCGAGTAACACCGGTGACTGCAGACAGCATGCGAATTGGTGCGTCAGCTATGCTACTCGTATAACTTCTTCTTACTAAGGCAGTACAGTCCAAACAGAAAAATGTCTCCACAATCTTTCTGATACTCCTGTGGCATCTGATACGAGCTTTTCAACTTTTGAATTTTTTTGAAAAAAATCTTCTGATGTAAGCAGTTCTTTGCTTTTAGCTTCTTCCTTCATGTACGTCCATACATTTGAAATAATTTCTCTACTCTGACTGTGTAATGTTTTGATCCCTAATTTAGAACTTACAGGTTGGCATAATTGATTTACGCTATGATCAATGTCTCACAAATTCACTATATTCACTCTTTATCTCAAAGATCTATGTCTTCAACTTCACGCTGCACTAAAAAGCACCTTTGAATTAGCAAGACTGTCTCAGATCATGCAAACATCACTACCTTCCCCCTCCCTCCCCATGTGCATGGTTTCATTCACAGAATTATTCAATATGAGCTGATGAAAGAGGCGAAAGCTGTGGATTCACCAACAGGACTTCAAGTCAAGGTCAGGGGCCAAGAACGAAGGGCCTAGCGCCTAGCTGTGCTTTAAAATTACACTCCTTCATTCCTTTGTCAAAAACTGAAGCTTTAGTGAAACAATTTTCTTTCAAAGAAGGAGGTAAAGTTGTGTGTTGTATGGAGCCATTAGTTTAAAATGCATATTTTAAAAACGTTTTGATGATGCTAATAGTGTACATATAGTACTGTCAGCTAGTAGTGTTCTCCTTACTGTACTGTTGTAACATTCATGGAACCTCAAGCAGTAGACAGTTGCCGTAATGGAAGTGGCAATTGTGTGAGGTTACGGTAGCCGTGCCACGCGAGTGCGCTGCACTGATTTGCAAAGTTAATTACAACTGAACTATTAGAGACTCCATTCTGATTTTTTCTGAGAATATTGAATAAACTTCATTGTATTTTTAGTTTTTTTTTTCCAGATTTTTAAATGGTCGAGTTTATGTTATTATCAAACTTTAAAACTTTAATCGTATAAAATATAATATTAATAATAATTAATAAAATTTTCTAATAAATACCTCACGAAATACTGCAATTTATCTTTAATTTGAGCCAAAGATCAAGTAGTTTGCTTTATTATAATCAGAGGTATGATTGATCGAAGAGTGAGAAGCACGTGATTTTTGGGACATTTCAAAAATTAATATCTGCCAAAATATTTCTTTTTATATAAAACGAAGAAACACGGGTCAAATATATTTTGTTCCAAAACACCCAAAAAATTTTCAAGAAAACCTGAGAGATCAAGGTCATTTTTTGCCTTACTTTGTTCGATTTGACGTGGAATGACTCATATTGAGCTCAGACAATGGCAAAATCTAAACAGGGAGACCAAGCAAAATAGATAAATGAAAATTTACTGGTGTACAAAGCAGCCACTCAAGTATAAGATTTACTGGTAATTGTAAAGAACAAAGTACCGCCACTTAATAAACCAAGTGGTTATGAAATGTCCTGCAGGAGTGGCAAATCATACATAGGTAAGACAGGTTGCATGGTGAAAGATGAATACAGGAGCACATGCAGCAATACAAACAAAACAACCCAGGTAGTGACCAAGGAAAATATATGGTGGCCTATAAAGTTTAAAGAGGCATTAGTAATTGCCTGTTGTCCACAAAACTTTAATAATGGTGGGATGTATATTAATAAACTCTGGTTCACGGCAATTGGGAAAACAAAAAGAAAACTAAAGAATGCTACATCTGTGCCACATTGCAGTGATTCTGCATTAGTGACATAGCAGTGCACAGGAATTCGGGCCAATAAGAAAGAGTACGCTCTAACCTGCTGAGATGGAGAGAATCATCTGGCCAATCAGGGCTCACCTCCACCTTCCTGCCTTAAAAACCTGACAAGCCCAGGTATGTGGCAACGAGTTGTCGGGGGATCTTTGAGAAGGCAACACTGGAGATCTACAAGAAGAAGAAACCATCGCAGCAAAGAGGCTACCACCATTGGATATCTGGTCGGGTAGCAATACCAAGACCAACGTTCGAGCATTGCCGTGGTGTTAACACCAAACCTCAGCTAAGCACTTGCAGTATAACTATGGTATAGACAAGTAGGGGAATAAGGCCACAGCAAGTAATCACCAGATTAGATTATGTACCTCTCTGAGGTCCGACTCTTTTTTCCCCATGCTTCTTAGTGCTCACTAACTGTACTTTCCTTTACTCTTCTCTTTCCCTCTTTCTGCTATGTATTTTAAGACCTCTCCGTTATCTCTTCAACCTATTTACAACACTCAGCCCCTTAGACCCACCCTGTTATTCCCACTGTTTTACACACTTGTTCTCATACACTTTGACATAATGGCAGAAAACTCTAAAGGACCCATCATGATGCTAAGAAGCAAACCCAACAAATTCTCTGCCAAAAGACCCTCTACGTCAAATCCCAAAACACCCACCAAAGCTTCTCCAAATACCAAAGAGCCTCTTCCCACCTCTCCTTATTCACCAAAGGCCAGCACCTCACATGACAAGATGCAAACTATTCCGGTCACACACACAAACACACACATCACCAACGCGGAGAGTCTCAGCTCCACACCACCTCACACAAATACACACAGGAAAGAGATCAGATCTTGTACCAGTCTTCATGCACAAGAGCCAGGCCCAATACATACACTTCCTGACATGCGACTTTTGACAAGTTCTGTAAACTGACACACACATACGCAATATCAACAGCTAAGAGCTTTGGTGATTTTGAAATCATGATGTCCAGTCTAAGTGACTAGCAGATTTTGGTAGAATACCTCAGGTCCAAGGACGTATTGTTCTATCTTCTCCCCATCCCCAAGTAAGAATAGGTAGGTTCATAATTAAAGGACCATATGCCTAAATCACTGGGGACAAACTTAAAGACTGGCCTACATAGGGATATCAGCACTTAGAGCCATTCAAATGTGCAAATGCAACTGACATTGCACCTCACTGCCTATGTACCTCATAGAGGTGGCAGATTCCCATGAACAAGAGCGGAAATTACTAGCCCTCAAAAATCTGGCACATTTCAGGGTTAGGATATAGAGATACAGAAACTTTTGAACCAAAGCAACGTACACGACGCCAAAAGCTGTGGCATGTACAGAGGGAATACAGGTCCCAGATTATGTATGTGCTAAATGTTCGGGTCCACATCCCTCAGGTATGTGCACCTTTCTGCCAGCGGAGCGGTACTGCATATTATGCAGCCAGAGGGGCCATGGTGCAATGTGGCGTGGTTGTAGCACATAGCAGCCAGCAGTCACAAAGACCCCACCAACACATTGTGAGCAGTCTCAAGGACCACCTCAAAATTCAAGCAGGCCACATAGCTATTCAGAGGCTGCTGCTAGTGCAAAAATGCACCACACAGAGTGGTTCACAGTAGATAGGAGAGGTAGAACCCAGCCTGCCTCTGGAACTGAGGTCCCTCAGCTAGTCATTGAAGAAGGTCCAGCTAGAAATGAGCAACCCTCACGTCCTCTGCCACAAGCCACACCCATACCCACACGCAAACATATGAAACGTACCCTCACAAAAGGCAGGAGGGCCTCACCCTCCCGCCCAAAAGTTGTTAGCTAATGCTGGATTTCTGACAATGAAGTCATTAATCCTCTTGCTCTCCAATATTTTTCACTGATGGATGGGGCACTAGATGTGGCCACGCATATTTGAAGGTGGTATCGATCCATTTCCTCTTGCAGATCACATAGAGGACAGAGTGGTGAAGAATATATCCCAATTCTGTTTAAATGTTTTGCCAGACAATCATGCCCTGTAATCAACCTGAAGGTTGCAACTGCTGTTTTTCGAGGATACTCAGGTATTACTGTTTGAATATTTGGTAGTTCCCATCTTTTATTCTTTGATTTTTCATAGTAATATTGTACAATATTTTTTTTGTATTCAGAGTTGACTAATCTTTTAGCTGCATAAAATGGTAGATTAAGAATAGATTTCTGTACACTACTGGTACCCTTTTTTGCAAGAAAATCAGCTTTCTCATTACCACTCAGTCCACAGTGAGCTGGTATCCATTGGAAGACTAGGTGTTTTTGAAGTGCTGTTAGATGGGTAAGCATTTTCCAACATTCTATAATTGTTTGGTTTTTTGGTGACAACTTGGAAGTAATTGCTATAATTGCTGCTCTGGAATCTGAGAGAATAACTGCTTGCTGAAAATGTGAAATTCTGTACAAAAGTTGCTCCACACTAAGAACAGGCCCTAGAACATGCGAAATAAATGGCGAGGCTGCTAGTAAACTCAAGCATGCCATGAGATTACTCCTCTGGAATTAATACAGGGACAACTTAGAATGTTCAGGAGCCACACCTCCAAGGAACAGGACCCACTAATATTAATACACTTCCTATATGACATGACGACTGCTCTTTCAAAATCGCCATGCCTGAAACAGACAAACTTAATATAGTTTTCTGAAACACCAAGGAATGAGCAGAAAGAAGAAAGATTTGGTGGACTTTCAGCAAACTCACTTGATCCAAATGGTGGTTCAACGAAACTTATTTAGGCAACACAGATAGATTTACACTTCCTGGATATACAATTTGTAGGACAGAACATGACCGTTGGGGAGGGGGGATGGCGATGCTCATACAATCCTCATAGGATATTGACACTGGGGACGTCAATAAAATCATGCTAACTACAAGCATATTAACCTATTAAATACAGTAGGAAAGGTACTTGAGAAAATAATTATCAAAAGAATAAATTCCCATATCGTAAAACACAACACACTAATTAAGGAAAATAAAGCTATTAACAGTGAAGAAACAAGATTCTAAAGTAAGAACAAATTAGAAACTAAAAACTTCACTTATCTTATATTGCAAAGCTGACTATACTTCAGAATTTACAACACACTAATTTCATAACAGTTTAGATTTAGATTGCTGTTGTAGTGTTTAACGCCCGCTTTTACTACTACGGCACCACAGGCGGAGACACTGATGATACATGGAATGAAGATGGAGCACCGGTGGAATGAGATGGTGGGGGAAACCGGAGCACCCGGAGAAAACCCTCCCTGACGCCGCTTCGTCTGCCATGAATACCACATGCCGGTCCTGGGATCGAACCCGGACTGCCTAGGTAGTAGGCGAGTGCGCTAACAGCTCGGCCACAGCGCCGCCTTAGATTTAGATTGCAGGGACACTTTAACTACTGCGACTAACTGAACAAATTACAAAAGGTTATCTACGGGTAAATCAACCAGCACCATCTTTTTAGATATTGAGTGTGCTTTTAATAAAGTATGGCTCGCGGCCTGCTTCACAAACTAAAAGTTGAAAGGTTTACTGACTCAACCATTACTCTAATCAAAGATTACATAAGTAAATGTCACTTCTGGGTACTAGTGGAGGACTGCTCCTCCTCTCTAAGGCCCACTAAGGCAGGAGTCGCACAAGGAAGTTTACTAGGGCCAACACTATTTAATCCATATATAAATTATATGCCGGAATTTACATGAACATAAAAATACATATATGCTGACAATACAGCACACGTAACACAACCCACACAACTGCTGATCACCCTTGTTTACCTACAGAATGCTCTAAATGAGCTGGAGCCATGGTTTATAAAGTGGAGAATTAAAGTAAGCACGAATAAATGCCAAATAATAATTTTCACTAAACACATACAGCATTGGCATCCCAGGCATTCACAGTCACCTCTCGCATAGACGCATGCGAATTGAATGGAAAGACCAAGTCACCTACTTAGGTGTCACTATGGACCAAGGTCTTTCCTGGAGAAAGTATGTAAACACCATTAGAACAAACACCAATTGGCAACTAAATGACTACCCAATGAGAAAAAATAGCAGTCAGTTACAGCTACATATGAGCCTTACTTTATATAAAACCTTGATGTGTGTATATAAATGCGAACTAACGATTCTGCCGATAATGCAGTATGACTCTATATTGACCGAGCAGTTCTCCCCATCCCTCCTTCGTACGTATTGCTCGCCAGAATCAAATGCCAAATTTCTTTCGAAACCAACTCGCACAGTCACGAATAGTTCACGGCACATTTCAAAATTTCACATATTAGCGTAATGCGCGTTACAAGAACTACGTGGAAGCCATATGCGGTAAAGGACTCTTATCCACGTAGCTGATGTATCGCCATGGGCGTCGCGAAGGGTGGACAAGGGGGGGCCGTTGCCCCTCCCTGGAAGTTGGTCAACTTAATGTGCAATCAATTACTGACTATTAAACTACTATTTTAAAAGATCCATTTTTATTTAACACAAATTAACATGGTTATATGCAACGAATATTATAAATGTTGACAATAAAATAGTGAATTAATATTATCTGATTGCAAATTTCAAACATATGCCCCCCCCCCCCCCCCTGGAAAAATGTCTGCCGACGCTCATGTGTATCGCATATTACGCTGCTATGCGAAGATTGAAAATGTGTGTGCGAGATGCGACTTTGAAAGAAGTTCAGCAAAAAGAACCCACTTCTAAACTTGACATTTTCCCCCCTACAAGTAATAGTTGTCTTCAATTAATCATAATAACTTTAGTAACCAGATGGAGAGTGTCAGATCACAAATGGTTGAGATTATGCAATACATTTTTATTCCTTCTCCCTCAAGAATTTCAAAGTAATAGCTATAGCAATTATAACTACACACTGAGTTAATGGCAGAGGAAAGCAGGAAAGGATACCACAGGGTTATCTGTATGCAATTTTCTTGTACACAGTGACTTAGTAATCATTTTTAAAAAAATGTGAAAGACAAGCTTAGTGACCAAGAAATTAAAAACTAAACAGATACATGTAAATTCTAAATGAAGATATACCAACAACTATGTACAAAAAAACAGCACTATCTGTTTCAAACAGAGAACAAACAAGTCATATTAACGCTTATGTTTAATAACATTCTGAAAAGCAATTACACTTTAATATATATGTACATTACTTTGTGCACAAGTTTACAAAAGAATGTATTAACAGAAAGATATGAAATTTGAGATTGTCTCATATGGCATTCATAATTTAAGAAAACGTTTAAAATTAGTATACGAGACAGTGTCAGCAATCAAGCAATATGCAAAGTATGCACAATACGTATAACACTCTCCAAAGTAGGTGCTGCCAAAACCAATTAGGCTCCCCTGAAACAAACAGGAAACAGTGAAAGTAATTCATCAGTGTTTCATATAGTTCATTTCCTAAACATTATCAAGTCCTCTTGCATTCAACATTTAGTTTTGTGCAATTTGCTACTCTTAGTGTGTATCCTATAGTACTACTGACACATCTTATATCCCTTCCTATATTATTTGCTAGTTGGAGTTGGAATGCTGGAGTGAATTGTATTCTTTTCACAAAACTGATCAGTTCAAAACATTAAAACCCAGTACAAATTTCTGAACTTTCTAAGCCTGCTTGATACTGCACAGATTTGTTTCTCAACTGTTAGTGTGACTTGTGATTGTTGATTCATTGTGTTGTGATGGGATGTGTATGTGCCCTGGGTGTTTGATCCTGATGGGCAGCGATATAAATATCTGTAGCATGGTGTCCTTCAGAAGGAAAGCGTGTGCTGGTCCTGTGTTGTAGATTTGCAGTACAAAAAAGAACTTGAGCTTAATTAAGAAGCCTGTGAGAAAAATTAAGCAATTTGTCATGCCCAATATAGAATGGGATGCTAACAACTATATCACTTAAAGTGTGTCCATAAATAAAAATTTAATTTTTCCTGTATACATCTCTAAGAGTAAAATAGCATTGTTGTAATTAAACCCCATATTACTAAATGATTTGGAGCAAAACAAATTGTCAAACACCTATTATACTTCACCTAATGCAATTTCAAAAAGTATATTTACATTAAATGAACATAGCCTATCGCAGTACAATGATAAACATTCTGAATAAATCCAGCAATTAATAATTGTAAAACAGGCATATTTAAGGTATATGATTACCTATCAATTACAGTTGTACAGCTAAAACTAAGTTCCAGGACCATATGAAAACTTTGTATACATCTGTGCTGCAAATATAGTTTTAATGTAACACAGAATGAAATACAATCGTGCCATCAACTGTATGGCTGTTGAAAGAAAACTGCTTCCACTGCTCCAATTATACTTTAACATTATTATTTATTTATGCCAACAAACCTACTGTTGGTGTTTTTAAACACACAGTAAGTTTGTTGGCATAAATAAATAATAATTACCATCTGAAGGTTATTTAATCCTGGGATATAAAGTACTTACAATAGTAAGTCACCATTGGGGTAATTTGTCTCTGATGTGAGACTGCCTTTGTGGTTTACCAGGAGAAATATGAACTGGTTTGAGAATTTAATGCCATTCTAGCAGTTTGTCACAATAGCTCAGTGGTTAGAGCAGCCACCCGGTAAGGGGAAGGTCTGTGGTCCAAATCCCAGTTGTGGCAATGCATTTTTAAGTTCCAGTTCTACCTCTTATACTTTAACATATTTATACAAATGACCCAACCAAATGAAAACATTTGGGTTTTACAAGATACTATAGCTTAACAATTGATGGTGCCAAACATTCGGTTGGCCCATCATGGATAATGTAGCGTATTGACCAATACCCAATTTTTATCAAAATTATTTACATTAAGGAATGTTGGGTGCCTTGATAAATAACATCAGTATATTATTATTGTTTTAAGATTATTATATTGCCTCCTGAAACTCTAAAAAGCCATGCAAATAACCTTTTTCCCAACCTTGTTAGAAAGCAATACAACCTATAGTGATGGCATGTAGAAGGGAGTTGAGTCAGGTCAGGGAAGGTGGGGAAAGTGGTATTGCCAACATATGAAACACAGGAACGATGTGAGCAACATGCAGGAAATGGCATGTGTTCTTTGTGAAGTGCTGATGTTGGCAACATCTGGACAGGAGAGGGAAGGGATGCAGCGTAGAGGAAGGCTCCCATGATGCCTTGCATGAAGTACCTGCAAATAATTTCATTTCATTGCTTCACTTTCTGCACCTTGTCTCAATAAAATGCAAGTCAAAGACATTTACAGAAATAAACTACATATTATGTGTGTCAATTATTATTCCTAAAGATATATTCTTAATATCTGTACAATAAAACAGTGCAATAGTATTAAAAGTGTGGGAAAATCTACTTGAAGAATTCTGGTCAATACACTACATTATACCCCATCACTAACTACAAAATATCCAATTATTTTTAATAGATTCTCCCCTCATCCTCAGCAACTACTTTATGTTCATTACTCAGCACCTCTAAACGCCTCTTAATTTTGTAAATGTAAAATTCTAGTTTCACCTGTTTACCATAAACTTGCTTCTTTATTTCACCAGAAATTTTATCACACCTTTCTTTACTGAAGTTTGTAAATTTAAATGACTTCCTTGCTAAAATGACAGTATTATTAATTAAGGAAATTGAAGCTATTAACAGTGAAGCCACAAGATTCTAAAGTAAGAACAAATTAGAAACTAAAAACTTCACTTATCTTAGTAATCTTGCAACAAGAACTTGCAACATTACTAAGATAAGTGAAGTTTTTAGTTTCTAATTTGTTCTTACTTTAGAAGGACAGTGTTATTTTGTGCAGCTAGCAAAGAAGCTTAACCTTAGCATGTGATCCTAGTCCATTTCTTAATGCTGTAAGATTGTGTAAGTAATCTCTCAGTGACAGAATTGAAGAAAAGATAATTTATGAAAGATGTAGCAATGAGTCTGCCATTGGGTTATGAGACAGTAAAATGGAAAATGTATTAAATATAACTTACTTCACATGATACATGAAGGAACTCTGTACCACAGTCATGAAGATGCACTTCTGGAGGTGTTGAGCACTGCAGCGGTCCAGTTTACTATGTATACAGTTCTGAAATTCAGAGAATGCAAAAGTGAACTTAATATTTAAAATGGGAAAGAAAAGCCTTTCAGTTTTAGTTTTGTAACATTTATAAAGCCTACTATAAAACTCCTACTATACATGCACTCCTACAACATGATGTGTTGGACTCACATGACTTTCTCTGCTCTTGTGCTGACTATTCTTGCAGGCTCTTATTCCTATATCTCCTTTGTGTTGGTTGAGAATCTTCTTGTAGGTGCATGAGGAGTGTGGGAATGCAATGGACTTGGAGCGATGGTGAAATCTTTTAACGCTTTCAAATTCTGTTCTTTTTGCATGGTTAACATATAAAAAAAAAGAATAGGGAATGTTCCACTTGGCATAAGGATAAGTTCTCTGGGGCTCACGCAGGTAACGGGGAATATCTCAGAAATGGTTCGCTCTACAAGGGTATTTGTTTGGACATAAATTGTGTGTTTTAGCAAGATCTACAATTTCTTAGCTGTTTATTTATCTATTTATTTTAACTTTTTAAGCGGTTTGGCAACTGCAGCATCATACCAGGTTTTATATTGGGTAGAATATGTATAGATGTCATGCTTTATATTAGACATAGAATTTGATTAGTACTTCTTTATGTATACTTTTATTCTATCATAGAAAGAATGTAAAACATGGCTTGTTTTTGTGTCCTAAAGGGTGGGAGAGAAAATAACACCTAAAAGGTAAGGTTAGGTTTATTATATAGTAGAATGCTTTTGTGATGCTGCTATGAAGATATTATTGTATTACAGTAATATATTAACTTTATTGGTGATTGAAAGGTAGAATTGGAACTGAAAAATTCTAATCAGGTTAGAGCAGCCACGTGGTAAGCGGAGGGTCTGTGGTTCAAATCCCAGCTGTGGCATTGAATTTTTCAGTTCCAAATCTACTTCTCAAACATTGAACACATACAACTTGTGTTTCAAAAACACTAACAGTTAGTTTGTTGGCATAAATAAATATTTACTGGTGATATTTAATTCCCAAGACAGTTACATAATGTATTTTCAGCAAAATTTTTTATATAAGCAACCAAAACAGTCTTGTTTAACAGGCTAAGTTTTTGAAAGTTGTTATAAACAGGGAAACTTATTGACATATTGAAAATATGAGATCATACTGAAAGTCATGAGCAGCTTATTGTTAGAATTAAAATTCCAATAATGTAACAAAAGTGATTGTAAATAGTAATCTACAGGTTTTACATCATATGTTGCCATATTGTGACATCACTAGCTTCTATCACACGACCAAGTGCAGTAATTCTAAAATGGCAGAATCAATTTTCTCAGGGGTCTCCATCTAGAGGATATGTGAATGGCAACCACAAGGTACCCAAGCTGAGCAGAACATTACTTCCACTTACTGGTGTTTTGCTCCTCACTGTAACTTTTCTATCTGACCTTACCTTGGTCATCTCTTGTTCTCTTCCGACCCGGATACTATTAGGGTTCCTGAGGGCTAGGGAGTCTTTATTTTTCCAACCTCTCCATTTCTCTAATTTCTCTATTAAACCTTAACTCCTAACATGCTGACCTGTCATGGCATGTAATACGTCCTCTGATTGGTAATCAGAGAATATGGTCTGTGAATTTATTTTGATAATTCTCCCGGTCAGGTCGGTGAGACCAGTAAACCAACGACAGGTGTGGTCCTCCAGACATTCTGGGGGTTGTGAGAGAGCGATGTGACCATCAAAACATAAACATATGGTGCTCTCTAAAAAAAAAAATGGCTACTGTTACTGCTATTGCTCTCTTCAATATCAAATTATGAAATATGACTCGAGGGGTAAAATGTTCTGGAGTTAAAATAGTCCCCCATTCAGATCCCCGGGCAGGGACTACTTCTGAAGAACCAAAACATTACATTAATAGAAGATCTAATATCAGACTTCTACAATGGAATGCGGGTGGTCTCACACAAACAAAAAGAGTAGAACTGAATAAAATTGTATTTGACTATAATATCGATATATTTTTCATACAGGAAGCAAATCTAACAAATGACCAACTTAAATACTTCAATTTTACTGGTTTTCTATTACACCTACTACCCAAAAATAGACAGATAAGTAGTGGAATATTAGTTGGAGTCAAAAAGGATATTAAATCTTCCTTTGAAATTGTTAAAGAAATGGATAACACAGATAAAAGTGAATTAATAAAGCTAAATTGTTGGAATAACAAAACACATCTACATTTATACAGTATTTACAATCCTCCCAGGAATGAACCAGATCTCTCTCTTATTGACCAATTAAATAAAACAATCGTAATTGGGGATTTCAATGCCCATTCCAAAAAATGGGGTTATGAAAATGTGGATTCTACAGGGAAGATAGTGGAAGAATTTTTGAATACCACAACTTTTGAACTGATTTATAGTAAAGAAGATCCCACAACCTTCGTACACTACTCTGGAGCAGGCAGTAACCCAGATCTCTTGTTGGCTACAACAGATATTGTTTCAAAAATTAAAAAACAAGTTATAGAGGATCCAAGTTCTGGTCACAGAGCAGTAATTGCTGACATAAAACTCGATAATACAAATAACAGTCAATGTCACACGAATCTGTATTGGAACTTCAAAAAAGCAGATTGGAACAAATATAAAACTGAATTAGAACATAAATTTAAAGAACAAACAAACTCACAGCTGCATGACCAACCAGATCGTATGAACAAAAATTTCTGTAAAGTCATCCTAGAAACTGCAAAAAAACATATTCCTTGTGGAAGAATTAAAAATTTCAAACCCTTTTGGGACCCCCAGTTAGAAGAACTGAAAAAGCAAAGGGATATAGCTAGAAATACAGCTGAACAAACAAAAAACATATTGGATACACAAATATAGCGAAAGAAATGTGCCTCACTAAAAAAGGAAATTAATACAGCTAAACGGAATCACTTTAATAATTTCTTAGAAAAAATGGATTATAGGACAGATAGTAACAAAGCTCATAAGTTCATAAAAGATGTCAAGGACAGGAAAGAAAATAACAGCACACCTATCATACACAACAATAAAATGTTAGTAAATGATGCAGTCATAGCCGAAACAT
The DNA here is from genome assembly GCA_030765045.1 of Tenodera sinensis. Classification (NCBI taxonomy): domain Eukaryota; kingdom Metazoa; phylum Arthropoda; class Insecta; order Mantodea; family Mantidae; genus Tenodera; species Tenodera sinensis. Next base: position 306,199,945 of record CM060962.1, read on the forward strand.
TCAATAAATATTATGCTAATTCACATAAAGTAACAAGAAATAATAAAAAGGAACATAAATAATTTAAGAAAGACTTGAAACAAGAAAGAGAATGTGATCCTAACACTCAGTGCAATATCTTTTTTCGAAACTTTAATATGCAAGAACTGAACATTGTAATAAATAATCTAAAAAACAAAAAGTCTCCTGGACCAGATCTCATACATCCAGAGTTCATAAAAAACCTTGGAAAAACAGCAAAACAGCAACTGCTCAAACTCTACAATCTATCCTGGAAAACCACTGTACCTGCTGAATGGCGAAAAGCAATAATTGTCCCACTCTTGAAGAAAGACAAAACAGCATCAGAAATAAAAAATTATAGACCAATAGCTCTTACTAGCATAATAGCAAAAGTGATGGAAAGAATGGTGTCAAACAGGTTAAATTGGTTTCTAGAATCACAAAATTTAATATCCCCATGTCAAGCTGGATTCAGAGAGTTCCACTCTACAAATGAACAAGTCAAGAAGTCAAAGACCCCGTCAATAGAAAAGAAGATAATTTATCAGTTTTTATTGATTTCCAAAGTGCATATGATTCTATATGCAGAACAAAACTACTAAAGAAAGTAAAAAAAAATAGGGATACAAGGTCCAATGTTTTCATGGCTATGTCATTTACTAACACAACGCTTTATTGCAACCAGATATGGAAGAAACATATCTAAATGCAAACAAGTACACCGTGGCTTACCACAAGGCGCAGTGCCCAGCACAACACTTTTTAATACATTTATTAACGATCTGCCACAACAAATATAAGAATCAGGTGTGAAGTGTGCACTATTTGCTGATGACTTAGTAATGTGGACTTCAAAACCAAAAAGCAAAAGTACAGAACTAGAAAAAATCATGCAACAATCCTTATCCAACTTACAAAGGTGGACCAAAGAAAATTTAATGACTGTTAATACAACAAAATCAAACTACCAAATCTTTTCACTAAGAAAAAAACCACTAAAAATAAAACTAAATTTTGAGGGTCAACAATTACCAGAAACAAAGCAAGCAAAGTATTTAGGAGTTACATTTGATACCAAACTTACATGGACCAAACAAATAGAAAATGTAATACAAAGAGCAGAGAGGCGCCTTTCACTGTTAAAACGTCTAACAGGAATGAAGTGGGGATGTTCCAGAGCAACGCTTAACACAACATACAATGTATATATCAAACCGTTATTTACTTACTGCAGCGAAGTTCTTGTAACAGCAAACACAAAAAAAATTCAAATCTTTCAAAACCAAAGTCTGAGATTAATTACAGGTGCTATCAAAACCACACCAATAGCAGCTATGGAAATACTAATCAACCAATATCCCATTGAATATGAAATAGAAAAAGCGGCTCTTATTCAACACGAAACGTTGATCAGACTCCCATTCAATACATGGCACAAGAGAAATTTTACACATACACTAAAGACTCAGGAGAGCTTTCTTTCCAAAATTCAAGACATCAAGAAGGATGTACACCTTCCTAATTCAAAGGAAAACTTCATATCTAAAGTCAATCCAACACATACATTAGACATCACATATTATTTACACCTGACAGAAGAAGTTAAGAAAAGTGACACTCCAACTAGTGTTCTAAAATTATTGGCATTAGAGACAATCCATACTAGATTTCCAGAACATGAGTGGCTCCATATTTATACTGATGGATCATTGATATCAAACAAGATGGAGCAGGTGCTGGAGTCACATGTCACCTCTTTTCCTATTACAAATCTTTAAGTTATGGAACTACAAACTTTGATGGAGAAATTGAAGCAATTCAAATGGCCCTACAAAATCTTTTGTACAGAATTTCACATGTTCAGCAAGCGGTTATTCTCTCAGATTCCAGGGCAGCAATTATAGCAATTACTTGCAAGTTGTCACCAAAAAACCAAACTATTATAGAATGTTGGAAGATGCTTAGCCATCTAACAGCACTTCAAAAACACCTAGTCTTCCAATGGATACCGGCTCACTGTGGACTGAGTGGTAATGAGAAAGCTGATTTTCTGAGAATTGGGATATATTCTTCACCACTCTGTCCTCTATGTGATCTGAAAGAGGAAATGGATCGAGACCACCTTCAAATATGCCCGGCCACTTCTAATGCCCCATCCATCAGTGAAAAATATTGGAGAGCAAGAGGATTAATGACTTCATTGTCAGAAATCCAGCATTAGCTAACAACAACATATAGTGAGCTAAACAGTAACAGAAAATGGGACAATTTTTTTAAAATATTAAATACGCATCTAAACATAGCATGTCTGATACGAAAGAGTAAAATAACTAAACGGGGTGAACAGAAGATTAAACTTCTTTTGGAATTAAAAGAACTGAGAGAGAAAATGAAAGATTCTTACATTTTTTACAAATCTTCAAATCTTGTAGCCTATAAAAACAGATACATAAACTTAAAAAAACGGTACTCAAGCGCATTGACTAACCTAAAAAGGCAACAATACGGAAAGAAAATAGTAAACTCAAATAATAAAGTTAAGATGGTATGGGAGATTGTAAATGAAAGCAGTATAAGTAAAAATAAGATTGACAATATAACCTTAAAAGAGAATGATCAAGTGATTGATAATCCACAGAAAATATGTCAACTCTTTAACAAATATTTTCTAAATGTAGTAAAAGATGAACCTAAGGTTGATGGTGCACCATCTGTTAATATTGGGATGGTTCCAACCATTTTTTTGGAAGAAACAACAGAAGAAGAAGTGGAAAAGATTATAAATAAATTAAAAAATAAAGCATCTTGTGGGTGGGATGAAATCTCAACTAAAACACTAAAATATTGTAGGGATACATTAGCTGGTATCCTAACCCATTTAATAAATGCATCGTTAAATAATGAACAATTTGCTGAAACCTTAAAACTTAGTATAGTTAGACCAATATTCAAGAAGGGAGATAAATATCAAATTGGAAACTACAGGTCTATAACACTGACCTCAGTATTTGCTAAAGTATTTGAGAGTATATTAAGTAGTAGATTCATAGAATTCCTTAATAAATTTAACTTGTTTTACCCATTGCAACATGGTTTTAGGAAGAAATTCTCCACAACTACTGCTATAGCCGAGCTGTATCATGTAATATTACAAGAACTTGAAAACTCTGGCAAAACAGCTGGAATATTTCTTGACTTATCTAAGGCGTTTGATAGTGTGGCGCATGTATTGCTACTAGAGAAGTTAGAGAAATACGGCATTCGAGGTAAATGCATTGAAATTATAAAATCCTTTCTAAAAAATCGGGCACAATGCACTGAAATCCGCTATCAAGAGGGATGTACACTAAAATCAGTTAAATCATGTTATGAACAAGTGAAAGTTGGCGTCCCTCAAGGATCAGTACTCGGGCCTCTCTTATTTATACTATATGTAAATGACCTTCCAAAATCTACAAATTATAAAATAATAACGTATGCAGATGATACCTCAGTTGTATTTGCCAATAAGGACAAAAGTAATTTAAACAGAGTATTAAATGTTGAAACAAATAATATTTGTAATTACCTAAAATGCAACAAGCTGAAAGTAAATCCTCAAAAAACCAATATAATCATGTTCAAACACCGAAATAATAGGTCCAAAAATGTTCTCAGTGTAAGGATAAACAATGAAAGCATTCAACAAATAGAAAGCACCAAATTTTTGGGAATAATCGTGGACAAAAATATGTCATTCAAAATGCATATAGATTATATCTGCAATAAAATTAGTTCCTATTTATATATACTAAGAAATCTATCAAAATACCTAAATCCAGACTACTTAAAATCAGTTTATTATGGTCTAATTCATCCACATTTGCAATATGGAATCGAGGTCTGGGGTAACTCAAGTATCACAAATGTAAATAGAGTATTGAAATTGCAGAAGAGATGTATAAGATGTATATTTAATCTACAGAATAGAGAATCGTATAAAGATAGTTTTGTAAAAGCCAGAATACAAACTGTAGTGTCACTGTATGTTTATAAGGTAATAATGTTTCTAGTAAATAAGAATCCTCTACAAATAAAAGACAGTCATAAGTATGGTACTAGAATACAACACAATTATTACAGAGGAAATGTAAATAAAAAAGCCACAGAGAAGGATCCCTTAATAATGGGTAAAATCTTGTACAATAAACTACAGAATGAATTAAAAGTGTTAAGTGGTAATGTATTTCAAAAAGAGCTTAAAACATACTTATTTAAAAAATGCTTGTATAGAATAGATAAACTGTAAATAATTTGTAACTGAAATACTAGGTTGTATAAAACTGCTTGTCTATAGATTGTAAATCTTGTTTGTTTATCTCTGACGAGGCTTGAAACTTGTAACAAAGTCTATAGGCTAATAAAGATTATTATCATCATCATCATCATTATTTAAGGCATTTCAAGGCCCTGAATGAATATTGAAAAGGATATTTTTAGGTTATGCAATTTGTACTAACCTACAAACCATTATTATAGGCAATGTTCACTCATCTGTGATGTGCTTAACCTAAATGATTACTTATGTCCCATACCGTATTGCTTATAGCCTTTGCATCAATATATTTGCTGCATTGCAATGAATCACACACAAAAAGAAATGTCAAACCTATCCATGTTGTAGGTTTTAGCAGTTGTGTCCTTTATTAGGTTTTTATATCAAGGATACAATACTGTCACTTAAATGCGACTTTCGGATTGAAACGCGAAGTGCATAAAATTTTTATATAAGCTGTTTTTTTAAGACAACATAGGCTAGATGTTGATAACTTTGCTTTTGTTCATCGATATTAGTTGTAAATTTTTGTGTCCTATTTTATGACAATTCATGTGGGGAGAGATGATATTCAACTACTAACAAGATTTCTCAGGTTTTAAAAGTTTCATATCATTATCATCAGAATAACAAAAAGTGTGTCCCTATTTTTAAAACTTTGCTACTTAATATTCCGGTCTTCATAAATTTGCAAAACATTCCATAAAGTTTGTGCTTGACAAACTTTTTTGGTTAGTAATCATACTAATTGGAAAACATTGCAATTAAATGTGTTGTAAACATATTTGTAGTTGTTTCATGCAGTTTATAGTCCTTATCATATTTAAGTGTAATGAGCACATAAAGAATATTATTATAGTGCTCATCTTGTAAGAAAATTTGGGTAACTAAGCTGAAAACCTTTCCTAACTACTCCGCCCCTCCGTAGGCAAACTCAGAATTTGCTCCAATCAGATGTGACTTTACGAGAGTAGGAAAGAAAGAAATCCTGCAAAAACTTTTGTTGCAGAATAAATCCATAGTAACTCAACCTAAACTAGTGTAGATCACTTCTATTCCATGAAGCGAGATGCTTCACTAATTTGCTGACGTCAGGATCTTTCTGCTCCTTTTGCCAAAACAAAATAATTAATGTAATAGGTAATAAGGATTCAAACTAATTCTAATTTAATAAAAAAACTATAAATCTTCTACATAAGATGCTATTACTATTTCTGTTGTACAGTCTCATCGCCTATATGTATTACTGAACTGTTCTTCGTGGATAACGGCAAATTTCTGTATTAAAGATAGTTCATTTATTTTTAACAATTTAGTCTGAATTCATTCAGTTGATATACTTATATGGCTTTTGAAATACAACTTACCTTCTGAATTTGTAATTCAAAACTATAACAGATTTCTTATTTTTTCAGAAATTGGTGTCTTCCAGCAATGGAACAACTACTGATGACTCTGCGCTTTTATGCAACTGCTGGAACATACACCTCTATTGGGGACACTAGTGGTGTGCATAAAGCAACAGTAGGCAGAATCATTAGCAATGTTACTGCCGCCATTGCCTCCTTGAGGCTGAGGTATGTTGCACTACCTCCAACCATGGAAGATGTGCGGAATGTCCAGCAGAAGTTTTTCGATATTGCAGCATTCCCAAGGGTGATAGGTGCCCTTGATTGCACCTGTGGCGGGGTTTTATTATAAATGATTGTAACACATATTAGCGTGAATATAGTAGCAAATGGAGCACTGTTTTTGCTAAAAGGTGGAAAGTTTGTTAGAGCAGACGCCACTTTTATCTTCAGGGGAGGTGGTCGTGGAATGGAATGCATAAATCAACGTACTTTTATTAGAAACACATTTATTCGTTTTATATACACTTTACATCACTATATCAGCTAGTTAATAACTTTTAACATTGGATAGCGTCCACGCCGATTAAAAGTTTGTGTGTAATTCACATATTCACACGCCATCAACAATTATACGTCCTTACACTTTGAAGTCACAGACGCTAATGAAAGTAGTTTCTGAGCGTCCTATGACGCAACACCGCCATTCTAGTGTATTCATCCGCGCAACAGTTCTCATTGGTCGAATTCAAACAGTTGAGAAGACATTGTCTATTTTGAGTATTATCAAAAGAAATAAGTCCCTGATACACCCAAATTAAAAGAATTAGAAATTTACACACTCTTACAAAAATATTTACATGAACAATTTTCTATTAATCAATATTCTGTCTCATATGCCCCTTGTTTTGTTTTTCAAATTGTCACCTTATTTACAATCTTGAAACACAATACAACACTTCTCCCTACTTCTATGATTCAATCACTTTGTACAATATATTTTTTTTTTTTTTTTTTCTTTACAGTCTTCTTCACTGTTTGTCTTTGTCCTTTGTTTTGACATAATACAACATGTCTTTATAAGTTTCACATATTCGGTTGCTACACAATGCAATCAGTTATTATACAATACATATCCAGTTATTGTACAACACATTTAGTTATTACACAATATGTCCAATTATTATGCAATACATATTCAGTCCTTGTACAATATACCCAGTTATCATATCACATATGTTGTTATTATACAATGCACCTTCAGTCATTATACAATACATATTCAGTTATTGTACAACACATTTGATTACTACACAACATGTCCAATTATTACACAATACATATTCAGTTATTGTACAATATATCCTGCTATCACATTACATATGTTCTGTTATTATGCAATACATATTCAGTTATTACACAATACACATTCAGTTTTGGCATAAAGCATTTAGTTATTACTCAACATATTCTGTTATTGTACAATATACCCAGTTATCATACAATACATATTCAGTTATTATACAACACATACTCAGTTCTTATACAACACATACTCAGTTATTGTACATTTGACATTGACACAAATATAATTTAAGTGTTTCATGTGGTTTTTGACTTGTATTCTTTGCTATGAGGAGAGAAAAACAGGATACAAATTTTGAGCTAATGATTATGATCATGTTTATGGCAATATTTTATTCAGTTCTTTGCCTTCTTTGTCTTATAAGCTTATTATGTATAGGCAGGTTGTTGAGTCGGTTCTTAAACTCTGATGTCACTAATGGTACTAATTTTCTTGATTGGGTTATTATTCATTGTTGTTTGGTTCAACATTTCTTCGAGTTAAGCATTGGCTATATTCATCTCAATTCATGGGCATTGTTTTTCTGGTTATGGTTTTCCTCACTTCACTAATTGTCATTTCTTTGTCTCTTATTTTTATAAGAGAAAACTTCTATACTTACAATTATTCTGTAATTGTATTATCTTTCTTCTCCATTTTACCCTCGACATCTTTGTGTCGAAATATTATATCCTTTTCATCATAATTGATTCATTTTTATTTTTGTCCCTGACATCCTTATGTCAAAAACATATTATCTTCCGTCGCTATGATTCATTTATTCAATGACAATCAGTGTCCTCATCTGTCTTTGTTGACAATGCTCTTTGTGGTCGATATAGCCAATGACTATGTTGATTTTCTTCCCTGTTGTAATCCTATTCTGAACGTAATTTCCTATAAGTAACCCATTAAAAATTGTTATCTTCTTTCATCTCCACTACTCCTGCCTTACACATTTGTTGACAAAGGCTATTTGGTTCTTTCTTTGTATGGCTTCAATTTATTTTTGTGGTATCTTCCTACCAACTTGCCATTTGTATTCTGTAGCTCATATGTGTGGTCACCCAGCTGTTTTGTTATGACCAGTGGTCCAGTATACAATAGCTCCATCTTTCCAGATCTTTTTTCAGATGCCTTGGATGCTTTGTGGCTTTTCAAGAGCACCTTTTCTCCAATTTGTGGGGACCATTTCCTGACGAATCTCTTCACCTTGTTCCTCCCTTTTTCAGCCTTCTGCTGTAATCTTCTGAATGCCAATTGACATTTTTCTTTCTCTGATAATTCTCTTTGGGCAGCCATGGTAGTGTCAATGTCAATTGCTAATTTTCTTGGTTTCGTGTTGGTCATTAGCTCGATAGGTGCGAACTTGGTCGTGGGGTTCACCGAATGGTTAATTACCTCCTCTATATATCCGCATTTTTCCGTCCAGGAAGTGTGGTCTCTGTGGCAGAGCAAATGAAAATAAATACTAATATCCCTCATGATTCTCTCAGTCGGGTTTCCCTGGGGGTAATATGCTGAGGAATAGTACAATTTTACTCCTAATGTTTCTAAGGTGTTCTGAAACAACTTGCTCTTATGCATGGTCGCATTGTCCGATAGGATACATTTTATTCCCCCATATTTTGGGATGTAGTCCTTGACGATTTTATCTAGGCATGTTCTGCTTTTGATGTTCTTAATGGGGTATATTTTGGTGAATTTTGTAAAAACATCAAACATGACAAATATGTATCTGTTTCCGTCTTTACCCCTTGGCAATTCTCCATGCTCGTCAATACACACCAATGCATTTTTCTCGTTCCTCACGATGGATTGTGGGATGACATCGTACTTTACATTAATTGGCTTGGCCTTTTGGCATAGGTCACATGAGGAAATTAACTTCCTGACCTTCTTGCCGAGATGTTTAATGTATAATACCTCCTCGATGGCAAGCATTGTCCTCTCAGTACCGGAGTGAAGCATCGAGTGGTGGAATGTCAAAATGACCCTGTCCTGTAAGGAATTTGGTACCATCATTTTCCATTTCCTTACGTCGCGACCATGCAGTTTAAATAGGATGTTCCTAAATTTGCCTATCTTGGCATCCAATCTTGGTATTATGTCTGGAGCCTTGTCGAATAGCCTCTTCAATTCAGGGTCTTCTTGTTGTAGCTTTGCTATGTTCTTGAAGTCTTGCAAGATCTCGTTGCTTTCTTTGCTACTTATCTGCATAATTTTGATCTCATGGTGCGAACTGTATACCGTCTCGGGTATGTGACTCTCCGACCTCAATCTTGACAATAAGTCACTGAAGATGTTCTCCTTCCCCGGGATATGTTTGACCTCTATGTCGTATGACATGATCTCATGTATGTACCTTGAGATTTTGGAGTTGGTCAGCTTGCATTTTTGAATGAAGGACAGGCTTACGTGATCTGTATATATAATTATTTTATAAAGATATATATATTGTCTGAACTTCTGCAACGCAAAATGGATTGCACCTATTTCCAGTTCGGTTATGCAGGCATTGGCTTCTATTTTGTTTAAAAATCTAGAAGCTGTGGCAATCACATGTTTGTTGCCATCTGCATCTTCTTGTGCTAATATTGCCCCATATGAGTGCGCACTAGCATCAGTGTATACTAGAAAAGGTGAATTCGGATCCGGTCGTTCCAGGAGAATACTGTGCTTGAAAAGTTCTTTGATATTCTCAAAGGCCACCTGGTGTTCAGCATTCCATTCCCACTTAGTATCTTTTTTCAACAGTGCTCTAAGGGGTACCAATTCCTTAGCGTAGTTGACCACGAATTTCGACTGGTACTGCAAAATGCCCAGAAACCTCCTCAACTGTTTTAAGTTACGTGGGGGTGGTATATGCTCTATGGCCTTGACCCTCTCCGGATTAGGTTGTATACCATCAGGTGTTATGATGTGGCCTAGAAATTCAGCTTCTTTGACGAAAAACTCACATTTTTCTAAATTTAGGGTCATGTTGCTTTCCTGGAACCTGGATAATACATAATCTATGTGATGTAAGTGCGACTCGGGATTCTCACTGTATATTAAAAAGTCGTCTACATATTGCGTCACAAAAGTCTCGATGGTATCTCCAAAAACTTTGTCCAGAGCTCTTAGTAGTGCACTGCTACTGGTCGATAGTCTGAAGGCACATTTTGAAAATTGGTATACCTTTCCCTTGTGTAAGAAACAGGTATATTTCCTGACATCTGGATGAAGAGGAATTTGCCAGAACGATGCTGTCAAGTCGAGACTTGTGAAATGTTGACCTCCCTTCAATTTCGATATTAGTTGGTCTACCCCCTCAGGCCTGTGGTGATCCGGCAAGGTATGTGCATTTATCTTCCTTGCGTCGATGGTCATCCTCAATTTTCCCCCTTTCTTATGGACCCATACTACTGGATTCACATAACATGAGTCCGACGGCTCAATTATTCCGTCCGCTAACATTTTCTGGATTACTCCGTCAGCTTCCTCCCTGATGGAGTTGGGGATAGGCCTGGATTTGTGTGAATAGGGGGTAATATCTGTTACTGTAAAGGTATGTACGTACTTGTTACACGTACCTGGCTTTTTATTGAAAACTTTCCTGTTTTTAACCAATATTTTCCTAAGTTGGCTTCTTTCCTCTTCAGAGATGCCATGTGCCCCCCAGACCTTCTCATCGATTAGCTGTAATATCGATTCTTCTCCATCTGTTGGTAGTGGTTCAGGTTGGTAGTTGTCCCAGGCAACATACTCGTCTTCTGTGCAGATCCAATGGCTGCAAACGTTAGTTTCTTCATCGCTCGTCCAACCTGTTTTCTTCTTATTTACCCTTAGGTCTACCAATCTATTCTCGTGGACATTGATGTTCTCCACAAAGAATTGTTCATCCGGATGGATCCCTGTCTGGTCTGGTTCCTCCTGGCATGTTTCTTCCTCCAGGAACTTCGCAGTGCATTCTGAGGCTCCTTCCTTAATGATAAATTCATGTAGGTCATAGTTAATTACCGACCTCCAAAGGTTAAGCAAATCACTGCCAATGATTAGGGTAGCTGTTAATCTTGGTATTACTAGGGCAATAAAATCGAATTTCCAACTTCCGATTTCAATTACCAGCCTTACCTGGTATTTAACATGTTCCTTCTTCTTGCCAATTGCTGTGCTGCAATATACTCCACACACAGGCAAGAATTCAGCATTCCTTTTAGTTATCAGTTCCTGGAACAGCTGTTCGTCACATACTGATGTGCTGGCTCCTGTATCTATCATTGCTGGCAATTCGATACCCCATACCTTCAGCCTAATCATTGGTGGATTGGTTATCTCCTTTCTTTCACTCGCCTGTCTTCTCAAGGTACCTACATTACATTGGTCAATATCGCCCCTACTGCCACACAGGTCAACTTCCGGGACACAAAGTTGACTTGTACTTAGTTTTCCTGGACGTTGGAGGTGATCGTAGTTTCTGTATTCTGTGCAGTATCGGTCCTATCCGGCACATTTTCATTCTGTTCCTGTTGTCTTATGTTGTCGATGTTCCCTTGGTTTCTGCCCCTTTGACGTGAACCCCTATTGTACGACGGCCTATGGCTGTTCATGTATTCCCTACAGAATCGTATATGATTCACTTGATGGGTACGGTCTCCTGGTCTTCCACGATCATATCTATGCGTTCTGTACCTCGATTCACCCCTCGGTATCGTGTCGTGGTACCGCTGTCTTGTGTTCTCCATCCTCTCGCCATGATTATGTGGTTGTGGGAAATGGTGTGCCCCTCTCCCCCTTTCATGGGTACTCCTAGTATTTCTATGTTCTCCCTCACTCTGGTTGTTCGTAGTTGTGTTCTGGTTTAGGATGGGTGAGTTTGGGTGACCGTTCCTATGTCTATGCTCATTAGGCCGACCATTTTGTGTTTCGAAGGCTGTCAGCAGTTCTATCATATCTGCAAAATCTACTGGCCTCGCAACAATTAATCCTGTTCTCACTGTGTCTGGGAAATGTCTTGTTATACTGGCAATTAGTTCTGCCTCCGACAAGTTGGGGTCTAATAGCTTTCCTTTGTTGGCTACTTTCATAAAATAGTCGACTAATGACAACCCTTTGGCTGGATCGTATCTACCTGTCGCTAGCTCTACCCTAGTTTGGTTTTGTTTAGCTGGGCCCCAATACCTTGATAGGAATAAATTTCTGAATGAGCTATAAGACTCGTGACCAGCTAGTGTTAACCTGAGCCATTCTAATGCCTTGTTTTTTAAGCTTTTCTTAACTATCATCATCCTAAGCTCGTTTGGTATCCTTTTCACTTTAAAGTATTCTTCCATCTCTTTAACAAAGAGTTTTGGATCGTCTCCCTTCTCCTCGTCAAATGTAGGTGGTGTGATTTCATGTAATATGCTGTTGGTGTAACATGTGTTATGTGTTGTGTCATTGTTTGGTTGTGAACCTCTTTCTCTGTATGATGAGTCAGTATTTTGTACATTACTCAAGTATCTCTCATCTTGTACATTACTTACATCTAAATCATCTTGTCTTTGTAATGCCTTCACAACATCATTTACATTAGCCAAATTTTCTTTCCCTTTTTTCATTTCTTCACAAATTGATTTTAAATCATTCTTTATTTCTAAGTGGCTTTGTTTCATATCATTTATAGCATCCTGTTGTGAAAGCATCACATCATTCATTGTCTTAATTTTAGGAATTACAATTTGTTCTACAGTTTCATTAATAATGTCTTTCTTTACTACCTCAATCTCTTTCCTTAATTCCTCAGTTATTTCTACTTTTACATTTGTTATCTTACAGTCTACATTTGTATTACATTCTGTTATTTCATCCCTACATCTAGCAATTTCTTCTTCTAACACAATTTTATTCTCTTTCATCTCTGATTCTATCTTTCCCATCCTATCTCCTACAATTTCTATCCTAGCTTCTAAGGCTTCCTTTGTTTCATTTAAGTTTTTATGTACTAATTTTAAATTAGTTTCCATTACTTTCATATTTTCTTTACACTCCTTTCTTCCTAATTCTATTTTCTGTTCTAAGTTCTGTCTACCTAATTCCATTTTCTGTTCTAAGTCTTTTCTCACTTCCTCCATTTTCTGACCTAAACTTTGTTCTATATCCTGTTTTAATTCTACCTTATTCTGTTCCATGTCCTGTTTTAATTCTGCATTATTTTGTTCCATTTTCTGACCTAATTCTACCTTGTTTTGTTCCAGTTTCTGACCTATTTCCTTCATATTCTGTTCTAGTCTTTCAAACATCATCATCATTAACCTTTGGTCTTTGCTTATTTCCGCCTGTTCACTTTCTAATCCTTCCTGATAGCTAGGCCTATCTGCCCCTTCCCCCACTCCTGTTTCTATCTCTTTTCGCGACATTTTAATTCCTTTATCTAATTCACTTAATGTTGAAAGTCCTGTTACTTTTCCACTTCTTAAAAACATGCACAATAGAAATAAAATAAAGATAAAAAGTTTAGATCCTACTTTTTTCTGCTGGTTCTTCGTCCAGTTTTTTTTTTTTTTACGTCTCCTGGGTAGTTGGCTTCGCCAGATGATCTCCGGTGTTTTTCCCACGTTGATTCTCCGTGTATCGATGTTTTGACGGATCGTTGATATCAAACGATGTTCAATGGCGTCTTTTTCCTGCACGATGGGATAGCGTCCTTTTTGATGTTAGCACTTTATTCTCGTAATTTTGCATTCCATTCTAAATTCGCGCTCCACGTTGGGCAAGCCATTTGTGGCGGGGTTTTATTAAAAGATTCTTTACACATATATTAGCGTGAATATAGTAGCAAATGGAGCACTGTTTTTGCTAAAAGGTGGAAAGTTTGTTAGAGCAGACGCCACTTTTATCTTCAGGGGAGGTGGTCGTGGAATGGAATGCATAAATCAACGTACTTTTATTAGAAACACATTTATTCGTTTTATATACACTTTACATCACTATATCAGCTAGTTAATAACTTTTAACATTGGATAGCGTCCACGCCGATTAAAAGTTTGTGTGTAATTCACATATTCACACGCCATCAACAATTATACGTCCTTACACTTTGAAGTCACAGACGCTAATGAAAGTAGTTTCTGAGCGTCCTATGACGCAACACCGCCATTCTAGTGTATTCATCCGCGCAACAGTTCTCATTGGTCGAATTCAAACAGTTGAGAAGACATTGTCTATTTTGAGTATTATCAAAAGAAATAAGTCCCTGATACACCCAAATTAAAAGAATTAGAAATTTACACACTCTTACAAAAATATTTACATGAACAATTTTCTATTAATCAATATTCTGTCTCACACCCATGTGCGGATAAAGTCTCCAGGTGGGGAAGAAGCGGAACACTTCCGCAACAGAAAAGGATACTTTTCATTTAACGAGCAGACATTGGTAGATGCGGACCTTGTGATCCGAGACATTGTGGCACGGTGGCCTGGATTTGCACATGACTCCACCATTTTCAGGCATTCTAGACTGAGGAATCGGCTGGAAAATAATGAACTGGGAAACAGTGTGGAGTTATGTGATTCTGCATATGCAGTAGGTCCATATCTTCTTCCTCCTCTGCAAGCTCCGCAGCTACCAGAGGAGCAGTTGTACAATGAGTCACAAATTCGAACCAGGAATGTTGTGGAAAGGTGCTATGGTGTGCTTAAAGCAAGATTTCCTGTTTTGTCTGTGGGAATCCAGGCAAATGTCAACCGGGTCCAGAACATAATTGTGGCATGCGCTGTGCTTCACAATATAGCATGAGCAAACAATGACGATCTTCCTCCAGTTGAGGCTGATATCCATCGCCAGTTGGAGGTATACGTGCAAGAGGAAGAAGTACTGGCAGCACTTCAAGAACTGCATGTTGGAAATCATGTACGAAATAGTGTGCGCAGAACATTTGTGCAGTATTTTCGAAACAGATTGCAGGTACAGAGAGTGTAATTACTGGGGCTAGGAAGTTCATGCATTTGCATGTTTTTTAATAGGGGTTAAAAATGTATGCTTTTACATTATGTGCACGAATTATGGAATTTTTAGTTATTTGGACGTGATTTTATGGTGCATATAACTGCATATTTTCTTGATTTTGATAAATGCATATTGTTTCAATACTATAGCCTCTATATAGCATATTTTAATGATTTTTATGGTTTTTTTTTTTTTTCCCCCACCTGGATAATATTTTTCATATTGGCAGTGCTGCATATGATGATGTAACTCACCAGGTGGCGAGAAGCAATGCTGAGTCATGTTGTTATGTAGTGAATCCCCTGTTTCCATCCTTTCATTATATGTTTGTGCGTAGAGAATAATAAGTGTGTTATCTGAGAGGTTTATATTAACAAAGATAAAGGGCAGGTCAACGTTTTGGGCAGCACGATTATATAAAACGTTTGCCTCTGCGTGTTCCTCAAACGGAACAGTGTTGTGAACTGGTTCCCTCAAATTAAATTAGGCGTATAAAATGTTAAAAAGCTCTTCAAATGCCGAAAATAAAACCAACTTAGAGTGCTAGATTAATTAATTTACAGAAAGAGTTTTCAGGTGATTTAATATCTACAGATAATAGGGCACTGTTTTGTGGAGCGTGTGAGAAAAATATGGGGAGTGAGAAAAGATTTCAAATAGTTCAGCACATAAACACAGCAAAACATAAGGAGAATTTAATCAGAAAACTCACAAACAAAGAACCTGTTCTAAAACAATTAGTAGAGTGTTTAGGAAGTAGGGTTACTGAATTTTCCAATGACTTGTGCCAATCATCTTTAGCTGCTGATATTCCCTTGTTCAAAATTAATAATCCGATATTTAAAAACTTTCTTCCCAAGTGTACTCAACATGCGCCTGAAGAAAGTACACTGTGTAAGACTTATGTAAGGCATTGTTACAATAACGTATTGTCAAATATACAAAATTTAGCGGATCAGTTTGTGTGGTTGTCTGTTGATGAAACCTCTGATTCTGAACTCCGTTCTATTGTTAATATAATCGTGGGTGCCTTAAATAATGAACAAAAGACTACAGCTTATCTCCTTAATATGTGCAAATTGTCGGCCACTGACAATGTAACTGTGACACAGTTTGTGATGGACTCTTTGAATTTACAATGCCCATGTGGAATCGAATACAACTGGTTGCTTTTATTTGTTACCTTATATGGTGAAATCAGGAAAAACTCTGAAAGGTATTTTTCCTAACTTAATTCATATAACTTGTTAGGCACACGCTCTTCATCGAATTTCTGAGACAATACGCGATTCTTTCCCACTGGTAGATAGATTTGTGTCCAGTACAAAGAGAATTTTTGTTAAATCTCCTAAAAGAGTTAAGTTATTTAGATCAACAGCACCTAATATCCGACTTCCTCCTTCACCGGTGTTAACTCGATGGGGAACATGCATCGATGCAGTTTTATATTATGCTGAGGACATAGAAATAATCGAAGAGGTTGTTAATTCATTGGACTCGAACGATGCTTCATCAATACAAACCGTGCAAAATATTCTGTCAGGCACTGAGTTACAGAAGGATCTTAGTTTCATATCTGCCCATTTTTCTTTCTTACCAACAGCCATAACGGCATTGGAAGCTGTAGGATTTCCTTTGCATGAATCACTTACTGTGCTTGAAAATAAAAATATGTGATCTAAGTTCGGTTCCTGGTAGCGTAGGACAAAAAGTGAAAGAGAAAGTGAATTATGTAATTTCAAAAAATGCTGGTTATAAACAGATGTGCGATATTCGAGACATCCTCGGAAGAAAACCATCTGTCATACCAAGAGAGTTGACTCTCTCTCTGAAACAGTTAACATCATTTAAATATGCCCCTATAACATCTTGTGATGTGTAAAGAAGTTTTTCACGTTACAAAAGTGTTTTGCCAGACAACAGACGACATTTTATTGTTGAAAATTTGTGTAGTGTTGGTTTTGAACTGTAATTTAGCAGTTAATACTAGCAGTGGAACCACTTCTGCTTCAACCTTTTAGGAATAAGGTAACTATTATTTATACTAACTTGTCTACTGCAAAGGGACATGAACTGTTCTAATGAAATAGTGCATATTTCTTGGGATATTTTGAAGTTTTTAAGAGCATATTTGCATGCATATTTCGGTGTTTTTTAGGGCATGAACTTCCGAGCCCTAGTAATTACTGGGTTTAGTCGTCCAGTTACATGGGAACGTGCCTGGCTGGATGCAGTCCAGGATCTCCATTCAGAGATCCCCAACATCAGCTCCCGCCTAGCCACCCTGAGGGAGGCCATCACTACACTCAGCGATGCTATCACCAGTATACACAGCCGCTCTGCCTCACCAGAAGACCGACATTGCCACACCACACAGGCTTCTCCAGAAATATCAACAGCCACACCAGATGAAGACTCTCCATCCACACTAGTAGCACTCCTACAACGTTCCAGGGGCTTTTACATCCATGTCGGCCGCGGCTGCTACAAGCTATGTCGACACATGAAGTGCATAAACTTCCCAAATAGACACCACGACTCACAAACCTGATTATTTCAGTCACCCATCATGACCATCTACGTCATTCACCACTTACTACTGAGTTCACCACTCACCACTATCACCATCTCTAGCTACCAGGGGGCATTCAGGGCTTAGGTCATGTTTGTCCTGTGCCACTTCAGTAATCACTCGCTGTTACTCCCACTGGCCGATAGCTGTCATCTATCACCACAGAATGCGCAGGTGCTTTATTGCAGCACTGCAGCAGTGAGGTTGGACCTCAAGACTTCTGGTGGATTTTTTTAGTGAGTAGTGCTGCCCTGGTTCGAATACACAGTAGTAGTCTTACACTCACAGACTTGCCTGCGGAAAGTGCCTTTTTCCCCATCACTAACAATAAAACAACCAGGGATCAAGTTAAATAAAGATTATCACCAATTAATTAACTTATGTAGTTAAGTAAGTAAAAATAAAAAAAGATTATCAGCATTCGCAGCGTGACGGCAGTGTGGGTATAAACAGTTGTTTATAAACATAGTACAGTACGCTCTCTTCTGTAGCTGTAGACTGTCGAAGTTATGTCAGTGCTGTTGCTATTGTGTTTACATAGTGAATGTATGTGATCCATTTGGGCTGTTGGCAAACATGAAGGGTTGCCGAATTCTATTTCTAAACCTAAGATGCAAATTCAGATCCAATAATTACCGAATATTCCAAAGCAAAAATATGAAAAAATAGAACATAAAACCTATAATTAGCAAATCATTGTAATGATAAAAAAGAAAACAATAACTATTAAGTTTAGCTGTTTCCTGGATATGCACTTTTACACTTTGCGAGAAAGGGAATCACAATATGTAATTACGTAAGAATCAAGGCCCTAGTAATAAATGTAGCAGGTGACTTGATGTGTTCATTATCTGTTTATAATTATCACTGTAATGGAAAAATGGTTATGAATGGTAATAAAAAATTAAAACACCAATTTGATGAGAGCATGCCTTTTTATTTGCTTTGAAGTTGCTTTTCAGCTAACTTTATTTGTAAGTCTAACAATTTACTTTTTTTTTTTTAATTAGCCCCATTTTAGCCTCGTGCTTTTCATTCATGAATTTTATTTCTTCTTTGTGTCTTTTCTTTATCATTTCCTGCTCTTCCTCAGCCCTTCTCTATCTTTCATCAAATTCCTTCTGGAACAACTGTTGTTGAAGCACTGCAACATTTTTCCTCTCCTTTCCCCAAGAGAGACGACTTTTGCTGCAGACAGAGGGTGTTGTACTCACCCGCTTTCTTTCTGTGAACATTACAAAATGTATGATTACACAACAGTAGGATGACTGTTCTTTCTAAAAGCACATAGTTTAATTAATGTGCACAAGATTACATTTAAAGATGGGTCAGCAGTAGAAACACGAACATTATTACCAGAACCACAAGAGCACCACAGGTTATAACCACATGGACATTAGGGCAAGGTCAGGCACTAGCTGTGTTACTCCAGGATGCATAGTACAGTAAAGTGCAGTAGTTGTGAATAGGGGATCCAAGTATGTATTAATTTGTAATTGAAATAACAAGTATGCCTAAAGTGCAGGACTGCAGTTATAAACTCATGCATACAATCGTGGAGGACTTGTATTCAGATGTAGAAGACATTAAATGTAAGGTATGTTATACAAGTTTTGGTTTTGAAACATTGAAAATGTACATGGTCATACAGTGCACCACGTTACGGAAATAATGTTTATGTACCTATAAATATATGGATTGCAATTCAATGTGTTACATATAATTCAATTTTTAATTGTATTGTCCCATGTACAATTTAATGGCTACTCTGTAACACTGTATATAAATTCCAATTAACTGCTCATCTACAGGTACATGTTTACTTTGTACGTGACTGTATGTTATTTGATTCCGTATGATAAGAGGAAGCTTTGCTTATTCTGTCACTGACCGATATTTCGCGGCCTGTGTCCATGTGCAGTAAACTTGAAGAGATGGGTATGCTTTACCGTGCTTATTACACATGAGATGCTTCAAATATAAACAGACAAGACAAATCTACAGTAGCCTTCAGGACATGTGATCACAACATTATTAGAGCCTATCAATTTTGATTTCCCACCACTACCAACACCACTTCTGTGTAACTTGCCCTTGAAATATATTAAAGTGATGTTTGTGTTTCTAATGCTTTAAAAGTTAATAATTTAAAGCTCAATTTTCTTTCTAACTTCTTTCAGTACACTAAATGTAGCTGCAATTCGTGCAAGCCTTTGACATGGATGTGATGCTACCTAAATTGATATATTACATGAACTGTAGACTTTTCTTATGAACACAGCAAGGCAATTATTCTTTGTACATTCATACCATAAAATTATCTAATTTAGCAGATACAAAATCATGTATGTTGACAATACTTGGATGTATGGATGGTTTGCCAAATGTAACATCTACCCCTAAGAACATCACAATGTACTGTTACTCTAATCACCATTTCTAAGGTGTCTCAAATTTAGCGAGTATACTAATTCCAGCTTATATATGCACATATCTCTTGTTTTCAAAATCACCTTACACTATTCGTCTATAATTATTTAATCCTGAAAAAATCTCTTTTCTTGATACTAACAATGAATCAATCTGGATAAAATTTTATTACTATGGTACTAAATTTATTGTAAATACAGTTTATTTTCCTCCAAATACTAATATAAATTCATTTAAAGAATATTTTGATCAGATAGAACAAAATCTTCATAAATTTAGCTCACATATAATTATTACAGGTGACTTTAATATATCTGAAATAATTGATTCCACTTACGATCTAAGTAAAGGTAGTAATAAAGCAAAATTGCTTAACAATGCGTTATCTTTTACTAATATGCAGTCCGTGAACAACGTAAAAAATGTAAGTGGTAAAACGCTAGACTTAGTTTTAACTAACATAACACTTAATATAAAAGAAGATGATAATTCTTTGGTACCTATAGACTTGTACCATCCTCCACTAAATTTAACGGCTAAAATTGAGAATACTGTAAAAAATAATATGGCGACAACATGTACCTATAATTTTTGCAAAGCTAATTTTAACAAGATGTACGAGCTTATAAGAGACTGTAAATGGGATCATATATCAATAGATCAAGATGTTAATTATTCAGTGGCTATTTTCTACGACAAAATTTACTCAATACTTGATAAATGCGTGCCAAAAAGAAAACAATATAAACACAAATATCCTGTTTGGTTCACTAAAGAAATTATAAAAAACATACAATTAAAAGAAAAGTACCGTAAAAATAAAAATGTATCGGAATATTATTTGTGGTTCTATAAAAATACTCGTAAATTGTTAAAAAGTCAAATTAAGATAGCCTTTAGAAATTATGTTAAGCTTGTTGAAGTTAAAATGATACATAATACCAACGATTTTTGGCAATTCATTAAAAATAAACGGAAACAATATCAGACACACGCTGAGATGGAATATAATGGTAGAGTATTAAAAACTCCTACTGAAATTGCCAATGGATATGCCGATTACTTTAAATCAGTTTACTCAAGTAGTACTTCAAAATACACTTATAAAGCTGATAAAGGTGTCAACATTTTAGACTCTCTTAATATAAGCGCAATAAGTGAAAATGAAGTCAAAATTGCAATAAAACAACTTAAGAGTAAAAGATCTGCAGGGCCTGATGGAATACCAACTTATGTATTTAAAGGCTGTGGAGAATTGTTATTATACCCTCTAACATCAATTTATAACCAAATCCTACAACAAGGAATTTTTCCCAATGTATGGAAACTAACTAAAGTAATTCCGATTCCTAAATCTGAAAATTCTAAGCTGATAAGCAACTATAGGCCTATTGCTGTTTTGTCTACACCAGCAAAAATTATAGAAAGCATTATTTATACACATATATTTAACCATATAAAGTTAGTAATCTCACCGCTACAACATGGTTTCATGTCAAAAAGATCAATTGTTACAAATCTTTTTAACTTCACTGAATATGTATCATTAGAACTAGACCATTTCAAACAAGTAGATGTAGTATATACTGATTTTCAAAAGGCTTTTGATAAAGTTGATCATGATTGTTTACTTGCTAAGTTAGCTAAATTAAGTTTTGCTTTTCCATTAATGAAAATATTTCAGTCATATTTAAAAGATAGATCGCAGGTAGTCTATTATAAGCATTGCATGTCATACCAATTTAATGTTAATTCAGGGATTCCTCAAGGTTCTAATTTAGGACCTCTGTTATTTTTATGTTATATAAATGATTTACCTAGCGTTGTAAAACATTCAAAAATCCTAATGTTTGCTGATGATGTTAAACTATATAAAAGTATCAATAATGTTAAAGACTGTATGGAACTTCAACAGGACCTTGATTCTTTATATGCATGGAGCGAAACAAACAAACTCCCATTTAATATTAGTAAATGTGTAAAAATGTCCTTCAATAGAAACAAAAACCCATATAAATATGTTTATAATATCAATATGACACCACTCGTTGAAGTGATTGAAAAAAAGGATCTAGGGGTACATTTTACAATAGATCTTAGATTCAATAGACACATTGACTTAATTGTATCCAAATCGCTAAAATGCCTTGGCTTTATTATTCGAAATTCCTATTCATTTAAAGAAAAAACTTTAATTCAACTTTATAATTCATTTGTGAGACAAAAACTCGAATATGCATCTATTATTTGGAATCCTAAGATGATAATGCATGTCACCGCAATAGAAAAAGTACAATCAAAATTTCTAAAATACATACTATTTAAAAGATCTGGATATTATCCTACTTATACAAACTATGAAACCCTTTTGGAAACATTTAAACTTAAAACTTTGAAATTTAGAAGAGACATTGCAGGGTTAATATTTCTGTATAAGGTATTGCATTCGATTATTGATGATATTAATATTACAACAAATGTATCATTTTATGTACCCAATAAAATAAGCAGATTCAGGAGGCTTTTCTTCACCTCCAGAGTAAATACGGAAATCCATAAAAATTCACCATTACACAGAATTATGTATTTATATAACAAGCTTCATCATTTCGATGTAGATATTTTCAACATGTCTGAAACTCAATTTAAAAATGCTACAACTAAATTGGTAACAGTAGTATCGTTGCTGTAATTAGGAATAGTAAAAAAAATTACTTACCATACCACCTTCACTTTTTTTTTCTTTCTTTCTTCTTCTTTTTATAATTGTTTCTATTCCTTATAGTAGTTTATGTTCATTTATGTTTTTCTTGTATTTTATTTGAATGTGTATATTATTATATGTAAACATCTATGTATGATGAACATTGTAATTGGGCTTCCAAGCCTGTTATGTTCATAAGAATAAATAAATAAAAAAATAAATAAATAAATTACCGAACAGAGTAATAAGTCTTGCTGCACAGGTATTTTTTAAGGACAAACTTACATTTTTCTACATTCCTGGAATATAATAATTAAAAATTGTACCACATTCATAATTAACTTCTTATGTTAGCGTCAGTCATAAATTTCTCAAAGAGCTCTTACCTGCACTGCTAGTTGTTTGCAAAGCAGCACTTCTGGGCATTCTCAGCATCTTAGCCGAGAAATCTCCCCAGTCAGGATCTGTCAATTAAAACATTTATTAATATTATTATTTATTTATGCCAACAAACTTACTGTTGGTGTTTTTAAACACACAAGCCAAACATTACGAACTGGTTTGAGAATTTAATGCCATTCTGGCAGTTTGTCACAATAGCTCAGTGGTTAGAGCAGCCGCCCGGTAAGCGGAAGGTCTGTGGTTCAAATCCCAGTTGTGGCATTGAATTTTTAAGTTCCAGTTCTACCTCTCAAAATTTATTAATATACTTGTTATATTCCTCTACCCTTTGCATTCCTCATTACATAGGACCCGAAGTAAAAACTAAATTGTATGTCTTAGCTCCTATGTATCCAAACAAGTTTAGAAAACAGTGTGTGCATAGCATGTGAGCTGCACAGATTTTATATAACGATGAACAGGAATGTATGAAATTTAATATTTCCTGCCAAATCACAGCAGGAAATTTTCCTTCACTCAACTATCCCTTTACTGAGAGTGTTATGTTCTCAAAAGAACTAGGTTTATTATAACATTCAGAGACACCTTCAGTCTCATGTAGTGAGGTATACATGTGTGCACAGAAACTTCCTACATAAAACTATTTATTTTCGCTTTCCAACTGCAACTAGCTATGTAGTCAATAAAACCACAATTTTGTCATGAAGAAGTACTCTTTTCAAAAAAGAAAACAAAAGTGTGTTAGATTTAGAAATAAAATTGAGAAAAGGATTTACTCTATAAAACTGAAATTCGATTTGATTGACCCTTAAGGTTTTGAATAGAGTATGGTCACGGAATCGCTATTTAATTTGCATATACATAATTTCTGTGTTGCACAAAGTATACATGTAATTAATGACAACTACAGGGAAATATACTGTGGGACCTAAGCTGCAAAGCGTAGCCGAAAAATGTTTTTTTTTGCATGCAGAGGAGAGTAAAGTCTGCACCTATAAAATGACGGGAAAGCATTGCCGAAACAAGAATGAAGATAAAATCCAGTGATAGCCAGTACTACTTATTAACTCAGGATTACTATCACATACCCTGTAATTCTTAACATAAGTCCTTCCCTCCATCATACTGTACTGGGTTACCATAAGCTATACACAACCAGTAACTGAGATGTATTTAAATAACCACAATCAGACATTCATGCACAAGTCTCTGGCTCTACTGTGGAATGGAGTGAATACCTGAGCACAAAACTTATTTCACTATTGAGAAAAACGTATATTAAGTTAAAAAGGCCCAGGAACCTTCCAAAAGTACACATGTAGCCTCCTGACCCAAAGACCATATCAAATCCTACACTCAGGAATCATAATTTTGTCTCCATATAAAATCAGTAGGATAACGTTAAATTACTTGATAACTAATGGCAATTGTTCATGTAGCCTATACAATAAAGGCAATTTAAAAAATTTAGCATTTTATCTATTGACAGACTAGAAATTCAAAGAATGAGTTTAGCAAACATAGTTCTGTAAAATTCAAAACTACATGAAGCACAATTCAATACAAAAAGCTGCACGACTGTAATTTTTGTTTGGAGCTGCCCCTTTACTTTTGAATGAGTGAGTGAATGAGTGTGTTTAAATACTTGAGGGGTAAAGCTGCTGGATCATATTGGTAGTTTGGTACACGTGGCAGTTTTATAGATTTGTCTTACCTTGTGCTACAACTGCTTCAGCAGATTCAGCGGCTGAAGTGCTGGGAATATCCCAATCAGTATTTGGGACAGCAATCACCTCCACAGTGCCAGCTGGTTCATCTGTAATACCATTATACACTAGTACAACACAATTACTCATGTTTACTCTAAGTTACAAATATGAAAAACTACTGCAATCCTCACCAATCAGATCACTGTCTGAAATAGATTCCAGTCCAGTGCTTGTGCTATCCATCACTTAATTGAGGAAATCCTCTGCTGGTGATGGTTTTGGAGATGGAGGCTTCCCTCCTCCTGTGCCATACAGCATCTTCTTTCTTTCTGCATCTGCCTGCCGAGCTCTCTTTTTCAACGCTTCATATTTTTCTCGAAGCTGTAGGGGTGTTCGCTGGTTGGTCATTTGAGAGTTGAATTGGGTGGTAATGAGCTCCCAAGCTCTCTCCTAAAATGCCAAAATTACCAAATGAATATTATACTTTGTAAGGCTTTAAAGGTTTGAAACAAAAGTGTAATAAATGTAACACACACACCCACCTTCTCCTTCCACGTGGCAGCTCCTGTGGCTTTATTTTCCACCACAGCTTTATTCTGTTGAATAAGGTCCAACAGCACCATATTCTCCTCTTCAGTGTAATTAGCCGAACGCTTCCTCTTATTGCTGGCTTCCATTTGAAATGTAGCCTAATAACTATAATACTAACACCTAACGCCAACTAACCTAACACTAAGCAGAAATCTAACCTATACAATATTTTCAATAAATTAACGAATAACTAAATAATACTAAGTTAAAATTTATCAGGAATAAATAGTAATGAAAATATAACGAGATTAATTAAGAAAAAGTATATAAACTGCTCATTGACGCCTATTTGCAATTAAAAATTTTCGATACAGTTCACGCACGAGAGAGCGTTACAAGCGTGGCAAAAGCCTAGTGAAAAATGTTACCAACTGTTTGCATGACATCAAAATCCTCAGGAGAGTAAACCTACAGTCAAATTGAGTTCGTAATATGAGGCGCCGAACTTAACTAACAGTTAGCGATAACTGAGAGGTAACAGACCGTAGCTAGTAACCGGAGATCGAAATACAGGCCCTAAATGTTGAATAGTAAAATAATTCAAGAATAGAAGCAGAGAAAGAGAGAGAGAAACTGTGAACTGAAACTTGATTAAAATTATCAGAATTTTTATGAACATTTATTAGTTAGTATGAAACTTAAAATAAGTGATTTACTGTGCTGGTGTTGCTTATTGGATTCTGTTCTTGTATATCCAAGTATATCATTCATGGTTTGTTTAGAATGTACTCTAAAAGGTTTTTTCTTGCTTTTCTCGATATCTTAGTTTAACCTTTCTTTCCAACTGCTCTTCAATCATTTCTGACAAAAATGCACTTTTTTAAATTCTTTTATTGCATCCAGTAATGAAAATTATGCTTCTCCCTTCTATAAAATAGTTTTGAAAATAAGTTTCTAATTGCCTGCATGTAAGTTTAAGTAATTTTGATGAACACGCAGCTGCAGTTTTTTCTCTTTACCTGATTATCCTCAATTTATGCACAACCCCTAGGGCTTGCAAGCGAGTGCGTAGGTTTAGACGCCTATCAGGGAGCACAGGAACCTATGGACCAGACAGAGTGAAGATCTGGAAGTGGATGGTTAGTAGGAGAGTGAGGAAGAGGATGATATGAAATGCAGGAAAAATCAATGATTGGAAAGGTGATGGAGCAATTGGTGGAATCAATGGCAGGGGAAGCTGGAGAATCTGGAGAAAACCTGCCCTGATGCAGCTTCGTCCACCACGAATACCACATACAGGTCTCTGGGATGGAACCCTGGCCACCTAGGTGGTAATGGAATGCTCTAACCACTCGCCCATGGTGCCGCCCACATGCAGCTGCAGTGCTGATCAAAATGCACGGCATTTTCTATTCATACCCGGAATGAATTTGAACCAAACAGCCCTAAACCAAATGGAGTCAGTTTCATTCAAAAATGTAGATATCTTCTTCATCATCATCACCACCACCACCATCACCGTCACCGCCACCGCCACCATCATCATCGTCATCATCCTCCTCCTCCTCCTCCTCTTCTTCTTCTCTTCATTTACTTTCAAATTTTATTTCCATTCTTGACATTCATTATTTTTTGCAATTACTGTACTATAGTTTCCTTTATGTATTGCCAAAAATACACATAGGTTTTCTCAATATTCCATAACTTGATTCCGTATTTTATAGAGCTGATCTGTTTTAATTTGGTGGAACTTGTCATATCCTTTAAGTGTTTAATATTTATTGTAGACAACTCATCAGCTGATGTCTACTCATACATTTCTACCTGATCAGATTTAAAAAAAAAAGCCCCCTAGCCTGCGCAACTGCAGGCCAGAGGGCTCCTGTATCCTATATCCTGATCAGATGCAGAAATTGCCAACTTCAAGTTATGGTTCTGAATTCACGCAAGGATCAGATCTGAACTACTAGAATATTATGTGTGATGATTTGCTGAAGTATATGAATTGACCTATAGACACCTTTAGTTTCACTTAACTCACTTTTGATCCAGATGCATTTAGAAGACCACCATCTTCATTATCAATGGTTTCTTGACTGGTGTTTGAAGAGGAAGAATCTGTTGCGGTTGTAACTATGCTGCTATTTGGGTTACTGGATGTAAACTTGTACTTCAAAACTCATGGCTGCATAAACATGCTTCTTTATTTTAATTTAAAAGGTGAGTTAATTAATAACACTGAACAACACTTACAACATATTTTTCCGGGACGCGTTTCGAAGGTAACTTTCCTCCATTATCAACCGGACAATAACTGGGTTTCCATGGTGCTTGATGGTGCAGATGGTGATGCTTCTTCTGGTGTTTCTTCTGGTGGCGGTTCGATGAACTTACTGAAAATGTCTCTCGGAGGAATGTCGAAATTAAATACTCGGTTTCTATTTTTTAAAATAAAGATTTGTTCCCATGTGGACAGTTCTTGTTTTCCGGTTATGTGTTTAAGAAGTTTCGGTTCTAGCTTTATGTCATGATTTTTTGTAAGAATGTTCACCTAGCCATGAATTTTAAAACACTAAAACACATGACATTCAACTAAGAGACATGAAGCTCATCAGCTCGGAGAAATTTCATGCCAGATTGTACCATGAGACGATAGAAATATACAAACACAAGGCAAATTTCAACCACAAAGAAGAGTGGAGTAGGCTACACAGGACATGCATACCAGCACTAGAGTACCTAAAAATCAAAAAACGGCCTACAGCAATGAGTGGCGATGAGAAACACGACAGAACTGGGAGCACTGGTATTGGATATTTGCCAACCAATCAATGACAAGGGGCAGTACACCTCGTATATATAAGGGAGGCAGACTCTCTGTCCTTCACTCATCATTGGATCCTCTGAAGATGCTCCACACAGACTTGAGCAAAACGTCAGGAGCAATTCCTACAGGTCGGCCATGGCCTACAAGCCCGGAAGATGTTTTATGCCAAATGCACACCAGCCGTGAAAGCCTAAGCACATACATACTACATGCAGAGGTGAATTACACTGGCCTGGACTAAGTTTTAGAGTATGAAATTTATTCTACTAGATAAACATATCAACACAAGATCAGACATTCTGCAAATCTGTGTCATCCTGATTCTCTTATACGGAAGCCAAACCTGGACATTCACCAAAGCACAGATCCAAATGATACAAGTGAGCCAGAGCAAACTGGAAAGGAGACTATAGGCTGTTACACTCAGAGACAGGATGACGAACGAGGAGCGAGACAGAGGAGTGCAATATAGGATGCGACAACCAATGTTAGGAGGACCAAATGGGGAGGCCACGTGGCCAGAATACACCAGGATAGGTGGACCTATGTAACAACGGTATGGGACCCAAGATGACGGAAAAGGAACAGAGGATGCCCCCGGAAGTGATGGGTGTCCAGTGAATGAGAATGGTGAGAGACAGAGTAAAGTGGAGTGAATGTGGGAGAGGATAAAAGCATAGTGATCGATAATGCAGTGGAAAAGAGTAGAGCAAAAAGTGTGTGTGTGTTCAGAATATCAGTAGCAGGGGAAGATAGACACAATCACAATCATGTAACCAGCAAGTAGGGGCAGTAAGGAAGGTGCAAAAACAAGACTGTCCAAGGGAAATTTAACTCACAAAGACTAGCTCACTCTGCGAGTACTACTGAGCTAACCCTACCATAGGTGGTAGGAGGCCCTTGCTCGACAGGGATCTTACGGGCTTGTTAATTCGTTTTACATGCAGAGTACATCCTGAAGTTTACATCCAGCAACCCAGATAGCAGTTGAGAAACTGTTGATAATGAAGACAATGGTCCTCAAAACATTTCCAGATAAAAGTAAGTTAAGTGAAACTGGAAGTGCCTATAGGGCGACTCAAATACTTATACAAATCATTTGAAGGGTTTCACAGTTTATATTACCTCGCATATGTTAAGTTGAATACTATGTGTGACACTGAGTGATGAGCTTTTGGACTCTGGTGGATATATATAATTATTGACTTATTACTGGAAATGCCTTTACTATCTGATTTATCTCCTTGTTTTGAGAGTTGTATTTTGCATGCCCCATTTTAGTTAACACGGGTTGTGTTTATATTAGGACATAGTTATATTAAACTTAGAATCTAAAATTTTAGTTTCCCTATATGTTGTTGTTACTGTTAGCTAATGCTGGATTTCTGACAATGAAGTCATTAATCCTCTTGCTCTCCAATATTTTTCAATGATGGATAGGGTGCTAGAAGTGGTCGGGCATATTGGAAGGTGGGCTCGGTCCATTTCCTCTTGCAGATCACACAGAGGACACAGTGGTGAAGAATATATCCCAATTGGGTTTAAATGTTTTGCCAGACAATCATGTCCTGTAATCAACCTGAAGGTTGCAACTGCCATTTTTCGTGGATACTCAAGGTTTCGCTATATACCTCATACTAATTTTCCTATCATATTAGCAACCTAATTATTCTCCCTGGTGTCCCCTGTTTTCCATAGCCATTTTTTTCTCACCTTGCTAATAAACTTTCCAACTTTTATTATGTTTTCTTCTGATCTTGGATTCCAGATTCTTCTACCCCTTATTTGATTTGGTATGTTCTCCCACTTATGCAGAAGGAATTCATCTCTCCAATATTTTGTTTACTGACAGTCAAAATTATAATGCTAAGTGCTTGTCTTCTTTTTCACACATTGGACATCTCCCCTTTATATAACCATTCCTTATGCCCCTTGAGTGTGTTACTCCTGTTCTAACCCATGCCAACCCTCCTCTTCCTACTTTATCACAGATTTCAATATGTTTTCCTCTGTCCCAATTATTTTTCAGTGTTTTATATAATTTCAGAGATCTCTTGTTATTAAGATTAGCCCACAATTCCAGTGTCCAACTCTTTTGACCAAACTTTTTCTATCCAATGGAATTGTACACAAAATAAACATGTCTGTCACACTATGATTCATTTTGGTCCAATACAAATGACAGTTCGCGTAGCAAGCGCGAGAAATAAACCAAAATATTAATTTAGCAATTGCTATATTAAGTATAGGTTTGGGATATATTTCCACAAGTCTCAGTAGGAAGAAAAGAAGAATTAAAAGTAAAAGAGGTTGTCATGGTTACAAAGAAGAGAACAGGACACAGGCCGAGCTATGTTGGGCCTACAACAAAACAAATTGAGGTTAGAGGATCTGGAAAACTATTACCATTTTCTACGAATTGACGGGAGATTTATTTCTCAACCTTTTACATCATGTGGAAGTCAAAATTACAATCCAGGACACAAATATGAGACAAACGCGAAAGAGATGAGGAACAATTGTAATGATTTTAATCTTAGTATGGATGGACAGGAGATTTGAACTTATTTCATAACATAAAATTTAAACATACTGTTAACTGGATTTCTTATTATTTATAAAGTATAGCTATGTAATAACCACCTCAGTAACGGTCACGGAAATTCCTTAATGTATCTTCCAGAAAAAATTAAACGTTTTATTAAAATATCCATCACATTAAAACTGCCACGAGCAGTACATACACAACAGCTGACTGCATGTTGCGTGCGCAGTCCGCCATATTGTTACGTTACTGTCGCTGATTGGCTATTTTCAAGTTGTTGGATGAAAAAAATTAGATGCAACTCACTCGCATTGTATACAAACAGATTGGATACAAAAGATAGGATAGAAATTGTATGCAACAAAATCGTATTCAACTCTCGATGTCTCACAATGTTCTTTTGTTGCATACAATGCTTTGGATCAAAAAGTTGGACAGTGGGACATCGGCATAATTCCTCTTTTTCATTATCTTCAATTCTTGTTTTCATTTATTTCCATGATCCCTCCTCTATTCTTCCACTGTCTAGCCATAAAGATCCCATACCTATTTCCTTAGAATTTTTGAAGTTTATATATCCAAGTCTCTCTCCCCTTTATGCTTGCTTGTACTACCAAACACTGTTTAACAGTATGGTGGATAGTGTTAGACAAGTGGATCTCAAAAATATTATATAAAATGATACAGTAAAGGCTATGTTCCTAATAAAATTCAGAACTTGCAGCTTGCCTTTCTGTTTAATAGTATGCAGGAGTTCACAATTTTCAAATTCACTTTAAATTGTACAATAAGTTATGCTATGTTGATAGTGATATGGGTGATTGGTTCTTATCTTCATTCATTGCAATGCACAGTAGGCCAGCTGGCAGTCAAAATGTGACAAAAGCAATTTTATGGAACAATTAATCTCAGTAATAAGTAGAAATTAATATTAACAGCTTTGAGACACATACCAGTGCATAAATGTAATATAGGTATATTTAGTGGTCTTATCTCAAATAAATGGATGCATTTTATGAACTTCTTTTGTAAGCAATGAGAAACAGCGCTTCTAATAGAGCCATTATTTTGGAAGCAGAACTATTTCTGCAATCTCTATCCCCTGTGTAATTTAAAGATGATCTCTTATTATGCATGCAAAAAGAAAAACAGTTCTCTCAGGATAAAAGCATGTGAGAAATGTTAAATTTCAGTTTAGTTTCTGTAGTATTTCATTTCGAGCCAGGCAGAACCTTGAATATGTTCTTGCATTTTGTTTTCCCTGGAACTGCTAACGGATTATGCATACATAAGGTTTCCTGGTCCTTACCGATATAAGAATGGCAATCATCACTTGGCATTTCTTTCACTTCATTCCCATCATCGCACAACTGCTCAGATTTACTGGAATTATCTCAATTATTTCCGCTTCATCATTCCTGTCATAGAAATCAGCATAATCCTCTCTGTCGATGATTCCAGAAGACGCTCATTTCTTCTGGCATCAATCCCTTTCTTTGTGTGAATCTGGGAGACAATTAGGAAAATTGTAAAACGAAAGTAATCTTCACAACTAAATAGTAATTCACACAAAGTGTTTTTGCTAAATAAAGTTTGGGATATTTGAAATGTTCAGTAATGATTAGATTACATTTACTTATGACCAGGCGTGTACAACACAGAGTGCCGCCTTGGTGTATTTGTCCACTTTACACATCAGTCACATCGGTTATGATGGGCATAAAAATGTGTCAACAGTGACATTCTGCGCCTGATTAACCCACCAAAGAATATCTAGCACAATTTTGGTGTACTTGGTGCCCTAACTGAATTACTGAAGGAAAACTAAATTGGCAGTGCTTTATACCACCACGTACCCGCCACAGGGTTAAAGAATCTGATGGCACCAGCAAATTTTTCAGCAGATCACTCATTGTATTATGGCAAGAACTTTTCTTGTATGAGGCTGTTGGAATCTTTTAGTATCTTTGTTATGTGCGTCATGTGTCTCCTCAGACATTTGGGCAATGGATATCGTTACTGAATTTATGAGATCCATGAATTAGCACTTTGTGGACACTAGCAGAGAGCTAAAGCCAAGGGTACATCTTTACAAGTCATGCAGTTTCAAGCACATATTTATTTTTTTATTAGTACTAAGCTTCTTTACATATATAGATACAAGGAATATAACAAAGTGCTCAGCCAAGGCTGTTAACTTACCATAATCCTTATACAACTTCTACCAGCTACATATGTTTCTCTTAAAATTATAATTTGTTTATATCTCTTTCGAGTGCCCAGTACCATTTCTTTTTCATTTTATTTAAAAAATCTCCAGCTTTTTTATAGTCTTTGCTGAACATTTTAATTAATGCTACCTTCCTGTCCATTTTAAGCCATTTCTCATTAATACATTCTTTTCTCCTAACCTCTGTCCCTTTACATTCAAATATTATGTGCTCTAAATCTTCTTTAACCCCGCATATTGGGCACAGTTACTGCGTAAATCCTTTTCTCGTCTCCTTCAATCTCCACACACCCACTCTCACCCATGCTATACCCTCTCTTTGTTCTTTATTTAGTTTGTTTATATATACTTCTCTTTCCCACATACTTTTAATGTAATGTGCAATTCTAATGATCTTTTTCCAGCTTTGTCCCCAAACATTGTTTGTATTTCCATGTCTTCCAATCTTCTCCTAACTCCTTTCCAGAAACCCTTTACATTTTTTCCCTCATTCTCCAAAAATTGCCCCATACCATTGCTTTCCAGGTTATATTGTAACTGTAGCACCATCCAATGCCTTTTAAACTCTTTTCTTGATATTCTAAGCATTGTCTTAGCAGGTTCTTTTCATCTAGATTTAGAATTCTAAACCAAAACTTAAGTGCTCTCTCCATAATCACACCTTTCATTCCTACTCTGCCCATTTCAATTTGAGCAAATTCCTTTGCTGTAGTCCCAAAACTTCTCTTCAAAAAATCCTGTGTACTGCATCCACGGCTTCCCACCAACACTCCAGACCCCAAATTTCACTCCCATATAGCATTTTTGCTTCCACTGCCATCCAGCACATATACTCGTAAAACAAATGTGCTACAATTTATCTCCGTTCCAGAAGAAATTACTAAAACGCTTGTTTCATACATGAATTTGAATGTGTTTTGGCCCACAGTATTTTGTTGACGATGGTTGCAGATTTTGCCAGTACACAGTTTTTGTATCATCACCTCCTTGATCATAAAGCAAAAGCAGAGCAAAGGAGACCAAAACAATTTCTGCATCAGATAAATTCTTGATGACCTGTACTAACATCACACCCCCATTTGCTGAATAACCTTAGGTTACCCTATTAAAAAATCTGATGTGTTGCACTCACATGACTTTCTCTACTCTTGTACTAACCATTCCTATAAACTCTTATCCCTATATGTTCTTCGTGTTAGTTGAGATAAGCATTTCCAAAAATTATCTTATTTGCTTGTTTCCTTGTAGGTGCAAGGGAAATATGGGAGTACAGTAGCTTTT
This sequence comes from Tenodera sinensis, assembly GCA_030765045.1. Lineage (NCBI taxonomy): Eukaryota > Metazoa > Arthropoda > Insecta > Mantodea > Mantidae > Tenodera > Tenodera sinensis. The sequence goes on from CM060962.1 coordinate 306,234,160, forward strand.
GAGTGATAGTCAAATGTTTTAAAACTTTCACATTCTGTTCTCCTTGCACTGTAAATATATAAAGAAAACTGAATATCAATGTTCCATTTGACAGAAGTTCTCCAAAACTCACACAAATAACAAGGGATATCTCCAAAATAGTTCACTCTATAAATATTTTAATTAGGCTTAAATTGTGTATTTTAGCAAGATCTACATTTTCTGTAGATTAATGACTTCATTGTCAGAAATCCAGCATTAGCTAACAGCAACATTTTCTGTACAGTAAGATTTGGTCTCTCTGTGCAGAAGTTGTCCAAAGTAAATACGACTACAGGCAGACACAGACAAGAAAATATGAGAAAATATCCTTGCTTTTGCTACGAAGAAAATTGAGCTCCCATCACTTAATGTCAGAACTGAAGGACTACTTTAAGATGCTTCTCCCTTTATTGAATGAAATGGTGTGCCAAAAGCTTACACAAAAGTATTATTAAGTAGCGAGCAAAAACTAAAGTGCAAGTACCTTAAAGTTCCGCCAATCCAAACCCTGCTAATCCGACAATCTGCTTAATTCAAACAGGGCTATGAAAAAATATCTGCCAAATTTATTTTGAATCTTAAAACAGGACAAAATAAAGATTAAGATTAAACTGGCTTTTCCAAGTAAAATCATAAATGTATTAGCACAGAAAAATATGAAAAAATGCTACAGGAGTAAACAGTGAATCTGCCAGCTATCTTATACACAAAAACTAAAAATCTGATGTGTTGTACTCACATGACTTTCTCTACTCTTCTACTAACCATTCTTACAGACTCTTATTCCTATATCTTCTTTGTGTTAGTTAAGATAAACATTTGTACAAATTATCTTATTCCTTATTTCCTTGTAGGTAAAAGGGGAATATTAGAATACAGTACGCTTTGTGCCATAGTCAAATCTTTTAATGGTTTGACATTCCGTTCTCTCTGCACACTTAACATATAAAAAAATGAAAGATAATGTTCCATTTCATGAAAGTTTTCAAGTTTTCTGAAGCTCACACACATAACAAGGAATATCTCCTAAATGGCTCACCCTACAAGAAAATTTATTCAGACATAAAATGTCGATTTTAGCAAGATCTACATTTTTTGTGTAGTATGATTTGGACTATCTCTAACGGTTTACTAGTTATGCAAAAGTCATCCAGAGTAAATACGACTGCAGGGGCTATGGCCAGATAATTCAAGGTATACATTTCATTTGTCATAAAAATATCTCAAACATATGACATTTTAATCAAAACCGTTAGAGGCATTTTCAAGAAAATCAAAATTTTCCAAAAAGTTTCCATGTAAAGGGTAGTTTAGGTGGGGTTATTTTCTTCAAAATCTTTGTGTCACATTCTTGGAAGACATTAAACTTAAATACCAAATTTGGTTTTTAACCGACTTTTCATTTTTGAGTTATGTTGTCCACTGATAGACAACACGGACCTTTTTCTAAAAATGTTTTTTTTGGATTCAGGGGGTTTCAAGACATATACTTTCAGTGAAATCTCAGCATCGAACTTTTGGGTGGAATACATTACTTCCCCTACTTACCAGTAGAGAAAGTAAAAATGGAAGGCCTAGACCTACTAACAACGTGCATAACAAAGTTTGAATGCAATTTGTTTTACGTTAGCAAGAAAGCAAAATGGAAAAGCTAATCAATACTTAAGAAGTGAAGTCAGTGATCTTCTTTTGATGCAATACACTGAAATTACTTGAAGAGGTAATGTTTTGCCAACTTTCATTCCGACTTTCAGCAGGCACTCATGACTCTGCTTATGAAAACATTACAGTAATTGGTTTTCGAGCCTCAGAATTTAGTTGTAAAATAAATTACAGAGCACTGTACTAATTTCGTATGTTGAATCATTTCAACACATAAATGCTTTAAGCTCAATATGTTTTCGTATTTAATGAGAATCCACCTGATCCGAATTTTTGCTAATCAGAACATGGTTTGGTCCCAATTAGTTTGGCTAAGTGAGGCTCTACTGTATAATTTGCTTGTACATTTACCGCTATTCCATGTTTAACACAGCAAAACCACATGTAACTTACATATATTGACGGAAAATCAGTACAGAAGTAACTTATCAGGAGATATTTCAACATACAGGTACAATATGTATTTAAATTGTTGGGTTAGCTCCAGTCCATATAAACACTGTAAAAGGCTTGGTACAAATGAACATTTAAATTCAGTGGAAAATATTGAGTGTAACTCAATTTATTATAGTGAAGTGTGAGTCTCTAATTACTTTGTAATTTGTGGATTTAAATTCACACTTCTTTACATTATTTCCACATATAAATTAACAGGGTGGTGCCATGGCCGAGCGGTTAGAGCGCTCATCTACCACCTAGGTGACCCGGGTTTGATCCCAGGGATCCACATGTGGTATTCGTGGTGGACAAAGTAGCGTCAGGGGAGGTTTTCTCCGGGTGCTCTGGTTTCCCCCGCCACTCATTCCACCAATTGCTCCATTATCACCTTTCCAGTCATCAATTTTGCGTGCATTTCATATCATCCTCTTCCTCACTATCATATCTGGTGATTGGCTGACCACACGCTTCCAGGTCTTCACTCTGTCCGGTCCATAGGTTCCTGTGCTCCCCGACAGGCGTCTGACTCTAGGCACTGGCTTGTAAGTCCTCACTCTCATACTGACCACTCACTTCCAGGTGTTCACTCTGTCCGGTCCATAGGTTCCTGTGCTCCCCGACAGACGTTTGACCCTAGGCACTGGCTTTCAAGTCCTCACTCTCATACTGTGACTTTGGTGGGTGTAAAGTAAAGAAGACAGATGTAGTCGAGATAAAGAAACACTTTTATTTCCGTAAACAGTAACTTTGTACACTCGTTGCAACAGCAAGAAAGTCTCTACCGATTCACCAACAGCACGGCTCCGAATTAGTAACACAAAAACTGTCCCTTCTCACACTTTACCGCTATTTATATCTCCCAGGCACTATTCTGGAAACTTCAGGAAAGTTCAGTTATTATTGAGGTGAATTACAAGGCAGAAAATTCCAGAAGTCTCTATCCCTTTCTCTCTTTCGGCAAGAGCCCCAACAATGCGGCCATTCTCTGTCTCTTTCCTTCGGCTCCTTTGCGGTAGTGCCGACAATAATGCGATGGGCGACACTACTGATCACCCACTTCCAGGTCTTCACACTATCTGGTCCATAGGTTCCTCTACTCCCCGACAGGCGTCTGACTCTAGGCACTGGCTTGTAAGTCCTCACTCTCATACTGACCACCCACTTCCAGGTCTTCACTCTGTCCTGTCCATAGGTTCCTCTACTCCCCGGCAGGCGTCTGACCCTAGACACTGCCTTGTAAGTCCTCACTCTCATACTGACCACCCACTTCCAGGTGTTCACTCTACCGGTCCATAGGTTCCTGTGCTCCCCGACAGGCATCTGACCCTAGGCACTGGCTTGTAAGTCCTCACTCTCATACTGACCACCCACTTCCAGGTGTTCACACTGTACAGTCCATAGGTTCCTGTACTCCCCGACAGGCGTCTGACCCTAGGCACTGGCTTGTAAGTCCTCACTCTCATACTGACCACCCACTTCCAGGTGTTCACACCATCCGGTCCATAGGTTCCTCTACTCCCCGACAGGCGTCTGACCCTAGGCACTGGCTTGTAAGTCCTCACTCTCATACTGACCACCCACTTCCAGGTGTTCACTCTGTCCTGTCCATAGGTTCCTGTGCTCCCCGACAGGCGTCTGACTCTAGGCACTGGCTTGTAAGTCCTCACTCTCATACTGACCACCCACTTCCAGGTGTTCACTCTGTCCTGTCCATAGGTTCCTGTGCTCCCCGACAGGCATCTGACCCTAGACACTGGCTTGTAAGTCCTCACTCTCATACTGACCATCCACTTCCAGGTCTTCACACTGTCCAGTCCATAGGTTCCTGTGCTCCCCGACAGGCATCTGACCCTAGGCACCGGCTTGTAAGTCCTCACTCTCATACTGACGACCCACCTCCAGGTCTTCACACTGTCCAGTCCATAGGTTCCTGTGCTCCCCGACAGGCATCTGACCCTAGGCACTGGCTTGTAAGTCCTTACTCTCATCCTGACCACCCACTTCCAAGTGTTCACTCTGTCCGGTACATAGGTTCCTCTTCTCCCCGACAGGTGTCTGACTCTAGGCACTGGCTTGTAAGTCCTCACTCTCATACTGACCACTCACTTCCAGATGTTCACTCTGTCCTGTCCATAGGTTCCTGTGCTCCCCGACAGGCATCTGACCCTAGGCACTGGCTTGTAAGTCCTTACTCTCATCCTGACCACCCACTTCCAGGTGTGCACTCTGCCCGGTCCATAGGTTCCTCTGCTCCCTGACAGGCGTCTGACCCTAGGCACTGACTTGTAAGTCCTCACTCTCATCCTGACCACCCACTTCCAGGTGTGCACTCTGCCCGGTCCATAGGTTCCTCTACTCCCCGACAGGCGTCTGACTCTAGACACTGGCTTGTAAGTCCTCACTCTCATACGGACCACCCACTTCCAGGTATTCACTCTGTCCTGTACATATGTTCTTGTGCTCTCCGACCAGGGTCTGACCCTAGGCACTGGCTTGTAAGTCCTCACTCTCATACTGACCACCCACTTCCAGGTTTTCACACTGTCCAGTCCATAGGTTCCTGTGCTCTCCGACCAGGGTCTGACCCTAGGCACTGGCTTGTAAGTCCTCACTCTCATCCTGACCACCCACTTCCAGGTATTCACTCTGTCCTGTACATATGTTCTTGTGCTCTCCGACAGAAGTCTGACCCTAGGCACTGGCTTGTAAGTCCTCACTCTCATCCTGACCACCCACTTCCAGGTGTTCACTCTGTGCTGTCCATATGTTCTTGTGCTCTCCGACCAGGGTCTGACCCTAGGCACTGGCTTGTAAGTCCTCACTCTCATCCTGACCACCCACTTCCAGGTATTCACTCTTCCTGTACATATGTTCTTGTGCTCTCCGACCAGGGTCTGACCCTAGGCACTGGCTTGTAAGTCCTCACTCTCATCCTGACCACTCACTTCCAGGTGTGCACTCTGCCCGGTCCATAGGTCCCTCTGCTCCCTGACAGGCGTCTGACCCTAGGCACTGTCTTATAAGTCTTATAAGTCTTATAAGGTCTTATAAGGGGATGGTAATCAGAAGAAGATGAAGAAGAATCAAGAGAAAGTTCAATTATTTACCACAGCAATTAATACTGGCAAAATGAATGTTCATTGTATCAGAAATTTAGAAGATAGAAGAATTTAAACAAGTGAGATGAAGTTAAAGAGGGTTTAAATTAGGAGAGGCTTTGTTTAATTAGAGTAAAGGATTTATGAAGAAGTTTAGGTTGTGAAGAGACAAAGGGAAGCAATAATTACAACAAGAAGTCTTGCAAAATACAGTGTGCACACACGCATACTCACTCACACACGAATAAAATGAAATTACATTATATGTTAATTATTTTTTTTATGCCAAACAACTTACTGCTGGTGTTTTTAAAGCCATGTGTGGGCAAAATTTGACAGGCAGAATCAGGTCTGAAAAATTCAATGACATAGCTGAGATTTGAACCACGAATCTTCTGTTTCATGCACGGCTATTCTAGCCACTGTGCTACCGTGGTCAGCTTGCCAGTATGACATTTGTTATATTGGACATGTGTTATATTGGTATTTTTTGAATGAGGGAAAACAAGTGAAGATGTTAAATTAAGAATGGATGTAATATTTTTGAAAATAAGTGGTTTACATGGATACGTAGAGGACTTTCTAGGAATGCTTCTCTTTTTAAAGGGGGAGGTTTCAGAGGACCTCAGAGTGTGTATTTCTGCTGGAATCACAATGATTAATTTTTGAATGGAATGTAATACACACCACTTCTACCTAGTAAATGGTAGAGAACGTAAAAATAATGTAACTCGTACAAATTGGCATGCTTTGTTCTACATGGACGCGATGAATCAGGAAATAGAAAGGAGAACCAAGGATCTTAAAGACTCACTTTTGATGTTAAATAGCATGCTCATTTGATCATATTTAGTGTGCTCTTAAAGATGGTGGATTAGGGTATTTCTACACTTAAGCTCACAATTTACACCTCATTGTAGTTTCTCTGATATGAACTTACTCGGAGGAAGTGGGTATTGTGTATGTGATCTGTATATGGAGAGAGAGGGGGAAATACAGGGAGAGAAAGGGGGAGGGAGAGAGAGGGAGGCAGAGAGGGAGAGGGAGGGGGCCAGAGTGAGGGAGGGAGAGAGTGGGAGAGAAATGGAGAGAGGAAGGGAGAGGGAGGGAGAGACAGAGAGGCTGGGAGAGGGAGAGGCTGGGAGAGGGAGAGGCTGGGAGAGATAGGGAGAGAAAGGGAGAGAGGGAGGGAGAGGAGGAGAGAGACGGGAGAGTGTCAGACCAACTCAACGTGGAATGTGTTAGTTCCATGACACTAGGGTAGGTTGTGGTTTTTACGCTAGGGCGCCAAGTTAGAATATCAGTTGGGATGAGAATCCAATAGCCAGTTTTATGAAACCTGTCTCCTATCCAAAGAGGAATACTGGTAACTTAAGTTTTATGGGTCCAAGGCTCAGTTGACCATTGGTTCCATAACTTTCAAGTTTCTGTTATGACCTACCTAGTTACTGGTCATTAAATTACTAAGGAAAAGTAATATTTTGGTTCGTAATTGCAGGTTACTGAAGTTTGCTGCAGAAAGTCCAGTGGAAACTAGCACAACGATTGGTCTTTTGGACGTTGTGTTAAGTAAGGAAGTAAAATATTTGAAACGGAAGGAAGAAAGCCTAATGCCAGAGTACAAATTTTGGTGTGTTGTAATCAAAAGTATGATCTGAAGCTTTCCTGGCAACGAACACATTCAAGATGTTCTTGGGCTTCAAGTCAGGTGTAGTGATGAAGAGCCATCAACATTTCGGGGGTGTACATCTCTCCCATCATCAGGATGAGGAATGACTTACAAGAGTGAAAGGACCAGTATATGTACTGTCCACTAGTACGTACCAAGTAGAAAACACCCAGTTAATGTGGAGGTGGTTCGATGCTCCATTGGAATCTATGTTTTCTGAGCTGGTCAATCTCCAACTTTAAGGCTGGTTTCCAGGAGGGACTAAACTGCAATCCAGCATCCCAGTTCAGTGTGATCTTCTCAGAGAAGGACAGAGCCTCTTTAACCCTCCATTCCCAGAAACTGCAACATTTTGCCATAATGGTCGTTTCTTTGAAGTTAGCTCTGTGGTCTTTTTCAAAGCAGCGCTCTGCCAGCCCTGACTTTTCAGGCTGCATTAAGTGTATGGACCATTCATGCTCCTTGACTGGTGGAAATGGTCCTGCTGGTTTGCCCTATGTACGGCATCCCGCATTCACAGGGGATGCGGTATACCCCTGGTACACTAAGCAGTTTGTCCTTTACCATCTCACTAGGCGTTTGATCTTCAAAGGCGGTTTGTGGATGGTTCTGATATTGTGTTTAACAAGAATTCTACTGATTCTACCAGATAAATTGCCAGTATATAGAATGCAGGCAGTGGCGGCAGGCTTGTCTGATGTTTGTTACGATTGTGGTTTTCTTTTCCTGGCCTTGGAGACTGAGGATTCAATATCATCTACGGAGTAGCCATTTTGGCAGAAAGTGTGCCTCAGGTGCTGTAGTTGTTGCTGTAGGTGGTTGGGATTGGAGGTAGACACAGCTCCGTGGGCCAGATTTCTGTAAGGATGTACACAGAAACTGGATAATTTTATTAATTACTCCAACTTCACCTATTGGAGGCTACTTAAAATAAGAAATATGCAAAACAATTTAGAAAGATTAAATCACAAGAATAATAAGGAGGAATAAGGGCTTACGTCCAAATTGACCTTACCTAATTAGTTCATGCTTTGGTCGGCGGCAGGCTGTTCATGTGAAAGAGCCGCCAGCATCTGAGCCAAGTGTGTTATTAGACAAAAAAAAGAACAATAGAAAAGAAAAAACTGACTATGAGGCATGTGGAGGCATAAGGCTGCAGCAAGCCACAGAAAATTGATGGAGGTCCTCTGGTTTTGAGATTTACTCAAGGTTAGGTTATGGCTAGTGTGTGTATCTGATTTGATTTCAAATAGTGAGTACGATTTCACAGTGTACTACTTCCAGTTTGTTAAATTAAATGAGTATAATATTACAAATTGTGCAGTAAAATAGGCGAGAGCAAACTTTATATGGTTGATAAATTGAAAACTATGTCAATATTTAACAACACATTTTGCTCTAACTTATAATAATTTTAACACAGGACCAGTGTTGCAGAGGATCCTCTCCTAAACTAGTCTGTTAAAATTATTACAAGCAATCTAAAATAATAACGAATTATAAACTAAAAGCTCTGGAAGAGCTTGCAATATTACTAAGATAAGTCAAACTTTTAGTTTCTAATTTGTTCTATTTTAGACTCTGTTGCTTCACTGTTAATAGCTTCAGTTTTTCCTTAATTATTACAAGTAAGCTGGAGCAAAATATGCTCTTACATATCAACATAGCTTTTCAGTTTATTGATATGCTCCACTATTTTAAACACTTCATTATCATCAGTTTTATATTTTATATGGTTGCCTAAATCTTAGGTTCCTTGATAATGCACAGATTTGATTTGGTAACACGTGTGTTTAGAAGGGAAACTAAAAGTACTGCTATTTTTGCAGATTACACTAGTGCACATAGTTTGGAACTTTCTTCTGTGCATACATAGTATTAACAAAGTAGAGGACTTTACTGACATTTAGCAATGAATTTTGTATATAAGAAAGTTTTTTGAAAGGGGAAGTTGTGTTGGTTAAATGTTTGCATCTCCTCTTAAACTCTGTGAGATATGTATTTTCATTTCCTAAAATCCACTTCCTTCAATGTTCATTCAGAAGGTATTTATGGTACCATTACTGAAGAATGAAATGGATGTATCAGAATTAGTTTGTAAAGCAGAAAACAATTATATTGAACCAATATAAAAACATTCTTAATGTGACATTGATGATTTATTGGTAGGTTTAGGTAAGCCTGTAACTGCAAAAAGAATATTTTAGTGACTCTGTAGTGACAAACGTTAGCAAATCTTTTGGTTACAATTCCCTGGCCTCAATAAGTAAGCCAAGAACTTCTACGGATGTTATGTGGTACTTCTCCACATAGCTGGGTTAGGAGGGTCATAAATATCACACTTTGCTCCTTGGTAGGCAGCGGTTCACTCACTTCTATCTGTAAAATGGGTCAATAATATATTTCAATCTTTAAATCCCTCCGCAGTACATAAGAGCTTAGTTTATCAACTTGGGGACTCAAACCAAAACTGATGCTTTGGTTTCACTGAGCAATTTTAAGCCTTAGTTATCTATGGTTTGCTTGGAAGTCAATCAAAAACAAACTCTGTGGTCAATATGTAGAAGTATTTGAGTCAATCTTTAGACACTTATAGTTTCACCTCCTTTTGTATCCAGATGCGCTTTGAAGTTCATTTGCTTTCATTCTCAATGGCTTTTTGACTGGTGCTGGAAGAGGAAGAATTAGCTGTAGTTGTAATTGTGCTGCTATCTGGGTTGCTGGATGTTAACTTCAAGATGTTGTCTACCTGTGGTATTTCTAAAGTTTGACTCAAATAGTCCTACACATTAAGGGGACAAGGTAGTGATTCGTACACGATTTCAGTATTTCAAAACATAACTTTAGTTGAGGATATCAAGATAGCTTCTACTGCTCAGATCAAAATTTAATTTGGGATGAATATTAAGTGATTCGTTGTGATTACAGTGATATAGAGAACATCAAAACAATTATTTAATAAGGCAAAAACTGATAACATGTTTTTGAAAAAATATAATATATATAGTACTAACTGTACAAATTCCTTCTACAACATTCAAGCATATGTGTTTAAACTTTTGTAGTGCACTACGCAATGTGCATTCATAACTGTTAACCTAAATTTACTTAAATATCTCTGGCTATATTCAAAAGAAAACATATTTAACTTTTGTAAAAAAAAAAAAAAAAAAAAAAAAAAAAAAAAAAAAAAAAAAAAAAAAAAAAAAACTACATTTATTTTTGCACAAATATTTTTTTTTAAATTTTCTGTTTTGGATTTTTTTTCAATAACAATGGGTTACGTTTGTAGAGTACATGCTTCTGGAACTACTGTAAAATTTTTATTCAAATAGGTTCAGTGGTTTTGAAAAAAAATGTACCTGAGTTTGAAAAATGTCAAGTTACAGAAAACTACATTTAAAGAAAAGTGTGTCATCTCTGAAGCCCTCTTTACCCAGCATAGCCCAGCACTCCGCCATATTTAAATGGGGTAATTTAAAGCCTTAAACCTTACAATATATATATCATTTTGAAGAGGAAGGTTTCTACTTTTTTTAAAGATGAAAAACAAAAAATTGACTTTTTGAGCCGAAATCACTACCCGGTCCCCTTAATTAAAATGTTTCACTGACTATGTCACTTTACATAAGTTACATGGAAAAATCTGCAGTGTTTAAAGGCTGGCTTGTTTATGTATAATGGGGGCTATGAAAAGTATTCCATGAGGTGCAATGGAAATCCTCTTAACCATGTCCCCTATTGATTTATACGGTGTTACAAGAAAAGTTAGTCCATAATGTGAGAACTGGTAGTATAGACCAAAACAAGAATAAAATATCCAGAAAACATGGGCTCTTTAATGCATATGTTAAGAGCTGTGAGCACTTGTTCATTTTTGCCACTGTGAAACACATCTCTTCTACTGCAAGCTCTTTGCCATTACAAACGACCTACAGAATACAGTAAACAAATAAGAACACAAATAAATATAATAAATATTTAGAGACTGGGCTTCACATATCTTTGACATTAGTTGTGAATATAAAGTTGCCTTATATGCCTTACACAGGATCTTTCATAAGTAACTGAACATTCAAAAAATTGATAAATTTTAATTATTTCTGGATAAGTTGTACAAATTTATTAATAAAAACCTTTCCTGGTGCCATACAGCCAACTCAGTTCCTAATGTGCTCACCAAAGTCCTCTAGAGAGAGATTTTTTGCAATGAGTATCGCTGCTTTATAAAAGACATTATTTTGATGAGGTTTATTTTTTGCATTGTTTAAAGGAATGGAATGGAGAAACAAGGTGCCGTGTACTCAACTGACTTTACTACAATGAAGAAAAATTGTTGCCTAGTTTGATATAGGGAAACGAGTGACCGAAATTCAGCATTTATCCTGATCACAGTTTGGTACATGATGCCAGGTGCCCCAACAAGAAGACGTTCTTTCAGTTGGTCAAACATTTCAGGAAACAGGATACGTAATAGGGAAGAGATCAGGTGGGCATCTTTCTGCAATGTGAAGAAACCAGCGATTATCATGATGCTTTTATTAATAGCCCAAAAAATCAATGTCCAACGCTGCTCAGGAATAGAGCATTTCTCATCTTTGGTGATAATGGATACAGAACTACAAAACAGACTTTCCTGGTCTGACGGGTTACCCTTCCAATTGTCAGGGAAAGTGAACAAATCAGGGAAACCAGTGACTGAAATTCAGTGTTCATTAAACTGAATGGTCACTCATATGCTGTCACTGTGGCAAGAAATGTTCTACTAAATTAAATTAAGAGTCAAAATCGTATTGTATACTGCAGAGAAAATATGTAAGTGTATATTTATATACATATAAAGTTCACATAAGTTCATCAGCCTTTAAAAATTGGAAAATCAAAAAGGAATTTGGAAACTACATAGAAGGAACACTCAAGAAATATGTTGTTGTTGTTGTTTTCTAGTGCCTTGCATCTGGCAATGAAGCCATTAGCATTCGTGCTTTCCAATACTTTTGAACTGTAGTTTCTTCTGATCTTAATGCTTCACAGGTCTTCAAGTGGTCTTCATTCATTTCTGCTGGATCGTTACACAGGACACATATTGGTGAGGCTGAGATACCTATTCTGTAGAGATGACTTGCTAAGCAGTCGTGATTTGTCAATAGTCGGAAGGCTGCAACCGCTGTTTTCCGTGGTCTCTGGGGGATTATATCTGGGTTGGAAAGTAGTGTAATCCATTTTTTATCTTTGGCATTTGTTTCTATTTCTTGTAGGTATGAATGAGAAAATTGTTTAACGATCAAGCGTTTTATTGAGGAATATGAGAAATTGAATTTAGACTTTTGTTTTATCGTTGTGCCTTTCTTTGCAAGTGAGTCTGCAGCTTCATTCCCCATGACTCCACAGTGTGCTGGAATCCATTGGAGCTGAACAGTCTTATTAACTTTTTGGAGTTGTGTTAACATTTTGTAGCATTCTCTAATTTTTGTTGACTTCTTTGTAGTATTTGAACATATTCCCTGAATTGCAGCTTTAGAATCCGAAAGAATTACTGCCTTGTTAAATTTATTTAAGGGAAGATTTAATAATTGTCGGAGAGCAATGTATATAGCCTCTATTTCTCCATCATAATTTGTTGTGTCTCTGCCAACAGAATGATAAAAGGAAAAATGTGAACACGTAACTCCAGCTCCAGTAAGGTTTTCCTTGGAGGATCCATCAGTATATATGTGCAGCCATTCTTCTGTGGGATACCTAGTATTGATTGTTTCCAGAGCTAGAAGTTCTTGTATTTCTTTTGGTGTGTCTGATTTACTTATTTTCTCTATCAATTCCAAATTGAAGGTAGGTTGATATAATTCCAATGGATTTTCTCTTATAAGTAGATTTTCTCTGGTGTTAGGAATGTTCAATTTGGATTTAATCTGTGTTACCTTTTCTAGGAAACTATTATGAGTTTTAAGGATTGAAGGGGGGAGGTTCTCTTCTGTCCATTTAGAGTTTGGCAGTCGTAACATTTTCTCGTGTTGGAGCAATGCTTGTTCTTCTATTTTTGTTGTTATTGATGGGGTTCGTGTTAAGGCAAGCATGGCATCAATAGGTGTGGATTTAACTGCTCCAGTGAGTAGGCGAAGAGCCTGATTTTGTATTTGTTCAAGTTTATTGATGTTAGCATTTGCTGCCGTTATTAAAGCTTCAGAACAGTACAAGAGGTTTGGTTTAACATACATTTTGTATGTTGTGTTAAGGACTCTCCTTGAGCAGCCCCATTTAGCACCAACTAACCTTTTCAGGATTTGCAGTTTCTTTTCAACCTTTTCTGAGATGTTTGTTATATGTTTTTTCCAACTTAGCTTTCTGTCGTAAGTGATGCCTAAGTATTTGGCATCATCAACTGCTTTGAGTGGTTTACCATTATAATTTATGTTAATATTAACTGGTTTGTATTTTAGTGTAAATAATTCATAATTTGTTTTTTCCTCATTGATAGTCATGAGGTTTTTGGAGCTCCATTCATGTACTTTGATTAGGGCTGTTTCTATTCTGTCTTTAATTAATCGTCAGCAAATAAAGCAATTTTGGTTTCTAAAGTTTTTATTATTGATGGAAGGTCATTTATATATATGTTAAAGAGTGTTGTGCTCAGAACAGCACCTTGTGGAAGTCCTCGGTGTGTTTGTTTATATTTGGAAACGTATGTATTATATTTTGTGGCACAAAATCTTTGTGAAATAAACTGAGTTATCCATTTAAGCATGTTACTTTTCACACCTATTGATTGCAACTTCTCAATTAATTTGTTTCTCCAGACTGAGTCATATGCTGATTTAAAATTGATGAATACTGCCAAGGTATCCTCCTTTCTATTGAAAGCTTCCTTGATGTCTTGGCTTAGTAGGAGTACATTTTCACTTGTACTATGATTCTGTCTGAAGCCGGTCTGTGAACTATTAATTAAGTTGTAATATTCTAGGAACCAGTTAAGTCTAGATGCCACCATTCTTTCCATCACTTTTGCAATAACACTGGTCAAAGATATTGGCCTGAAACTATTAATATTGTTTGAGGGTTTGTTTTTCTTTAAAATCGGGATGATAATGGCTTTTTTCCAGTCGGAAGGTACAGTCATTCTCCAACACGTGTTATACAGTTTAAGTAGGATTTCTTTTCCTTTCCTGCCAAGGTGTTTAATAAACTCTGGGTGGATCTTGTCAGGTCCTGGAGATTTTTTGTTCTGTAATTGTTCTATTGCTAAATCCAGTTCTGTTTCGTTAAAATCCTGAATAAAAATATCATTTTGTATACCTTTTGGCTTATTAGTTTCTCTGATAGTTTTTTGGATAGCCTTATCTTGTTTTTTATACACTTGGGGTATTCTTTGTGACTGCGCATAAAACTTGTTAAGGGATTCTGCTATTTCCCTATCTGTAGTTAAGCTTTTGTTATTATGTTTTAATGGTTCAGTTGTATTTTTTGATAATTTTGTTTTATTAAGGAATTTGTATATTTTATTTCCATCTTTCCTATAGTCCATATGTTCTACAAAATTTGTGAAACTGGCCCTCTTTGCTGTAATTAATTCTTTCTTAAAAATGGCTGCTTTTCTTCTCCAGTTTTGTACATCTTCTGGACACTTGGTTCTTTCGGCTTTGACTCTTGCTATATTTCTTTCGTGTTTTAACTTAGATAAAGATGGAGACCAAAAGTAGCTATATTTCTTTAACTTTCCTTTGGGGATATGTGTTTTGGCTGCTGTCAATAATATTTCACAAATTTTTTTACTCATTTCATCTGTTGACTTGAACTCTGATTCTAACAGTATATTACACTTCCCTTCTATCTCATTTTGGAAACTGGACCAATCTGCTTTTTTAAAATTCCAAGAATTTTTAATTTTTGGTTTGTTACTTTTATTTATTAGACCTCTTATGGAGTTTATGGTGATTCTGTGGCCTGAACCTGGGTCTTCTATTATTTCTCTTTTTGTATTGTCAATTATGTCAGATGACACCATCAGAAGATCAGGATTTGTACCTGAACCATTATAATGAAGGTAAGTGGGTGGATCATTTGGATTAAATATTAATTCCATTGTTGATGAGTTTAATAGCTCTTCTATGACTCTTCCTGCTGAATTTATATCTCTGTAGCCCCACCTAGGGGAGTGTGCATTAAAATCACCTATTAAAATACTTTTGGGTTCTATGGGAATAGAATTTAGATCTAGTGTATTGTCTGGAGGATTGTAGATACTGTAAATTTTATAGTGGTAGTTACTTTTCCATACTTCAATTTTAACTATTTCTGATTTATCTTGTTCTTCCATTGTTTTTTGGATTTGAATAGTAGCTTTCATATTTCTTTTAATTCCTGTAAGAATACCACTTGCTATTTGACGAGCTTTTGGAAGTATATGTGTAGTGTACTGATCCATTTCAAAGTATATTTCCTGTTCTTCTGATATATTGGCTTCTTGTACTGTGAAGACATCTATATCTTGGTCTTTTAATATTTTCATTAGCTCTTCTTTTTTAGGCTGGGACATGCCTCCTGCATTCCATTGTAGAATTCTTAAAGTATTAGAATTGTTGTGATGAAATTTGCCTAAAGATGTCCCCACCCTGAGATCCGATTGGGGGACAGTTTTAACTCCGGAATGTTTATCTTTAGGACTCATATTCATGTATGTGGCTTTCATGTAACTGTTTTCTTAACGGGCACCAGTTTTACAATGTGGCAGTTACATCACCCGACTTAAACCCCCATTTTGCAAGGGGGACCACACCTATCGTTGGTCAACGGGTCCATCGGACCTAGCCGGGAGGACTAAATAGGTGGTATTTAGATCCACCGACCTTCCCCTCATGTGCCTCTGAGGGACGCTGTTGTGCTGTGATAGGCCAGCACATATGTAAATGACATTTCCTCCATTTTAGATGAAACAGTTATACCGCTGTGATTCGGTCCCCAGAGCCTCATCTGTTAAAAGCAGGGTGCACCACGGGCAGGATGAGGATGGGAATTGGGTAGGAGAGGCTATAGGAGGCACATCACTACCCCTTACTACCCCACTCAAGAAATATCAAATTGCAATAAACAGATGAATTAGCCATAGCTTTATCATTTTTACCTTCTCTACTACGTACAGTAAAGTAGAGGAAGTATTGTATTCCACCCAAAAATTGAAAGTCGAGATTTCACTGCAAAGATATGTTTTGAGGGCCTCTGAATCCAAAAAGAGCATTTTTCGAAAAAGGTCTGTGTGTGTGTGTGTGTGTGTGTGTGTGTGTGTGTGTGTGTGTGTGTGTGTGTGTGTGTGTGTGAGTGAGTGAGTGAGTGAGTGAGTGAGTGAGTGAGTGAGTGAGTGAGTGAGTGAGTGAGTGAGGGAGTGAGCGTGTGTGCGTGTGTGTGTGTGTGTGTCAGTCTGAGGACAGTATAACTCAAAAATGAAAAGTTGGTTAAAAACCAAGTTGGTATTTAAGTTTAATGTCTTTCATGGTTGTGACACGAAGATTTTAAAGAAAATTGCTCCACCCTAAACTACCCTTTACATGGAAGCTTTTTCGAACATTTAAATTTTCTTGAACATGGCTCTAAAGATTTTTATTAAAATGAGATATGTTTAAGATATTTGTATGACAAATGAAATGTATATTTTGAATTTTCTGGCTATAGCCTATACAGTACTGTTCATTCTGGATGACTTTTGCATAACTGGTAAACCATTAGAGAGACCAAGTTTTACTGTAAAAAATCTAGATCTTGCGAAAACACACAATTTATGTCCAAATTAACTTTTTTGTACAATGAACCATTTTGGAGATATTCCTTGTTATTTATGCAAGTTTTGGAAAACTTAAACTTTCATCAAATAGAACATCGTTATTAATTTTTTATTTGAGCCATGCAAAGAGAAGAATCCCAAAGCTTTAAAAGATTTGACTGCCTCTCAAAGCCTACTGTAGTCTCATATTCCCTTTGTACATACAAGAAAATAATTTCTGTAAATGTTTATCTCAACTAACACAAAGAAGATAAAGAAATAGGAGTTTCTAGGAATGGTTAGTAGAAGAACAGAGAAAGTAATGCGAGTGCAACACACCAGATTTTTGAAGAATGTTCAGATGCACACACTCACACAGAATAAGCTTGGTAGTTGAGTTCAGTATCTTGCAGGAATGTGACACAAACATTTTGAAGAAAGTCCCCCCTTCCTCCATCTTGAAATACCTGTTACATGTACTTCTTTTTTAAAAAAAGTTCGACTTTCTTAAAAATGGCTCCTAAGATTGTTATTAAACTATTATTTGAGCCTTGTATAACTGGTAAACTGGAAGAAGACAAAATATTATTACTCAAAAAACAAAGATCACATTTTAAACTTACAAGTTATGTGAAATAGTTTTTTGTGCTCCTAGCCATTTGAAATATTCCTAGTTATTGGTTTGAATTTTCAGATACACTTTTTTCAAGCTCATCTCCTTAGTGCAGTAGTAGCACTGCTGCTTACCAAGTGGAAGACCCTGGTTCAAGTCCTGGCACCAGTTTGGGGATTTTCTGCTGCTGGGAGACCTGGTTTGGGTTGCACTCTACCTCATTATATCCCTGAAGGCCCAATGGACGAGTTACCTGATCAAGAGGCAGTGGCTCCTAGCTGTGAAGAGAGCATAACCGGCTGGGAGGGCCTGAGGTGTTGACCATGTCCCACCCTCCAGCTCTGCCCTCTGCTCATGACACCTGCAGTGGACATAGGCAGGGGACACAGTGCCTGGGCAGTTGACTTTGGCCCAGTAAATGTTGTTTTGCTGAGGTTTAGTTTAATCATAGTTTTCTTAACTGGGAAGTTGATACTCATACTTTTTTCTAGTCTTCTAGAGAGAATGGAATTTCAGAGCCATCATGTAGTAATGACCTCTTTAAAAATCTATTGCTTCATCAAATGTCTTGTGACAAAATGTGTAAATGTGAATAAAATTTTATCTCGACTTACATTGATTAACAAGTTTTTATAATACGAGTTTGTAAAAAAAGTGATAAAAGAATAAAAATGTTTTAAACGTGGTACAGCGTGCCAACTAATGCGTGCCCTCATAGCCCCTGCCCTAGGTTGCACACGCACTACTGCAGAGGCCTGCACCTCTGGAACCACAGTAGCCACAACCTGCTGCACAGAAAAACAGAAGACCTAAGAAAACTGTTCTCGGTGACCTAAGGATGGTCACCATATGGGGTGTTCCCCAACCTTAAAGACTAGAAAATGTAAATTGTTAGATATAAGCACATGAGAATTGTAGCCTGTAAGCCAGGCCCAATGTACCGGCACCAGGCAAAATGTTTTTAGTAAAGGAAACTGGGAACTAACTTCAATTGCCCTGAGGATGGTGGCAGAGTTAATCACTGAAAGCTTGGGCAGTTACTCAAATTTGATCTGGGTGTTAGCCTGAGTGTATCTACACCTTCTGTGGGCTAACTTGGCTCGAGGATCATAAAAGTGTCAAGTTGCTTTCACCAGCAAGTTAGGGGTGGGGGCAGAAAACATATTTTGCTGTCACAAGCGTCGAAAGTCCACCTCTCAGTTTGTCTTGTGTGGTGTTCAGTGTCGGACTACTTCATGGTGAGTGCAGATGACAGAGCTATTGCTATGTGTTCACAGTCCACCACTTATTGGATGGAGGGGATCGAGCCTCTCCCATCTTCCCCATAGCACCAACGCCAGAGGGATGAGTAGTTGCTTCTCTTTTCAACATCTCTCCTTCTTTAAGCTCAAGCCAAGATAAACCACACAGGGTATAGCTACCATCAGTGTATGCAGTTACATCTGCTATTGTGACTACCAGATTGTATTGTGCATATAAAACCTAACCCTAACCTAAACTCCCATGAATCGGATACCTAAACTTATATGTTCATCTATACGTACATGAATTATAATTATCACTTTGATTCCGGGCTTTGGTATGGTGTTTGTCAGTTCTTCGCAGTGTTCTTAGCCCTCTATTGGCTGCTTTTGCAAAATGCACAGTGGCATCTGCAGAGATACTCGGAAATCACGAAGATGACATTGGGCCAAAGGCGAACTACTTATTCAACTTTGCCAAGTTTCTGATTTACGGGAAATTAGGTTAGGGTTAAAAGTATATTTTTGTTTGTTAACAACGCTAGGATCCCATCAGCACGGCTGGTATGTCGGAATTTTGTACCACAGTTCTTTTACAACCAGTAAATCGATTCACCTTGTAAACACACTTAAAAACCATCGGTGTGGGCTGAATTTGAACCCATAACCTTTGGGATAAGCAGACAACTACCTAACCCACTGGGCCACCCAAACCGACAGATTAGCTTAAGATGTATGAGTGTGTCCTCTTAATTTGGTTATGATACAATCCCTCAAGAAGAACAAACACAAAACATTGCCAATTCAGTGGAATTTGTTTCTCATTTAGGTAGGCAGTTCCCATCTGCACACTCAGTAACTGGAAGGTAGCATGTATGTTGTCCTTATGTCATTATTTTCCTGTAAAAGAAAACATAAAAGGGGCAGGGGGGGTGTGTTTCAGGCTCTCTAAGAACCAGCATCGACTCCAAGCAACGTCCTAAGGTAACTACATAATTATATTTCACTTTTATCAATATTTAATATGTGGCTATAGGTGATAAAGTATAACCGACGAAATTTTGTCTGAACTATGAAGACTATAGCCCACGAAGTGTCTGCAGAGTGCATAATAAGAACTATACTAATAACTGGACTAATTATGTTAGGAGTTACTTTTAGACTTGATGTTAGAACTTCTGGAACCTATGAGTCACCCACACTTTTTACGACGCTTTCTTTTATTATAAAATTATGATGATATGACAACAAAACATGACATCTTGCCTCTATAGCACATGTGCAGAAGTAAGTGCAAATCTAAGGGCGGAGTAAAGTCTGATAGATTGGCAAGGTTTTAAACTATATGTGACTTTTCCAATAAAAAGTCCTCATTCCAACTCCTCATTTACACCTTGCACATAAGCCGTTATTTTCCCATCCAGGATAATTGGGATTTAGCTTTATAGATCCTACGGCCATGGTTTGTGATCTAGGGCTCTCAATCTGTAGGCTATGCTTTGTTGCTTTAAAGAAATGTTTGCCCATCTGAAAGCAGAGTAATGGAAGTAAAAGTTTGATGAGCTCCATTCACATGGATCCCTATTCATTGTCACAAACTGCTCTTATATGATAATTGAGGAAACTGAAGCTATTAACAGTGAAGCAACAAGATTCTAAAGTAAGAACAAATTAGAAACTAAAAACTTCACTTATCTTAGTAATGTTGCAAGCTATTGTTTCAAACACTGACTCGAGTTTCAAGTTGACTCCAACTCATTCTCAAAGCTATACAAACTTATATGAACTTAATTCTTCTATATACTTCTTGTTAATTGAGATAAACCTTCCTTACCATTTTATACATTTCACTGTATGTAAGTATAAAAAGAAAACAGTAGGCCAAAGTAATAGTTATATTTTTAAAAAACTGCATCAGTATGTGACTTGCCACTAGCAAAAGGTAAACTAAGTATTTGAAAATTCAAGCTAGTAACAAAAAATATCTTAGAAATAGCTAACCCCACAGCAAACATTTTATTTCATATAAATTTCCTCTTTAAACAAGATCTACACTTTATGTGCAGTGATATTTTTCCCATCTCTTACGGTTTACCATTATACAAAAATAATGTAGAGGAAGATGACTTCATAGGCTATTCTCAGAAAATTGAAGATATGCACTTTATTTGTCATGCAGATATCTTAAACATATGCCCTTTCAATCAAAATCATCAGAGCCATAACCTTTGTGCCATATCCTTGGAGGACACTAAATCCAGATATCAAGTTTGGTATTTAACAAGACGTTTCATTCTTTTGTTACCTTGTTCTCACTATTCCTTGCCCCCTTCCCCACATTTTCGGAATATGTACTTCCAGTGAAATCTCAGTGTCAAATTTTTGGGTGGAATGGAATACTCCCTCTATTTTCTATAAGTAATTAGTAGAAAAAGTGAAACTGCCATTTAGAATTATGGATAAGTTGAGACAGATATTTGAATTTTTTTGTGCCTTGACCATTGTCAAGAGCTGTTACTCCCATCAGAAGTAACTGTTTGGTTAGTGACTTCCGGTTTGTGGTGACATTTAGCTGTGGGGTGTAAACTTCCTTAGTCGATTTGGTGGTGGGAATTTAAAATTCAAGGAATGTTTGTATTTTAAGATGAGAATCTTCTCCAAAAGTGTCTAAGTCGATGTGTGTTTTGTCACGTGTAGGTTTGCTTCATTAGATGTGATTAAGGCCAAAATTTTTAGAACAGCATTGTGTTTAGGAGTCTCAGTTATGTCACTCAGAAGAAGATTCAGCCATCAGCACTGAATAGAACCTCTCTATGCACACAGTAAGGTGGCTTTAGTTATGATTGGTTGTCCAAAACTGGTGTAAAATTGCAGATCTACACTTAATGAATTTTGAATTGCCACCACTATATCCACTATAAAGTTCATCATCCCATAGATAGATGTCACCCCAAACCAGACACTACTTGGAGCTAGTCGATCACTTCCAATGATGCAAGCAGCAGCTCTTGAAGCTGTTAAGACACAAAAAAGTGTGGGTGATATGTGTTCCAATATCTGACTCAATTTACCCATAAATTTAAATTTACGCCATAGTTACTAGGTTATTCAAATATAGAAATGCCATTTAGAAATTAAAGTCCACCCCTGCAGCAGCCGATTTTACAGCTAATAGTGCATTTGTTTCTTTGCATAATTTTTTTTTTTTTAGATATTGAATACAATTTCTGTTTTTCTATTTTGTAAATTTAGTTTCATTCATGAGCGTGCTAAGCGAAAGAGCAATTTTAAGAAATGTGTATAACATTTGACCTTCTATGTCATACAGCTAGGGCAAGCAGTGTCAATAGCAAAAGCATCAACAGCATCCATAGGAAAATTCCAACAGAGTCTGCCCAAAGAAAAGCGTGCAAAAAATATTGGAGTACTGGTTCCTAGCGGCAAGAAAATAAAAGCTGTCGTCTTGAATCCAGGTCACGAGCGTAAGTCAAACCTGGATATCCTGTACAGAATTCTGAACAAGAAGCCCAAGCTGGATATTGAAAAAGCTGTGAATAAATTAAGAAATACTGAACAGCAAGAGTAAGTAAAATTAATAAGGTGCTTATGCGAAACATTTTGAAATTTGTAACTCAGAAGGGACATGCTTGACTTGTAACTTAAGAAATATTTGTTTAACAAAGCACAGAAAATCTCAAATAAGGGAAATAAAATGGTTTAATTTGTTTACACCGAAATTGTGCCTTAGCCATGGACCTTAAGAGCAACCAGCTGTTTAATGGTGGTTTCCTTGAACGAGAACTGGCAGGCCACCATTTCCATCGTGCTGCTATTTCTCCCATAGAAAATGCTAATGATACAAAAAATATGAATTTTTTGCAGTTAAGTTTCATTATGAAGGGTATTCAAAATTATAACCCTAGCATTTCAGTTTATTATTCATTCAATAGACTTGCACTTGTTGAATACATAAAACTTTTAACAAGTTACTTGCAGCCCAAATTACTGGAAAATACACATCAAGGTGTTTTATCTTGAAAAGATTAAAGTCAGGTAATTTTAAGCTCAATGGATTCCAGGCTCATTTGAGCATCATTTCATTTATTGTCCAATAGGATCTACCCAGTTAAGTGACGTTAAACTGCAACAGAATATTTGATTGAGTTCATCTTTGTAGAGTTACATTTGTTAAAACGGTTGGAAAGGATTTAAAGCATGTTTTAGGGTTATTTTTGTATTCAAGTTAATATGAAGTGTATTTATTTCTTAAATACTTATGTTCACATTTATAACTCAAGAGTAAACAAACAAAAAAGAAAGTCTAGGCCTTGGTGTAGATGTGCATGACCTACATTAAAAAGGAGTATTTACAGTAACTCCCATAAATAATTGGACAAAGCCAGGCACTAACATTAGAAAAGGAAAATCAACATTTGAAGTGCTACTTCATTGAAACTAGTAAAAATCAACAGCTAAATCTTTTGTCTTTGTAATATAATAAATGTTATTTCACATACAAAATTAAATGGTACACAATTTTTTTAAATATTAAAAAGAAATATAGCATTTTTGTGCACTCAAAAGTAGTTGACATAACAAAATTATGAGTGAGAGAAAATAAAACTTAATACTTTGTGACTCTCGCTCTCCTTTTTATTACTTCTCGGAACCTATTTGGCATGTTGTGAACCAGATTTCTCTTGTAAAGATGTGGAAAGTTTACCCCATTCCTCTTGCAACTTCTCCTTCAAGTGCTGCTTTGAGTTGATGGGGGTCTTCCGCACAGCCTATACTGGTTCTACAGGATTAAGATCCGGGGACTGAGGGGTGGATGTAGTACATGAGTACAATTATGAAGAACCACAACTGCACACTTTGGAATGTATGTTTTGGATCATTATCCTCATATAACAAAAAGTCCAAAATACCCATCCTTTCTGTGCTTGGTTTCAAATTTAGTTGTTATATTTTACGACATGTGGTTGTTCATGATTGTGTCTATAAGCACCAACTTACCCACTCAAGTGGAAGAAATACAGTCCCATACCAATATTCTACCTTTGCCGTGTTTAACTGTGCATTGCAGATTTTATTCTTCCAGTTCCATGTTTGGTTTTCTCCACACAACCACCCTGTCATTGGAACCAGCAAGGTTGTATTTACTTTCATCATAGAAAATAACTTGGTCTCACCAGTCAGCACTTTGTTGATGGACTCCTTTGCAAATTGCAATCTTTCCCTATTTTTGGTAGAAATGTGGCTTTATTCTTGCTATGTGGCCATTAAAATCTTGTTTTCTCATTGTTCTTCTTATCGTTCGAGGGCTAACTTTCAGATCCAGTTCTTCCTGAATCTCTGCACAAATCATAAGAGTACTTACAGATTTTGTTTTACCTTCTGCATTATACAGAGACATACAAATACATGTGAACCTCTACGCAGTGTTTTTCCACTGCGAACACAGAAATACGATAACAGCAGCTGATATACACAAGGTCACAAGCATCACTTGTTTTTCTCTGCTTTGGTCATAATCAGCATTGAGTTGCGATATCGTGCGGCTGCATTATTACCAGTGTGTTTTAATGTTTAGTCCTGTACTTAGTCACAAAATGTACTATGGCTCAGCATTTGTTTTCTACTGCACAGCGTGTATGTATGATGATTTTTTTCGTGTCAACAGTTGTTGCCCCTACATACGTGAATACGATTTCGTGCCATTTTCTTAGAGAATTAACTTACAGGGAGTGTGATTTTGCCTTTTTTTTCAACAAGACTCTGCAACAGTTCATACAGCCAATCTTTCAATGAGAACAATTGAAAGTATGTTTCAGGACAGAATTATTAGTAGAAATTTGTGGCCCCCTCAGTCCCCCAACCTAACCCCCTGCGATTTCTATCTCTGGGGTAACAGTGTACAAGACAAACCCACATACCCTGGAAGAATTAAAACAAAATATCGTCAGGAAATTGCCAGCATTTCTCAACGTGAACTACAGCAAGTGATGGATAATTTCCTAAAGAGGTGCCAAAAATGTATGAACAACAGTGGCCAGTTTCAGCATTTGCTATAATTTTATTGGTAAGTAAAGCCTTTAAAAGTAGTTTTAAAAATGCTGTATGGTTTTTATCCACGCTGTTCTATGACAGCAGCAGTCAGCGACAAGCGCAGAGGACCCATGCAGGCAAACCACAGCGCAGCTTGTTCACAGTCTTTTGGATCACCCATTATAAGACCATCCCCACTGGAACAAACTTTGGGTGGCCCTGGCTTTGCTCAAGATTCAATTGTCTTTGTATTTATATCAGTTAATTATGTCACAAACTGTACTTTTGGTAAGATTAATAATCTGTGCTATTTCCTGCTTTTTATAATGAAAAGCTCCTAACTGTCTATATTGAAAGGTACTCTGCTTACCTCAGGGCCATAAATATGCTTTTGCCTTTCTCTTGATGCATGATTGATATACTGCTTCTACGATGTTGTTTTGTGTATTGATAGACTTCATCTACTCGATCGTACAGTATTCAGTTTGCTCTGTCCAATTCCTTCCTTTTGTGTCGTAAAATAATGATGTATGATCACAACATTAATGCTTTAACAAAGGGAAAACTAGCGATGAATGCTATAAGATCATTTCTTCAAAAGATACCAGA
The DNA here is from genome assembly GCA_030765045.1 of Tenodera sinensis. Lineage (NCBI taxonomy): Eukaryota > Metazoa > Arthropoda > Insecta > Mantodea > Mantidae > Tenodera > Tenodera sinensis. The sequence continues at coordinate 306,259,307 of CM060962.1, forward strand.
AATACAAACCAACTGGCTGGAAAGGATATATACAACAGTGGTAGAAGCAAAAATGGCTTATGGGATAGAGATTAGGGGAAGTGAGGAGGGATGGGATGACCTGGATAGAATAGATTATTTTGTAAACAAGTACTGGTGTTACCCATATCAGCAATGATGGTGCAGCAATGATGGAAATGGGAAGGGTAGGTAGTAAGGGAATCATTGCGGAAAGAGTATTAAAATATTGGTATAGAATTAGATCAATGCAAGAGCAGAATATTTTGAGGCAGTGTTTAATAATGCAGCAAAGAGTCCCTAATGGGATTAACTGGGCTCAAGCTTTGAAGAGAATCCTACAGGAAATTAGAATGGGGAATACATAGGAAGAGAGGGAGGGATGAGCTAGAGATTTCTGGAAAGGAGTAAGGAATATGGTGTAGGATATAGGGAGACAGGACCTATTTCACTCTCAGAGAAAAGAAAACTTTAATAATATATAGTCAACTAAAGGAGGAGTGGGGCAGAGAGAAGCATGTTGAATGTCTGTAACAGGACAGGACGGGAAGGTTGGACATGGACCAATTAAGTATACATAGATTAAGAGGAGTTAGAAAGGGAATGAGTTTGGAGATGCCCTTTATGTTGGGAATGGGACAATGACTTTCATTGTATAGAATGTGAGGAAACAAGATTTATGCCAAAGAAATTGGGGAGGAATAACAAAGAGGTTATGAAGATTTAAACAGTGAAGTTGAAAGAGGAAGAGGATATAAAGCTATTACGTGATTTTATGGCAAAAATAAGGGAGAAATGGTGTAGGAAACTAAACAGAAACAACATGTACCAGGGTGGGCCCAACCATGTATAAATAACCACAGAATTAAAATGTATGGTGGACCAAAGAATAAAATAGCAACTCAAACAATGTAGGAAAAATATTAAATGTAAGGTTTTATTGCAAATATCTATCTGTGTAGTAGGTTAAGGAAACAACTGCTGGTTTCCAGTAGCTAAAGTGTAAATTCTAGCTAATTTACAGTTGGAACAGCTGCTGGCTTTTAGTAGCTGAGATAATTGTAGGAAATATTAGATTTAATTATATTTGTGTTATTTTATTTTGTTTTTAGTGGTTAAATTGTATTGTTTTTGAGCATAAATAAATTCATTCATTCTCTGACATTCTAGAAGTATATTAGTTTTAAAAAGACATTTCATATTCAGAATATTTAAAGTGTGTTAATATAAAGTGGAAATTTAATATTGATATAATTAATTATAATTGTGAATTTATAATTAAAGCTAAGTTATTATTCATTTTGAAGTTTTCATATGCTCATATAGTCCCATTATCAAACTCTGAAGACCCTACAGACACGACCTACAAAACCTCTGCAAAACAAGCCTAAAAAATTTGTTTTTGAATGGTTGTAACTTTTTTGTCTCTCATTAGCAAATTTTTGACCATATGCATGATTTCATAATTTCACAGGCATTTAAACAGAATTGGGATATATTCTTCCCCACTCTGTCCTCTATGTGATCTGCAAGAGGAAATGGATCGAGACCACCTTCAAATATGCCCGGCCACTTCTAATGCCCCATCCATCAGTGAAAAATATTGGAGAGCAAGAGGATTAATGATTTCGTTGTCAGAAATCCAGCATTAGCTAACAACAACATAATTTCACAGGAGAGCAGAGTAGAAGATGACTCAGAAAGGTGGCAGAGAAAAGCATGGTGGTGGAGGTGGAAAGAAAAGGAAAGGAGCTGGAGGTAGAGGTGGAGGTGGTGGAAAGAGGCCTGGAACTAAACCCAAAGGTGGTAAGGGTAACAGAAAACCTTGTGAAAAGGCAGGACGAAAAAGACGTTAAAATGTACCTAATTTGTTTAGCAAGAAATGTATTACTTTTAAATAAAATTGTGTTAATAACATTGGTTTATTTCTTATTACTTACCTTTTGGAAGGATTGATATTGCATATACTGGAAAAGTGGACAAGAATGACAGAATGCTGGCCAGCAAATATCAATTATAATCATAATAGACATTTAAATCTATATTGTTAACATTCTATTTGCTTTTGAGTATTCATTCATACATACATGGAAATGGAAAACATGCTCCATTTGAAGCACAAATGAGAAGAGCAGCAATATGAGGCCATAAAAATGTCAACTGAGGATGTAGTGGAACTTTTTTGAGATAGTTTGAGCAGCTGGATATTCAATAAGCACATGGAGATAGTGTTATGTGAAGTTATAGTAGAAACCTACGAATATTAAAAGGATTGGCACATGAGTAGTGGTGGCTGAGGCATAAATGCACCAGTCATGCCGACAATTATTTATTTTCTAAAAATTAGATACAATTATTGTCAGTCATCTGATTTGTTCATTTCTCACAAGTTTCCATATAAATGTATACAATATGTATAAAATATGTATGTATAAAATACACAAAACATATATATATAAAATACTGACTATAAAAAAGGGTCTACGAAACTTCACAAAAATATACATTGTAAAGTTTTTGTATATGTGCTTAGTGATAGTTTTACATTTTTGCATTTGATTTTGTAACTACACTAATTTCAACTTGTCACTTGGGAAACATTGCACTGTGATCACCAAGTAACAATTCAATACCAACAAAATGTGCTTTGCAAACAACTGAACAGAATATTTAAGGGCTGACATACTGCAATTTAACACAGCTCAGTTCATATAATATTGACTGCAACTCATAATTTTGCTCTCATTCTTTTTAACAGTGCAGAATAATTTCAACAAAAGTAATTTATATTTTAATATTGCATAAACACATTATGAAAGTTACTTATTCGTTTTCTATGGAATATCCCATCCTAACCGAGTGTCATAAGATATGGCCATAAAAACTAATGCACCACAACCTTCCAGAGGTTGAACACTAACATATGTACTTGCATCTGGTGACCAGTAGCATGTGAATGGCCTAGGATCTTCTTTTTCTTCCTCTTCTTTTACAGGAGGATTAATGCAGGGACAGGCATCCTGCAGCAAAAAGAGGAATTGTTAATATAAAGTTACCAGACTCACCAGCTGTATTTTCATACTTTGAAACAATTTATATAAGCCTTAATCATTTTATTTCAGTAATAATTGCTGCTGAACAGAAGTGCTCATTAAATGCTGAAATTATGTAATTATGTAATTATTGAATAATATATCACCTCTAAACCATTGAAGCCAGGCACCATTCTGAATATCTAAATAACATTTTAATCTATCTTGAACAATGTTCTATTGTATATTGTAAAAAATCAATGACAATGCTTTTTCATGTCATGCACTCAATTTGCATGAAATCATATTTTGTCCCTGTGTAATTAGCATGCAAAATGTTGTTGCAAGCCATGTTATGTCCATGTTAATGATTGCTGCAAACCATATTATGTCCACAGGCAATTTTCAAAGGAAGGAGGCCATTTGCAGATGGGTTGGGGGCCAAAAGAAGCGTTCATATTTGGGCACATCACTTCCAGAAAAAAAGTGCCTTGAGCCCCAAAAGTAATAACTTTCTTCTTCCCTGTGAGAGGGTATTCCTTATTTTTAGCAGAAATGGTTTTTGGAACTGTGGAGAAAAAAAATTCGTTCTAGGATTGAAACTTCTAAAGCATACAAATCAATTTACATATCGTTAGGCTCTCTTCACGTTCACAGTACTGACTGGAATGTGCATGACTTTAAGTCAATGACTAATTTCTTTTAAAAAATTTGAAGAAATTAGTAAAATCAAGTGAGTCATACTCACAAAGTATCTGAAAGATGCACTATGAGGCAAAAATGGAACTTACATATCTGGCAGACAATCCGTCAAAACTATTCACTCCATTCTAAAGATAGGAAAGTCTATAATCATTATTTATTTATGCCAACAAACTTACTGTTGGTGCCTTTAAACACACAAGCCGTGTGTGGGCAAAGTTTAAGAGGTAGAACTGGAACTTAAAAATTCAATGCCACAACTGATAGGTGCCATGATTGCACATAGAGAACCAAAAGCACATCCATTTCAACACAGTGTCTGGCAATGGTTAATTGTAATCTGCAAGGCTTTTTGTGGTGATTTGTGACCACTGATGAAATTTGGATCCAACATTACACACCAGATTTAAAACAGTATCTAAACAATGGACAAAGGCATGTGAAAGTGCACCGAAGAAGTGCACCATTTTGTCAGCTGGGAAGGTGATGGCCACTATTTTATGGGATTCCCAAAGAATAATCCTCATAGATTACTTGGAAAAAGATAACAGTACCTGGACCCTATTATGCCTCATTACCATTTGCAACTTGTTTATGACTGAAAAGAGACCAAAATTAAAACATAAAAAAAGTGCTCTTTCACCAGGACCATGCACCACCCGACACATCAGTGATCACAGTGGCAAAAGTACATGAATTGGGCTTTGAATTGGTTCCTCACCCATCCTAATCACCAGGCTTACCCCCAAATGACTTCTTCCAGTTCTCCGACATCATTGATGGAAGGAAATATTCACCAAATGAGGAAGTGATTGTTGCTGTCAACGAGTATTTTGCAGTTTGACAACCTATTTTTGCGATGGGATGAAAAAGTTGGAGAATTGCTTTACCAAGTGTATAGTAATCAAGGAAGAGGATGTCGTGAAGTAAGATGGATTATTTATAAAACAAAAATCTTTTCTTGCTTTTTTACCAAAATTACCAACCACCCTTGTATTATGTCGCAGAGCTTATGTAACTGATAATAAAGAGATGGTCATCCTCTGTGGTCTAGGGGTAACAAACTAACCTCTGGTTCCCAAGATTGTAGGTTCAAACTTGGCAGAGGGTGATGGATTTTTTTCAGGCACAATAGTCCTTAGCATTGCTTCCTTCAAAGGGGAAGTCAAGATGTTAGAGATTTATGGCATGTAAAAGAACCTCAAGTCTGAAATAGGACTCTGAGCAAAATTAGTCATCTTTCACACCCAATAAAAATGGGACTCTAAGATCCATAGCAATTAAAGAGTATGCATTGGGAAGAAAAAATAGAAGAGTATTCTTAAACACCCTCAGAACCACAAATACGACAATACTCAAGTTAACACCAGCTTTCTAACAAAGAGATTCTAACTCCTTAAAATGCTTAAGGCTTATTTGGACCACATTGCACACATAATCATAATCTTTAATCTTGAATGTATTAAAGCCCAATCTTCAGCAGTGCTTGCTTATTAGCAGCAAGCTTTTGTTCATTTGGCTGCTTATGTTCTGACTAGATATCAAAGGTAAGTCCTTTTGTTACTGTGAGGGAGAATGCAGTAAGTTGTATATTAATATTTACCTACACAGTTTACATTGTACAGTAGATATGATAGAAATTATTACAGTTAAGTTTAACATTAAAAATAAAAGAATTAAAATAAAAAAATTGATGTACTGCACTCACATGACTTTCTCCACTCTTGTACTAACCATTCTTACAATCTCTTATTCTTCTATCTTCTTCATGTTGGTTGAGATAAACGTTTGCAGAAATTATCTTATTGCTCATTTTCTTACATGTGCAAGAATACAGTAGGCTTTGTGCGATAATCAAATCCTTTAAAGCTTTCAAATTCCATTCTCTTTTCACGGTTAACGTACAGAAAAATGAATAGGGATGTTCAATTTGACAGAAGTATAAGTTCTCCGAAACTTACACAAATAACAAGGAATATCTCCGATATGGTTCACTACAAATAAATTTTATTTAGACATAAATTGTGTGTTTTAGTAAGATCCACATTTTTTGTACTGTAAGATTTGGTGTATCTCTTAGGTTTTACCAGTTATACAAAAGTCACCCAGAGTAAATAGGACTTCATGGCCTATAGCCAGAAAATTGAAGATATACATTTCATTTGTCATAAAAATATCTCAAACATATGGCATTTTAATCAAAATTGTTAGAGCAATTTTCAAGAAAATCAAAATTTTCAAAACATTTTCCATGTAAAGGGTAGTTTAGGGTGGAGTAATTTTCTTCAAAATCTTCGTGTCGCATCCTTGAAACACATTAAACTTAAATACCACCTTTGGTTTCTAACCAACATCATTTTTGAGTTATGCTGTCCACAGACTGACAGATACACGCACACACAAACCATTTTCTAAAAATCTGATGTGTTGCACTCACATGACTTTCTCCACTCTTGTACTAACCATTCTTAAAAACTCTTATTCCTATATCTTCTTCATGTTAGTTCAGATAAACACTTGTACAGACTATGTTATTGCTTATTCCCTTGTAGGTGCAAGGGGAATATTAGAATACAGTACACTTTGAGTGACAGTCAAATCTTTTAAAGCTTTGAGATTCCAGTCTCTTTGCACGCTTGACATATATAAAAATAAGCAACGATGTTCCATTTCACCAAAGTTTTACATTTTCCAAAACTGACACAAATAAAAAGGAATATCTCCGAAATGGTTCACCCTACAAAAAAATTTAATTAGACATAAATTGTGTGTTTTAGCGAGATCTACATTTTTTGTACAGTAAGTTTTTGCCTATCTCTTATGGGTTTACGAGTTATTCAAAAGTCATCCAGAGTAAACAGGACTACTTAGACTATAGGCAGAAAATTCAAAACATACATTTCATTTGCCATACAAATATCTTAAACATAAGGCATCTTAATCAAAATCGTTAGTCATTTTCAACGAAATCAAAATTTTCGAAAAATTTTCGATGTAAAGGGTAGTTTAGGGTGGGGCTGTTTTCTTCAAAATCTTTGTGTCGCATCCTTGAAAGACATTAAGCTTAAATACCGACTTTGGTTTTTAACCAACTTTTTGTTTTTGAGTTATTTTGTCCACAAACTGACACAAACAGACACACGCACAGACCACAGACCTTTTCCTGAAAATGCTTCTTTTGTATTCATGGGGTTTCAAAACATATTTCCGGTGAAATTCTGACATCTAATTTTTGGGTGGAACACAATACTTCCTCTGAGAAAGTAAAAAGTTATTGGGTTACACTAAATGTTGAGTTATTGAGAGTCGTGTTATCGGGGTCCTACTGTATTTTTAATTGACATGTTCTGTAACATACCATATTTCTATAGATGAAATAAACATAACACAATACAACACAAAACAAACTGTGATGTACCATAGTAAAATTTGAATCACTGCAACAGCAGGAAAAAAGTGTGATGTGTTGCACTGACATGTCTTTCTCTGCTCTTTTACAAAGTACTCCCAAAAACATTTGTTCCTCAATCTACTTCATGTTAATCAAGATACACATTTGTAGATTATCTTATTACTAATTTTCTTGTAGTTGCAAGGGGAACTGGATTCACAGTAGGCTTTAAGTGACTCAAATGTTTTAAGAGTGGTCACCATGTGATGCCTTTGAAATTCCTGTCTCTTGGTCATGGCTGAGATAAAAAAAAAATAACATTTCTATTTAGGAAAAGTATAAGTATTATAAATGTCAAATAGATAACAAGGAATACCTCTAAAATGGTTCACACCACGCAAAAGATCTATTTGATGTAAATTGCATGCTTTAATGAGATTTACATTTTTTGTGTAGTAAGATTTAATGTCTCTTACGATTTACCAGTTATGCAAAAGTCACTCAGATTGAAGAAAACTTCTGAGGACTTTCCCAGAAAATTCAAGACATATATGTCTTTTGTCAAAAAAATATCTTAAATATATGATATTTTAATAAAAATTAGCATGAGCCATTTTTGATAAAATTAAATTTTCTATGTACAGTGTAGTCTGGAGTAGGAGGATTTTCTTGAAAACCTTTGTGTCTCATGCTTGGAATATACTGAACATAAATACCAAGGGTGGTGAGAGATAGAATCAGAACTAAAAAATTCAATGCCTTAGCAGGGATTTGAACCACTGACCTTCTGCTTAACGTGCGACTGCTCTAACTATTAAGCTACTGTGACAGTGTACTAGAATGACATTGAACTCTGCAACCGATTTGTATTTCTCCCAGTAGAACACAAAGGGAGTCTTACATCAGAGACAAATACCCCAAGGGCAACATACTATCGTAAGTACTTTATGTCCCGGGATTTAATAACCTTTAGAGGTAAATATTATTTTATTTATACCAACAAACTTACTGCTGGTGTCTTTAAACACACAAACCTTGTTTAGGCAATGTTTGAGAGGTAGAATCGGTACTAAAAAATTCAATGCCACTGCTGGGATGTGCGCCACAGAACTTCCGCTTACCATGCGGCTGCTCTAACCATTAAGCTACTATGACAACTTGCTAGCATGACATTCAGTTCTCAGTGGTTAGAGCAGCCATGCGTGAAGCGGAAGGTCTGCGGTTCAAATCCTGACTGTGGCATTGACTTTTTCAGTTCCAATTCTACCTCTCAAACATTGCCCACGCGTGTCTTGTGTGTTTAAAAACACCAGCAGTAAGTTTGTTAGCATAAAGAAATAATAATTACCATCTAAAGGTTATTTAATTCTGGGATATAAAGTACTTAATATTGTAAGTCACCCTTGGGATATATATTTGTGATGTGAGATTCCCTTTGTGATCTACCAGGAAAACAACGAACTGCTTGAAGAGATGAATCATATTGGCAAGTTGTCATGGTAGCTCAGTAGTTAGAGCAGCCACACGTGAAGCTGAAGGTCTGGGTTCAAATCCCAGCTGTAGCATTGAATTTTTCAGTTCCGATTCTACCTCTCATACATCCATATGTATTTAAGGATGGACATATTTTTGTGTTAAAAAGTTCAGTGAACATCCATCTAGATTTATGAGGGCTGAATAAACGAGGTTCTTTTGTATTATATACCCAATTATTATAAGTGATTATCAAGAACATATTTATGAACTATCTAACTAGGACATATCTATTATGACTTGCACTAACCTTCGATCTTTCTTCAGCTTCTAGTTGTAACTCAGTGAAGGGTGCTTCAAGGCGCCCATCTTGTAGAACATGTAGCACGTACTTGAAGAAAGAATTTCGATTCTTTTTGACAATCAGATCGTCAGAGTCAAGACTGCAAATCTTTCTTAACCATTTTTTGAAAAGATTGTGATCTAAGAAATGAACAAAAAATATGTCTGTCTTAAATATAGCTAAATATTATAATCTTCGCAAAAGTTAAAGGCATATGGAGGTGGGCCGTACTGCAGACTCCAGCGAATCCTAAGCTTGCCCCTCCTACCAGCACTGCCGAATGTGGTACATGCATCTCACACGCTCTTATGTACAGAACCTGTCGGTACACGCACCACTCTTGGCAACAGCGCTCTGCTTGAGCATCGGCCAGTGTTCACATGCCTTTAACTTTTGCGAGCAGTATAATAAAGGTTCCTTGTCTTCATCAGTTATTTCAGAGTATACCTGCTTAATGAAATTAGTGCCAAATGAGTATTTTAGCTAGAAAGTCCAAATGCCAGTTTTAACAGTGGAAAGTAACATAATACTTTACTTGGGAAATGAATGTGAATACCATTGGGATACTTTCAATAATTATATAACTGTAATTTTAAAATAAAACTTGAAATACATACAAAATGGATTCAAAATATATAGCTGAAAGCTACTTTTACTCAGAAGCATCAGTTTCCTACAGGAAACCATCATCAAGTGCGCAACAAGATATACCTCAGAGACTTACTGCTGCCAGATATTTGGTTTGGTTTGGTTTAAGGGCGCTCAACTTCTAGGTCATCAGCGCCGCTGCCAGATATACTTTTGCTTCTCAGTCATTTGTCTTTTCCTTACTTAGTTGATCCTCTTGTATCTTCTGGTGTCAAAGTGTCTTTTCCTTATCTGTACTAATATTATTAAGAGAGAAAATTTGTATGTGCACTTGTTTGTGTATTATTCTCAAAAACTATTCCACCAACTTAGATAATTCTTTCGCCATTGAAAAGCCCTATAATGTTTCCACAAATTTGAAAACTGGCGGATTGGGGCTCTGTGTGTCATTGTCACAAAATTTAATCCTGTTTCCTTGAATATGGATATCAGGGGCTACTTTTGGCACTTTATTGCAAATATAGAAGTTTTAAATGAGTTTGATCCAAAGAGGAAAGTGGGGAGGCTTAACCTATTTTAAAATGAATTATTTTAGGAGATATAGATTACTGGATTCACCATTTTCCTTCATATTTCACTGAAGTTTTATTAAATACTTAAGGAGCGAAATTTTGGAACATGTTTGCTTAACTTACTCTGTAATTTAACAGGACATAACGTTTTGACAAAATCAGATACATTTGGATTCTAGCAACTGCCAAAAATATGCTGTTCTTGCATTCAATCCTTATTTTCAACCACTAACATACAAATCAATATTCTTTGGCCTGTCTAGATGAAACTTTGTGCATTTATACTACAATACCTA